>OZ026619.1:51013426-51683426 GCA_964020975.1 Hermodice carunculata
TGGTGAGTGGATACTTCTTGGAATAGGGGTGTATCATGTACCAAAATTAGGTCACTGTGACATGACATTTGATGTCATCAATTTCACTTGCCATCTTTTCAGACCTCAAAGTACACGTGGTCAGTATTATATTGTTGGTCCCACAGTTTATAAACTGCTTACACACATTAGATCAACCAATAAGAAAGCATGCAATAAATCAGTTAATGCATACATTAAATCAACGAAAAAGCTGTATTTATCATGTGCATTAAATATATATATTGCATGCATCAAATGATCCAATGCAAACAATAAATGCAGGTTATGACCTAATCTGCTTGACTAGGGACACAGATTCTCCAAGTCTCCCACCTCAGTGGGAGATGCCCTGCTTTTCGTACTTCGTGTTTACCGAGTTTCCCGCTCTGCCTCCTTTTTATGAAATATTTCCCATTTTTGTAAAATTTTAAAAAGTAGCATTTTTCTATCGGTGGCTGTATAATTGTACTGTTTTGCCATGGTGTTGTCCTATATATGCGTGGACTATGTCTATGATGGGGTGTAAAATGCTTCAAAATGCAGGAAATAAAGGTGCAAATTTCAAATTTTTCCTGGGGGAGCATGTCCCCAGACCACTCTAGCTATGCTTTATGCCTTCAGTGCTTGCCTTCCTGCTTTTCAGTACCTGCAGGAGGGAGATCTACCACTTTTAACATGGGCTAGTTTACAGGCTCTGGGGATACAGTCATCGTGGTTGCAAGCAGCAATGGATCCATGTTTGGAGATGTCTTGGCTAATGATCGCTAGGTGGCAGCATGATACAGTCAAGTGTTTCCTAGCCCTCGACCAAAAATAAATGCTGACAGCAGACATATATACAATTATGGCAGAGGGTCATATAAATGGCAGCTAATGCTGGGCACAATGTTAAGACTGGCACCATCAAGCTATAACTGACTGTACCAAGTGTAATTTTGGGCCTGATGTGTTACACAAACTAAAGTCTTGTCAGCGTTGACTGTCTGTCCCTATGTATGATACAGTCATGTACTACAGTTCATATATATCTATATATATATATATATATAGGTCTCTTCAGCAGGCAAATACTCAAACCAACGAATTCAAAATCAACAGAGGTCTCGAGTTTTATTGTGCTGGCACGTAAGGCCCCATTGTGTATGCAGTGTTAAAAAGCAAAGGTGTGTGTCCTATAATATGTGTACATGCGTTTCAATAACCTGCTTGACCTTTGTGTGTATACATTCTTTCCTGCAAATGCTCAGCTTGCCTTTTGTACATGTTCAATGAGAGAAGTGTATTTCATTGAAAATATGTAAAGATTTATAAACAAAACTTGAAGAGTGTTTTTGTTCTTGCATATAATATCAACAGCTGAGATGAATAAACTGTAATACACATTTTGATTGATGTTATATTGTTCTGTATTAGAGAATGAAAGATTGTTTGTGAGCATGTTACTGCTACATGTATGTGAAAGCCAGAATTTGTCTTGTAAAATCACATTTTAGTTCACCCTGAGCAGCCCCACTCTCTCCCATCTCCAGCCAGTGAAAAGGCAAAACTGAGCAAAGGTTTCAAAGCCTAAACAGACTTGATAGTACTCTAAATCTTTTTTGTTTCTCTCAGAAAGGGTTGTTTATGTTTTCAGACTGATAATGGAAACATTTGTTGTATCCAAAGCAAAATCTATTGAAAAAGAATGTGTGATGGTAACATACCTTTTTCAACATTTGATGTTTGTGCATCCAAAGTTAGTGGCACGTCCTACTTTCTGTGTGTAACTTTATGTTTATTAACATATGTAAATTAAATGAGTAAAACTTATAAATTATTTTACTTCTTGACCAGATGACCATTATGGTGACAGATAAGGGTAACATCTGTATCGTGTTGCTCAAATTTAGGGGGTTCTTTTCTGGATGTGTCCGCATTTAAATTTATTTGCTATGTTCAGAAATATTGTAATATAAGCATAAATATATTAGCTGTAAGAGCAAGTATGTTCCCATAACATCATGTCCAATTCTGGGTGACATACATGTACTTTAAGTCTTAGTATGCAGTGTGCTGTACAATTGTATTCTTGTCATATGAAGACATGTATGCACATGCAGCCTTGTATGCATTTACATTGCAGGGAGTCCTAAAGTTTGCAGTTGAACATTCATCACAGGTTTGATCATATGCATTTTAGACCAGTGTCATAGCCTTTTCAGTCACTCTAGGTTAATGAACTTCAGGTGCTCAATTAGTTGTCTACTTGAATAAAAACTGATTCATGCCTATCCCAAGTGAAAAAAAAAAAAAAAAATCAGTGGAATCTCGGTGAGATCCTAGTGAAACTCCCCGTGCAAGAGTACTTCAGGATTTATTGGTGTCCTACTGAAGTCCCAGTGACTTTCCTATGGCATTCTACTGGATCTATGAATTAAATCCCTATCAAGACACAAGTTAGACAGTTGCAAGAGCAAATTGCCACATGAAATAGACCCCAAATGCATTGATTCCCATGGAAAGTCTCCGAACAAATGATACGCAATAATTTCAAAAATAAATAGTATGAAAGTCTATTGTCATTTTATATCTTGTTATGTAATGCAGAGTGATATTTTTAACAAACAAAAAAAAACAAATTTAAATAGTGTTTATCATTGCTATGATTTGTGTGTGTGTGTGTGTGTAGGCAAAATCTTCTCTTTTTTAAACTCAATTTATATTTATATACAGTGGTTCCCCTCTTATAAGGCCACCGCAAGTGCAGCCAAAAAGTGGCTTTATAAGAGGGATGGCCTATGTTGAGGGAGAGAATATAATGGAAATACCATATTTTCTGCACAAGAATGTTGCCCTTTCAAGAGGGGTGGCCTCTGGTGAGAGGGGGCCTTATAAGAGGGGCACCACTGTAATCAAATGATAATATAATACACTTACCGGGCCTCCAGTCAATTCCCACTGGGAAATCTGAACAAATGCAGGGCCCATTTAAAACAAAATGAGAGGTTGAGGATGTGACCATATAATGTGTGGCACATTTAATTCTTGTTCCTAAATCCTAGAAGCTATCATAACTAAACACGTGCACATTGATTGCAGATATATTGCATGCTTATATTTAAGAAATGAGGGTCGATTTTGTATGTGTTACGGCATCATGACGCAGGTGATTAAAATTTGGCATCGTGGGCGTGGCGCATTCCAGTGCGCCTCACCCAATGCCAGCTGCAATCAATCATTATGCCATAATACACACAAAAGTGACCCTCACTGCTTATATTTACATTTTACCCTTAATTTTCCGCTCAATTACACACAAGTTAGTACATAGAATTCAGAGAAACAGCCAGAAACTGATGTCACCTAGCACGTTCAAGTGTTGAGTTCCAGAAACCCAGGTGGGCATTGCTTATTGGAATGTGGGCGGGGCACATGTGTTATGGTCCGATAACACACAAGGCTCTCTGCTATACCTGCAATGTTAAAAGTTACATTGAATGTAAATGTATACACATGCATGCAGACACATACGAGTATCACCGGCAAAGTTTCAGTGGAATTCCAGAGACCATCATAGCTTGGTATTTCTGTCACTGAAACATCTAACTAGGGTCTCAGCAGTATTCTGGTGGAACTTGACATTGGGATTACTTAAAGGATATTCCAGTGGAGCAGTCATCTTGGATATTCCAGTGAAGTGGTCATGTAAGTGGGATTCAAGTGGAATCCCACTGTTCATTAGGATCCCAGTGGGATTAATTGTAGGATTCCAGTCAAGGTGTCATCTCAGTGAGATCCTAATTACATCTCACTGTTAACTGGGAACCTGAAGGGATTCCACTGAAATCCTGGTGACTTTTTTTAATAGGTATATATTCATTACAATCATAGGTTGCACCTGAATCATCAGGTACTATATGGTGGTTTACTGGCTGAGTCTAAAAGATGCTTTAACATAATTAAGCCAGGCATTGCAGTGTGGGTGTCACCTCAGTCTCATAGTGAAACTTAGCCACATGGGTCCACAGTGGAATTTTGAGGATTTTCTTTTCTGTTCACATGATAATATTTCCAGGGGTAAAACTTTTTTGCAAGTTGCCCATGGGCTTCCCGGATATTTACTCCAGCTGCCCCAAAACCCCAGAATTTACCCATTTTCTCTGATGTAAATGATTCATCAAATAATTGTATACTGAGTCACACAGACAGCACTTGGTGATTTCATAACGAGCAGTGCAGTTGATTTACCATACTGCACTGGTGTTGACATAATGAGAGATTGTATGCATCTAAGTCAAAATTTTTGAAAAGCTGTAAAAAAGTAAAATAATACATAAGCTACTGGCTAATTAATGTGGAATATATTATTCAATCATTGCATATAAACCCAATGACTAAAATTTCAAAATTTCTATTTTCAATTCACGAAGAGAAATTTGACATTTGATATTTCATTTGCATAATTACAAAGGCATATGAAATTACTTATTAATAAATCTATGCATATAATCCACAAGGTCACTTTGTGTTACTTCATCTCAAAAGGTACACATCTTTTTTGAGACCTGCAATTTTGTGTATTCTGTTGTATATTCAGCTAAATACACAGATAATAATTGATTGTGACTTCTCCTATTAGTCATCCAAGTTGATAAAATGTATTCTGCATGTACCCACAAGGTAATTCATATGTGAAATGTATATAAATGCTAGCAGATCATTTGTGATTCCTGTTCTGGCTCACTTCTAATTATAAAACACCACACTGATCTTGCTGAAAATGAAAAGTTGCCCCTTGGGCAACCAGGGAATCATCTAAGTTGTCCCGATAAATTTTAAGTTGTGTTGGGCAACCAGACACCCATTAGTTTTGACCCCTGATGTCCTTTGAGTTGATGAGCATCAATCAAGACTTCAAGGATACAGTATATAATGGCACAGTGAGTGAAGCAGGGATGGATGTTGGGTAGTTAATGAGTGAAGCAGGGGTGGATGTTGGGCAGTTAATGAGTGAAGCAGGTGTGGATGTTGGTTAGGGAATGAGTGAAGCAGGGGATGATGTTGGGTAGTTAATGAGTGAAGCAGGGGTGGATGTTGGGCAGTTAATGAGTGAAGAAGGGGTGGATGTTGGGTAGTTAATGAGTGAAGCATGGGATGATGTTGGGTAGTTAATGAGTGAAGCAGGGGATGATGTTGGGTAGTTAATGAGTGAAGCAGGGGTGGATGTTGGGTAGTTAATGAGTGAAGCAGGGGATGATGTTGGGTAGTTTCTGTCATATATTTATGGGTGTCACTCACCAGTGTCCCAGGCATGTGGTCTACACTATGAAGTGCAATTGGGTTCATCATTGTTGTGCTGAATTCTCTTTAGATGCTGAATGCTAATACTAATCTTTTGTCCAGTAATGGCTTCAATAAGAAATTCTGATTTAAATAGAGAAGTTTGGCATTTTATAGTTGCCTGCATACAGTCTGACTTAATGCTTGGTGGAATCATTAAGGCTTAACTCTTTAAGTGCCAAATTTTTGACTGAGTCAACAGCTTTTCTCAGCACACATCGGGCGCATTGCATCCAATACGCACCAAGAAAAGCTGTTGACCTGGTATATTTTCTCTAGAACTAGAGGCATGCTGATACTTGAATGAAAGATCTTTTTACGAGGAATACAAATCTGAGATCCTAATGATAAGTCAGACTAATTTGACTTTAGTAGATCGAATTTAGATGTGATTGGCACTAAAAGGTTTAATGCATGCATTTGATGACACAGAAGCAGGAAATACGAAGTTTATACACCCCAAACATGGCAAAGATGCATTAGAATCAGTAATAACTATGGTTAATTACCTAAAAATGAGCGAAATATAAATAAAATAAGCCAATAAATAAATAAATCATCCTTATGGGGAGCTATTTTACTGTAAAATACATATTTCAAGGTATGTCTACAGTTTAATTGATCGTGGCCACTGTATGTCCTTGTCTTCTTTCATAATAGTGCTATATCTTGTAAGTTTAAATCTGTCCTTGAAATATTTGGAAGTTCATTCCATAATTGAACATGATTGCTATAAGTGGTGGTAGCTAACCTCAGGCTTAGGAACATCTTAAGAATTTTTTGTTTTTGTCCCAAAGCTATATTATTTAACTAGCATTAAAGTTAATATGGTTAACAATAATACTTTTCTTACCAAGTGTTTTTTGCGCATAACAGTTTACATGTTTTGTGACCATGGAATGGCCCGGTCTCAAACCAGCAACCTTTGGCACCTGTAGTTTTTTTCTACCATTCAGTGTGAGCAGTATTGACTTGCAGTAGCTCATAGCAAACATCAACAACAACTGAGTCTGAAAGACACACCAATATTATTTGTCATTATGTCTTTGTGCAAATTTCCAAGAATTCATTTTTTTCTTTCCTTCATTCTTTCTTTATGTCTGGGTGAGAACCCAGACACCTTATTTTTCCAAGTTTGTTTTTTTTTTTTTTTTTTGTTTTTTTTTTTTTTTTGTTTTTTGTTTTTTTTTTTTTTCATTTTTTGGGTTTTGTCTTTTGTTTTCCTTCTCTCTTTCTTTTTTATGACCAAACTTATCTTGAATTTTTCTCAGACACTGTTATTCCAAAAACTACCAAACTTGCCATGGTGACTGACCTGCCAGTGAAATTGTGCATAAAACTTGGAACCATTGTGATGTTTAAAATTTTGCAAATTATGGGCAATTAAAATTTTAAATGCTTCATATCTTCCAAACTATTGCAGATGGATACAAAATTTGATGTGCATGTATGGGTTTGTGACACCTGCCAATATAATGGACAGTAAATGAAATTTGTATAATTTTAAGTTATCTTAAATAGGGGCATTATAAAATTTTAAAACTGAATATTTCCAAAACTACCATAGATAGAGATGGCATTGGAACTTCAATTCATAGGTTTGTGGCAAAGTTGCATCCAATGAACCGTTAACCAGAGTTGTAGGGTTGTAGGATTTTAGTGTAGGTGAATGTGCAAAATATGAATCTTGGATAGCTTATCATAGATACTTTTCATATTTCATATCACTATCATAGATAGAGGTGCCATTCCAACTTCAAATATTGCCTTTGTGACACAGCCACATCTAATGAACCATCAAACAAAGTTGTAAAATTCTAATTTATGCAAATTAGGTGAATATTTAAAATTTAATATCTTGAGTAGTTTCAAAACTGTTATAGATGGAGGTGTCATTTCAACTTCAATTTGTAGGTTTGTGACATAACCACATCTAATGAACCATGGACCAAAGTTGTAGGCTTTTAATTGATACAATTTAGGCAAATACACAAAATTAAAATCTTGAATAGCTTCGAAACTATTATAGATGGTGGTGTTATTCAAACTTCAGTGAATAAATTTGTGACATGGCCACAACCATTGAACCAAGAACCAAAAATGCAACATTTTAATTTATGTAAATTAGGCTAATACTAATAATAATCGTAATTATGTTATCTATGTCTCAGTCAGTTCAATTGTCCTGACACACATGTGGTGCTCTGTTCTGCAGCAAGGTGTTAACCTACCAAGTAAATTTATTTGGTGGCCCATGCAAGAGCGGATGTTTTCATCCTTAGCTGGGTCATCCTGACTATCTGTTCTCTGTGGTAATAATATACTATTTCTCCTATTTTTTTGTTTTGCATTTGTTTATACATATATTTTGTCATTATTACCTAATGATTGAAATGTATTGAACTTATTGTCGAATAAAATAATTTGAATCTGATTCTAATACACAAAATTTATATTCATATTGAACAATGGCAAAGATTCAACTGTTCTCATTTAGAAGGCACCCAGATTTGTTGTGTAGCAAATCTTCTTTTCTAGTTTTATCCCTACCTGTTATGTGCCCATGTACCGTGGATGTCTGTTTCTTTGCGAAAACTTTGCTTTATTTGTATTAAGTTTTCTTCTATATTGTTATCAGAACGCCTTCGACAAAACCTATCTAAATTAGTATTCTGCGATTGTCATTGACGCTGGGGTGCCTCTGAAATCCGGTTGACGATGACACAACTTACCCTAAGGGATACTAGTCACATGACCCAAGATGCCACCTCTGATTGGCCCCAGCGGTGTCGGGACTATCTAGGCAACATGAGCATAAACAGACATGGCGGACACAACATCTGGGCAATAAACAGTGTGTCAGATCGAGTGAAAAATTTAAAGCTTGTGGATGCTATAAATTTAATGAATTGTTGACAGTGTGATTGAATAGCACAGTGTCAAACGTTGTCACTATTTTTCGAGGCACAGAGCACCGAATCCGAGGCAAACTTGACCACATTACGATCCAGTTACGGGCACCTGTTCTGAGCCCTTTTGGTTTGCATTGACTGGAACGGCTGGCATGCCCGGCGACAACCTGAGAGAAATGGACGGCGAACCAGGTTCGGAGTTTATATCTTCGTCGCTGGACACTCACAGAAGCAATGCATATTCGGAAGGTAATTGCTATTTTTCTATTTCTACTTTACGTACTGGATTTATTCAAAGTTTAAGACGGGCTATGGAACGCATACACTATAATAAACCCGTCGTGATTGATCAGATTGACCACCAAGTGCATCGGTAGGTCCCAGCATGTTTGGATTTGTCCAGGATGTCGGTCAAGTAAGGAAGAAGTGTCCATAAGTTCAATTGTTGTAATCTTTCGGTCTTTCAGTTGTTTTAGTTTCAAACTCCTTCGTACATTAATTTAAAAAAATGAAAGATTAAGTGTCCAAATAACAGTCCGAACATCAGACTTGCCCACCTGGAATTACAGTTCACGAATCGGAGCAGTGGTATGGCCGTCTCGCCTATTTCCGACATGCTTCTAGTACATCAGACCTTTACTTAATCACGCTCGTTAAGGAAATTTTCGTCACAAATTAAAGACTTCTAAGTGGACAATCATCACGTACATCTTTTTAAAATTTTTTTTTAATGATTTATAATATTTTAAGGAATTCATAAACAGACTTTAACAGTTGCAAAGTTTTGCAGAGCTTTCTCCCAGATTTGTGAAAATTTCCGCACAAAAACCAAAATACAACAGGTCACAGACACAAGTGCTTTAAAGTACGTAAAAGGAAAGTTGTACAACTTAGAAAAATATTCTCAACCATATTTTAAGAGAAGTTTTAACTTTTTGCAGCATCTGAAAAGAGGATAGGATCAGGTGGTAAAAGTGTTGTACATTTGCTATCATTGTGTCTGGACATCAAGCTTATGAACATAAGCATCCATGCTGTGAAATTTTCTATTGGTCGGGGGAATATTTTATCGGTAATAACCATCAGACCAGTACTTTTGGCATAGGCTGGAGTAACATACATGTACAGTGATATCTGCTGATTAAGACCACCTTTTCTTTCAAATAAAAGTGGTCACATATGGTGGTCTTCAAATTATGGGTGAAGTTACAAAAAATAAAGACTGTTATGCCTTCAGAAATGTCATTAATGCCAGGCAGTCACTCACAGCAATGGCCTTTAATTGCAGGTACCATTGTAGCTCATTTACAGTACTAGTAGAAATTCAACTGGAAGCTGAAAGTTTGCTTGCATTGGAGCAAATTGCATTTTGGAACAGTGGTGCATGTGTACTATCACTAGTCTGACTACCCATAATGAGGCTCTATGTTTGTGGTCCATTTTACCAAGGAGCCCAAACAGGGAAGACTCATTGATTTGACAAATTGGTGTCATGCTGGTGATTGCTTGTTTTGATTAGAGAGCTGCACAGAAAAGATAAACCCAGGTGACAAAAGTGATTGTATGATTAATTATTGTACACTGTTAACATAAGAAAAATGTCCAATATTTAAAGGACCCTTTTGCTGTCCCTTTCATGATTAACTTATGGTGCACAGTTCAAAATAAGCAGCTGGAAGTTGAGGTTAATGTTGTGAATTTTTTTTTATCATTTTTGACTTGGTAAAAGTTTAAAGTGGGGGGTGGGTGGGTAATCAGTATTTGGATATTACATGAGTATGGTATGTGTTTAATCCTCCACTAGCTCCAGGGACAGCCATCATCATTCCTCAGCACACTGTGGGAGCAACATAGAGCTCCAGACATGTCAACTCTCTTGCATCCTGCATGTGAGTCACTTAGAGGGACATTGTCCCAAGCTCTCCCACATTCAGAAATATCGCACATAAATTGTGGGGTGGTTTTTTTGTTTTGTTTTTTTTTATAGATTTTTGTTTAAGTTCTTTTTGCAGTGTTAACATCGCTGATAGCTTCCCAAGGAAAATGTCAAAAATTTAATGTACTTGATGTTACAACTAGAAATTTTAGTTAAAATGAGGATTATGGTTAGGGTTAAAGAGATGCTATTAACCATGTTTGCAATACCAAACATTTTTGGGTAATTTTTCAATCGAAAAAAAACTGTGTTCTGATTTATGTACATCCATGTAAGGTCACTCAGTATTAATGGTGAGAGTATCAAGGACATTTCTACCAAAAGCTGCTGATATTTAAATTTTGGTATTAATTTTAAGAGAAAAATATATTTTCCCACTTACAAATTTGGAGGAGCAAAGAGATTATGAAGCTCAGCACTCTGGTACAAATCAAAAACTGATGTTCATACAGTCTCTTACCAAAATTTTCTAAATGCCTCAGACACTACAATAGGAATAAGCCTAATATGATACACATGTATACATTTCCTCTTGGATAGGTCCTGAGATGGCAATGTGTGTGATGTGAATTTTTTCTTTGTATAGTAGATACTGATTGGATACAAATGTATACATGTATGTGTACAAGAATGCAAGCACAGCAAAAGACCAGTCAGAACTTTTTTCTACTTTTGGACCGCATCAGCTTCCACATTGTGGGTTTCGTTATCTTATTTAGCAGACTGGACCACCTCAGGTTATTGGTGGCTGCCAGAAGGCCAAAGTTTTGTCCAGTGACTGATGTGAGGCCAAGCTCACCAGAACCAGTTGAATCCCACTGCTACCACATTCTCCCATCCAAGGTTGAGCTGTCAGACAGTGTTCTCAGTGAATGCTTTTCACAGTTCCCAATTAGAATGCTTTAATATTGATAAAGCAAACTAGCATGATGTGTACACAGTGCACAATACCTCTGGGTGTTCACCAGCTCATCCTCTGAGCCTGATTATACCTGTGTGTACCATAATTTAATGATGTACCTGTAGTTTTGGTCCAGTAAGCCATGGGTGATGTGCTTCCCATGCTTTACAAGTAACTGATCTGCTTCCCTTTGCGATATGTTGTATATGTATCCCTCACAGATGAGACAATTCAAGAAGTTAGACCAAATACATGTGTCAACATGATGACATCCTTTTTAAAGAAATAGCTTCATTATTTTGATGTGATTGATCACAGACATGATCACTTTGAAGCTTAAGTGGTCTTTACATCCTAAACAACCACTCCACCTAGCGATACTTTGTCTGGATGTTTCTAAAAGTATACTTGATTTGTTTTTATTCCTCTCTTTTTATTATACAAGTGTACAAGGCTTCATGAGATATGTACAAAACAATATTTTGCATGTCCAATCTGCTAGTTGTTGTTTCTCATGTATTAAACTGGCAACAACACAAGTCCACCATAACCTGCAGAATATGTTTTACTTTACAATTACAAAATGCATTCAGTTCATGCACGTATAGCATAAAACTACATCCATTTCTTACATGATAAAATTTCTTTTGCTGCACCACTGGAATAGACCACTACAGTTTACCTTTAGGTTGTTTTATTTTATTTTATTTTTTTTATTTTTTTGTAGTTTTGTTTAATCTTGTATATATAAAAAAGTGTCTTCTCTCAAGAATCCACATCAGTGAAAGTGTAGTTACATGTACACTTTGATTTTAGATATCTGACATGGCAACTGTCTGAAGGCACTGCGGCTACGTGCATTTTGTATATTGCGCAAAACAAGCATGGTCTATCAGGATGCCAACTTGTAAATGATGTGTAAAATCTGTGTTTTCATTAATCCCAGCAAAAAGTCAGGAACAAGACTCTTATCCACATGTATACATGCTGGCCCCCCGAATTCAGATAGTACATGAATAACTTCAATCCGTTAAGTGCAACTTCATTTTCATTTCTGAGTAAAACTCCACTCTTGAATCATGTACATAAGCTATTAATGCACATATAATTTCAAACATTTGTCATTCAGCATTAGCCCCCTAATACCGTTTTCTTGTTATTCAAGTTCTATAACTGTGCTAAGCCTACCTTAAAGCTGTTGATAGGAGTTCTTATTTCCACTATGTTCAATACCAGACTGGCATATCTCCAGGATGCCTACTGTAGAAGTTGGCAGTGGCATGGAAATATGTAGCTGTGTTGGCTTTTGGTACACTTCATTAATGTTGCCATCATTGTTGTCAGTCACATGGGAAGGTTTTAATGGTATGTAATGCTGAGCATAGGTGACAGCAAGTGAAAAGAAAAAAAAGTTTACTACAGTGATGATTTTAGATACATATATATTAAAGTGGTGACTAGCATTCTAATTAAACATTTCCCACTCTAATTATTGATGGCCCAAAAGCACATATATGTGTGTCAATAACTTGCCATCAGTATGCTTTGATACTAGGTACTCTCAAACTATGTGAAAGAAAGATATTGACTCATCCTAACTCTTACCAGGAACAGCCACCTTCTCTTGTGCTCTTTAGTCATGGGAATTGAAAGTCATAAGTAAGTTTATTGTTTGTAGTTTATTCTGTCATTATAAGGAAAACCATTTATTGGGCCACTTTTGTTATGAACAAAACAAAACAAAAACAAAAAAATCAAGATACTGACAGTACTTGTGTTGAACATAAAATGCAGTTCATACATTAACAATGATAGTAATAAAATGTTCATACAGATTTAGTTCAAAACCAAAGATCCTTAAAACCTCTGTGTACTTCAACACATTCAAGACAATGAACTTTTGCAAATATATTGTGGTTTAAACATATTTTATGGTAAACACGATTTACCAACAGGCTCAAAAGCCTATATTAAGGGGCTTATATACATTAATCTAGTTACAGATTATGTGTTCATGTAATGCATACTGTGCTGGAATTATATGAAATTTGAATATGCGCAAATCCTATATTTTTTTACAAAAACATTGTCTACCTTAAAACTACATGTACAACTCTGTTGAACCCACAGAAGTGCATGGCTGTGTATAAGATCAGACCAATCGTGTGTCACTTCTCACATGCCATTGTATGTGCAGCTTGTGACAAGATATTAATGAAATTAAAAATGTACCATCCCTTTCAGTCTTGGAGGTCAATGCACAGCAGCTAATTCAGTGTGGGTATTTCCTGTCAAATATTACTTGTGCAACTTGCTGCACGTCGATCACTAACAATATCAAAAGGTGTATGTGTACCACTTTTGTTTGTGCTCAGTCCTTGAATTCATCACACGGAAAGCCGAAGTTTTGGTCCCATACTTCACTTTCAACTGAAATTCTCATATTAGAATTAGAGCAGGCTAAAAAGAAAGACTTGACAACACTCTCATGGTTCATCACTGGGGATGAAAATTTTGGATCTCAGAAGATGCAGGGGAGGGGTGCATGTGACACTACTTCCACTTGAACTAAAATACATTTGACGCCACTACTGGTGGACAACCAGTAGCTAGTCACTGAGGCTGGATTTGGGCCTGAAATGCCTCTGTTGTGTCACCAGCCTATTTTCCTCAGGCTCGCTTAATTATTCAATGGTGAAGCTTCTCATGTACATTTATTCAATATTCTCTTAATTATGTACAGCCTACATGCAAGATGTATCACACATTTTGGTGGATGTATTTCACAGGACTTCGTTCCAGCATGTAGGAGGACAAAGGATTTTAATGTATCAATGTACCAAGATTAAAGAAGGATATATGTATGTTTGCACATTGCATGTTGTGGCAGGCTATTTTGTGCTGATGCATGATTGGTACTGGTGCAATGTTACACAGGAAACATAAATTCCAATTCCATTATTGGTGAGGAAGCAAATTGAATGAACAGTCGTCTCAGGTGTATAGTAGGAAATATTGGTCAATCACAATATTTTTAGTAATTCAGTGATCCCCTTCTAATAAGGCCCCCTCAACAGAGTCCAGCCTCTCTACAAAGAACTCTTATCCATGCCACAAAAGTGGTATATCCATTGTATTTCCCCCCTCAAGAGAGCTCATCCCTCTAGTGTGGTCACATTTTCACTTTAGATACATTTGGGGTGGCCATATTAGAGGGGAACCACTGTAAACTACCTGGGGTGCCGTCTGAGACACCCCTGCAATGATGGACCACCTGCCTTTTAAGACCATTATATATCTGGTTCCTAGAACTATCTTTTGCACTTTATTTGACATGAGTCCTCCATTGAGAAACCAGCTGGTTTACATATATATGACTTCTTTTTGATTTGCCCTTAGCTTGTCTTCAGAAGAGGGACTGTTATACATTATTTATACCATGCCTCCTTTGTTTTCTCAAGGGATATATATGTCACCTGCTTACACATATATCCCTGCTTTAAATTTCTATGGCTAAATTTCAACACAGGACTGATTTGCTTTGGTGAATACATTTTAAAATGCATTTATATTCATGAAAACAAAGAAGGCATGGTATAAAAAGGATACATCCCTTGTTCTCGTGATTTATCTGGAATCCCTTGAGCTTGGGATGTATCCTCTTCGGACACATATATGATAAATAATGTCATACCATTTATGTTACTTCATAGTCTTTTTCATATATTTACTAAATCACTGTAAACTTTATTTTATTGGGTGCATATTAAGAAAAAAATGGCAAGTTTTCGTGTCTGCACGAGGTAAACACACAATTATTTTCAAAGAAAAAAGATGTAAAATTTAGAGGACACCATTAAAAATATTTGTGTCCACATAAACTAGCCCCAATTTTTGGATCGCTTACATTATAAGCAATAAATATTATGAAATATCAATGTGTTTCTATGACTAGTAAAGCCCTTATTGACAGTCTGATATTAATAACTGCTGTTCAAAAGTAATAAATATCTTGGTAATCTCCTTTTACAAAGTGCCACCAGGATGTAACTGTTTGGTGTCCAGTTGTTACCCCCTGGACTCATCAAATTTCTGAGAAAAAAAACTTCATTGATTTAAAAAACAAAGAAAATGTGTAGATATAGCATGTCTAGTGTATATGATGACCATTTGGATAGTCAGTTTCAAAAATTGATAACTTTGTTACTAAAAAAATATGACTTTCTATTTGTAAGACCACCTTGGTGTGCAATATGTTACACCATATACTCATTGCTAAATAAATAGTTTTTGAGCCCTTACAGTACTTGTTTTGAAAATAGATACACATATTACGTAACAACATTTTACAAAATCAATGTGGCCACCAAACATGATTGATGTAACCCATTTACAATACTGGAAGCAAAATATGATACCCAGATGGAACAAACATTGTAAGTTACGTCCTAGACACATGTGTTTGCATGTAATATGGATAATTCGTGTCCCATGCTACATCCTTATCATCCATTCATGTTACTGACTGTCTGGACCCCCCAAAAAAGGATAAAATATTGTTGTTTTGGCATGTCAACTCCTGACCTATGATCGTCTGAGTTTTTTTATATGAGTCATTTTATCATGTGGCTCTATGTGCATTAATTTCAACACCTGCACTTTTAATTTCGAATAAAACTGAAAATACACAGGAATATGAGTTATGTTTGCCTTATTTGACAGTTTATTGACAAGATATTATTGAACCCTGCAAATAAACAAATTAAATGTCTGTTACATTTTATATTAGTTTCATGATTGTTTGGTAGACTTGACTTGAGAGCTTGACTTCTATGTGTCTTAGTGATGTAGCAAATGTCTGAGCATGTTGAGATGCCCCCCCCCCCCCACACACACACATTTACAAGCAGAGAGTAGTTGACCAACAAGATTGTGAGAATCAATTAGTTTAAATTTTTTGCAGTTCAAATGAAGAGTTATGCCTACATGACAAGTTCAATAGTTCTTTTGCAGAGATCAGTTGTCATGTACATGTGTGTACTTACTTTTGAAGAATATACAATTTTTTTGCAAAGTGACATGCCACTTTACCAACTACAGGGCTGTGGTAACAGACAGTGGGATCAATATTTGTTAGATTAACTTGAATTGTTTACTAATCTCTCAAGTCTGTGCACTGTACATATATCGTACATTTACATGTTGGCATATATGCAAGTTGTAGCAGTGCAGAACCTTTGTATATGTTCATGTAAGCGACTAAGCTTTAAGCAAAATCATATTCTGAGATCTTTTTCTTTCCATTTTTGGTGTGCTATGCACACCATGCTTAGCTAAATTGTTAATACTTTCATTGATATTATTTCCAGTTAAATGAAAATTAGTTTGAGGACGGATGAGTCTTCTTTATGCATTTTGAAAGGTTCATATTATGACTCAATTTGCATGAATTGTTGGGAGGTCTTGATTCTATATGAAGATCACTGTAAATAAAAAAGGGGGGCATAGAGATGATATCAGTGAACATGTGTACATGTATGTAAAGATAATATCAGTGAGCACTGGCATGTGAGGTCACCATATTCTACACCTTCACAGAATGGGACTCATATTTGCAGGGACCTCTAGCGCCATTAGCCAAAGGCTAATGTTTGATTTATTTGGCTAAAAAAATGTGCAAATGGCTAGTTTATTTTAACATGAATTATATAAGAGTTAGGTCTTTCTGTGTGGGTCATTGTTTTATTTCTAGATTTGGCTTAAAATTTTGAAGACCTTCTAGATCTGACCCTGTATTCACCTAGGTCTGAAGCAGGCCAACATACAACTTGTATGCAAGTCAGTGGAAACAAAGTCATGCTTTGGGCCAATTTCTGTGTAGGTCCTTGGCAAGTATGTCTCACCAAGAGCAAATTGATGTCTTTGGACACGCAAGAGCAGTTTTGTGGGCATTATTGGTTCTCACTGCCACAAATAACTGTATGCCAATGGCAATACAGACACAAATATTTATTACTTTCACCAGAAACAAATGCTTGAGCCGTTTCTTAACCAGAAACAAATGCTGGAGTCATTTGTTTGCCAGAAACAAATGCTGGAGTCATTTGTTTGCCAGAAACAAATGCTGGAGTCATTTGTTTGCCAGAAACAAATGCATGAGTCATTTCTTGGACAGAAACAAATGTTTGAGCTATTTCTTAACCAGTAACACAGTATGAACAAATGAGAAGTTTCCAGCACAGCCAGGATTTCAAACATGTCGGCAATTAGCATAATTACATTTAGTATAGACCCATATCTTTTACATGGATTGTGAAGCAGGCGGAGCCTACATGTATGTTAATCACTCTCCATGGCACATATGTTGGTGTATATTTTCCTACCCAATTGTTTGGTGGAGGAAACTGAAGGACTTGGAGAAAACCACAGTGCACAGTCAGAGTGGTAGAAACCCTCTCCACTTGCATCCCTGGCCGTAAATCGAACCTAGGCCACAGAGGTAAAAGGCGAGCATGCTGTAGCTCCCAGACCATGCATTTACATTTAGTTTTCACTTTGATACATGAAGCATACAGCATCTGGAAACCTGTGTGGTCGATAAAAAAGTTTGCTCTAAGTGAAGGAAGTCAAACTCCGAGAAAAGTTTATGGTTGAAATGGGAAGCCCCAACCTATGCATTTCCATATGTTGTCCGCATTATGTATCAAAGTTATATCGTACTAGTTCCAGTTGTGAGACCCTGCATCTGTTACGAGATCCATTTGGGAATGTGTGAAGTACATGTATATCCCTGGTGTTGTGTTGGTCTTCACCCAACGCAACACATTAAGTTTTCAGTTAGAAACTAGTTGAAAAATTAATAAAGCAAGTAGTTTAGGGACAGTAAAAGTTGAAAAACACACAAAGTTAGTTTCTAGCTGCAGAAGTTTTTAACTGCAGTTAGTTTACAGTCAGAAAGTAATGGGAAAAATCATGATGCAACTAAGTGGCCCTCTGGGAAAGTGGGCCTCTTTTTCGGGGGGGGGGGGGGGGAGACTTATAAATGGGGGTCTACTGTATAAGAAAACTGACATTGGGATATATTCTAACTCTGCTGCTGTATGCACATAATTTATTCTGAAGACAATTGGCCAACAGGCTCACCAAACTATATGAAGGCTTCTTGTACAGACAATACAAGATACCTGTAACATGGGGATTTCAAAATGCCAGTACACCCAATAACTAACAAGACCATAGTTAAGAAGGCAAAAGGGAGAAGGGGAATGGTGTTTGAGCATGAATAACAACTTTATCAGGTTCCTGCACAAGATCATATTTTAAACCTCTCAGATATAACTTAATATATGCTGTATGTGTTCAATTATTATATTTTTACATGATATGATTCTTGCATAAAATGTTTCGTGAGGAATGTGTCTCAAACAGGCTGGTCTGTTTTAAAACAACACATGACTGTGTAGTATTTAGTTCAATAAAATTTATATTCTTCACATTTATTAACAAGATATATGAGACTGGTGCTGGTATCAACAAGATTTATCAGAAAACCTGTCTGGCATGACTGTCTCTGGCTAGTTATACATGTATAGCCAATGGCTTATAAAGTCAGGCCACCCTACAAATATTCTTTGTTTGTCATAACCCAACCAACCCAATGAATTTACTGCCTACCAAAATAATTTTTTTTTATTCAAGGAATAAATCCTTCATTATTTTATCTTACTGTTTTTAGAATTTGAGGATTCCCCCCCCCCCCCCCAAATGGTCTGACTACCTACTGCCAAAAATTTTAATTTAGATGTTACAGCAAACCAACATATTTTTAAGGATGGCCTTAGAATACTTCTGAAACTACTTCAAACCTTGCAGAATATACATGTACTATAAAATTTTGCTTGAATACATGTAATTTATTTAAGTTTGCCTGTTGTGTGGATCACATTGCATTATTTATTGTACGAAAGTTTGTCAGTTAAATATTTTTTGCGTGATTGTGGTCTTCATGAAAATTGAATATATTGGCCAACCATGTCCATGTTAGTGTGGTCTTCAAAAGCTTGCCTATTAACTGTGCAGTCATTGATTTATGAAAATGTGTGTGCATAGGAACCCGTTTCTAATTTTTGTGACAGTGGCAGCTCTAAAAGTCTTTAGTAATGAAACATGTAGGGTCCCGTACATATTGATTTCAGATTAATGATGTAACTGCATATTGGTGAGCTGTGATTTAATTTGCTCTATGTCAATATCTTGATTAAATCCTCAGAGCCTCAGACAAAGTAATGACATATTGGTTCAAAGGGACCCACTGTGCTATCAGGGTGAATTAATTGGAGATGGAAATGTTTATTCTAGTATTTATTTTACATTATCATGATAAAAAAGCCATGTAAATATGAATTGATGTAATGAAGTGTGCATTATACAAAGCACTACAGTTAATTTCCTAGTGAGGCCATATGTACATTGTTGTCACTTCTGGACATACTGTACTTAATGACCGTAAAAAAGATAATGAGGAAATAAGGGGAGAAAACCATGAATTCTGGCCATTAAAATGGTGTGCACAAGTCACATTTACACCACTACATCTGTTGTTTGGTCATGCTTGTCCTTGTGTTTGGTAGGTCATGCTTGTCCTTGTGTTTGGTAGGTCATGCTTGCCCTCTTGTTTGGTAGGTCATGCTTGTCCTTGTGTTTTGGTAGGTCATGCTTGTCTTTGTGTTTGGTAGGCCATGCTTGTCCTTGTGTTTGGTAGGTCATTCTTGTCTTTGTGGGGCACCCTGAAAATTCATTAGTTTGTCCAGCTTTCCTGGAGTCTCCACCGCATCCAGGAATCCTGCAGTTGTTCACAGGCTGTTTGAAACCACAGAACAACCAAGAAGTAATAAAAGTCAGATGCAGTAAACTGTTATTGTAGCAACTGTTGTGAGAAAAATTACTCCCCACACAGTATATCCTCAAGCAGTTAATTATTTCTACAATAAGCAGCACCTATGCAAAACAGGTAAAGGAAGCCAGCCTTTAAGTTTGTAATTTAGTACACAGTTTTCCTTGGCATACTTCAATGCACATCATGGATCCTGCCAACTTTTACTGTAAATATATAGTCATGCTGGCATTTGAATAATTCAGGTCTTGTTTTTTACTGCGAATTTATATGTGGGATTTTCACCATAGTTCAGATGAGCACAACTGTTGTGGGGGGTAATTTAGCACTGAAATAGTTCAGTAATGTAGATCATTGCTTTAACATTTTGTTTCCTGGTGCCGAAATTTGTAGGGGATGCTAGCAGATCTCGTACAGGGTGTTGAGGGTGGATAAAATGGTCAGCACAAATACAGTACACTTATGTACATGTACATGGGTCAGTTTTAAATAGTCCAGCCATTGTGTGTGATACCAGGTGTAACATGAATACTTGATGGAAAGGTACCGGTGCCAGCATAATATGAATAGTGCATGAGTTCCCTTTGCGATTAGACACATGTAAATTCTATTTGTATCTGCAGCAGTTAAAATTTAGACTGATCCAAATTGGCCCATTTCTTCGGACCTGTACTGGACCTTATCTGTTATTGATCAGATGCCTGTCAGAATCATGTTGAACATTGTTGTTTTGTTTTTGTTTTTTTCCACATCAATACATCCTGCAATCATTACAAGTATGGGTGTAGAGTGTACTCAGAGATGCCAACATTCAGAATTCCATTTCAGGGACAGCCAATTGAGTCCTTCAGGGTCAGAAAACAAAAAAAAAAAAGACTATAAAAGAAAATTCTATATTCTTATGCAGGATAAATGCTGAAAATATTCAAGGTCTCAGCTACATGTAACCTCGGGGACTATCTCACTTTGTCATGTCTATATCATTTCTTCATAAACAGCTTCCCAGAGATTTGAGTTATCAAAAAACAAAACAGTGGTACTGATGATAAAAATGATAAGAGAAATGCAGAAAAAAAAATATTCCCACCAGGTGGGAAAGAATTGAAGTTCTTCAGTTAGCCCCCCCCCCCCCCCCCCCCCATCAAAACAAAAAAAACTGACTCAACACCAATCGTTTTGGCTCTCAAAGTGGCTAGTTGTGTGTTATTGCAGCAAGACAAGCATGTCCAATGAATAGATCACATGACCCATTTTGATGATGTCTCAAGCAGCAGGTCTGATTTCACAGTTTTGCAATTTGCATGTAATTTGTAAATCCACAATGTAATCTGCCCCTCAGTTTGGCTGCAAGTTAATAGGAGTCACTGGCCCACTCTTTACCTGTAATTTAGTGTAAACATCTTCTGGTGACCTAATTCATGTACCAGTTTTCACATTGTACATGTGTGCACTTGATGTACACACCACTTGATTGATGGTCAGTTGAATGATCCGTCACGTGTTTTCAAGTAAACCTTAACTTTCATGTCACTTTTGTTTCACAAAAAAGTGGTTTAGTTCAGCCAACCATCCCACTCAACATTGTTCACGCAATGATGCGAATGTCAAAAGGTCTGAAGAGGCGGTGGAAACATCAACAGGCATTCTACAATGATAAAAACAGCTAGTGAATTATGTCTATTTACATGCACTTTAAGAAAAAAGAAAGGTGGTTCACTGCATGTCCTGAAACTTAAGTACAATTGAAGCTAATCAGTAGAACCTGTCTTGCAAAACCACCACCAGGGATAACCAAATTATGGTCTCTCAAGACCGGTGGTCTTTCATAGAGGAGGTACAGCCTGCATAAATAGGATGGAAATGACTAATTGAAGTATCCTGAAAAGCCAGTGTTTCAGGACAGATAATCTCTTTTTAGATATGTATCTCGAAAACAGGGGCCACTGTGTTGTCTGAATGGATTGCTATGTGTAGTCCATCTTTAACAAATCCTGCCTTTCTACATTATACCAGCTTTCACAGATTAGTTAAGTCAAGGCAGTTACTGTTGTATTAGTACAAGGTAATATAAATTCTAAGCACTGACAGCATTGTGTTGGGGTTACTGTTAATAAAAGGGCACAGAATTTACCAAAATATAAACACTAGTTAATCTGACTGAATAATGACTACAAAATGAAATGGCAAGGGATTAAGGACTTGTTTTAGTGTGAAAAATAATACCAGACATGCCTCATGGGGATCTAAACAGACTGGTGTGTGGTAACTAAGCAAACATTCCTAATGGTGTGTGTGACCTATCAGGGAATATGGCACCGTCTCCTGCCCAACAGACACCAAGAGCTCAATAGAAATGCTTTGACAGGCCACATACACAACCAACCTTTATATATGTATACCTGAGGGAATATTATATATGCATTTTGTCAATAGCCATAGAATGGCCAATGTTTAGAAGCAGAGACCCGAAGGAAATATCCATGTAACATTGTGATATTTTCACAGGATGTGTAGAAACAAGGTGTTGTTTACATTACCATGGCAACAAGGTCAGGTCCTGTGATGGATACATGTATGTATAGATCAGACTGTTAACTAGTCGCTAGTGACTGACATGTCATGTCTCGTGACTCTGTTGTTGGTGACATTGTAGCTCCTTGTCCATTATTGGTGTGCATAATTCAAGAAAAAGAGGTGTATGTTTTCTTATCCTAAATGCACACAGTTGTTGAGTGTGTGTAGACATATATACGGTAGAGCCATGTTTGGATAGCTGTTAACTTTATTAAATTCACTGTGTAAGGTTTGCTCCTGAGTACACTTTGAAGTGGTTACACAGGAAAGTTCCTTTATTGGACTGCCACAAAGCAGTGCAAATAATAATTAAAAAAGCAATGAATTTGTACTTTACCATTTGCTTATTATTAGGAAATATGTCCTATATAGCAAAATGAAAGCTTCAGTCCATTGCCTGAAACACAAAAATGGTGAAAATTTTGATGCATGAATGTAACTATATTTACAGCATATTTATTATAATTAGTTGTAACAAGTCTTTTTGCAAGTTCTGTAATTAATTAGAAAAGACTTAACTTACAGTATAAGATTGTATGATTTTTGTGGCTGAAGCATCATTATATTGCAGTTTATATCATAAACTTGTCTGGATAGCAGTGACTTGCTGATACCAGGTAAGTTACTGTAGAATTACATAAGTATTGATCCTATTATTGGTTCTTTTCATGCTAGACCTCAAATTGAACTTCAAACTTTGATTTCCCAATATCCCCGTCATATATTTACAGCCAACAGACAAGCATTGTACTCCCGAAAACAAGACATTCAATACTTACTGTGGTCTAGCTCAATTCCATATGCTTTACACGTGTTGGTATGCACTTTTCAGTGTGTGTAACACCAGAGAGGATTGGCGGTGTGGCTGGCGGTGTCTTTCATGCTTCTACTTTATTTTTGCAGGTTTGGGAATAAAGGCCATTCAGTGATGACATGTTAACAGTTGTGTTCTTGAGCAATTAAAAACCCAATGTACACAACTATCAACGTAATAGATCAAGGTTGTGATTCTGCTTCTTCCTTTTTTTTTTTTCAGCTGTAAAATTTGACATGGACCCTAGGAACTCACCTGGCCGTATATCACCACCGGTGACTGGTGCGACAGACATAAACCGAGATGATGATCGGCAGTTTGACGCAGAAATCAGCGTAAAGTCACAGCCCCCTAAAGACTGGGAACTAGATGTCAAGGGAATGATCTCAACTAGGAAATGGTTACAAAATTACGGACTAAGAAGAAATCGGTTGGACCTGCATCACTTGTTACCTCAGATTGGCTTCAGGCATTCAGATGGTAAGGCCTCTTGAAGTCTGAAAAGATTTGATTTGATTTGATCTTTTCGTGTAGCTTTGTTTGGAATACTTTGTGTTGTCATAATTTGGCAAAGTATGTGGCCTGCCAGACTGTGCCACAGCTGGCATACACGCACAGTGTTACCTTTGCACCTAGATGGGGGTACAGTACCCCTCCAAGACATGAATTTGCCACAGAGATAACTACAAAGGGTAATATTGTAGACCCATGATTTTCTGTTTCAGAAAAAGCGGGGATTACTTTTCATCAGCCCAATAGTTTCAAATTTTGTTTGACTGTTCTATATTATTTATGTATAGTTCATCTGAGAAAAAATGTCAAACTGTGTTTCAGTGGTGTAAAAAATGTGCAATTTCACTTCAGTTATGGAAAAAATACCCAGATAAAAATCATTGAGCCTAAATATTACAGAAAATCTGATCTTGAAGGAATTGCCCTGTTTATGACCTCAAAACATTTCAGGGGAACCCAAACTGAGTTTATTCAACGCAAGGATACAAATAGGATAAAATAAGTATACACAACACAAATTGAAATAATATGAAAACAACTAATTTAAAAAAAAACAAAAACACAGACATATTATGCCAGGGAACACTGTATATATATATCTGCCACCAAACTAGAAGTGCTTATCAGTGGCATTAAGTAACAGGCCTTTTAATCAAAAAATTTATGTACCTGTAGGCACAATGCATACCTGCCTCTGATTGATGTATGTGGTTGAATTGTAAATAAATACACACTGCTCAATTACTGTGTGTTGGACTGTTTTCACATCTTCAAGGTAAATAATTATTGTTACATGGTAGAATATATCTTGCAGATCTACAAAACCCTCTCATTAAAGAGACTCCCCTTGTACAAACATACTGTCTCAATCCCAATTCTCTTCATGATTAATAAATGTATTTATACTAAGATGTACTTGCCCGTATATATATAGTGTGATGTTAACAAGTTGTTAAAATGTGTCTTGATTTCATTTTTCAGATTTTGATAACTCATTAAAGAAGCCCATCAGCTCAAAATATGGAGATGGACTCTTCAATAAGTACTTTAGGTCAGATGGAAAAACATACAATGTAAGTCTCACAGATGAGTCATTTTCATTCCATCTCTTATCCTGCTTATGTTACGCCTTAGCTATTAATGGCATAATGACATGTAAACCTGAATTTTAAGTTTTTGTTTTTTTTCACATTTGTACAGCATTATATTTGATGTTGATGCAATGAAGACACAATGTCATGTAAAACTGATATTACAGATTATAAAGTGCAAAATACGTCTATGGGAAAGAATGAAAACAGTGGTACTATGTAATAAAAGGGATCAACCAAA
This sequence comes from Hermodice carunculata, assembly GCA_964020975.1. NCBI lineage: Eukaryota > Metazoa > Annelida > Polychaeta > Eunicida > Amphinomidae > Hermodice > Hermodice carunculata. The sequence continues at coordinate 51,038,642 of OZ026619.1, forward strand.
GCATGCAATTCTAACAGTGCTACATCAAGACAGCTGGTCTGTCATCAGGGTTAACTTCTAATCTTTGAATGCATTTGTTTTCAAGTATACAATTTTGGTGGCAGTTTTTGTATTTCAGGGATTCCACTGATGCTTTAAGTTTGTGCTTTCAGACCTTTTTTGTCATTAGACCAATCTATGTCAAAAGTTAATCAGCACATTTTGTTATCACTTTTCATCCCATCAACAAAATCTGTGAAAATAAAATTACAGCAAAATAAGGTAAATAAATAAATATAACATTTTCCATAGCATATTGGCTTGAGGTGCTGAGAACAGTGATGGATCCATTGAACACATTTGTACTAACGCTGAAATCATCTTACTTTCCCTCAATAGGTGTCTTGCACGAAAGAGAAACTGAAACAGCTGGAGGCAAGGCTCACCCAGGCCATCAGTCTCTACAAAAGGAGGTTAGAATGGCTGACAACAGAGAGTCGACGGATATTTGGTGTCATAGAGGAGAAGAGTATTGCTATTGTAGTGGACATTAAAAATATGTCACCGCAGCAGTTTGATCAGTATCGCAGTGCGATGGAGAGAGTACTGAGGGAACAGGTGTCCCAGATTGCAAAGTTCAACATCATGAGGTAATTTTAACAAATCATAATTTGACTGACCATTTCAGCAAATTAACTGCTACCTATGCACCTCCCAATGTGCACAAATGTTTACTTTGTTGAAAACAACTAAAGTGGTACAATGTCAAAGATTTTTGAAGAAGTCTTATACATGTACAGTTGTATAATCAGATCTGTGAACTCTTCAAACGACATGATTAATTATATAGCAGTCAGTATGGCTTTCGTAAAAACCACTCTACAGAACTTGCAGCCTTGGAATTGATTGATAGAATAATATTGGATATGGATAAAGGAGCAATACCTATCAATATATATATAAATTTGTGAATCTCTAATGCTTTTGATACTTTGAACCACGGCATTTTATTTGATAAGCTAAGTTAGTGTGGTACTAAAGATATTGATGTGCATCTTTACAAAGGCTATTTCAGCAAAAAATAGAAATCAGTCTGGCATCTTTGATAATATTGAGTCCAACTCAGGAAATATTCATGAGTGCATTCTTCAGAGTTGAATCCTAGGAGCTGTTCTGTTTCTGATCAATGTTAATGGTATAAGTCTAGCTTCTACTCTTTTTAAAGTTTATCATATGTGCTGAAGACACATTTTTATACCACCTTGCACCCTCTTAATATGTCTGGATCAAATGATGAAATGTTGAAACTTATTAATGCTCAGCTATAAAACTAAAACAAGTGGCTTGTGGTGAACAAGCTCTCCCTTAACATTAGTAAAACTAAATTGGTGTTTGTTCACCAACCACAGAGAAAGGTCTCAACTCCGACACTTAAGATTGATGATGAGAGCATTGAAGGTGTGGAGGAATTTAAGTTGATTGGCCTAACTTAACACACCTGCTTAAGCTGGAATGGTCACATCCAAAAAGTAGCCCAGGGTTCGCACAGAGCTTGAAAAGTATGGAATTTGAATGCCCTCTGTTCCAGGCCTTGAAAAGTGTGGAATTTCATAAAGAAGTCTTGAAAAGTATGGAAAACCAATTTTCTGGTTTTAAAAAAAAACCGAAATAGAATGAAAAAAATCTATTTGTGTGACTTTATTTTAATGTTTGTTGCAATACCTAGGATCGTAGTTTGTTTTCATTGCTAAATATAGCATCTATGGGGTTTTCTGCATTGCACAGCATCATGGGAGGCAGCTTTTTCAACTCTCAATGCAACAGGATTCTTTGGGAGATTTAAAAAACAAGCCTGCATCATTTTGATTACGAGTGATGGTCCATCATGATAAGGGCTCGACAATTCGCATGTCCGAAAGCCTGGGGCTTGTCAGAATTGGGTTCGGGCTAGTGGAAATAAAAAAGTGCTAGCCCTGCGGGCTAGTTGGAATTTTGTACGTAAATCTGTCAAAAAATAATAATATTGTGCATGGCAAATCCATCTGCAAATTAACATCAAATGCTACTTATCGGTGGGTTCAAACAGTGTAAGAAAAAATAGGTGCCGTGGGATGACTTCCCGGGCAAAAACAGCACACAACTCCCCGTCACGCGTAAGTAACAGCGTGGACACTGGAGTGGATCTGCGGTGAACTGACGCAGTCTCACAGACTGATTTGGGACACATTCGGCAATTCCCGCTATCCCATACCTTTGCGTATTTGCCTGTGACTCCAAATAATTGTTGCAATAAACACCGGAATCTTTATTTTCGTATGCTGCAATACAAAACAAAGCTGCCTGTTTGTGTGTTCCCTCCGTAAATTCACACATGTTCACTGGGCGGAAGCCATGATGAAAACACCGTAACATGAGCCGTGATTGGCTCATTTTTGCATGTGACTCCATTGACCAATCGGGTGATGTGTGGTGCGTCAGACCACATGGCCAAAGCAGCTGTTTGTGTACAGTTGCAGGGAAGATGTTGCCGGTGCGCACACTTGATGTCTGATTTGAAATATTAAAATTTTAATTGGAATTTGATTGAAGAACACCGTTTATTGCGAGAAACTTGCCAATACTGCATAGGCAAATTTACTACGATGTACCGATAGCATTCATGGTAGGTACCTAAACGATATGCATCCCATCAGTGCATCATGGCATTGATCAGAGGCACTGAGGCAGAGAGAAAGGATCCTGAAGCCAATGCGGCTTCATGTATTTAATCGTTATTTAAGTTTACCCGGGATACGGACTCCTATAGCCCCAGAAATTACAATGTATTTTTCATCGTTAGTCACCCCTTGCAAATAGCTTACTTTCACTTCGTATTTTTGATATTTTGCCAGTTTCACTGTCGAACAGTTGTAGCAAGAATCGTAAAATTTGACATTTTTTGCGATTTTGCAAGCGACAATAAGCAGCAAATACATTTTAGGGTAAATGGTTTGTCTAGGCCTTAGCATTATTAGAGAAAAACAATGTTTATAGAAGTTTTATGAGGACAAGTGGATTTTGACTACGGGGCAAGTGGATTTTGAAATCTACTTGCCCTGCGGACAAGTGATTTTTAAAAAAAAATTGTCGAGCCCTGAAATACAGATGAACGACCGTAAATGTTTGCCACAGGCATAAATTGTGCACCAAGCCGCAGCAACAATCGGAGGCTGTACATATAATGAACTTGAAAACCCCAAATACAAGGACTGGGTTTTGCCTGTAAAATAGGACAAATACAGCGCAAGATGCAAGGTGTGTGCAAGTAATGTGCACTTGAAAAATATGGGGGAAGCAGCGCTTGCTAGTATCTGACAAAAAGTTTTTTTTTTTTTGTTCAATATATAAATTGTATACATTGGTCCCCCTCTTTTAAGCCACCCCCAAAGAGATGCCACTCCCTCTACAAAGGCCACTTTCCTGTGCCGCAAGTATGGCATTTTCATAATATTTTCCCCCTGAAGATAGACCACCTCTCGTAATAAGGAAACATTTGGGGTGGCCTTATAAGAGGGGAACCACTGTATATATATACCCATAAAACCACGGATGATTGAGTTTGGAATTTTGGAAAAAATGGTTTGGAAAGTACTTGAAAAAGTATGGAACTTTGGCTTTGCTATGCTGTATGAACCCTGGTAGCCTCTAAAATTCTCAGACAATCAGCGTCATGAATTAATTGAAAAACTTCCTACCCTGAAATATTCCCCTAATCATCTATTACACTGTAGTCCTTAATTCTTCCACAATTTAACTCTGGTCTCCTTGTGTGGGGGCATAAATTAGAGAGATCAGTAAAAATTCAAGAGAAAACTGTTCGCATCATAAATCATGATAACTATTATGCACATACTGAACCTATTTTTAAACCCAGAAACTTGCTTACATTAGGAAAAATACATACATTACAAATTTTTAAATTCTAGTTCATACATGACAATGACTGGCTTGCTGCTTACTCTGATCCAATTCCAATTACACCAACACCTCAAGTACATGAACATGACCCTGTAGCAATGGATTATTTGTAACACATCCAACATGGTTTTGCATAAAAATGTTTTAAGACATGAAATTATTCATATTTAAAATACAACACCTGAGGTTGTAAAAGAGAAGGTACATTCCCTTAGCTGTTTTGGTTTTTCAAACTATTCAAAGAAATATTTTTTGATAAATATGAAATGTTCTGCAAAGATTCAAAATTGTTATATCTGCAATACAAATTGATTTATGAGAACCAGACTAGGGCCTGGCAACTCCAAATTCCCCACTGAAAATATTATTTTCAGGGATTTTGAAATAGTTAGCAAGAGCTGCAGTTTTACACATTTCGCCACAAGTGGGCTTCATCAGCAACTGGTTTAACACTCACTAGCTCATGATTGATAACACAAAAAGCCCTGCCCATCTTTATATATACCCCTCGGTAACACATCCATAGTAATGGACGTTTTGTAAAGCGTTCCCCGTTGACTCTGTCAAACATGATGGCATGTCAGTGGGTGACGTTGGTGGCCCACGTACTGGAATAGGTAGTTGACGTGTCACAGAGGTGGATTTTTAGGAGGGGGGGGGGTGAAACGGCTCTCCCTGGCTCAGGACACTGGGAAGCTATTCCCTTGAGTGCCTGTCTGTAAAATGTGGGGCTTGTTTAAGTTTTGGGGTATAAATAAATGTGTGGGTAAGATTTACAAAGATTTCATGAATGTTTCATGAGTTGGAGTTGAGCTAGGAGTGTAGATAGAAATTGTGCTTCTTCCTAAAAAGTGTACGGATATCATGTGAAAGTAGATGAGAGAACTTTAATTTTAGCATAAGACAAAACTAGTCTGTCTACTTTCCCATGACGTTACGACCGAAAAAAGGGCCATAACTCGTACTGTTGAATCCAGTCATGTTCGCGCACTAACCTGAAAGTCTTGATTTTCTTCAGTTCAGGTGGGGTGGAGCACATGTTCCAAAATTTGAGCCTTAAGCTGAATGTTTGGGTTGTAGAGTCAGCAAAATGTCTGTCTTGAGGTTGGTTGGTATCCCTTTTGTTAATGTAAGAGAGATGTTCTCTAAGTAGATTGATTAAGGGTTTGTCTGTTTGACCCACATACTGTTTGTGACAAATTTCACAAGTTAGTAGATATACAAGATTGTTGTGTTTACAAGAGCCTTCTCTGAGTGTCTCGTATGTACGCCAGGTTTGTGTGCTTGTGACTACACCTCAGGTGTCAAGTAGGTGACAATATTTGCAGTTGTTATTTTTTTTTTCAAGGATTAAATTTGAAAATTGCAAATTGATTTATGGGTTCTTAAACGACTTTTTGTTCATGTCTTAGGGTCTTATCATTTACAAGTCACCATCTCTTTGATTTATAGCATACAAGTATTTGCATATAGGGTGGTGCACATGATAATGGTCTGTCAGACAGAGATCTTAATGTGTGTCAACCAGCCCATTTTTTTCTTCTGTTTACTTGTCAATTATTGTTTCTCCATTTATTACTATATACAATGACCAAGTACATGTACTGCATGTACCAAATGGTCTTCGCTACTGATGTGATTTGGTTATTTTTTAATATGAATCCTGAATTCTGAAAAAAATGTCCTTTCACATTAGTGTAGGAAAAAATACTTAACAAATGCCCTGAGAGACTAAATTCAATAAACAGTACAAAAAAAAAAAAAAAAGACATGTCACATATCGATGTTAAAACGCTACGTTGACAGGAATATTCCTCCTACCAGTGCATATATTTGTGCAATTCATACTTTCACAAATATGACTTCTTCAAATTGCAGGTATGATGCTTTTGTAAGGATTACATTGGAAAACTGTTAGATATACAGGCAGTAAAATATATTTTAATCATTTGCTGCTTGCATTTTAAGTGGCGTTAGCATCGATTTGTGAACAAGTACAAATAGGCATAAAATAGTATCTTTATATGAACACTTCTTTTTTCCATGCAAATCTGTAATTGGGTTCCACATATTTGTACATTCCATGTGTTTGCTAGTTAACAATAACTATGTTGCATGGAATTCAAGCCAGCATGTAAATTTCTCAATATTTCAGAGCTGCAGAAGACCTAGATCTGTACAGTCCTGATTGTGTTCCGGTGACGCAAGACAGCCTAGAGGGCGCTGTCAAATGGCTGTGGGACTTGGACCGCCTTGCATCAGTCTCAGACACTGCCACCTGTGAGGCTGTCTTCAAGGCAATGTCTGACCCCAGCGTAAGTGTTTTTGGCATTTTTTGTATGTAATTTTGGAGCTTTTTAAGTTAAAACTTTTACAAGAACCATGCACCAAATTAAAATGGCGTATTTTCGAGCACAAACTGCGTGTAAAGGTGCATAATATTATGTTGCAGAATGTAGCAGAAAGTTTTCTAAGTTAGACAAATTTATCCCCATAACAAAGATCTGAATGATGTCTACCTGATGCAATGTCTGCTGTTTCGGGAATCCATATACAGTAAAGCCTGTTTGGAGAGACCACCCCTAGGGCATGCAGGCAAAAAAAAGTGGTCACATAAGGCAGGTGGTCTCTCAATAGAGGTGCAATAACATGGGAAAGATCGCAAAAGTGATGTGGTAAACATGGTCTGAAAATGCAGGTGGTCTTTCCCTAGAGTGGTCTCTCAAAACAGATTTCACTGTATGTACCTGATACCCATTTATAACTTTTCCTGATAGGACTCTTACGCATACACAAGGGGATTATAAAGTGATTATCATTTAATAGATCATCTACAGAGAAGATGTAGTGCATGGCAAAATGACTGTTTATGGACACAGCAAGTTGCTAGGCAATTTAGAGTGATATACACATAAGATTGTAAACATTATGTAACCAACCAGACAGTTTTATTGGCATACACAATCTGACATGTGAATTGCTATGCCAGCGGGACTAGTGTATAACTGGTCTTGAAGAGAGGTGATTATTATAATTGGCATAACTGTGCAGGATATAACTTTAGGGCACTTTTGAACATGGACGGGAGATCAGGTCTAGTGTCCCATATTGTGATGAGAAAAGCAACATATTTATGGGTGAACATGCCTGTGTGCAGTACGTGTCTACCTGGTAACATTTTGGAATGGGAATATCGGACACTGCAAACTTGTAATCTTCTCTGAAACACACATTCAATGCAGCATGTTGCCTGCAGGGGGCACTACAGGTATTAAACTTCCCCTGCTATCCACCTGTTGCAAGTGGAGATACCTTTGGGTATAAACAAAACCTGCTTTATTTATTGGTTCACAATATCGTGACTCATGAAGTGGGTGCTGCCACCAATCAGAATAGTGTATTTGATGTAACTGCCCTATAAGCAACTAATTATGATAAGATGGCCCTGGTGACATACGATCTGTTGGCCCATAGGAAGCTGTAAAGAGTTGAGTTTATGCATGAAGTATGGCCTGCCATGGAAGTAAACTGTGCGCTTGGTTGCAGCATTGCAGGTCCATGCATGTGTGCTTTCTTTTTAATTGTCTCTGTAAGATTCACTTAAAGATGTGCATAAGGGCATTAAAGCAACGTGCTCCTATGTACTCTCACTAAAAAAAAAAAGAGGAAAAAATAAGACAGAAACTGAAATGTTTCTGTTGTTGTCTTTGTATGTTTTTTTTGATCCTGTTGCACAATATATGTTTTTTTTTTTTTTTTTAGATTGAAGCAGTGTATTTATTCACAGAAGGCTCGGCTGCACATGGGTCCAAGGAATTGTTAAAGGAAAAGGTAGAATGATTTTTTTGTTTACCTGTTTTCAATGAAAAATACCAAAATCTAAACATTAAGCCACTTGGAAAGATGACCAAAGATGGGGACACTGATAATGTGTAGAAATTGAGTCAATTACAGGCTTCAAAACATGTTCTGAGTAGTTACCCGCTGAAGACCCTTTAATTTATTTGTGCAAATGCAGCCTTTGTCAAAATTCTACAGAGGAACATGAGCAATATGTACAATAGTACTTCCGTATTCATATAGGTGAGACAGTGACAGATGAGCTTATGGAGAGGATAGAGTTTGAACTATGAAATAGGGTAACAGCAGCTAGGAAGTGGTTTCAGTCAAAACGACTCAAGTATAGCAGATTACTTAAATTTTTTCTTCTACAAGTGGGATCATTTTAACTTTTATAAAGATCTTCAGACAATAAGGTTTATCATCAAGTGATTGTCCATAATACATGTGATAAATTTTACAAGCATCCTTCTCCTAAGCATGTGCCTTGTATTTAAGTACTTACATGTGCATGTACCTTTATGACTTGACTGTTGTATCCTCTGCAGTTAACGGGAGGTCGTCTGCCACTGCATGTTGTGTCATACAATTGTACCGATGCAAACACTGTCAAGTTTCTCAAAGAAATTGCCAGCATCACAGGAGGAAAGTAAGTACCAGTTGTGCAGAATGGATTTAAACTAATGTATCAAGCCCTCCCCCCCCCCCCCCCATTTCTTTCTGATGAGAAAAAATGATTTTCATTCTTTTCTTTTTTTTTTTTTCTTGTTGCACAATCTTGATTTGCTAATTTACACACTTGTGAAGGCATTGTATACAATTGTCTATTTTGGAGCAGAAGAGACTTCTGACAGCTGAGGTATTGCTCAGTGCTGCCAGATCATGAGGGTACATTTTGTTACACTCATTGATAATGACAATTGAATGTGGTGCCGGGACACACAATTTGTAAGACCCTTTGGTACATGTATGTACATGTTTCACATTAAATTATGTAAAAAATAAAGTGACCTATTAATCAATTTCTCGTCTTTTTAGTATCCCATACAGAGAAATAGTTGTACCATGACATAGTCAATCCATCTTGTCACAAAAAAAAGGCAACAGACACATTTAATGCAGAAAAAGAATTAGTTATGGACCTTTTGTGAACAAATGTATGGAAATTTAACGTCGATATATCATGTTGAAAGATTGATTTTTTTGCCTTTTTTCATATTAGCAGACTGAATACAGAAAATGTTTATGCTTCAGGTTTCATGCTTATGCTGTTGTCATGGAGATGGACTCATATGAGGGGGATTTGTTTGACAAGCAACAGAACCACTCAAACATCATCCTGAAACGCAAAACGTATGGTGGTGTTCCCCCAGGCTCAGGTACGAGAGAAGATGTCATTCTGTTGTTTGAGGAGTTAGAGGAGGCACGCAACACACTGGCTCAGATACAGGTCCTTATGGACGACGCACCAAACCCAAGAAGTTCCATTGGTGAGTGTGCTTCAAATGTGAATTATTGTAATTGAAATTGTTCATCACAGATAAAGTGCATGATATTTTATTGTGATTTAACTTGGAAATTTTAATCAATTGTTTCTCTTATGTTGAAAAGCGAAACAGCATTTAATTCTCAGAATAGCCCAAGTGTATTTTGATCAAACGTTTGAGAGTTGATCCATCAATTTGACACTCATTTGGTGTAATGTGAAGAATGTCCAGGTAGAGGATTTCAAACTTGAAGAGTCACTGACTTACAATATATAAATCTTAATTAACCCTTTCCCCCTTGAATTCAGACTGAGTCAACAGCTTTCCTTGGCATGGGCTGGGCACTTAGTGCCCAACCCATGCCAAGAAAAGCTGTTGACCTGGGTCATGTTGTCTTGACAGGTCTCATCTTCAATTCTCAGTCAAAATTGTTTTTCATAACTGTTGAAATTAGTTGTAACACTGAAGCAGTGGACATTTGACCACCGGCCGGTTTTGGCCAGTTTAAAGGGGAAAGGGTTAAGAAACCTTTGTCTTTCCTGATGTGGTTTGCAAATCGAAAGATCTAATAACCACTAATCCCTGAGCGTAATGTTTAGTACGAAGTACATGTAGTTAACTGTATTGTTGTTGTTTAGACAGGCAAGACTATTTCACATCAATCAATGAATGTTGCCTGGGAAAAATCAATAAAAATAATACTCATTATAGTGAAGCTGTCATGAATGACCTAGCTAGTAAGTGTAACTTGAAACTCCAGTTTTTATTCTGATTTGAGCATTGATGTGTATCAGGACCCAATTCTGGAAGTGCCATTAAGTTGGATATTAGAGCAGTTGTGTGTACCGTTAAATATGTACATGTATATGAATGGTTCTAAATTGATTCAGTTATCAAATCATGAGACTAGACTTCAAGGGGGCATGCACAGGTCATCTATCAAGGCCTAAGCTTCCTGTGGATGCTATGGTGGGGTTATTTATAATATTAACCCTTTCCCCTTGAATTAAGACTGAGTCAATAGCTTTACTTGGCTTGGGTTGGGCAGTAAGTGCCTAACCCATGCCAAGGAAAGCTGTTGACCTGGGGCATGTGCTCTGCTTAAGCTGATAACGTTTGAAGACTGAAGCAGACCACATTTGACCACCAACTAGTTTTGGCTTGTTTAAGGGGGAAATGTTTAAAGAAAGTTTTTTTGTTTTTTTTTAAGTTAGACTGTAGCATCTTCTGTCACTCCTTATTTCCAGCCTTGCCCCTAACTGCTCCTTAACTTTTCTTCTGTGTCTTCTCCAATACCCCTCCAGCCCTGACTCTGACCAACTTTTAAACCAGTCCGGATGAATTTTATTTGCAGAAAAACCACCAGAGAGAAATGGTTTCCATGAGAAGAGTGAACAGTACATGAGCTCAAGAGAATGGCTGGAAAAATATGGCCTCAAGTCCAAGAAATTGGGCTTCTTTGACATTCTGTCTGGAGTAGCTTTCAAACATCGTGATGGAGTGGTAGACATCAAGGGGATGCCAGGAGAACATCAGTGCCAGACTGATGCTGTAAGTGTCAATATTTGGAATTACAGAGCTATGGTATTATGACTGTCCAAACCCAGACTGAAATGTACCAGACCGTATACTCCATTTAGTCATCATACATGTGCATTCAACTGGAAACATTTAAAATTGTATTTGAGATTTACGCGAATTATGGTGAAAAAAAGGCACTTAGTTATTTGTGTACAGAAGAAAAAACCAGAATAGGATCAAGGTGTTTTGGACCTAAGCACATAATTGTGTATGTCTGATTTGCTGGACCTCTGCCAGCCATTTTTTGATGTCGAACTATAGAACTTAGAAATGGTTTCCACTTTTTTTTTCACCTTGCATATTGTGTTTTTTAGTTTACAGAGTAACTATGTTTAAAATACATGTAAAAACTCTCTCCTGCCTCCCTGATGATATTCATGGGAGTATAATTTGTCATGGCAGCTACTTGTAGTGGCTGTGACAGTTGTGTTTGGACGTATTTATACATCGATGGTATCTGGCTGGGGGGAATATATATTTATATAATTTCTGTAATGGATCGTATGCTGTTTTTTCTCTTTTTAGGTGTCAAAGAAAAAATTAGTGAATGCCAGATATTGTGATAAGTTCCCTGTTGTGCGATGGAAGGATGGACAAGTGGTTCACGTACAAGTAACACCTGAGATTCACCGAAACTATGAGACCAGAATGAAGATGACACTTGATGCCATCCAACAGAGGTAGGGAAAATATACTTGTAATTTGAGAAAATTAGAAATCTTTATTTCAGACTGGGCACTTTTCCATATTTAAGTACATTGCGGGGACAATGTGCATCAATATTTAGGGTACATGTACAGTCTATAGAACAAAAAAAATTCATTCCCTCCATGTTTGATGCTAACAAGTTTAAGAGGTGCTATCCCCCCCCCCCATACCCCAGTAAACTGTAACCCCTTCCTGCTCAAATTGCTCAAAACTAACCACATATAAATTTTCTGCCTCAATATTTTTCCTTAAATTTCTCATCAATAGAAAACATGCAGAGAAGACCTGTTATGATGTTATGCCCCAGGTCAACAGCTTTCCATGATTCTCAGCCTAGCCTATGCCCGGAAAGTTGTTTACTTAGTCACATTCTAATCAGGAAACTTAAGGGTCAAATAGGTATGTTCTAAAATAATTTAAACCTTGCAGTTCTGAAAGATTGGAAGGAGACCGGAATAAGTATATGTAATTAGACACAACAGAATGGATAAGCTGTTGCCCATACATGTTTAAACAATAAGTAACAGCAAGTAATTGGCGATTTTCTGCTGAGGTTATAACAGTCATGCTTCATTGTTTTTTTCTTTTTATGAATTTTTTAGTTTTGGCTAACTCTGAAAATCATTCTTCTCTGAAACCATATGATTGACCAATTGCTTTGAAGTTACATAGGGACACTTCTTGGAATCCCTTGATCTTAATGTGTTCAACAGGTGACACTGTGATTTTTTTTCTTTTTTTTTTTTATTATTTTTTAATGACTTTTTGTGTTTTTTCCTACTTTCAACTTCTCTAAAACCATGTCTCAAACTGTGCTGAAACTTGATGGAAATGTACTTTGTGCAAGGGTCAAACAAATGTGTTCACTAGGTAATGATACTGCAGATTAATCATTTTTCATAAATTTTTTAATTTGGTACTTGTTGATTGATGCATACATTCCTATTGATTACTCTGTAAGTCAATGAGGATAAAAATGGTAATTCACATTTTTGACTTCTCCAAAACTGTCATCCAGATTCAGGTGTGTCTGTACTGAATTTCTTGAAATGGTCACAGTCTGTTGATTTCTAAAATTTTGTATTACATGTATTGTTTTGTTAATTTTTTGTTGGCAAAATCTTTTTAAAAATCATCCCTGAAACTGATTCGCCAGTTGCTTCACAAAACAGCTTGGCCAATCACTTCAAAATTGCGGAGTACTGCTGGGTACCCCTTGACGAGAGTGGACTAAGTCTTACGGGTTGCAAGTCATGGTCAGCCCAGGATGGGCTGTGTGAACAGCCCGTCCTGGGCTGACCATGACCATGTTCAAAACTTGACAGACCTGCTTACTATCTTCAAGCTATTTTTTTTTCTCTCATACAGGATTGACTGGCTGCAGCAGGGAAGCAGAGAGTTGTTTGGCACAGTGATTGAGGACCAGATTTACATTTTGGTTGATACTTCCGAGTCCATGAATCCACATATACAGTTTGTCAAAGACAAATTGTTTGTGCTAATGCAGGTATGTACATGTACATGAAAGACTACATTAAAGAGCACTTGAATCACCAGAGGGCATCACTGTTCAAAAGAGATTACCTGATGCATCAAAACCAATCTGATTCTGAAAGAAGTGTCACGTAGCCCTTTTTGGCCAGTAGTGCCCTCTAGTGGTTCATGTCATCAAGGCTCATTCCATTGATTATAGCAGTATGAACCAGTGAAGAAAAAATGTAGAATAAAAAAAAAATTTTTACAAAATGACATTGTTTTCTTACTTACAATGACCACAAAATGAAAGTTTAGTAGGGAATGTATATTTTGTTTGTTCCATGGAAATCAAGCAAATACAGACAGCTTGCAGGTGAACATTTGCTCTCTTATCGTTATAATTGTTTTGAATGTCAACAGCTAAATGTTTAGCCTGTTTTTATCTGTGTAGATGTTGAAAGGGTAAAACAGATATGTAAGTTGTTCAGACTGCATTGTGGCATCAAAATAGCTGCATTTATAAGAAACCAGCATTACATTTTATTTCCAGGAACAACTCAGACACAAGCAGAAGTTTAACCTGATTGGGTTTGACACCAGATCAGTACCTTGGCGTGATCGCATGATGGATGTTAATGAGAAAAACTTGAGCAATGCATGGATGTGGATCAAAGGACTGACATGTCGGGGGTCAACAAACACTCTAGCTGCACTAAGACACGCTCTCGGAGACAGCCAAACACATGCCATCTATTTGTTGACAGATGGACGACCTGATCAGGTATTAAGATGTACATCCGTTTCAAACAAATGGATTATGTGCTTCATATTATAATGTGAGAATTTGTAGAGTCATGTTTTGCCGTCAGTGTGGAACTGTAATTTGGTTTGTCAAGACTGACCAACACCTTTTGTGAAAATTTATATCTAATTTTAAGGTTCACTGAAAAGATAAGCATTGATTCATGCAAAAATGAAAGCTGATGATGTGTCATCAGAAGTCTCTGTGTCTGCATAAAATGATACACATATTATACGTGTATGCTGAGTTTGTTTTTTCTGTGATCAGTTTTATCATTTATTGTCCTGTTATAAAATCAAATGCTGCTTTCTTGGAAACTTTTATCTAAAGAAAATGTGTAGACCATAAAGACAGCATGTGTGCATCAGCTGTTGTACATTTCAGCCTCCAAAGTCCATTCTTGCCCAAGTTCAGCTGAGTCAGCGGGTGCCAATCCACACCATCTCCTTTAACTGTGCTGATCGTGACGCCAATGAGTTCCTGTGCCAACTGGCAAAGGACACTGGTGGCAGGTTCCACTACTATTCCGAGAATGGCATGGATCCTGATGGTCCTGACCCATGGGAGGTAAGTGAAAAATCATGTTCATGGTGACAAAATATAATTCCACTGTGTAGATGGGACATTTAAATATTTACCTAGCTCCCGCACCCCACCCCACCCCCTCAAGTCACATGTGCTGATGTTTAGTTAGCTTATTCAGTAATTAAAGGTAATAAAGATTTACAACTTATTGAACTCGTAATATTGTGATTGTATGTCATAAAATTTTGAAGCATTCCCAGGTCCAGCTGTAGCTGGCTGGAGAGAGTAATATTTTGTCCATGTCATAAGTGAAGTGTCCACATCACTTGTCGTCGTGGAAATTTCATTTGTCTTGGACAATAGGGCCATAGGAATTGTCTTGTTCGAGTGTTCACATTAATGTGGTGAAGCAATATTGACTGTCACATGCAGAAAGAAGTGTTTTTATATCATGATTGTTTGTTCATGGATGGTTATTGCAGACAAAAATAAACATATATGTATGTTTCATGCAAGTTATTTTCTTTTTTTTCTTTTTTGATAAGAAAGTAATTCATTTCCTGTTGATAAAGACAGATCATTGTTTCAAATTTGTCATTTTCCATAATAAACTGACAAAAGCGTACGGCTGTTGTCGTGAAATCATTTGTAGAATGGATTTCAACAAACATCCATGTACTTTCAATGTATTTTTACTGAACATTCTGCATGCAAATAAAGTAGTCGTCATATTTAGGGAGAATAATCTTAGACTCTGCCGGATAATGGTGAAAACTTCTTTTACTCTTGTGCACATTTTCTTACAGATGTGTTAAAATTATTGTCTCTTTCACTTCCAGAGTGAAGACATAAGGCTGTTAAAACAAGAATTGCAGACAGGATACCGCAACCTGGACAAGATCGCCATGCTGAGAGATGAGTGTGCAAGGATGGCTTGGAGAAAGGATGACTTTGTTCTCCGTAAGGGCAGCACGTAAGTACAGGATGATCCATATCACTTTCCTGCAAACTTAGAGACAAGACAGAGGACTTTTCACCAAAGTTTAGGAAATGGTCTTTAAAATGACCTTACTGCTGAAATCAATATGTTATTGGATGGTCACAATGGCTGAAAAAGTTTATGTCCAAGGGAACTACTAAATGGGAATGACTATATAAAAAAGTAAGGGCAACTGTTTTTTTTTTTTTTTTTTTTTTTTCTTATGGCTTTTGATAAGTTATATGTACCAGCAAGAATTCCCCAAACTAGTGATTCTTTTCCCCCTCATCCCTTCATTTGTGTGCTCTTGGCAGTAAACATGTAAACAAGTACAGTCACTCACCAATATGGGTGTTCCTGTAATAGTCAATTCCTGTCTTAACCTCAGTCTGACCATTTTTCTAGGGGTCGTGAGTCGGCTGTCCCACCAATGGATCCAAAGGATCTGTATCGGCCAAACATGGAGCGGCCAAGTAGTGCACCTGGACATCGCCAGTTCCATCCAGCGCCACCTGTGATGTCAGGGCGACCTGGATCAGCTCACACGAACAAAGCTCGCAGCTTGTCATACTCCCGGCCAAAAAGCGCAACCACATACAGCACAAAAACAAAGAGGCCACTAGTTGCTAGTAAGTGAAACTGTGTGACTGGCCGTGCTTTTTCTTGGGAAGTCTAGAGATCACCTTGAGGATTGCACGTATCACAACAGATCATGATGTGGCAATTACAGGGGACCCCATCCCGTAGAACCACTCAAAATAGGTTTCTTGGAAAGAGAGATCAACAAAATAATAATATGTTGGGGGGGGGGAGGGTCTGTCAAGAAGGGGTCCTCTGTAATTGCTCATATTTCATCTGCCTCTGCCAGCCTTGCCTGGCTGTCTTGGTGCCTGACTTGCCTGATTGTCTTAGTGCCTGACTTGCCTGGCTATGTTAGTGCCTAATGTTGCTTGGTACATGTGTTTTTCCTATGACATGTTCAGATTTTATCCTTGTCAGAGTAGCTTACGTTATCTATGTTGTAAATTTGCTTGTGGGGAGAAATGATTTTAGTTTTGATTGATGCTGCATTGTACACTTTCATATTTGTTCTTTGGCAATATTTTTATGCTCAAATTTGTGTGGTCCAGCATTTTGTACATTGAATTAAAAATAATTTGGAAATACAAACTGTGAGCTTTGTAATATTAAACCAATGAAATGGCTGCACTTTTCACCAAAAGGCAACAAATGTCAATTTTAAAATGCTGGAAAATAATATCATTTCAGTATTGTGGGTCACAGTGGTATTTTGCTAATGGCCAGAGGTTGATTTTTATGATATTTTGTTACTTCTAGTCCTGAAAAAAAAAGAAAATGTGTAACTAATTTTTATGACTTTTCCCTCAGTGAATTGTCAAAATGACGCGACACTTTTGTCTTATGTGGAAGTAAGTGAGGAGGGGCAGAAATAATTTTCAGTTCTAAAGTAGAAAGCCCCCTGGAAATCTTTTTGACAGTCAATGCACAGTGAGTGTTTTGAAGACTTTGTCCTTTCACTTGGTGAAAACAAAAACAAAAGAATAAAAAAAGACCCCTCATAGTGTGATGAAATTGATTCCTTTACAATAGTGTCTTTCTTCACACTTTTGGAATACACAAACCCACATGTGACTCCCAATATTGATGAATCTGTCAGTTTTGGTGTGGTGTCACAGGCACATTAATCAATTCATGATTAATCCTGTGAGTTTGACAAGGCAACTGATTATGTGGGCTTCATTATTTCTTACACCAGCCACCTCTGAAGGTCACCCTAAAAGGATAACTGGTAACATAGCAGGTAAAGTTCTGTCCTCTTTTCTACATGAATGACGACACAACACGTTCAGACTAAACTGTGAGGTAGAGCTGTCATTGCTAGAAGTTAGAGTAGAATTACTTCATCAAATTAGAAAATCTGATCCATGTAAATTTCAGAGCAAAAATGTCCTTTTGCTATTTATGACATGTACAGGGGAAGATATAACAATAAATACTGTCCAAAATGTAAAATAATAGAGATTTTAGATTCAAATGAATGGATAATTATGTTTGCTGGCAAAAGTTTGATTTATTGCACATTTTTAGTTTGTATTTGGTATAATCTGTGATAATATTTGGCTAATTTGCATATTTTGAGTTCAAAAATGAATTGACTTAAATATTGATTGATGATTGTTTACATGGGCAGATACTCATAAAAAGTGTATTGCTGAATTATGATTACGTGTATATCATCTGCATGCACGGAGTCAGACATTATACCATATGCAATGACAGCCCTATTTGAAGATGTCAATCTTTTTACAACTAACTGCACACTCTTCTTACTAATGCACCCTGCATGTGAGTGAATGTCAAACTAATTGCCATGCATTTTGTGTATTTAAAAAACTGATATATTTTTCAGCATTAATTTGGATTATTGCTTGTTAATCTTACAGCATATAGAGAAGCATGATGACTGAAGCTTAAAACTAGATTTTTGGGTAGAATGAGAGAACAAGTTACAACATGTATGTTCATGTATCTGCATCATGACGCGCCTTACACTAACGGTATTGCCATTATCAGAAAAGAAAGTGCTCAAAAGGTGCCATTAAGTGCAAGTGTTAATTGTGCAGTTCATTTGGTATTGAGTTGCTCTGTGCGTCATGCTCCAGATGCCGTGGCTGGAGCATGCCTTACCAGACATTGTAACAGCCACTGTCTTTAGACACCAGGTATTTTGGTAGATGTATTTGAATGGCATTGCTTCTTGTTTGGAAATATTTTTAGAAAACATTTTTGCTGAAATTTGTATGCAGTGGTTAGATTTGTATGCAATCTGACCATTCATGATGGTGTGCCCTAGGTCAATAGCTTTCCTATGCACAGATTGGGCACAATGCCAATCCATACCAAGGAAAGCTATTGAATCAGTTGTACTCTGACCAGGAATGGCTTAATGACACCTCACAGTGCATTCTTTGGCAATCACTGAAAATGATACTGAAGTGGTCAATTTCATCAAAAATATCTTCTTGCAGACTTTGTAACTTTCTGTTTTCTTATGTAGTAAAGAAATGATAAATAATGCAGCTTTATTTTGATATTTTTTTTTAAGAAACTCTGATGCCTGATCAGATACATGTACATGTCCAACAAAAAAATGTCAATTTCCCATAAATAGGATTTTAATTGATAAAATTGTCAAGGACTTTACTGCTTAACCTCAATCTGGTGAAATCGTAGCAACATGAATAGCATTGGCTTTGTAGTAGCTAAAATGCCATTTGACACTAATCTGCATGTGAAAGTTGTGTGGTATTGCTAGATGATCATTTAGGGGTAATGTCATATCAACTGGGAAAATAGTTTGGAACATCTGATAAAAAAAAAATGTTTGTTAAGTTTTATAAGCATGTGTAACACCAGTGTAATGAGATGGAATGCCAGAAACTGAAACAGAAAGGAATAGATTTAATTAAGAAGTCTATCACCTTACTCAGGTCTGCAACAAACTTGAAACAATTTAATACTAGCAGTTTATCCTTTCAAAGTGTTTTTTTTTTTGCTGTCATGTCTACAAAACAGGCAAGCATGAGCAGAAAAAATGACTGTTAGTATTAAAGGTGTATTGGTCTATGATTGCAGGTCACACCAGGACTAGTATTTTGCGAACACTGGGCAGCAGTGGTCAGTTTTCAGCAGAGGAGTGGCTGCTCCCAGAGACCCGAGATCTGTTCCAAAAACAATGGCAGAGACAGAAGAAGATCATAGATGGCAAGTAATAAAACAAGAACACACACACGCAAAAAATTAATGGATGGATAGATAAATAAATAAGTATAAATAGACATAAAATTTTGGGTGCCATATATATTCCACTGCAGAAATAGCTACATACGTTTATTTCACTTAATTTTACATTTAGTTGGAATTGTTATCCATGTCAAGTCAAGAATTTTGAGCAAATACGACTAAGCAAGACTGAATTTGGACAGTGATTCAATCTATCAAGGCATGTAAGTCTGACCAGTTTCGATGCTAATGCATCTCATCGAAGAAAAAACAAAAAACAAAAACAAAAAAACTCATTAATTTTGTAGATGCTAGCTGTTGCTATCTCCCAGCAGAGGGCAGCATGTGTTTGTATTTTTGAATGTAGTTAACCTGTTGGCAGCCACAACCTGCTCATAGTGTCTTGTTTTTGTTTTTTCCTATTATTAGTAGTAAATGCTTTATTATATGCAGTTTTTCAGATTATAGACTTAAGAGAATTACTTTTTAAAATATGATACAGTTCAAGCAAACTGACCAATTCTAAAAAAAGGGGAATTACTGTTTTTGTTTCATGGTACTTTTGTTAATGAGCTGATTGCTGTATCTCTGTGTAGTATTCATATGATAATTCTGCATGACGAAATAATCATGTTTATGTGCTAAATTGCTTTGTCCTTTTTTCAGATGATGACAAGCTGCTGAAGAAGCGAGCCAAGAAGAAAAAGAAGTTTACAGAGTAAGGACATTAGTAATATATGAACATCTTAGGCATGCAGGTTGAGGAGACTCTCTGTCTCATTGCTACATTATGCTCTTGAACATAATGTATGACATGTCATACATATATAATAGAATTTACTGTTCAAGATTGGATATTTATGGACATTATTCTGTAAGGACTGGTAGAATGAGATTATGGTATAAGTCTGCAATTAGAATTTTAAATATATTCCCGTGCATTCATATTTGTTGGTAGAAGTTGATCAGTTTGAGACAGACATGTAGTGATTAAACAGGGCTCTTGCAATACTTGAGACTGTCATGCGGTAACTTCTGTCAACTTTGACGTTCCACAGCTGATGACATTCTGAACCTCTGGATATCCATAAAGCTAGGTGAACATGTACTGGCCCCTGTTTTTGAGACCATTCCAATGAGAGAGCACTTGCCTGGAAAGACCACCTGTTCAGGATACTTTACTTGATAGTTTTAATCATGTTTGTGCTGCCTATGAAAAACCACCCGTCTTAAGAGACCACAATTTGGCCATCCCTAGGGGTGGTGTTTAGTGATTGGTTTCACCATATTTATATTATGTCATCAGGTCAGCATCTAGTTAAAGTACATTTCCTTTGTTTCTTCTTAATATGTATGTTTAATGGTACGATTCTTTTAGCCTTGTGTTATACAAGGGATGATCTGTGGAAATGAACAGTTTTGGCTGAAAACTCAGCAAGAAAACTGCTGTGTAAAGCTACATACTTGGACTGATCTTCAGTTTTTATTTGCTTTCCTTTTTTGCCACAGCCCAAAGAAGATCTCATCCAAGAGATGGCTGGCAACAAATGGTCTGAAGGCCAAAAAACTGACAATTGTAGATGCCTTGGCTCCAACCTTTGTCCCACACAAAGCAAGCTATGTCCCTATACTGGACAAGACTGTTCTCTCTAAGGTCTTTGATGAGGTAAGTTAGTTAATTTTTCTTTTCTGGTGGAAGACAAGACAAACATGTGCTGCCAGGTTTGGATTGAATACTTTACCTCAAGTGACTCTAAAATGTGTGCAGGAAGGTTTCAACAACTAGCCTTCTATTTTGTTGTTTTTAGAGCAGTTTTGAAATAAATGAAAGAATACAGACAAATACTGTTGATGAAATTTTATGAAATTAAGCAAGACTGTGTCCTTGCTGTTTATTACTAATAACAGTATAAGGCTTTAAAATTTATAACTGCACAGTCATTTATTCCCAATGAATCGAGGGAATTTTAACAAACAGTCATTTTGACAGGAAAATTTACCACAGAGAACCTTGCCGAGTATTACCAATGAGCAACTTTATATGTCAAAGGATATTCAACCCTTTACCTCTTGAATTAATTTGGAGTCAACAACTTTCCTTGGCATGGGTTGGATGCAAGTGCTTAACACATGCCCAACGCCAGCCAAGGAAAGCTGTTGGATGTAAGTTATGTTATCTTTATGGGTCTCATCTACAATACGTATTCAAATTGTGTTTCATTACTGTGGAAATTAATCAAAAACTTCGAAACACCTGGCATTTGTTCACCAGCAGGTTTGGAAGGTTTAAGGGGGAAAGGGTTAATTGCACACTGCCTGAAAAGTGCTTTCATGGACTGTTTAGGAAGCTTGAATAGAAAAAATGCTAAAGCTGTGCCTTGTTTTTGCAGCATTTGCCAATCGCCCATGCTGAAGGTGAACGCAAGAGCATTCGCTTGGTGAATCCACAAGGCGTCAACCTGGAATCGTATGAGAAAAAAGTTGCCAAGGAACAGGCAAAATATAGGAGGTGAGTCCACAGAATGGTCACACTTATCTGGCTGAACTAGTGCCACATTTCACACAAACTTGGTTACAATAATGAACATGATGTAACAGCATTCTAAATCATAAGAAAAACTTGGTGTATTTTGAATGTGGTAGATATTGCATTTATGATGACTTTTACTATCCCAAAAGCACACAGAGATGGTATATTAATTTTGATGCTCAAGTGGATATAGTATATCACAGTCATGACTTTGAAATCAATATGTAAAATTATTTTGCTTGTCAGAAAGGTACCTTAGACAGAAACCTGCTTGGATTTGTTCATGTGTGAATTCAAATGAAATGTAGATATGACGGTATTGTACTCTGACCAATCCGATATGGTGAATGTTCAAAAAAAAAATTGTTCTAAATTTGTGGCAACTTCTTTATTTTGCATTGCTGTGAAATGATTGTTCAACATTTTCTGTGTATTTTTCAGACGGCTGAACAGAATCGTGTGGGAGGCACTGCCAGAGAATGAACGGCAACAGTAAGTATCATATGGTGTTTTCTCATAGCAAATTTCAAGTTTGCAAACTCCAGTAATCAACTGTATTCAGGTAATGTTCATCTGGACAAAAAGACTTCACTTACAGACCAAATATTACAGTACCTGCATTTCTAACATAAACCGATATACACTCAATTGACTGCAAGGCTTTGCAGAGTTTTTGTGAACTGAAGATGGAACTCAAAATTTAGAATAATGCTGTATAGACATAAGATTTGGGGATAAAAATATGTTTTTTTTTTGTGAAATTTTGAAATAAGTCTGAAATTCAAATTACCAATGTTGTGCTATTATAATAATGATAAAAAAAAACATATAAATGTGCAAAAATTTATATGCGAGTTTTCATAAAAGAATGTGATTTTTTTTTACAAAGGTGACAGAAAAATGCTTTTTTAAAAGGAAAAGTTAGTGGAACTCTTCATTTTTTATTTGCATTTAAAAAGAACTGATTATTTTGTAGGGAGTCCCTGCTGCTTTTTTGCTCTCAAGAATTTATTCAGTAAACTTAAAATATATATGTGTATCAAAATATGTCAAAAGGAACAAAATTTTCCAAAACCAGTTAAACATTACTTTAATATTGTTGATGAATGTATTCAAAGCCCTGATTGCTCAACCATAAGGACAATATTAATTTCCTTGAAATACTCAAATTTCATTTTACAAAATGGCTTTCCTTTGCATATATATTATCTAATGATAATTTGTGCAATTTGGTCCTAGAATTGATCACAAATGTATCAGAAAGATGTTGATTTCATTGAAATCTAGAAATTCAATTTAAAAATTTGTTTTCTTTTGCAAATATAATATCTGCCTGTGATTTGTACAATTTTACCCCAGAATTGATCACCGATATACCTTAATTACAGAAATTCAATTTTACAAATTTGTTTTCATTGTGAAAATATAATATCTGATGATGATTTGTGCAAATTTATATGAATTGATATCCAATAATGTGACACATTGTATTGTACTTTCTGGTAACAATTTGCATTTATGACAAAAGTTCTTGGTTTAAATGTCTTTGATTTCTTTTCAGATTTGAGAGTGAAAAACCTATCTCCTTTGAGAAAAACAAGAAAGAACTTATGGAAGCATTGGACAGATGTGGGTGGCCTGTGTCCGAGTATGACATTGTCCACCTAGAAAATGAAATCAACAAAGCCCAAACGTACATAGAACAAGCCCGCAAGCTGCGGAAAGTGGCAGAAGAAGGAGGGAAAATCACCGATGAGGATAGCCAAGCGGATGATGCAGCCAGCGTGGCTTCGTCTGCCTCTGGTGGTGGTGGTGGTGGTGGAGGGAGCAAAGACTATGAGGTCAGTGAAGATTAGAATTACCCACCTTCACCACCTCGTAGACTCTTGGACTTGACCCACCTGATCACACCCACCGGCATGATCCAAATTTTCCTTTTTTTTTATTCACTTGATGCCTCATTGTAGATATAAATGTGTGTGAATGTGCCATGATATTTGAAGCATGTCAGTGATATGAACTTGATGTATACAGTGAAATCTGTCCATGTTGGCACCGTAGAACTATAAGGTAAATTAATGTTAAGCATATCAGTCTCATCTTGTGGACTGCGGTGGTACAATGTTGCATAGTTTACTGAATTAGACCAAATATTGCTGTTGTGGGCAGGTTTCCCTACATGTATATTGAAGAGTTTGTACCTATCACAGAAACTTGTAAGGCATGATATACCCAGGTATTATTGTTGGCGCTAGGACTAAAACAAAGTCAAGGTATTAAATTGCAATTATCATTTCATAAATTGTGATCATCCTTTGCTTTTTTAGCCATAATTGAGCTGAGCTTCTCAAAAAAAAGGCAAAAAACAAAAAAAAAAAAAAGAGCAAAAACAAACCACTTTTATCATGTGTGGTGAGGAGTGATGCGTCTTTGTGTCACTAACTTGGGGCAACTTCACCGAAAAGCTTTTACTGACCTGTAGAAAATCCTTGTAAAACATACACTTACTAAATGGAACGACTGCTCCTTGCTTGTGCTGCCTATTTGACTGTGTAGACACATTACTAAACAAAACTTGTATCAGTACTATGCTATTTGTGAAAGCGTGGCATCTACCATACAGCATGATTTGGAGTCTGTTAATTTCCTTGATATTAAAGGTTGTTATTTTTTACACTAAATCTAAATACAGGATACTTCAGAAGCTAGTTTGTCCAAAATGTAATTTGATAACTCAAAATATAAATCTTTTATTTCAAGTATATTGATTTGGCTGAGTAAGACAAGGAGCAATCCAACCGTTTTACACACTGCAACACTGTAAATACTGAAATAATACTCACTGAAATATGTTCACTTCATGAGACATTTTCTTGAATACATGCAGTGAAATATACCTCAGTCCTATTTTTAAAGGTGTTATTGTAAAAATTGAATAAGAATTTGGTTTTGGGTAGAGTAAGGTCTGACTTTCATAGGGAACTAATGTTAAAAGCTGCTCCATTATGTAAAAATTAACATGCAACAGAAACATTGCTGAACTATTTTTCTGCCACTCTTCTCTGTTTTCCCTGGAGTATGTGCTTCTGTCAAAAGATTGATGGCAGTATATATATTATATATTATAAATAAAATTTGTTAGAAATACAAGCAAAAAAAAAAAATAAGACCAACATGCTGTGTATTTCTATAAATTGCACACTGACTAGATAGGCTGCTTGCCGCAGGATAATGCTTGGACTTATTCAGGTGTATTCATTTTCCGTTGACACGTGCAACTTTTTACACTTATTTTCTATCCTTTGCTTGTGTATGCAAACTTGGTGGCGTAGATAGAGCAGCGGTGTTTTACAGAATGATGTGTGCCATTTTTCCATCATGCACGAGCACTCCCTGAAACAGCGTGATGAAGATAACAGTTGACAAGGCATACAGATATATCATCCTGGTGTTCTTTAACCACGGTATCTTCTCAGTTTAACCCTTCCCCCCTAAAACCACCCAAAACTGGCTGGTGATAAAATGTCATCTACTTCATTTTTTTATATATATATTAATTATAGTGTTAATGCAAAAATAAATTTGAAGGAGAATTATTGTGCAGATTAGCCCTATCAGATAGCATGCCTCAGGTCAACAGCTTTGCTTGGGTTTGATTGGGTGCTGGCATCCAATCCACCCTAAGCAAAGCTGTTGACTCGGTGTTAATTCAAGGGGGAAAGGAATCCACCCCAAAGAAATCCATGGACGCAGTCTTAGTTGCAGGGGTGAGGGTTAAATAAGCCTCAGTATACAGTATTATTTTGGTTGACTGTTATGCAAAAGCAAAAACTCTTTACATATCTTGAGACTAGTTTGTTTTGACTTAGCATTGTCATCTTTTAACCATATTAGATGGGGATTTTTATATTTTTTTGTTTGATTTTGCAATACTTGTCGCATAATATCCTGTTTGTTGTTTTATTTGAAATATATTTTCCAAACTATGCATATTATTGTAAGATTTGCCTGCAGAATATCTTTGGCTTGCTTTTGAGCAAGAGACTTTATTCAGTATTGTGTAACTACAGTGTCATTAGTAGTCTGCCAGAAGGCAAATACAAAATTTGTAGATAATTTAATTTTGAGTGGATAGAATATTTCATTGTTGAATTTAAAATGGATGCAGCATGTATACCATGGTACAGCATCAGTAGCATTTATTGAGTCTTTCTTGCACCATTTTGTAGGACTGATGGGGGCTATGGTGTGATAATCTATGGCTCCAGTGCATGAACATGCATAATAATTCAAGCTTAGCAGCTGTGAAAGTACCACCAGTATTGAGTTGCGGCTTGCCATGTTTTTCAACTAACACTATTTTTTACAATTTGCTGTTTACGTGATATCTACAAAATTCAAGGTTACTGCTGAATGTCTGTATCTGTGCATGGGAATGGGAATATATAATAGATAGTTCAAAATGGTTAGCTATGGATGTGATAATATCACTTGTTGATGCATATTGGAGGTATTCAGATAATGCACAAAGTGACTATGGTATGGTATCTTGTTTAAGTTGATATTTCTGTGTTGTATGTTGCTGGTGTTAAAAAACAAACTAGTAAAGAAGTATATATATGTTATAACCTTTTGTGTGTTGATCAAGGTAATATGCAGAAGATAAAACCCAAAGCGTAGAATATGAAAAGAAACTTTTTGAAGAAATATAATGTGAACGGGTATCACTGATACATGTATCCAATCTCGATGGACAGTTAGAAAAGCACATTTTCAGCTTGTCCCTATCTGGTGTCTCATGAGAAGAGAGGAAAAAATATAAAGCCCCTCAGACATCAAAGAAATGTTAACTTGGAGGGTCAGGAATTTTAAGATGTGGTCAGTACAAAATTTGAAAACTCAAACAGATTCTGTAGAAGATTCATTTATACCTATTTTTCCGAGCACCTACTGATATACTAAACATGTTGATGTTCATGCACATGTATAGTATTGATACAGTAAACATGTTACCATACATGTACATGTATAGTATACATAGTAATATGAAAGATCTAAAAACAGTGCCATCAATCCACACGTTGCGTGGACCTACCTTTACTGGCTACTTCCTGTGGGCTACTGTTTTCATTGCCAAGTTGGACAAAAGCTGATATTCTCTGAAGTAACATTATGACACTAGGTTTCATATACTATGCGAACTGACCTTTCATTCAAGTATCCCCCCCCCTCTTCCCCCCCCCCCCCCCCCATGCCTATGCTTGCAGAGACTGCAAGAGAACATAAAGGTGAACCGCTTTCTTGGGCACATTATACCCAAAATGTGCAGAGGAAAGCTATTATGTCATTCAAAACTTGGCACTGAATGAGTTAATTTAGAGAAGTCTTATGACCACTTTGTAATATTATACAAATATATTTGATAACTATACAGTATTTTGTCAAACCTAGTATTTTTTTTAAGTGATATATGTATGCATTTGAAATTTGGCAACTGAGAGTATCTCAAATAGCCAACCAGAGACCTTCATAGGTTCAACCGTGTTATAAATGTGTATCTTAGTTGAAGTATTGAAAATACTTGTACATCATGAATGGTAAACAGTTAGGTCCTGCATATACTATATGCTGAAAATGGCACTTACAGCTTTGAAATTCTGTTGCACCTTTTCCCCTCATAAACATGAAGTTAGCTACATAAATGTACTATACTGATCAAGCATCAACTGAAAGGATTCAGCGTGCAATACTAAAGGTCTTTGTGATTATGATTATACAGAGGACTTTACAAAAACCTGGTAGTCCCACACATTAGTACTGCTGTATAAATTGTCACTTTGAATCAGGAAAAATATATTTGATACAGCTGATTTGGACCAAGTCATAGTTTCATCATGGACAATGAATATTTTCTGGATTTCTAAGCTACTTTCCATGTACCAGTAGCAAACTGGCCATGCACAAGATAATGAAGCTATGTTGCACATAATGTATATATATCTGTGATAAGGAAGGGAAAGCTGTTACATACAGAGAACTGTATAAATATGCACTACAAGAAGTCAGATTATATTTAAAGCGTACTGCTTTATTATAGCATAATGGTGTGCTGTCTTTTGTTTTGGATAGGCCTACTTGATATATGTTTTTATCATGTTCTTATGCAATTTCCATTGAGAAGAAATCCATCTTTTCATGTCACTAGTTGCAATTAAAAAATATAAGTTGCAATGCTGACTCTGTATCTTTGAAAATTTATTATGTCAGTAACCATGTAAGAGAGATTATGAAGTGATATGAACTCTACTTTTTGGTGTAAATTTGGCTTCATTCATTTTGTTATCAATGATAAACAGTTTATTTCTTGCCATATGAAATAAATGCTTGCTGGATAACATTGTATGTACTGAAACGATTGTATTACATGTAGTTCTGTTTTTCGTAAATAAAGCTTTTGAAAAGTTTGTGTGACTTAAGTTTTATTATCAGACTTTGTGAGTGGTTAGATCTCGACTGATTTTTTTTTTCGATGTCTTCCTGCAGACATCAGAGAAATCAGAGAAACCAAATAAACCAACAAAGCATTCCCAGATAGAGGCAAGTACTTATTTGTTGTTGCACGAGTAATTGTGGTGACAATGTGACTTCATTTTTTATTAATCAGCATGCAGTAAACAAATTGATGATATTGTGGTGAAGGTACAGGAAAAAAAAGTAATCATTTAAATGGGATCTTTAGTAGAATATTTGTTGCTCCTTGTTCTAAATTTTTATGCCTGTCAAGTTGATAGTATTTCATTTATATTTTCAATCCATCTGAAAAATATTCAGATAAAAAATGACTGAAAAAATTGCTCTTAAGAAAGAAAACCACTGTTTTATACATTTTTGTAACTGAATTTCTTACGGACAATGTTGACATGATAAACTAAGGCATTCAGTTCACAAGAGTGTGGTACAAGGTGCACCTTCTTTGTGTTTTTAACAAGAAATATCAGTAATGACATTGTGGACTAAACATAGTGAGAACAAGTAATTAGATATGCAGAGGTAGCCTTACAATGTTATGATTTGAAACTACGTGGATTTAGTAAATATGGCGGATTAAGTTGAGATACAAGTAAGTAGATGTTGATATAGCTTTACCAACACATCAAAGCTCACAGTACAATGAGAACACGACATACGCAATATTGATTTTTTGTTTTTTTGTTGGTATTTTTTTTTTTGGGGGGGGGGGAACTGATTAATTGCCTTAATATTACACGAAACAGGTACATGTGGAGGTGATTTTCTAATGCATATTAATATATATATACTGCCATCAATGAGATTTGTGCTGAAATTTTCATTTTCCCAGTCTGTGTTTACCTTTTATCACAAGGCTACCAATATTCCTAACCTGGTTATCTTTGAAACATCTTGCATTGTTACATATCTATCTGACTCTTTTCTTACTCATGCATATATTCTGTCCAAAATGTTCTGTCAGTCATTCAACAACAGCACCTGTGTTATTTACTGTTTAACAAGATACAATAACCATAATTTGAGGCCTTGAAATTAAGAGTTCAGCGAGATGCATCATGTATCAGAAGCATGAATAGTTAGTTGATCTGCAGCAAGCATTTGAGTATCATGACCCACAAAATCCGGCAAAGTTTCACCCACAAAACATTTTTCCAGTATAATAGTGCATGTTGTTCACAGGTTCATAATTGTCCAGTTGCCATCTTTAATTAAGTCCTATAATTTTTAACTTGATTCCTGATTATGATAAGTGTACATGTACACTGTAGTATGCCCAAACATGTTTTAACCCTTAAAGTGCTAAGCATGGCTATAGTTGTATTCTCATTCCTGTTAAACATATGATGGTTAAAAGATTCAAATTCCTCTTAGATACCTTTCATTCCAATACCAGCAAGCCTAGTCTAAAGCAAAGAGTAGTCCTAGTCAACAGGTTTCCTTGGCACACTGTGTGCAAAGTGCCCTGAGGAAAGCTGTTGACTCAATCTTTAAACAGCACTTTAAGGGTAAACACAATCCATACCAGTCTTTGATTTTCTCATGTATGTTTCCCCACATGTAAGATGAGGATTGTGTTCCACTTTTTCTTGGAAAGAGCTTTCATTCCAGTTCAAACGTACATATACCAGTCAGTGTTTTCTGTATTGTCTGGCTTATTAAATCGAAAATATGTCTATGCAAAACGTGCTGGCTAAGGAGTACATGTATGTTGAAAACTCATAGTAATGATACTTAGATATCTAACATATTAAATTAATTATACTAATTGGTGTAATGGACGTGGCCAATCATGTTTGCTAGAGACTACTTTTTGTAGTAAAACTGTAGTAGTCACATGACTACAGTATAAGATGTCAAATTGTGAGAGTGTGGAGTAAGAAGCCTGTTTGCTGTTTGGGGGCATGAATAATAGTTCATTTTCTTTAATTCGTGGTCTCCAAACATGGCATCATTGAAGAATCTTCTGTCACTTCAGAACATATTTTGGTGATTAAGTATGTAAAAAAAAGGCAGTTGAAAAAAAATATTAAAGCCTTGAACATGGGATCATGTTGAGACACTCGTTTGGTCTTCTCTTTTTTTTTTCATTTTATGTTTTCACTTAGTCTAATTTTGTGAAAACTGAAAAATGTACCCAACTTGTGTCCCAGTGTGGTCCCAAATGCTTCGCCATACAAGATTCTCTTAATCTCAAAAACACAAATATCTCACAATAACATGTTCATAAAATGAGTTAAATCACATGGTGCATGTATATAATGTGGATTAAAACTTTTGAATTGGCATGATTGGTGCGAATGGAGAGTTGTACATACCACCTGAAATGTCATTGAGGCATGGATTAGTAGCATGTGTCACAAGAATATACACCTGCTGTACACCTCCCAGCCACTCAACCATTATCCTGAAGCCAAAACGATGATAAATATATATGGTCTGTCTGAGTCTGTGTGGAGTCACTCAGCCCTCACAAATTTTATCTTCTAAAAGAACACTGAAATTAACCTCTCCAATGGCTATTATTGTGTGAAAGGTATACAATGTAGTTCATAAACTTTGAATATGTACTGTATCTTAACTGTAATACTTTGTTTGTAATTGCATGAACAACTAGTTCATTGCTGAAAAGTTTCAGTTATTACATACATAAATGTTAAAAATAATTTCTGACAAAGTGAACCAAAATGTGTAATGTGCGCCCAAATGTACCATGCAGATGGCTATTAAAAGTCACATGACATGAGAAATAGTTCTTATCAGTTTTTTTTTTCTTCATTAAATAAACCTTCAAAGTTGAAGCCATTGCATCAACTGGGTGCTTCATGTTCAACAGGATTTAACCCCCCCCCCCCCCCAACCATCTAGAATGAGCTGGTGATCAAATGTCATCTGCTTGTATTTTTGACTAATTTCAACAGTAAAGAAATATACAAACTTGATTGAAAATTGTAAATGAGATCACTAAGATCATTATGTGGCACTGGTTGGGCACTGAGTGTCCAACCCCTGCAAAGGGAGGGTGTTAACTCAGTCTTAATTCAACATAGAAAGGGTTAAAAATTATTTTATAGAAATGATATCTAGCAACATTTATTTAATATATTAGGAAGACCATTAATTTTTAAATTGCATTCCAGGTATTATTTTTAAAAGATCACCCACATAGGGAAATGTGAATTTTAACCACGCAGGGGCCCGTAGTATTGTGTAAACGTGGTGTCATTTTGTTGTAGCTGCAACATGTGTACGTATGGTAGTGGTGAAGAGTTATGTCAGGGATTGTTAGCAACATATTTTCCAAAGAATTGCTGCTTTTCTGTTTGTTTTAATACAGCAATTGCAGTCAAAGGTTCACAGTTATGCTGAAGCTGTAGACTATGTCTTTCCAAAAATATTTTCATTTTGCATTCAGTTTAATTCAACACTTCATTTTTATAAAACAGAAATTCTACTTCTAGTGGCTGAGTGACTTTCCAAGCACATATGTCCAGAAACTATCTGTTCATGGTGATTTTAAAGCATTTTGTTAATAAGAGAAATGCTTTGACCCTAAACAAAACAAAATTGCAGAATACTGAAATTTCACAGGGTCTTGGTGGAGTGATCGAGAAGAAGACTCCACGTGGAAGGAAAGTAAACAAAAACATGTCAAACACACACAAAGTGAAACAAGCCTTGGATACACTTAGGGGTCAAAGGGTCATCGCCAGACATGCACAGGATGGTCTTTATTACCCAGGTCTGACTGTTTCTTTTTACTCCACTTTAACTCTTTCCCCTTTAAACTGACCAATAGAGGCTGTTGGTTAAAAGCCAGCTGCTTCATTTTTTTACTGATTTAAACCGTAATGAAATTCAATTTGAATGAGAATTGTAGAAGAGACCTACCAATAACATGCCCCAGGTCAACAGCTTTCCTTTATGAGGAGGGATTTTTAATGCCTGGCCCATGGCAAGGAAAGTTGTTCATTCAGTCTTAATCTCTTAGGTAAGGGGAAAGGGTTAATATTATTTTGCAATTTAAAATCTAAGGACATAAAAAACAGTTTTAGTAAAGCTCAAGAAAATATAATGTATAGAATGTTGACTATATGCCTTGAGTACATTGTATTCCTCTGCACATACAGTCTGTGCTTTTAAAATTAAACCTCAGAAATAAAGTTAATTTTATACTTTGCATAAGTCATAGTTTATTCACAGTTGTCAAATGCATTAACCTATGTGCAAAATAAATATGCAGTATGAACTCTTGTATGCACTTGATGATAACTCTTCAAAATTGGGTTAAGAATTTTGGACACAACGTAAATTGTTTTCTGCTGTTTGAGCAATTTAATTTGGTTATAAAATTGACAGTTTTATAATCTAGTTTTAGTTTAATGCCTCAATTAATAGTTTGAGCAAATATTTATCTGTAACTGTTGATTAAATGTGTGTACACTTAGAGTATATCGTGTACAAATATGATGAGCTTCAACACTTCGTTGCTTGTGATCATTAACAATGGGTTGTCTGTATATTAGGTATGGTAATCAAATGTCCCGATCCTCGTCATGCTCTGGTGGAATTTGAGGAGGTCGGCACAGAGAAAATTCCCACCAGATTTGTGATTCCCATCAGTGGAGCAATTGCAAGACCTCGCATCATGGTAGGTACCTTGGCGTTTAGATTTGATGGTATATTTTTAGCTCAGATGACTTGTCAGCTGAGCTTACGAGAGGCTGATCTATTAGTAGTCTGACCACAATTCATATTTGCAACTTGCAAGAAAAAAAAATACTGGTCAGATATTCTCTTCAAATTTAGTTGGGATCTACTTAGCGTGAGTAACCTACCAAATTTGTTTAAATAATCATGCTATAGTGATTTTTGGACTTTTTATCATTTTTTTTCCCAGTTTTTGGCCATATTGTACAAAATCTCCAAAACCACTTTGTGAATTGCTTTTAAATGGCATAGGGATACTTCTGGAGACCTCCAGACCTTAATTTGTCAACAGGGGTGTTGGTGCTGTATTTTTCTATTGATATTTGTGTGCTTTTGCTATATTTTTGACTTCTCCAAAACGATCCCTCAGGTTATGTTGAAAATTGGCAGAAATTTGTCTTACAGAAGGGTCACATTGATGTAACCGTGAGCTGATCATCTATAATACACACACACACACACACACATATATATATATATATATGTATATATATATATATATATATATATATATATATATATATATATATATATATAGTATATTATAACTTTCATGAGCTTTGATGTTGTGTCATGAAAACCTCACACATGCATGAATGGGCACTAAAATGAATTTTAATCGGGAAAATGAGGTCACTGGGTCAAGTATCTGGGTCATGATATCCATTTAGTAATTGTGTTCTGCGTGCAGCATTCTTTGTCCTTTGATTCTGCTCACAAATCCTTATGTGTAGGTGACCAGTTCAAGACGCTGAATCAGTGACATCCATTTACCATTGGGTCAAGAGTTCCACTCTACCTTGTGCAACTCATCTTAGCTCAGTACAATCCTGTGCTCAAGTTAAGACATTGTTTTTGGACATTGCTGGGTCTGTGGATCAAGTACAGGCAGTTCACACAGCCATCATGTTCAGTGCTATAAAACATGACCACAACTGTGCTCATGTTAATTATATTGATTCCAGATTCAATTATTTTCATAAAAATACCACTCATTGGCATGCTGGCATATCTGTTGTATTTTACAGCCCCACTCCCCCCCCCCCCCCCCCCCCCAAAAAAAGACTATGACCAGGTCAGAAGCTGTCCTTGGCACACATTGGGTGCCGAAGAAAGCTGCTGACTGTCCTAAATATAGGACAGAAAAAGTTGACTGAGTGCTGTATAGAACTTAAACCTTTCCTGTTTGTGTTTTTGACAGGTGGGTGATTATGTGCTAGCTCGAGTGGTGAACCAGGACACGGGTTTGGAGTGCTTTGTGCCAGGAATCGTACAAGTCACACCAAACCCAAAGGAGGCTCAGGCCAAGTTCTTCACGGTAGTCCTTTATACAGGACAAAAGGTATGTAAAGACAAAGTTAACCCTTTACTGCAAAGAGCAACTTCTGTAAATGTGAAATTTAAATGTCTGGTCCGCAAAGGGCACTTTGCTATATGATCAGGCTGATCTCGTATTACGGCATATTTCATATTAAAGATATACGGCAAGTTAGCAGTGGGTTTAGTGATGAAAGACTTTTTGCTTGAGGTAACTCTCTAAATATGCTCAAGAAGCCTAATAAACTATACATTTTTAGAAAGTATGCAACTTAAGGGATAATTCAGTGGCACTGTAGTAGTGTTTAGTAGCTACAATGTTTATGCAACAATTATAAAAGTATACGAAATTGATTATCATTCTTTGACACAAATTTGGCTTCAACTCCTACATTTTAATAAATTTTGATATCAAATTAGTGGTTAACTATAGAACACACTATAAGTCCAAAAAGCATGTCTTAAATTTTGAAATATTCATGTTGTTCCTTATATACAGCTGTTTGAAGTTGAAAAGATGACACATGAAAGGCAAGCTGCCTTTGGCCAACTCTGGTGACAAAGCAGAACAAAAATTGGAAAAATTAAAAATATGATGATCAATTTTGTAATTATTAAACATTGCAAACAACACAACATAATGAACATGAAATGAATAGCATCTCCAGTTTGGTAGCTTTCAGAAAATATATAGTTTACCATACTTAATATTTGAATCCAAACTTATAGTCAGTACTTTGTAAAAGTCACTGCTAACTTGTCGTATATCCTTAAGGCGCCAAGAGATATATGTAAGGTTTATACACGTATATATGAGTTTTGACAAGATGTTTGTGATCTGTCCTTGCAATGACATAACAGATGCTACCGGTACTTTATCGTGTTTACACCAGAAACATGTTCCTGTCATGCTGTGCAAGAAATTTGTCGTTGGTTAACGTGAATAAAAGTTTGCAGTATGTACAATAACAGTAATGGAAAATTGAGTGTAATATGTAAAGACCAAATTAAAAAAAAAGTTACTTGTAAATAGCTTCATTAATTGCCTGACCTTTTAGGCTCACACGATGAGGAATTTCATTGTGAAGATCAGCAAAGTTCGCTACACGTTCCTCATCCGTTATATTCAAGAGATCTCACGTGATCCTGATGCCAAGGAAGTTCGGTATGTTCCTTTTCATTGTAATAGACTTGACTCTGTTGCCAAAAAGTATCTGTTATCTCTAAAGGTCTTAAATTACTATCTGCCAGCAATATATAGTGATTACTCAGTAGCTACTGAAGTTATTTCCCTGAAATTATAATAATTTTTTAATCACCTACATGTTAGTGTATATACTTCTAATTATAATTATTGTGACCATCCTGTAAGTAGATAATTGTCATGTTTTTATGACTGCCTAACATGAATATCCTGTGCAAACATTATATATTTTTGACACAAATATCACAGAGTACATGAAAATTGTAGCCCAATCAAAAGCACTGGCAAAATTCTGGCAATGCTTGAAATTTGTGGTTCTAAATCATCATTTTCAGTATACATTGAAATGTAAAATTGAATTTTCAAATTTCCAAGTCCTCTCCTTGGTGCAAAAAAGTTGCAATTGAGATTAAATAGATTCCTGCAAACTTAACTATATGATGAACCAGTTGGACCCAATTAACCATTTAGACTCCATGAGGCTGAATTTTAATCTCATGCAAATCGTACTGTACAAATGGCCTGCATGTGCTTTTTTTTTTCTTTTTGTGCAGGAAATTGACACATGTAGATTAGGTCTTGTAAATAGAAGAAAATCAAATATTGTACACTATTTTATACTTAGAACTGTTACTTATGCATGTCAAAAGTATTGTGATTTTAAATCTGCAGAAGTGGTCTTGAAATTTTCCCCTCCAGATACAGGTTTGTGTAACTGGAATGAACATCTTTTTCCATTTTAACATTTGTTTCATTTAACCTGACTGTACTTTCAATAGATGTGATCATCAAAAACTAGCAACTGAGTTTACCAACACGTTATGTAAGCTGTAATACCTTGTTTATTTAAAAGGGGCTAAACATCACAGATGTAAAACAGAGTGATTATTTTTATGTTTACTAGTCCGTTTTTTCCTTGCATGTTGATTAACTTTCAAATTTAAGTTGGTGGTGTTGCAAATGTAAAGTGGTGAGTCCTTGCACGTGCCCTTAGTGATATTGTTTAATTAAATGAAGCCACAGAAAGCATGTTTGCTTGTGTAAGTTGTACCAATAAAAAATATATTCTGCAATAATAACTAGAAATTAATTAAGTTTTTATAATTACTTTAAGACCATAATGTCTGTCAATTTGCATTTTGTAATTTTGCAATAATATATTAAGAATGCATGAAGAGAATCTGATGCATTTTTATCTGGATAAAATTAATATAAATAAATGTGTGGAGGATCTGATGTAGTTTTATGTAGACCAGTTTGACTACATGTATTGGGAATACATGTATGATGCAGTTATACCTGGACCAAATTAATATGACAACATGTACATGTACATGTACATGTATGGAGAATTTGATGCAGCTATATCTAGACCAAATTTAAATGACTATCTGTGGTTGACAAAATGTACATCTTAAAATTATTTGGGAACCCACATTTGGTATAATGATAATTTTACTTAAATTAAGTTCCAAAACTAAACGTAGCACAAAACTGACTGCGCAGAGACCTCAACATTTGCAGTCAAGTCCAATTTACGAACCTGAGTTCAACCTATTTTTTGTGAATGCCCCTATATACCAAGGAACTATATGCTGATAATTAGTGATCTCTCGTTGGCGCCCCATTCCTTTTGAAAAATACTCATTTGTACATGCATATGTCACAGTGTCATAAAAGATGACTGTGATCAGCTCAAAAGAATCTGGAAGAAAGTTTTCTTGAAAGAGCTGAATTAATCCTGTCCCCCTTGAATTAATACTAGTCAATAGCTTTCCTTGGTACAGGCTGAGCACTGTTGAAATTGATTGAAAAGACCGAAGCAGATGACATTTGAACATGAGCCAATTTTGGCTGATTTAAGGGAGAAAGGGTTAAAGGGCTGGTGGTTGCCACATTCGTAGGCCATGTGTATAGAAATTAAATGTTTTTAACTTCCTTCTTATATCAGGCCTGATGCGGAGGCTGGCAGTGACAGGAGTAGGAGCAGAAGTCGCAGCAGCTCTGGCAGCAGGGCCAGTTCACGGTCACGATCACGGTCACGATCACGGTCACGATCTCCATCTCCACCACCAACACCAGGTATGTGAGCACAGGGAAGGATACAGTCCTGGATGGTGGTTTAGTTTGTTGGCAAGAGCTGGCATGTCAAACACAAGATTTAACTTCATTATAGGAATGGATGTCGCCAATTGGGAACTCAAGGGCAAAATGAAGAGAATGGGTGCTCTCTACATTATGTCACAATGCATTAGCGCACATTTTGGCAAATATGTAAAGAACACCCATTCTCTTCATAAAGACCAGGAGTTCATGACGTTGACATTTTATATATACATTTACAAAAATTTACAGATCCTGCAAATTTTATCGAAAAAGTTTTTTTTTCCACTCGTCGAACAGCCATCAGTCTTCTGCAGTTTTTCCAGATGGAAACCCTGCTCAAGGCCCCAGACACAGGCTGGCACGTTGCTGAGCAGCGAAATTTCGGATCACTGCACATTGTGATTATAGGAGGCTATCTCTTCATGAGGGCATGTAGTGCCTTCTGGTCTCTTTACTTGTAATGCTATAAATTATGGCTAAATTAGGCCCATTATACCAAGTGTATTATATAGATGTATGCATGATTGTATGTAACTAAAGCTATGTGTAAACACCACCATCACCATCCCAAACTTGATCTGCTCAGCAGGCAAGTACAGCTTGCATGCAGCTTTTGCTCTGTATATGTAGCCCCACTTCCTCTGTACCGGGTATGAGAGATGGAAGACCAGATTGGAATAATTCAAATGACCGAGCCTTAAAATAGATAACAATGATGCCAACTATCTGTCATCATTGGGGACAGTTCCTAAAACTAGCTTTTACCATTTTTGGCATTTGCAACACATCAGAATTAATCTTTTTTTCCATACTCTTTGTTATTTAACTCATTCCATACCAGTCCCTGATTTTTCGGTATATTGACCTAGATTTATGATGACAATTGCATATTTAAATTTTTCATGAAAAGAGCTTTTTGATTCAAGTACCAACATGCCTATAGTCTTAAGTCAGTGCCAGAACTACTGACCAAGGCCTGTGACCATAGTATGGAGTGAGGTAATTGCATTCCTTGAAGGACTGACCTGAATGTCCCTGAAATGGGTTTTTCAGTGCTGTCATCTCTGATATGACCATTCAGTCATCTTTGTGCCTGCTGTTGTCTCACCCAGGCAGGAAAACATAAATCATGATTCACAATCAAATACACATGGCTCCCTCATATGTACTTGTATGTATTGCTATTCAACCAAGTAAATACTCTCCTTGTCATCAGATTTTGATTTAAAATTAAAATCCACTATTTGGAAGCTTCTTCTCTGGTTAGTGTCTACGTACATAAATATTCATGTTGGATGTATTTGTATTTACAATGTAGGTGAGGATGGCGAGAAAGGAAAGTTGGAAAAATGGCAGAAAAACCTGGAGATGATGCAAAAGCGACAGGACAAACAACAGAAGGTAGGTTGCTATGGCAACAGGGACCTCTCTGATAGTACAACATAGATGTGTTCCGTTGTGGTACCGCAACACTCTTGTATAAGCAACCAAGCCACACTGCTGGTTGTAGTGTTTATTTACTTCACCGCTGGACACTAAGTACATCTTGTATATGATACCACATGTAAACTGCACATACACATTATGGATCCAGTGGTACTTGCTTGTTAGACCACCTCATGTGAGAGACAGCATAACTTTAAGACTGCTTTTTGTGACTCTGAGGTCTATTTCTTTGATTACTTTATTTGTATGTAAAGACTGATTTCTCTATGAGTGCACATTTAGCTTCCCGTAAGGGTAGCCTTAAATGGTATGTCATACTGGTTTTGAATCGTTTTTTAACTTATAAGTTAATAGCTGATACTGACTGCAAGAGTCTCAGAGAAAACATATACTTACACCAGCTATAACACTAGCAGTGGCATCTACAGAAAACTGTTATTCCTTAATGTTGCCAGACAGTGTCACATAATGAACAGCTAACATTATGAAACAATATACCATTTCTAAAACAGTGGCAGTGGCATCCACAGAGAACACAGTTTTTATGACAAAGGAACTTGTGACATACAAGTGAAGAAGAAATGTGATTGGATGGGAATCATGTTGTGCACGGTGTGTCAAGTTGAAATCAGCAATGTTCTGAAGGAGCTTTCTCTGTTTTAATGTACATACAGAAGTTAAAGAAACAGGCTAAGAAGCTGAAGAAGATGCGGAGGAAGATGCTGGAAAATGGACTGGAGGGGAACTCAGAGGAACGTCAGAAACTGTTGGAAATGCTGCTTGCAGAAGTAGGGAAAAAGATTCCGGTAGGTCATTACAAGGAGTTTTTGTGCCATGTAACCATGGTAACATTAACAGGACATTAAGGACAGGTCAAATTTTATTAAGTGACCAAGAAATATACTACCCAGTTGATGATGTTTTTTCATACAGGATTCGCAAGGGGTTAATGTACGTGCACCTCATCTGAAGAGTAGTGACAGCTTTCATTTATTTATATGTATATATATGTATATATGATGGCTTATATCCAGCAATTCAAATGACTGTAATAGCAACATAGTGAATTTTATGAATTCTCAAAGCCATGCAGTTTGTGACATGATAAGAACAAAGAGAAAATAAACTTGCATGGAAGAAAGAGAGAAAAAGAACTTAACAAATTTGATAAGCCTGTAAAATTTATTTTAATAATAATAATAAATTTCAAAGGTACCAAAAAATGAGTTTGCCATGGCAATTTTAAACTGCAGTAATTTAAAGAATATAAATTTTACCTGTGGACACAGCCATGAGCAGAATCAAATAACAGTTACTTCAACATGGATTAGTTTCAAATTTGCATCTTTCCAGGATTAAAAAATATATATATATGTATTAAATACTAGTGAAATAATAAGGTGAAAAAGGATGTGTGTTACAGCATTATCCTATTAGCTTGCTATGGAGAACCATTTCTCTGAAAATAATTTACATATGGTAAGGTACCAAAAAAATTGAGTTTGCTTTCGCAGTTTTAAACTGCAGTCATTTAAAGAGTATAAATTTTATTTCAGCTGAGCGAGCAGGTAATAAAAGAGCGTAAAGACGGGAGTGAGGACAGTCAGACCCGCACAAATGCATGGATTGAGGAACAGCAATTGGAAGGTAGATTTATATCTTCTGGCAATAAGGGAGTGTATATATGTGAGTACTAACAACCACCTGCTAACTAGCTGTTGTCCTGCATGGATATATTCAACATGTACTTTGGAGTACCATCAAATTTTCATTTTCTTCGATACAAGGTAATGCTGACAACTTGTGTATTCAGTTTGTTTATGTGGCAACCAGACAGGTGTGTCCACATGGCATATGGACCTGTATCCAAATAGGTCTTATTTTTCTTGACATTTTCCCATTTTGCTATAAGATAGAACATGTTTATGATATGATGTTAGGTTAATAGACTCCTGGAAAAAAGGTTCAAATTAAACAAAAATACATGTTTGTGTAACCTTTCTTTTTGCTCATGATCTTTTGTGATAAACTAATTAATGTCGTATAATAATCATTTATATGTCTTCTAACATTTTGTTAATTACGTTTTCTAATGTCTATTGAAATAAATTACCTATAAAAATACTATACATTTACATGCATATGATAGCACTTACAGTCAAACCAGGTGTAGCTTAGAAAGGCAAAGTAAAAGTTTTTAAAAAGAAGGATGGAAGAAAATCTGAAGTGCATGTACATGTATGTATGTAAAAAAATGACTACTTTTCTGTTGTTGTTTTTTTTTTTTTTTTTTTTTTTTTTTTTTTGTCACCTAAAAATTTTTTTTTCCAGATTAAGCATTTTAAATGACCCATAAGATTTATTCTTATTTAAAACATTGGCCTGACTGGTCAGATACACATATAAAAGAAGGAAAAAAGAACACGTGGATATAGAAATTTTGAAGGGGACATCTGAAAGTTGTCAAAATGTACTTTGACTTGACCCATTTATTATTATAGCTTATCTTGTGTTGTTGATACCTTTCTGTGTAGAATATTTGACTTACATGTAACTTTCTTGTCAGTTTGAGTTAGTGTTGTACATGTGACTGTGAAAGATTTGAGTTAACTTTTGAATTTCCATTTAGAATGAATTATATTGCTGTCAGTTTTACACTGAATTTGTAACAAAAGCAACATGCATTTATTTCTAGTACTTAGAATGAAAAGCAAAATGTTAAAATGTCATTTAAAATAAGTCAATTTTACACTGAATTTGTAACAAAAGCAACAGGCATTTCTAGTATTTAGAATGAAAAGCAAAATGTTAAAATGTCATTTAAAATAGGTAAATACATTTGAAAGACATTCACATTTACTGTGGATCTTTGTGTCTTTGCATTTTATGAATAATTTTGCTTAGATAGACACTGTGGTCTGTTTGGCTGATTAGTTGCTGAGATGGTTTTTGATTGGTTGTTGCAGCCAAGGCGCTGCCCGCAAGTATCATGGAGCTGAGGAAGAGCCTGGCAGCCCTGAAGGTCGGTGAAGAAGTGTTGGCTCGGTGGGCGGATGAAGGCTGGTACTACAGGGGTAGGTACAATGTACAGCCCAGCATATCAACAGGTTATAGTAACAAACATAAAATCCTGCCACACTCAGGATAGATTTTCAGATTAATGCATGTTATGCAGAAATGAGGGAAATGACAGTCATGGATAATCCTTTCCCTCTTAAACTGGCCGAAACCAGCTGGTGTACATGTTCAAATGTAGCCTGCTTCAATGTCTTTGACTGGGTCCAACAGCAATGACAAATGATTTGGATCATTATTGTAGACGAGACATTTCTGGGTAACATGTCGTGGGTCAACAGCTTCAGTTGGCATGGGAATTGGGTGCGAAGGAAAGCTGTTGACTCAGTCTTAATTCAAGGGGGAAAGGGTTCAATTCCTCATGAGGAAGTTTTCATTTACAGAGACATTGTGTTGAGACTGAATCCTAATGATATGTACATATGTGACAGGGACTGTACGTGAGGACTGTGATGACTATAGCTATCTGATTGAGGACAGTGTCGGGGACCTGGAGCGCATCTGGAGGGAGGATATTATCACGGACAGTGATGATGCTGGTGTATTTATACAGGTAGATTCACATTCATTATAATACCTGTACAACACAATTAAAGCTACATGAACTTCAATGCACCTTCATTTATATGCAGCAACTGATGGATCAGTTTTAATGTGAGCATGCTGGAGTCTGTCAGAAATTGATGAACGTTCAAAATTAATGAACATCTACAGAGGGAAATGTGTGGTTTGATGAGATGTTTATTGTAGTTAATTCTTGGTAGAGATATTAATAAGTGTATTTTGTTGCATGTAAGGGGAGGGGGCTGTCTTGAAAGACCACCTGTCGGGGTCACCAGTATCTACAAAAACAGGTGGTCTTTTATAGAGGGTACAGATCAAATGAAAATAACTTTTAAATTATATCAATGCCAATTATCCTGAAAGATGATGTTTCCAAACAGGAGGTCATTGGAGTGGATGTTAAAAACAGGGATCAATGTGCATTGACTGTATGCTCCAAAGTAACAATAATAATAGTTGTTGAACAACTTATCTCACACTTAAGTTATTCAACAACAACTGAAAAAGAGCAAGCCCCCCCCCCCCCAAAAAAAAAGAAAAACTGTGAATAGATCAGTCAGTGATTTCAGGATACACATATACGTGTAAATCACTATGTACAGATGTGTGGCTTGCATGTTAAAAATAGGAAAAGTGCCAGCATGTACAATTTCAATCTTGGTTGTACTACATCCAACAATTATGAACATGTCCCCCCATTTGAGTTGTCAATTCTCACTTTTCATTTCCATTGTTACCAGGTGAAGGACCCTGTGGTTGCACTTCATCCAAGCTACAACTTCAGTTATGCACCAGGAGTTGTCTTGGATGTAGGCCCAGACCTGTGGGTGAACCTACGATTCTATGATGGAGCAGAATCGAGACTACCAAGGGAGGAGGTTTACAAGATTGTCCCTGAGAAGTTTGAGTTGGATGTGTCATACATTCTGCGTTGTGAGGACCAGTGGGTGGGACAGGCCGTTGTGGCCAGGAACGATGAGATTGGAGCATACTATTTAGGTAAGAACTTTTTTAAATTAACCTTTTCCTGCTCATATCACTCCAAAAAGCACCCAGATGTAAATTGTCATCTGGTTTAAAGTTTTTACTTAAATTTCTTGTTGACAGAAAATATTTGTGCTGAGATTCGTGTATAAAACTTATCCTGATGGCATGCTTCAGTGCAATCGCTTTCCTTGGTGCAGATTGGATGCATTGCACCCTCTTATAAAGCTATGGACTTACTATGACCAGGAAAAGGGGCATGCAGTCCATGTTTGCTAAGGTACTACAGTAACCAGCTTCAGGTGTTTGACATATCAGTGATTATTTTATTTCTACTTCTCCTGAACTCTTTAAGTGCCAATCACATCTAAAGTCAATCTACTTAAGCCAAACTAGTCTGAATTATCATAAGGATCTCAGATTTTTATTCCTCGTAAAAAGACCTTTCATTCAAGTACCAGTATGCCTATAGTTCCATAGAGAATACCCCAGGTCAACGGCTTTTCTTGGCATGCATTGGGCACATTGTACCCAGTGCATGCCGAGAAAAGCTGTTGACTCAGTCCAAAATTTGG
The DNA here is from genome assembly GCA_964020975.1 of Hermodice carunculata. Classification (NCBI taxonomy): domain Eukaryota; kingdom Metazoa; phylum Annelida; class Polychaeta; order Eunicida; family Amphinomidae; genus Hermodice; species Hermodice carunculata. The sequence continues at coordinate 51,082,819 of OZ026619.1, forward strand.
CACTTAAAGAGAGTTTAGTCTGTAAGCTTTAGGAAAAATTGTATTTGATTGAAGTTTTCTTAAAATTAAATACATGTATGTAAAAATAAATGTGCTTGAAAGTAAAATCTCTAAAATGCACAACGCAAAGATGCATCTGCAAATATATACAGGTATGATACTTACTATACAGTCTACTTGAAGTAAGATGCAGACTCTCCACAAGAATAAATGTTACGAGACATTCATACTAAAGATTCCAACTCCTGTTGTTTTACTCTAGGTGTTGTTCGGGAGCGAGTCGGAAATGGCCGCCAGTATGTTATAGAATGGTCCAATGGAAAGTTGAATGTTCAGAATTCCACCTGCATCTTTGGAGCTTTCACAAAACGTCATCCTCTGGCAATTGGTGACCGAGTGCTGGCTATCTCAGATGTTAAAGATTTGTCCTATCTGCCTGGATGGATTAGTGGCTCAAATGGGGACAAAATCATAGTCAAATTTTGTGATGGAGAAACGTGAGTAATTTGTCACAGAATTAACTCTAGTTTATGCCAAATCTATGAAAATACCAGGACTTGAATCCAGCTAACAATGTGTCAGTTTTTTATGTGGAATTTAATTTTGTAAAAATTTAGAATCAAAGTCAGCCCAAGATTTAAAATTAACCTAATATGGTTGGCAACATTATGTTGTGGATTAACTAGTCATTGTGCTAAACACACATTTAATTCCACTGTTCCTTTTTAACAAACCTGCTGATATTTTGGTTGAATTTATGGTCTTTGGGCTGTACCATTTTGAAATATATTTAGTTTATTTGCAAATTTGTTTTTTCAGGAGCCACAAAAGGTGATCATGGTGCTAGTTGTGCAAAAATACTTGAAGCGTACCACATGTTCTTAAGTTTTATATCACACAATAGTACATCTGGCTTGTAAAAGTTTTCATCTATTTGCTAAAAATTTTATGAATTTGTTGATGTTACAGCTCAAAAGATGTGGACCCGTCCCAGTGTTTCTGGCTGTCACAGGACTATTATGACACTGCAGTAGCTTTCTACGAGAGCAAGAATCCTTTAAGTTCTGCCAAATCAAATTCCAAGTAAAATGGAAAAATGTTTAGACCTGAACAGCTCTGAAGGTGGGATTTTACCGTGGAAGCTGAGAGTGATACAAGGTGTATCAATTAGTGAATGAAGGTGATGTTGCAAGAAAAGAAAGGCTTCAATTTTAAGTGACTACTTTAAAATTGTTAGCATCAATTAAGCAGTTGTTTATTTTGGACAACAGTGATTTGTAAAATAGCAAGGTCATACACAAACCATAACTACACATACATGGGTGTTCATACACAAAAGTATAAGTAAACATACTTGTATGTTAAATGGTGCACATCTGAAGGTTTGTTTCAAGACTGTGCCACATGTATGATCTCATGACTTTGTTTGCTGTGATAGTAAGATATATACACTGATATATGTACTGTGCCTTATACTGCTATGGGTCTAGGTCAGAAGACATTTGACACTTTGTCTGCATGTCAAGTTTCCAGTTAAACCACAAATGGTAGCTTTTTTTTAACTTGGATGAAACTTGTCAATAGATCTTTTGAAATGTATCTTTGATACACTGTAGTCATTTCCTCCTCAAAGTGATCAGAGGTAAATTGAAGTTTGCCTTGAGGCCTATCCTGATAGTTTGGTGTGGGTCACAATCTTTCCTTGCATGGTTACTGCAGGGGGTGTGTCCGACCAGCGTCAAATGGATTTTGACTACATCATTTTCAGTCAGAAACGTGAAATCTAGACACAACCATTACTTATCATGAGAAACTTTTCATTGATTACGATATTACTTAACAAGTATTGAACTTTTAGAGTAAAAAGAGGTTTGTTCTAGCTGCCCCTGAAACCACACACACAATTCAGCTGACATTGTCTTGTACACTGTACATGTACATGGAACCAGGGTCAACCTTCCATGGTGTTCATGTGCATGTATACTGTACAAAAAAAGTTGAGCTTCCATTCCATAATTGTGTTATTGGGGGTTGGACTAACTCTTGTATAGTAAATTCAAATTATGAAAATGTAAAAACATACTGCAGATTATAGAGAAGTATACTGTGTATGCACAGACTCAAAAAAAAAAAAAATCACATTCAAGACTAATTTTTGTATTCCAGTAGTCCACAGTAGACATACTGAAAAGTTATGAATGTGCAGTGGAAGCCAATGAAAAGGAAATTTATCAGACTGTACATTTAATTGCAAAATTTTCATCATTTTTTTTTTTCAAATTCTTCATTTGTAGTTATACATACATTAATATCCAGAAGGTTTACTTGGAAAATAAAAAATGTAGTACTACATATTCAGTGTTTTAAACACAATGCTATTCATCTCACCTTTCTCTCCCTGCCCCCCCCCCCCCCAGCTCTCTTAGTGTTTTTATATTAAATGCAATGATCATGTAACAATATTCAAAACCTTATATAATATGTATGAGCAGGTTTTCTATCAGTTAATATGTGCATATAAACACAACATATAAATTGAAATGTACGTCTAATCATGTCTACTTGAAAATCTTCCTGGAAGTATGTTGTAACAATTATAATGTAAAATTTTTGTCAGATTATTTCAATTAACATTAAGCAATGCAATGAATATATGTATAATATATATATATGTTATATGTGTACAGATGCAACAGTTACAATGTACATACTCGATATAAACTTGTATCAGTTAATATACCATGCATTGATAACCCCATTTGGTGAGTTGTTAGTCACCTCATTTTTTCAATTATTAAGACAGGGCTTAACAGATTCCAGAGGTTCTTTACTCTTCATAACACACATAAAGAAAATGAATTTGCTGTATTTATTAAATTTGTTCTATAGCACAAATTGTACAACCATATTGATAGTAAACAAATGATAAATGAACACCAGAACCAGAACATTAAACATACTTAGTCTCTGTGCATTATTGGAAAACAAAAACAACAGCAAAACTTTGTGAGTGGAACAGCTTTCTGTGATTTCACTGGTCAAACTTTGTAAATAGTATATTCGTAAGCATATCTTGCTCAACAATTGTGCCAAAATGTTTATTGGTATCATTACTTTTTGTTTAGTGCTTTTTTGAATTTCTTCTCCATGATTTGTCAATATCATGAAACCGTGATGAGGCCTTGGATAACATATATAAACTCAAAACATACCAGCTAGTTCATTTGACTGTTTTACAATGCGTCTTTCCAACTTTTTGCATGTTTAATAATTAAAAAATAAGAAGATATCTATAAGTGATTAGTATGTTTAATCTTGTCGTGTGTAGTATCTCTGCCCATTTACAAAAAAATGTGAGCTTGCCAGGGTTACTGCCAGAGCATAAAATAGGTTAGAAGCCATGCCCTAAAAAATCTTGAAGGTAGTTTTGGCTACCCCAAAAAATCTAAAATTAAGTGATAGTCTAACCTCTCATACTTTAACTCTTTCAGTGCCAAATTTTGGACTGAGTCAACAGCTTTTCTCAGTGTAATGTTGGCATTGGCACCCAAAATGTGCAGAGGAAAGCTGTTGACCATTATATTCTCTGGAACCATAGGCATGTTGGTACTGGAATGAGAGGGCTTTTGACAACGAATTATGTCAATGTAGCATCCATATTTTGAGAGCAATTTGTCATAAATAGTTTGACTTTAGTTGCAGTTGGCACTGAAAGAGTTAAAATGTATCTGAAAGTGCCCATGGTTATACTTTCTTCAGGAGAGTACACATCACACTAGGATATTTATGTACCCTGAAAAAATTGAAAAAAAAAACTTGCTTGTGTTTTATTGGGGTTTCTACTTGCCTGATGGTTTCTCAAACAAATCTGTCAAAGTCCTGAGCTGAAGCTAAAATATGTGAATACATGCAATAATGTTGATGCAATACAGAGCTAAAATGTCTCCCAAAGAGCTAAAGCATCTCCCAAAGAGGTAACACGTCTCCCAAAGAGGTATTTAGCTTTAAAGTGCAACTTTATGAAGAAGTTATAAGTAGTTCCAAACTGATTGTAAAACACCTTATCATTATCATATTAAAATGCTTTATTTTTTGTATGTCCTGGACTCTGTCGAATTCCCTTTGTACAAATATTTCTTAAAGTACTTGTAGTAGTTTATTGAATGATAGAAAGTTTGAAAGTGTATACAGTGGTACCTGCTCTAAAGACCACCTCCAATTTAAGACCGCATGTCTTTTTAAGACCACTCTTTCAAGACCCTCTGCTGTATTTACATGTTAAATATACCTTCAATTTAAGACCACCTGCAGTATGAGACCACTTTTTGTTGGCTGTAGGGGTGGTCTTAAATAGCAGGTACCACTGTATTAGTTTTGTTTTCCTGGCTTAGTCAGATTGTGTTATATATACATGTAACTTCTTATTAACTGGTATTGTTAGAAAGCATTTGAACATTTCCATTTAATATACTTCTATTAAGATTTGATTGCAACATATTTAATTTTTTTTTTTACCTTTTATGAGACTCAGTGCATTTTTTTTAAATAAGGAATTAAGTCTGCAGAAAATCTCTTGGTGGTTATATTAGTCAGCAGAGAATACATGTAGTTTCACAGGCTATATTTAATATTAATTCAATGATTATGAATACTTGGGGGTCTTTTGTTTAAGTGAAATGGCACCATAAATGCTGTCATGTTGATGTCAATTTCTTATTGGAAAGGCTGAGTGACATAAGTGGAACTAATATTGATCTTGTTACACCTTGCATTCATTATATCCATCAAGTACTAACAAGGAAAATTCACTTATGAAACTAATAATTTCATGGAATAGCTTTGCATGTAATTGTGAACAACTGTATTTTTGTAAATTTAGAATTTGGTAACCTTATCTAGTCATTTTGCAGTAAGATTATTATGCAACTTTAAAAGCACCACCCAAAATTTAATGATAAAAATTTTCTTTGGAAGTGGAATCTCATTAATATTTATACAACTGCCTGTACTCTGTTCATTTACATTAGCAAGTCAGCAACCTTGGAGCCACTGGCATGCCATATGATATGGACAACACATTACAAAATAATTATCTGTTATGAAACACGGATAATGATACAGTTTGGTATCACCATTATGCGGTGCCACATAGTAGCAAACTGCAACAACAAATTTATTTGCAAGGAGCCAGTATGTGTGTTACCTGCCTTGGTATTAAGAAGAGTGGCAAGCCTTTATTGTGTATGTTGTATATTCAGAATTAGTTGATCAACAGATACCAAAAATTGAAATGTACATACTTTATTGAGCATTGGCTTTTATAGTGACAATTTGAAAGTGCCTGTGACTTGTTTTCAGCTGAAATGTATTGCTGCAGTTGTACTTGTATTGCATACATTGTGGAAACAAAGGGAATAAAGTATGTGGTATAGTATTATAAAAGAAAAGATGCCTGGTGCCGTCATTGTGGGGGGAGGGGGCTGTGTGTGGCCATTGTCCTCATTTATGTTAAATACTGGTTTTTGGTTTTTTCCCAGTCAAAGGGGAAAGTGTTCAAGATTTTTTATTGTTTTTTAATCCTTTGCACAAACTAAGATACACCAAACATGTTACATTCATAAAATTATATTTGAAATGACAAAAGTGGAGTTAATTATTCATCTGATTTTGGTAATGTTTAAAAAATATAAAACATAGCTATTTTGGGGGATCCTGAAAGGGGAGCAATGTTATACCAATGTCTGTGATTAACCATCTCGGGGTCAATGTTGTGCCATCTGCTTCAACTGTTTTCAGTTATATCAACAGTAATGACAATCAACTGAAAATTACAGAAACAACACAAGGTCTGCAGCAAAGGGTAATCTCTATGCAGAAAATGCCACTTTATCCTGCAAAACAAGAACTTCTAAAATTGAAGCCAGCAATCTATTGAATCATTTTCCTTCCGAAATAAAGCAAGAGGAGACAATGAAACTCTCTAAAAACCAGTTACATCCACTGGTACTTTAAATCTTGTAGAAGAAATGAAGTCTTAAGTTATGTACGGGAGACAGAATAATCTTTAAATACTTCCATGCATGCTTTTATCTGTATATAATTGTAATGTTTGCGGGGCCATCCTGGAAACCAGCTCTGCTGATGATGTTAACCCACAGTAGATAAAGGCATTTTCATTATAGGGGAGACCAATCAAGATATCATGCCCCAGGTCAACAGCTTTCCTTGCCATGGATTTGAGTACGAACTACACCAAGGAAAACTGCTCACTTAGTCTTGATTCATGGCTGAAAGCCAACAATTTTTGTAAAACAGGACACACCCCTTTAAAATTTTCAGCCCTTATTTTTTGCGAAATTTGCTTGCTTTAGAACACATACTGATGAAACTATTTTTGCAAAAATTTTGCTGAAAACAGAATTCCATTTTAAAACTGAAAACTTTCACCCACGTTAATTCAAGAGGGGAAGGGTTTAACAGTAATGTATCTGCACCATGGAACACTTTCCATGTTTAATGCATACCTATTTTCTCGCAAGTACAGCATCATTAGAATCTTCTCACACACAATGATCATGCTGATTTGGGACTAAACTCCGACAAATTGACCAAGCCTGCCTTGTAGACAGTTTTCATATCTCTCCCTCATTCCAATGAAATTAAATTAACCATGGAAGTGATATCTGAATATCTTCCAACTGTATCCAACCCTGAAAATCCTAATGAGTGTAAAGTGTTGAGAAAAAATAGTATTCTCTCTCTCTCTCTCTCTCTCTCTCTCTCTCTCTCTCTCTCTCTCTCTCTCTCTCTCTCTCTCTCTCTCTCTCTCTCTCTCCTCTCTCTCTCTCTCTCTCTCTCTCTCTCTCTCTCTCTCTCTCTCTCTCTCTCTCTCTCTCTCTCTCTCTCTCTCTCTCTCTCTCTCTCTCTCTCTCTCTCTCTCTCTCTCTCTCTCTCTCTCTCTCTCTCTCTCTCTCTCTCTCTCTCTCTCTCTCTCTCTCTCTCCAGATGCGGATAGACAACATTAATAATCAGAGTCTAAGAAAATATTTCACCATACATGTAAGAAAATTATAAAAAGTTCAACCATAGAGATGCCACATATATCTCAAAAGGTTTTCTGGAATCCTCCCATTGGTGTTGTGGAAGTAATAAATACAAACAGCAAAAATTCACAGAACAAAGTCATTGAATATAAATGTGTTTATTGTTTACTCTGTCAATCTTCAGTCTTAGTCACTATCACTGTCTTCATCTGAGTCACTATCCTCATCATCATCATCATCACCCTCATCACCTTGTGATGATTCAGCCTCTGCAGCCAAATCTGCAAAGAAGTCTTTCTTGGCAGCCGTTTTACTTAGTATCTTTGGCTTGTTTGTCCTTTTTGCTTTCTTTGATGTGTCTACTTTTTCTTTTTTAATGTCCTCAATATTCCAAAATTTTATTTTCTGGTCATGAGAGCTACTTGCTAGAAGTTTCCCACAATGTGATTTGTCCATGCTTTCCACTGGAAATTCCTCATGTTCCACCACAACTCCAAGGAAACGATTTGGTAGTATGTTGACAGCCCTGAAAAAAATCGAAGAGAGCTGATAATAACAAGGAAGCTGTATCATTTAAAATATTTCAACATGGTTTTTTTTGAACTGCTGCTTTGTAGCCAGAGAAAGAGGTAAATATATATGTACACTCCCTGATAGACTGTATACATAACACAAACGTTAGTAGACAATATACATCCTAAATGAGAGGACTCTAAGTCTTGTTCTCAGCTGAACTTGCATACAAGAACAATAAAAGTGACATCATAATCTTGAAAACTATATAAAGGTCCACCATTTTCAGTTCTAAACCAGACTTCATGGAAGGCCATCAGCCACAGGTTATATCAGAGTCCTGGCTTAAATAGTTTTTCACTACAGCAGACCTGTGACCAAGGGAATAAGTCAAGGTCCCTAATGCATGCCCTATTAGTTTTTTGAAAGGACCATTATCATATGCCACATCAGACTATTACCTTAAATATTTCTTCAGTTAATATCCTGACATGATATTCACTAAAGTTTTAGGGTGCAAAAAAGTTTTATAGTGCCACTTGTCAACAAGACGGCCAATTATAAATTTGTACTTGTCATTCCAAGAATTTCACAACCATAACACATTCAACTTATGTTTTAAATGCATATCCAATCTCACGTGAGATCATAGCTGGTTCAATTCTGCATATAAACTTCAATTAGTAAAAAGGACAAGTGAACTTGCAGGTCACTCATGGGATATCCTTATGCATATTTCAGTTGTCCTTGACATTAAGGTTCTAGGAATTCTTGTCCTCTAAGTTACCAAGTGATCTTACAGCCACATGCATGTATGTCAAGGTCACTGAAATTCTATCCAATCCTGGCCCTCATTTTAAACCACAATCATATTTTATGTCAATGTATTTGTTCAGATACTTTTTGAGTTACTACCCAAAACCTAAAATTGTCCTGGTAACTTTTGAATAAGTCAAAGCCACTCAGATCATAATCAAGTCTCTGTACAGACCAGCCAAGCAAGAGGATGGCTGTATCTAAACTGGCCAGAAAAAAGCAAGTGGCCATTGATCATCAGCAAACAAGGCACAATTGAGGAAACCATCACATGAACAGACAATGCCACCTGGTGTTGTAAAATGAATCCAATAAACAGCAAAACCTCTCTAACCGAACACCTCCGTATACCGAACACCTCTCTGTACTGAACACCACTTATCCGTCCCAAGTATACACTGTACTTCCAGTGTAAGCAAACCTCCATATACTGAACACCTCACTATACCAAACACTTTTTTTCTGGTCCCAAGGGTGTTCAGTATAGGGAGGTTTTACTGTATATTAATTTGTGTTATTATGTTTCCTTGATTATCTTGTGCATGGCAATTGTTGATCTTTTGTATACCCTGGTCATGTATCCCCTTGAGGGGTTTTGAGAAATAAACTGAATCTGAATCTGGTACTGTCTTCCATATGCTTCTGTAGTAAAGCTCAGCACACCACAGAACAAATACTTTAGTCAATAATCAGACCACAGAACACATGTATAGACAAAGCACCACGACCGCTGTTTACTGTCTGCATGGAATGCTTCTTGGCTGCAGAAGACACAAGCCACTTGTTGCAAGTGCCTTCTGCCACCAAGAAGCATTGAGTTCAGAAAGTAAACACACAGGAGTGGTTGTTTGTATTTCTCCCATTATAACACATGGATAAATTATTTAATTTTAAGATAAAATGACACAAACCGAAGAATTTTAACACTGAAAAACACCTTTTATTGCAAAGCTTTGCATTCAACATTATTCCGCACGTATATAAAATGTCGAACAAAGAAATCTTCCAAAACTTCTGGCAGAAGCCTGTTTACTCAGTTGCATTCCTGCGATCAGTGGGAAGTGCCGGCACATGAATGCTCGCATTGTCTGCAAAATGGCCTTGGGGAAACATAGGCCCTACTGTCAAATAAATCTGATGAGCAGGATCTGTTCTGAGTGTAAGATGCAACATGGATAACCTGCTTGGGACATTGACATTCAACGTAGAAATAATGTAGTTGGAATGGGTTACTACGTACAATTTTTAATACAAAGAGAAACTTAATAAACCTAATTCTGTACACCCGTGTACAGTTTGAACACAATCAAGTCCGATATTCTAAGAGCAAAGTCCTATTCCGTACCATTCACTAAAAAACTGCATAGTACTAAATCATAATAGCAAATTTATTTATAAAAGGAACAAATCATATTAATAAAATTTGAAATTTAGAAGAAAGTTTTAGGCATTATTAGCCTTTATAAAATCGGGTCATCAGCAAGGAATCAGTGCAGGACTTGTTTCGGTGCCATTCATCCCTGGACAAGTCATTCTGCTAACTGGCAGCACCATGTTACACATAGCTGTAATTTGTCCCTTTATTCACCTCTGATAGGCACCATGGCGGCAGAATACATATGACTAGCTATAGACCATGGAACACATTCTCCTGCCAATGAACAGACCACTGAATACATACAATCAAAGTGAACGCACCACAGAACACTTACATGTACTACCAGTTAACAGACCACAGAATGTGTATGTTCTACATGTGAACAGACCACAGAAACCTCACTACAAGTTAATGGACCACAGAACACATACTCCAAGTTAACAAACCACAGAATGCATACTACAAGATGATAACAGACCACAAAACACATACTCCAACTAAGTGAACAGACCACAGAATGCATACAACAAGATAATAACAGACCAGAGTACACATACTCCCAGAGAACAGACCACAGAACACATACAACAAGTGAACAGACCACAGAACACATACAACAAGTGAACAGACCACATACTCCCTGACTGCAGGAACCAGTAGCAGCTGAGGAAGTAGATCTGGCCAGCCCCTATCAGACTGAAAGAGAAGCTGTATGACTAAGTGGAAATCTAAAGAAGTCAATGCACTGTATCCTAAGAACCAATCTTCATAAGTGTGTAACTGGGAGATGGAGAAGAAGCAGAGCCCACCTTATGATGCCATCCATGGAGCCTGTGCATATGATGTTTTCAGTGATAGGGACCATGCAGTCCACAGACACAGGGTGACCAGGAAAGCGGTCGCTAATGTTGCCCCACTGACCCCAGTTGAAGATATTCAGCACTCCATCTCCTGTTCCACACACCACCTTCTCAGATTTCTGAAAATGAGTTTCAAACAAACATAACAAAATGGGACAAGTAATTACATGTGTACAGTGAAAATAAGTATTACATAAGCATGATAAAATGGGACATGTAATTATAGATGATTGTATTTTTTATTTGTTCAGGTCCTGTTCTTAAGCCTGGTCAAGTTACATGTATACATGACACATTCTCCAGTCCTTATAAATGCATGTTTGTAACTTTTAATAAGAGTATGACAAAGCATCAAATAGTAATAGACTGGACACAAACGCATAACTGATGGATGCATACACAAAGAGAAAGCATTTTATGCTCCACATCTTGTAGGCGGGCAGGAGAGACATGAAGAAGCTGGAGTGATATTAATAAATCTTACATTGAAATACTTATCTCAATTACACAAGAAAAACTGTTAATGAACATGACTTAAATAGCTACAATAAATCATGATTATCATGTAAGTCTGTACCTTAACTGATGCCACAGACAAAATTTCTGAGTCCAACATCTCTGACTGCATCATCATCTTATGTTTTCTGATGTTGAAAGCTGTCAGTGTCCCGTCCCCACTGAAATCAAAATATCTCTTTACAGATCTTGCTGAACACTGTGATTAAATATGGAAAACTGAACATTAAATACAAAAGGAGCACAAAACTGGTACAGATGCACTATATAAATCATGTCTATGTGATTGGATTATTTCACACAGAAACTTGCTTGTTATTTAATACAATCTATGCATAAGTTCACGCAGCGGGGAAACTCCAGCATCAGTCCCATTATCAAAGCAAGGCACGCAGTCTGATTTTTTTGCCATCAGATGGCGTGCTATGCACCCTCTCAAAAGTGAGCACAACATATCAAGGTCATGATAATGCATGTTGGAGGACACTAATCTTGTCAGTGTCAACATGAGCAGAAACGCAGGAAATGGACCAACTGTAGGAGGTGTATGGAAGTTAACCCTCGCAGATCATTGGCTGATGGAGTACAGTAAGCATTGATAGTTAGAACATTGAGCGAGAAGGTGAATTATCATGGTAAACCATCATTGTTGTGTAGTGGGTTGTAATGCCGATACCAGAAAGAAATGCCAAATCCTTTTCAACTCCCAAAAATTAAGTGCTTTGAACACAATGTCCACCAGTGCCGCTTTATTCCTTCCATTAACCGATATTCCTCGTTCTTTTAAATACTGTTTCAGCCAGGGCATAGTTTGTTTTTTAATGAAATCAAGGTCCATGTGTCACTCTTCATTACTTGCTGTACTGAATACAATGGTAGCACTGTGTGGTAAGACTGAGTGACACACAAATTACCCAGAAATCTATGTGCGCCCTTCTCTGATATCAGAATCTCCGCTGGGATTTCCCCACTTGGTGAACTTATGCATAGATTGTATTGGTGTGTCATTGATCAAGCTACCTTCCCATCATGTTAATGCTTACATCACACCTTTTCACGGCTACACCAATTTAATTGTTTTATAAATTTTCCTACAATTTTTCACACTGCATCTACTACCTGTGATTAAATGCACAAGGATGCACAAAAACATCGCCCCCTATGAAATATTGAAAGAAAAAATAATGCACACATGGACAAGAGACCCACCCGTGTCTCCAACGTGAGATAAAACTCTTTAAAGAAACAATTTTTATAAAATAATAAATATTAGAGACAAATTAAAGAGTGATATCTCAACAGCATACAGAGGTATCAAATCCTAATTTATTACACTCTGTTTTAGAGCCATATTTTGAGAATATCTCCTGCTCGTAGGAGACATGAATATTCGCAAACCACGTGACACTGGCACGTCTTGCAACACCTGACCACTTGGTACAGGTGACCTTTTGAACAGACCTACTGTTCACTTTATGACGTCATGCCTCATCCCTACCCCCAACGTTGGCAACGTCCTTTGTTTACTTCCGCACTCTACACGTGGGAAGTGTACCACATCTCACGCTACATGGTGGAATGCATTATCAGGGGTTTAACTGACATCGTGCCTGAAGAGTTCCACAAGGAACGAAACCGGTCGCACTAGTACCTCAGGACCATACCCTTGCCGTGTTTTGACTATACCTGTGATTAAAGACCATCTGCCGCATAAGATCACTGTTGGCAGGCAGAAGCCTGTAATCTTTAAATTGCAGGTACACACTACATTATACAAGCAGAGGTTCCAAATTATTTATTCCAAATTCAGCAATCCTTCATGATTTCTTAATATGAATTCAGGAGATTTCATGGTCAACAGGGGAGGATCCAGAAGGCGGGTAAGCCCCTATCCTAAGAGAAGAAATTTTTGTCTATTGACAGCTAGAATTGTGCATTCTGCTGATTTCAAATTTAAAAAAAATTACCTGGAAGAAAGGAGCGTAAAAACTGTAATTAAATGCTGTTTATAATATATTTTGCTGACATGTGGTGAACTGACTGCTAATTTAGAAGTTGTCAGCCTTTTCTCAACATGTTGATAATTCAGAATTTTTTTCCAAGATTTTGGAGATCAGGAGGTTTTTAAGAAATGCCTTAATTTTCAGTGTATCTCCCAATATTTTAGGTGTTTTGGAAGCTCTGTACAAGCAATGTTACATGTACATCTTACATTATGTTGCATGGACATATTACATCCTATTGGCAATGTTACATGCACATACATTATACAGGCAATGTTACAGATGCAAACAAAAATTTATAGGCAATGTTACATGTACATATTACATTATAGAGACAAGGTTACATGTACATATTACCTTATAGAGACAAGGTTACATGTACACATTATATTATACAGGCAATGTTACATGTACCTATTACATTATACACTTAGGTAATGTTGCGTGTACCCATTACACTATAATGTATAGGCAATGTTACATGGAAATGTACCTGAGTTTATATTCATTTTCAGTTTTAAATTTCAAAAGCTTTTATTAAAATATATTTAGAAACAAACTCATCCGGTATAGTATTGCTATCACTGCCATAAGATTTGAAGAAAGATCACCATGTCAGATTTCTGAACCTTGCATGTGGGTCTTTCATACAATCAGACTGCATCACCAAAGAATGGATGTACTTATACTTATTAATTTCAAAAGATTTTTGACTTTTGGTATTTAATATCAAGTTTCTCATAATTGTGACAATACATAGATTTTCAGAAGTGTGGTTACTATTTCCAAACAATCACACTAACCAGGGACGTGCTATAGATGGACTGCCAACGGGAGAGCTAATCCCTTTAGTGGTCAACTGGGCGACGTCTACAAAGCGTGTTCAGTAGCGCCGCTCAAGTTAATCCCCCCTGCTCAGTCCGATTGTTGTTCCATCTATGTTTCTGCGTTTGGTTGTATCAGGTTACTTACCTCAGACTTACGTCGGGTGTGCTATTGTACCAAGTTCAAAAACGGAGAGTTTTATGCGTGCGCAACCAGTCTCATCGTTTGAATCAGAAACGTGCGAGTCCATCGATGTGTTTTTTGTTGAAATCGGCCGATAAAAGGGAGAGTTTTTGCATTTTTTCTGTCCAAAATGATGCAGAGTTAGACAACTTGCATGCGTAATAACTCCTTACGCCGTAATCAGCAATAAAAAATGTAATTTTAGATGGATAGTGTATGCCGATAGAATTATGATGGTGGTTTCATTTCTTGTAGCTGAGTCTGGCGTAACGCTAAATTTTGATCTTAAAATGTGGAACAGGGTGAAAAATTTTGCACATTTCAGTCGGTGACGCGATTATTCTCGCCTTTCATCGCGTGACCTGGCCACATTTATATCATGGTCGGCAATTACAAGTCACGTGTAAACAGCGCGGACCGTGGAGTTGTGTTTGTTCAGCACTGAAGGTGCTCGCTCAAACACCCGATCACTTGAGCAGCGGCAACATAGATGGTACAAAGGGGGCCCCGCCGTTGGTAGTCCATCTATAGCACGTCCCTGCACTAACATTACATTGAGAAATTAACCCCACCTTGTGGCCACCAATACACGATTCTTGTTGTCAATGACCATATCACTGATGAATTCTTCATTTTCCCTCATGTCCATTACAGCCTTTTGTTGCCTCATGTCCCAGACCTGAAACACCAATATCCAATAGTCAATTCATAAAGTCTTACCTTACCTTGAAACAGGTCTCTACAATTTCTGTGATAATGGCCATAAGTGTACTGAAATGATACAATGTTTTAAATTGATGATGAGGGATTGCTGGATGTATGTTTTGTCTACTGATAAAAGTTGCTACTTACATAATTATTTTTGTGATGCAAGGTTTGTATGTATACAAAATGTAAAAAAATGTCAAGAGCCAGCATCTGTCGATGCCTCCCACTCTTTTGGTGCAAAATTTCATTTTTCTGTACCAACCAGAATTCATTAATTTCAAAGCTACAAAACATGGCAGACTGCATTGAACTGTAATATGTTATCAATTCTTTGCAATTGATGCGATATTCTGCAATAAATCTGATGCAGCTTGGTCCACACTCCTATTAACAGCTATCACTTCATGAACAGCAAGTTTTATAGTCTTAATATGTGATTCAACTTATAGTTATGGTTACAGTACCTTTAGATGGCCATCATCATCACCTGTAGCTACAATGTTTTCATCCACAACCAGCAAACTGTAAATCGGGCATCTACAAAAGGAGTGTACACATATCCTCTAAGTGACACTGATAGTATAGTAAAATTTAACCCTTTCCCCCTTGAATTGACACTTGAGTCAACAACTTTCCTTGGCATGAGTTGGGCACTCAGTGCCCAACTCATGCCAAGGAAAGTTGTTGACCTGGGGCATGTGATCTTGATAAGGCTCATCTACAATTCTCAGTCAAAATTCTTTTTCATTACTCCTGAAATTAGTTGAAAACACTGAAGCAGATGACATTTGACCACAAGCCGGTTTTGGCCAGTTTGAGAGGGAAAGGGTTAATAAAATCTATCAATGAAGACTAAAGCTGACACACAGACACTACACAGGAACCTTATGCCACTACCCATATGTAATGTCTTTTATTTGTAACACATGCTGGTGATGTCCTTTTTTAACATGGAAAAGGAATTGGTTTTCAATTCCATTACAATTTGCCTTGAACTACTTAACCATCAAAAAGCTGACTTATCAATTGGCAGGATGTGTCAAAACTGCACAGGTCTGAATGACCAGCAGTTTAGAATTTTTGCAGCTTTTACAATTTTTTTGTGGTCTGACAAGTGAATTAGGCCAATGTCTATATCATGAAAATGGCATGCATGTTGACATTGATTAAGGGACTAAGTAACCTATTTACCTATTTGTGCAATGTTATGAAGATGGCATGCATGTTGACATTGATAAAGGAGTAAGTAGCCTACTTATGTGATGTCAAGAAGATGGCATGCTTGTTGACATTGATAAGGACAACCTATTTGTGTGAAGTTATGAACATGGCATACATGTTGACATTGATTAAAGACTGAGTAATCTATTCATGTGATGCCATGAAGATAGCATGCATGTTGACATTGATTAAAGACTAAGTAACCTATTTGTGTGATGTCACGAAGATGGCATGCATGTTGACATTGATTAAGGACTAAGTAACTTATTTATGTGATGTCATGAAGATAGCTTGCATGTTGACATTGATTAAAGACTAAGTAACTTATTTATGTGATGTCATGAAGATAGCTTGCATGTTGACATTGGTTAAAGACTAAGTAACCTATTTGTGTGATGTCATGAAGATAGCATGCATGTTGACATTGATTAAAGACTAAGTAACTTATTTATGTGATGTCATGAAGATAGCTTGCATGTTGACATTGGTTAAAGACTAAGTAACCTATCCATGTTACGTCATGACGATGGCATGCATGTTGACATTGATTAAAGACTAAGTAATCTATGTGTGTAATGTCATGAAAATGGCATGTGTGTTGACATTGATTAAGAACTACTGGTAAGTAACCTTCTCATGTGATGGTATGAAGATGACAGGCATGTTGACATTGGTTGAGGAATAAGTAACCTACTCATGTGATTTTTTTATGGCCTGTACAACGCTGCCCTTCTCCACATCAACCATCTGCAGTGATTTGTCCTTCGATGCTGTATACAGCCTGGTGCCATCTGGTGAGAACCCCAAAGCTCGACAGGATTTCTTGTGGTGTGTCAAGGTCATCAACAAATGGTTCTCTTCAGTCAAGGAATAGGAATGGCTTTGAATTCAAAGGAAAAAGAGGAATATCATTGCAGAAACATAAAAATATCATCTTGTACACAAATGGTTCTCTTCAGTCAAGGAATAGGAATGGCTTTGAGTTCAAAGAAAAAAGAGGAATATCACTGTATAAACATAAAAATATTATGTTGTAAACAAATGGTTCTCTTCAGTCAAGGAATAGGAATGGTGTTAAATTCAAAGGAAAAAGAGGAATATCATTGTACAAAGTTAACATAAAAACATTATGTTGTAAACATAAGTACAGTGAAACCTGTTTTTGAGAGACCACCCCCTGGACAAGCTAAAAAGTGGTCACATAAGGCAGGTGGTCTGTCAATGGAGGTGCAGTAACAATGGAAAGATAGCAAAAGGGACTTTGGAAATATGGTCTTAAAAGGCAGGTGGTCTTTCATTACAGTGGTCTCTCAAAACAGGTTTCATTGCATAGAAAGGCTGTATGATGTGGATTTGTTTCTGGTAAACGTTTATCTTAATGATTGAATTTACGTTTCATTTTCCACCACATAAAGTAACACAATAAATGCATTGAATATAAGTGTGTATATGGATCATTATATACAGACAGTTATAATGTTTGAGGCCGCAATGCATCATAGACCATAATGCCAAGTATTGAACCGGGTAATGCCTTCTTCATCAAAACTCAGAAATATAAAAGCAACTACGTGTATGTCCTGTGCTGTTTTATACAAACTTAGGTATTTGATGCTTCCCAGGCATAAACATAAATTAGACTAATGCCTTCTTGTTCTTAAATCAAGCAAAGCCATTCACTACATTCAGTGCCAAAAGATTTTATTTACAGTAGTATCTCTTTTATGGGTCTTTATCCTCTCGTTAGAGTGCTCTAGGCCACTCCACAATAATACATGTTATAGACACCTGGTACTAAAAATAGCATTAGTTTACACTGAAAAAAATGGAAAGATGAAATGTTTTGAGCAATCCTACTAAAAGTAAAAATTAATTAAAAAATGTTGTTATCCTTTGAAAAAGATACAGGCAGAAAATGAAAATTTAAGCTTGGGAAATATAATGGACATAGGCCAGCCAAATGCATGACTATTGTATGTTCACACATGTACATATACCATGAAAAAAAAAAATCATAGAAATCAGGATACTTACATTGTGACCTCCCCATCTATATCAGCTGCTGCAATGACATCTCTGTGTGGATGAAATTTAAGGTCAACAACAATGCTGTCAAAGCTGATTGTTTTAGGAGCATCATCATCCTGAAATACACAGAAAACATGATGGTTGCAGTCATGTTAAAATAGTATAATAGTAGCACATGTACTATGCACTTGGGATTACAAGGCAAACCCAGGGAACAACTGCAGATTTGGATGTGTGGCTTGTTGTGTGCATATGTTAATTAAACCCACAAGATGGGCTACTGCCATGGGATGCTTGCTGGAGGCCTTGTTCTTGTCCCAAAG
This sequence comes from Hermodice carunculata, assembly GCA_964020975.1. Taxonomy (NCBI): domain Eukaryota; kingdom Metazoa; phylum Annelida; class Polychaeta; order Eunicida; family Amphinomidae; genus Hermodice; species Hermodice carunculata. Next base: position 51,101,236 of record OZ026619.1, read on the forward strand.
GGCCAGTAGTTTTCTTTTTGTCAGTGGGTGAAGAACACAGCACAGTAGAAGCTGATCTTGTTTCTAACATGCCTCAGAATATATGGCAACTGGTCGCAAAGGTTCCAGGTTCAAGTCCCACTCGTTCTGAACATAAAATATATATTTTCAGCATTTCCTTAATGCTGGTGGGTGGATTTAAGTCCCTGATTCTGGAAATAAATGCTAACTTAGTACTTATATTGCAAAACCGTGTTGATATGGCACTCGCACATAACTACCTCCATTGAACCATTCTTTTTTAAGAATGGGCATTTGGTGAGTGGATATATGTGCATTTCCCATTTAAGCTAGGAGACAGGTGCCAAAAGTTGCAGGTTCTAGTCCCGCTCATTCCGAACATAAAAAAAAATTATATGTATTGCTAAGTTTAATTCACTACAACAGTCACATAGTGTTCCCAGCTGCACAAAAAATATACCAGAGGTCAGGTAAAGCTCTAGTGACATCATTAGTTGATCCTTTTCCGACTGGGCTCAAACGTAATACAATTTTTCCCTTGCTTTCCTCCTACATATTACAAAAAAAAAAAAAAAAAAAGAAATCATTTGCTTCTATTTCAATATTAAACACATGTATAATAGAATAATAATGTATAGTCTCTTTTTTAAGGACACTTTGGACTGTCAAAATGCTTTTCTTGCAGGGCATTTTGGTCCATGGGGAAATGGCCAGTGCTGCCACCAAGGGAATATCAAGTGATCTACTCATCTGAACATGAGACACTGACACACATTACAGCATGTGCTCTACTACTTAAGCCTCGCAGGTGACAATTTCTTCATCTGACCACTGCAAGGTGCCACTGAAGCCATATATTGCTTTGATGTGACAAATAAGTGACAAATTATTACAAAAATCTAGATACACAGTATTTGACTTCTTTGTAAAACCAGAGCCATGCCCAGGGGGCATGAATGTCTCGCCAGCATTCAGTAGCAATGTAATTGTAAGACCAAACATTATAATGGTATTTAGTAGATGTTGAATGTATCAAGTAAATATCAATATATTTACTCAGAATATACCACTTTTTTTTTTTTTTTTTTAAACAAAATGGCCAATAAAGTATATAACATCTTAATACAAATCAGAGCTTGACATGCCAGTTTCAAGCTTCGTAGTGATAGATGTCATGTAAAGCACTTAATACCCCTTGGCCAACATGACTTCATATGTTCAGTTACCTAAGTTTGACCTTCAAAAGACACTTCAAGATAAATTTAAGAACACCAAAAATAAAGCATAGGTACTTTGCTATTCATGTTAAATAGTAACTAGGGACCTACAATCAACTACATGTATACCCAAGACACACAAGGAAAATAAGATTTGTCGAGTCAAAAGTAGGTCAAAGTCATCCACTTTCAAGAGATTTCTGACGTTTTGTAAGATGCAAAGCTAGTATAAATTTGGTGAACTTGGTTTGACTCTTGGCCATGAATAGCATTGTACATTCGAGGATGCAATGCATCTGACCTCCAAAGTAGGTCAAAAATACATCAAGGCCACCCACTTTCAATAGACTTCTAAAGCTTTCCTAAGAAGCAAAGGTGGTGCAAGTTTGGTAAACTTGGCTTGAATTCGTCAAAAGTTGCAGTGGTAACGCCACGTTTTGCATTTCACCCATGAAAATACATTTAGATCGTTGAAATCAGTTGAGGTCATCCAATTTCAACAGGCTTCTGAAGCTTCTAAGTGTGACAGTGATGACCCTCATCTCTAGGGATGATTACAATGAATCATCCACCCAAGCATGAAAGCCTTTCCTAGTCTAGTTAGTGAAATAATGCCACTCAGAAGTTTTTCTCCAATGCTCAATCAAGCATAAAGTAATCAGTGAAGTGTGACAGTGATGACCCTCATCTCTAGGGATGATTACAATAAGTCATCCACCCAAATATGAAAGGCCTATGTAGTCTAGTTAGTGAAATAATGCCACTCCGAAGTTTTTCTCCAATGCTCAATCAAGCATGAAGTAATCAATGAAGTGTGACAGTGATGATCCTCATCTCTAGGGATGATTACATTAAATCATGTACCCAAATATGAAAGGCCTATGTAGTCTACTTACTGAAATAATGCCACTCCGAAGTTTTTCTCCAATGCTCAATCAAGCATGAAGTAATCAATGAAGTGTGACAGTGATGACCCTCGTCTCTAGGGATGATTACAAAATAAATCTTCCACTCAAATATGAAAGGCCTATGTAGTGTAGTTACTGAAATAATGACACTCCGAAGTTTTTCTCCAATGCTCAATCAAGCATGAAGGAATCAATGAAGTGTGACAGTTATGACCCTCGTCTCTGGGGATGATTACAAAAAATCATCCACCCAAATATGAAAGGCCTATGTAGTCTAGTTAGTGAAATAATGCCACTCCGAAGTTTTTCTCCAATGCTCAATCAAGCATGAAGTAATCAATGAAGTGTGACAGTGATGATCCTCATCTCTAGGGATGATTACATTAAATCATGTACCCAAATATGAAAGGCCTATGTAGTCTACTTACTGAAATAATGCCACTCCGAAGTTTTTCTCCAATGCTCAATCAAGCATGAAGTAATCAATGAAGTGTGACAGTGATGACCCTCGTCTCTAGGGATGATTACAAAATAAATCTTCCACTCAAATATGAAAGGCCTATGTAGTGTAGTTACTGAAATAATGACACTCCGAAGTTTTTCTCCAATGCTCAATCAAGCATGAAGGAATCAATGAAGTGTGACAGTTATGACCCTCGTCTCTGGGGATGATTACAATAAATTATCCACCCAAATATGAAAGGCCTATGTAGTCTAGTTAGTGAAATAATGCCACTCCGAAGTTTTTCTCCAATGCTCAATCAAGCATGAAGTAATCAATGAAGTGTGACAGTGATGATCCTCATCTCTAGGGATGATTACATTAAATCATGTACCCAAATATGAAAGGCCTATGTAGTCTACTTACTGAAATAATGCCACTCCGAAGTTTTTCTCCAATGCTCAATCAAGCATGAAGTAATCAATGAAGTGTGACAGTGATGACCCTCGTCTCTAGGGATGATTACAAAATAAATCTTCCACTCAAATATGAAAGGCCTATGTAGTGTAGTTACTGAAATAATGCCACTCCGAAGTTTTTCTCCAATGCTCAATCATGCATGAAGTAATCAATGAAGTGTGACAGTGATGACCCTCGTCTCTAGGGATGATTACATTAAATCACGTACCCAAATATGAAAGGCTTATGTAGTGTAGTTACTGAAATAATGCCACTCCGAAGTTTTTCTCCAATGCTCAATCAAGCATGAAGTAATCAATGAAGTGTGACAGTGATGACCCTCGTCTCTAGGGATGATTACATTAAATCACGTACCCAAATATGAAAGGCTTATGTAGTGTAGTTACTGAAATAATGCCACTCCGAAGTTTTTCTCCAATGCTCAATGAAGCAAGAAGTAATCAATGAAGTGTAACATTCATGGCCCACATCTCTAGTGATGTTTACAATCAATCATCCACCCAAGTATGATAGCCCTATCTGATCTAGTTAGTGAAATAATGCCACTCCGAAGTTTTTGGTTGACGGACGGACGGACGGACGGACTGACAGACGGACGGACGGACGGACGTCCGGAAAGTGACAGCTTAGTCTCGCAAACAGCTAACGCTGGCGAGACAATAATACAAGGAAGCAAAAAGAAGTAAGTTTACACCTTGGTCAACTGCAGTGTTTCACATGAATGAGTTGTGCTGCTTTCAAAGCTTGACAAGGTGCAAATGACCTTGACCCTGTGGTTACTTTGATCACAGTTTTTTTTCCGGCTTAACTCATTCCACCCAAATGATGCTTTTTCATGCTTATATCTAAATGTCGTCTGCTAAATGTATTTTACTAATTTAGGGATTATTTTTCAAATTTTTTTATGAAACTTGCATGTAAGATCATTCCAAATTATATGCCCATGGTCAACAGCTTTCCTTGGCGTGCTCTAGGCACATTGCCCCCAGTGCACGTCAAGGAAAGCTGTTGACTCAGTCTTCTATCAGGGTGGAATGAGTTAATGTCATAAATATGACAATGAGATGCAGGTTACCAATGCATGCACTTCCTAAGTTTACATGGTCTCCAACTTGAACAAACCTGAAATGAAAGAATGCAAACAAGTATAAATGAATGATGCTGCTCTTGAAAAAAGTATGAAAAAAATGGAAAGATTGGAAAAGATTCATAGAATTTGATTCAAAGGAGAGTGCCATATACAAGACCTTTATAAAAACCAACAAAAGGACTGTGACAGTCCTGTGCTCAGCTGTGATTTTTTTAAGATTTGCCCTAAAAAAGAACAAAGAAATTCAATTAATAAATATCCAAAATCAATGGAGCATGTCCATTTGAACAAATCTGCTAGAGACCTATCCAAGGTACATTGCCACCAAGTTTAAAGTCAATCTGACTGAGGGTTTCGCAGAAGTGGTCAAAACTGTGATTTTGCATTAGAATGCCCATTGACTTACAGAGTTATCAATAGAAGAGGTGTATTTACGGTAAGTACCCAAATTGAAAAAATTGTGAAAAAACAGGAATCTCCAGCATTGCCACCTAGTGAACCTTTTTGTTTAACCCTACCACAAAGAACATATCCACCAAGTTTAAGCTTAATCTGTGTGAACACTCTGGAGAAGTTGAAAAAAGCAATAACACACAAAAAAATCATCAAAAAAAAAAGAAAGAAAATCACAGCGCCCACATGGTGAACAAATTCAGAAATAGGAGTCCCTAGGAGTGTTCCTGTGTCATATCAAAGTAATCAGCTGAGCGGTTTTAGAGAAAAAGATTTTTAAAGATCTGCCCAAAAAAGAACCAAAAAAAATCATAAAAAATCCAAAAATTAATGGAGCTTGACCATTTGAAGAAATCTGCTAGAAACTCACCCAAGTTCCATTGCCACCAAGTTTGAAGTCAATCTAACTGATGGTTTCACAGAAGAAGTCAAAAATGTGAATTAGCATTAGAATGCCCATTGACTTAGTAATACATAGTAATCAACAGGAAAGGTGCATTTACTGACAAGTACCCGAATTGATACAATCGTTAAAAATCAGGAATCCACAGGATTGCCTCCTAGTGAAAAATTTTGTTTGACCCTTCCACAAAGAACACATCCACCAAGTTTAAGCTTAATCTGAGCGACACTTCTGGTGAAGAAGTCGAAAATAACAACAACACACAAAAATCATATACATGTGATTAGAAAAAATCACAGTGCCCACATGGTGAACAAATTCAGAAATAGGAGTCCCTAGGAGTGTTCCTGTGTCATATCAAAGCAATCAGGTGAGCGGTTTTAGAGAAAAAGATTTTTAAAGATCTGCCCAAAAAAGAACAAAAAAACTTCATAAAAAAAAAATAAAAAATCAATAAAGCGTGACCATTTGAACAACTCTGCTAGAGACTCACCCAAGGTACATTGCCACCAGGTTTGAAGTCAATCTCACAGAAGAAGTCAAAAATGTGAATTAGCGCTAGAATGCCCATTGACTTACATAGTAATCTATAGCCTTGTGGGTGTTCTCGTTGTGAAATACTTCTCGTTGTGAAATAAATGAACAAATTATGCAGAAAATGTTCTGTGCTTCTTATATTGTTCCAAAACGGCAATTGTACATAGAAGCAAAATACACAGCGTATGTATCCTGCCCAGCCCAACTCTGACAAGAAACCCTGAGATAGGGATAGACATAGGATGCAAAAGTCACGTGAGAGGTACTGATCATTAAGCTAATGGAAAAAGGCCATGTAAGGAAAAAGAATCAAGGGATGATAATGACGTAGACAGGACTGAGAATGACGCAGATAGCCAGTTGAAGTAGTTTCTAAATATATTACTTCTAAACTGGTTCAATCAAGATTTGAGGTTCCTAAAATAGAGGAAATTTTGGGGTGGGGTCTGTCAGAGCTTCCACATGGGTTTGTCATACCTCAACAAAGCACAATTTCAATGAAAATTACTGAGATGGTAATAAAATAATAATTACACCCTTTGTTTCACATAAACTGGCCAAAATGGCACATTGTTAGAAATCAATAGGAAAGGTGTATTTACTGACAAGTACCCGAATTGATAGAATCGTTAAAAATCAGGAATCAGCAGCATTCCCTCCTAGTGAACAATTTTGTGTGACCCTTCCACAAAGTACACATCCACCACATTTCAGCTTAATCTGACTGACAGTTCTGGTGAGGAAGTCGAAAAAAGCCATAACAGACAAGACAAGAGGATCATGATGATCCTGTGCTCTGCTGACTGGAATCTGCTTTTACAATATTGCAACACATGCACTGTGGTCTGTATAGCTATATACATGTACAGGGGTAACACTCAAGCATCTGTATTTGAGAAGAAGTAGAAATTGTAAATACAACAGTGCAATACATGCACTGTATTGCCAGATACATTTATACAGTGACGGCACTCACTTATGTTTGCAAAGTTTGACATCCCATAACTTTGTAAAAAATTAACATATGCACATATTTTTTTGCAAACTTTCATTGTCTAAAGTCCAACTATATTCTGATAAGATTTAAAGCAATAGCCTCGGTCCAAATTAACTAGTACTGTGAGCTACCGCTGCAACGCAGCAATCACACCCCTGCTCTCTACTTGGCAACTGCCCTTTCTCCGTTGCTGGGTAGGTCACTGGATCCTTGGCTGTCTCACACAGTTATGCCATTAATTGGTTTGTTGTGTCTTGTTTTTCTGTAATCGTCCAGTTGTTATACGGAAATAACATGGACACTGTTTGTTCTGATGTCTGACCTTTACCCCTGACAAAATGTCTCAAACAAATTCTGTCAAATCTGCCTGGTGGTTCATAATCTTTTGGTCTTTTCATCATATTCAACCACTCCCGTCATTTCCGTGTTTCTTTGGAGGAAAACTATGGAAAGCTACCCCTTGCATCCAGGGGTATTTATCCAATTTACCCAGTTTTCTTGTGTCCAGCGTACAGTCAGGAACTTGCAATTGTAGACTGTCATTGTAGCTCGTAAATACTTCCGTCGTACGGTGGAAAATAACGATCAACTTTGCAATGTCATTTCCATGTACTTTAACCATGGCCCAATATGGCTGCTATATTGAAACGACCTAACCTGCCACAAGGTGCACAGGGAAATAGCCCTGGTGCTTTAGCAGCTACTGACGGTACTAGCTACTTTGAACCTTAGATATTCTGTTGAGCCCTTATGGAGAAGTCGAAGATAGCCTTAACACACGAAAAGTCATGAAAAATTTTGAAAAAATTGCAGTGCCACCTGGTGACCAAAATAAGAACAAGGTGACCCCAGGTGACACTATGAGCAATATCAAAGCAACTGGCCAGGTAGTTCTTGAGACAAGGATTTTTTTTTTTAATTAAATTAAAAAATTCATCAAAAATAGAAAAATTATTGCATCATCATCTCCTTTGCAAACTTGGTAGATGTTCATCTGGGCAACATCCATGTACAAAATCAAAAGATTCCATGCAGCTATTTTTCAGAAGAAGTGGACAATGTGAATACAATAGTGCAATGTATGCAATGTATTGCCATAGATGTATATCCAGTGGCAGCACTCACTTAGTCCCAAAATTTGATATCCCCGAACTTTGTCAAAAATTAACATATCCACATTATTTTCGTAAACTTTTATTCTCTAAAGGCCAAGTGTATTCTGATAAAATTTTGAGCAATTCTGTTTCAGGCCTTAACACACAAAAAAATTCATACAAAATAGGAAAAATTGCGGTGCCACCTGGTGGCCAAAATAAGAACTTGTTGAACCCAGGTGACCCTATGTGCAATATCAAAGCAATTAGCCACGTAGTTCTTGACATGAAGAAATTTATTTTTTTTTTTCAAAAAATAAATAAAAAAATTAACTGAAAAATAGAAAAAATTATTGCATCATCATTTCATTCACAAACCCCCAGAGGTCCACCTGGGGAACATCCATGTGCAAAATCAAAACATTTCATGCAGTAGTTGTTGAGTAGAAGAGGAAAATATAAAAAGTCCATCGACGGATGGATGGACTGACGGACGCCTGAGGCAAAAGTGATTCTATGTCAGTCAGCAGAGCTAAACATCATTAAGAAAATAGAAAAAATTGCAGTGTCACCTGGTGAACAAATTGAGAACTTGCTGTCCCTTGGAGAGTTCCTGTGTGATATCAAAGCAATTGGGACAGGGTTTCAGAAAAGATTTTTTAAAATGTATCCCCAAAAAGAACCAAAAAAAAATCATAAAAAGTTCAAAAATCGTTGGAGCATGACCAATTGAACAACTTGGTAGAGACCCACCCAAGGTATATTGCCACCAAGTTTGAAGTGAATCTGACTGACAGTTTTGGAGAAAAAGTCGAAAATGTAAATTGTGGACCGACAACGACAGACAGCTCTATTATGTTTACACTTATGTACTAACAATTATCATGAAGTAAGTGTTTAAGGTAATTGACTATAGTCACCTCTACACCCTAGGATGAAGGGACAGATGATGGACGATCCTATAAACTTGGCTGACTGACAAGTCCACTGAGTATGCATGGGAAAGAAAGGAAAGACAAAGAAAATTTTACAGGAGTTTACCAGCATTACTAGCCACTCTTTTGCTTACATCCATTGCTAAATATTTATCACCAAGTGACAGTGAGATGTTAGTTGTCCTTATATACTTCATTTGGCTCTGTTTAATTACTTTCTAATGTCGAAGACAAATTTCACAGGACTGCAAATTTGTCCTGATGTTTCCCAGCAAATGTTTTCATATCCACTGCAGAGACTATATAGGGAGGAAAAAAAGAACAATAGGAATTTGGGGGTGGAGATGGGGGGGAGGGTGTGAGTACTACCTGCCAGTCTTTTGCTTGTAACATCCATGGCAAAATACCAGCCCACTGTTTCAGCTGGACTATTAAATGAAGGTATTGGCCTCTTTGTGTTGTTTGGGTTGACAGATATTTTTTCCATGATGAATTTGTAAACAGAGGGCAAATCACATATTCATACACAGTGACATGATGCTGACAATCTGTAATAAGCCATAACTTTTGATTCTATCTATAGACTCCCCATTTTTATCTGCATGTTTTCAATGAAAGTTGTCTGCACAACACCAATTGCATACTTTATTTAAAAAGCACTTGATGCAACAAAAGGTATATGCCTTAATGCTAATATGAAAATATAAGGTAAATATTAATGGCCAATTATGCTCTCTCTCTCTCTCTCTCTCTCTCTCTCTCTCTCTCTCTCTCTCTCTCTCTCTCTCTCTCTCTCTCTCTCTCTCATCTCTCTCTCTCTCTCTCTCTCTACTCTCTCTCTCTCTCTCTCTCTCTCTCTCTCTCTCTCTCTCTCTCCTCTCTCTCTCTCTCTCTCTCTCTCTCTCTCTCTCTCTCTAAAAGCAGGGACGTGCTGTAGATGGACTGCCAACAGGAGCACTAATCCTTTTAGTGGCCAACTGGGTGCGATGACTACAAAGTGTATTCAGTAGTGCCACTCAAGTTAATCCCCCTGCTCAGTCCCTTTGCTGTTCCATCTATATTTCCGCTTTAAATTGTATCAGGTTACTTACATTGGTTGTCTTATTTAACCCAAGTTAAAAAACTGGGAGATTTATGTGTGCGCCAACCAGTCTCATCGTTTGAATCAGAACTCTGCGAGTCCATCAATTTGCTTTTCATTGAAATTGGCCGATAAAAAGGCAAATTTTCCAATTTTTCTGTCCAAAATGATACATAGTTGGACAATTTGCTTGCATAATAACTCCTTAAGCTGTAGTCAGCAATAAAAACATTGTTTCTGATGGATAGTGCATGCCAGTAGGATCATATGGGTGGTTTCATTTCTTGTTACTGAGTCCAGCATAACTGAATTTTGACTTTAAAATGTTGAAAATAGTGAAAATTATTTGCACATTTCTGTCAGTGACATGATTATTTTTACCACCCATCAGACTGCTGGCGCAGACCGGGAGTTGTGTTTATTCAGCAATGAAGGTGCTCATTTAAACACCTCATACCTTGAGCAGCAGCAACATAGACGGTGTGGTGTGGGTGGCAGCAATAAGCGCTCCCCGGGCGAGAGATAATAATAACTACTCCCTGGGCGAGAGTTGGCGTGACCTGGGATGTGAGACCCGGAGGATCTTTGCAGTGGAGTCTTAGCTGTGAGACAGCACAGACATGTTTACAGGAGGGAACGCGTCAAGACCCCTGCTACCACTGACTGTCAGCTAGCCAACCAAGTTGATTTTCTTCGTCAGAATCGTCACCCTTTCTACTGTGCATGCGCAAATGGCATGAATACACCATTGCGGCCAATGAGGTGCAGGTTACCGCACTAAATAGTTCTTGGTTGTCTTGTGCTGACACCTTTGGGGGGGGGGGGCATTTACCTGTAATTAACCCACTGTTTCAGCTACACTATTACATGAACTTATCAGCCTGTTTGTGTTGTATGGTTTGACAGATATTTTTTCCATGATGAATTTTATAAACAGAGAGGGTGTATCACATATTCATACACAGTTACGTAACGCTGGCAAGCTGTGCTCGGAGCACATGTTTCCTGGCTATGACAGGTAAACACTTCTCGGGGCCTTCCAGATCGCAACTTCCAGTCACACTTATCCCCCCCCCCCGGGGCCCCAAGACGCCACACTGTCAAAGCCTGTTCAGATTTGGTGTTGTCACGTGAGAATCCAACAATCACTCTTCGTATGCACTATGTCTCTGCCACAGGATACGGCACTAGATCAATGGTGATATAAAGACCTTGGGAACAATTCTCGGATCCGCCAACGCGTCATAAGCTGCTTATCAGCTAACTGCTGTTGTTATGCAAATGAGCAGGCCCTGTGAAAACACGCATATAGTCCCATGTGAAATTAGACATTTTTATCCAAAATTATATCCATGTTGTTGACCGCAAATCAACAAAAAATCTCTGAAGGCAGCATCATTTTGCCGAATTCTGCTACTGAATAAAAAATTGGAGAGATTTTGACGATCATAACTTGGGGTTTTAGCGCTGGTTTTCGAGTAACGCTTAGCATACATTGAATGGGTATCCACAGACGCTTTCAGGGAGATTCACCCAGTAACGCGGGCATGTAAACTAAGATTCCCAGATGTGCGGATCTGAGAATACTTAAATTTGTGGAACAGTGTCTGAGAAAAAGAAAGGCTATACGTCAGATAATTTTGTTCAGCTGTTCGAGGTACTATGGCTTTGCCCCTCTCGACTGGTTAGTAAATGCCCGCTAGAGGGCCCTAAGGCCTAACGACCTGGTACTACTGCCGGATCCACCGACGTTATTATCAATACTTTGTAATGCTGACGGCGTGACGCTCGCTTCTGAATCTTAGTCTATGCTTGCAACATAGTAAGTTACAGATTAGCCTATATTGATGATTATATAAGTCACAGGTTCGTCTATATTGAAGATTAAAGCACAAGGAGCGATCACTTTTTGCGTTGCTTGCTGCTGACACATTAATCCTGCCTGACATGCACTAACGCTTCTTTCAGAGACCTGTTGGCCTGACAATGACAGCTGGGAATACGCGTTAGTATACTCTATTATCGCTCACCCACGATAATAAATGAAGAACACACCTCCGTAAGAGCAAAACCACACTTGATATTGACATGTTGTCAACAATTTACATATGAACGCAAGGAAAGATTTAAAAGACAACGCAAATATCGTAAAAACCCGCCGCAAAAGCCAAATAACCGTACCACATTGCTTCCACCGGCTTCGTTGCTGGCCATGATTATTTCCCAGAGTTCCACGATGCACTGGCGCACATTGCGACTTCCGCATTGTCACTTTGCAGGTGGCGGCTACAAAATTCGTGACCTGAAAGAGTGTGAACAGAATACGATTATTTATGGCTATCGTGTGCTGAAGAAACAAATGGATATATTCTAGAAGACAGAAATGGGTCCAAGAAAAGATGCTAGACTGGAAGGGATCCTTCTAACACTTCCCTTTTCCACATTTGGCGCCGTGACAGTGTCACTCCCACTTTTCTCTCTCATCTTCTGTTTCGTGACATCAGTTATATTTCAATTTGACGAGGTTAATCTCACAGTTTGTAATGTAAGTATAAAAACACTAACGTACTTTCACTGTTATGATACTCGGTTGTGTCTTATGGCGTATTAGTATATTTATCTTCGTTACGTTGTTATGCATGAGTGATCATTTAGAATGGCCGCATTTTCGTGTGTATTGAGCGAGCCCATGGCCACAGTGTGAGTGAGACGATGTCCCAGTGGCCGGCCACATGTGCGGCGTGCCCGTTGATTCATGCTGCCGGGTACTGGTGCATGAACACGTGCCTTTCTGTGAATAACGCAGCTTTCAGATTTTAATTGCAACTTGGAGGAATCGCTAACGTTAGTGATTCCTCCAAGAGTGCGTTGACATACTGTTGATTGATTTTTATTCGCAAAATCAGTACATGGACGGTAGCCTGGGCCAGAGCATAAGAGATCTGACAAAACGGAAGTTAAAATATAATTATAAGTATATACAGCTAAGGCCACAAAAAAAAAAAAAAAAAAAAAATATATATATATATATATATATATATATATATATATATATCCAGGCTAATGATCCTAATCATCAGTGGTTTTCCTAAAAAGTAATGAGGGAGGGAGTTGTGGTTTTTTTGTTTTTTGTTTGTTTGTTTTTTTTGTTTTGTTTTGTTTTTTTACCCTTCCCTCCAAATTATTTACTGTATTCAAGCTTTCTTCAAGGCCCCATTGCCCATACATTACAGGTCATTTCATTCATTCAGAACATCACAAGAATGCTGTAATGTTAGTTCTCTTGAGCGGTGTTAGAGGCACTGATCGCTCAAGGCATTAATTGGAGCTTTGTCAGTGATTTTTTCTCAAACATTTACAAACAAACATTAAAAAAAATTGGTGCGGCACCAAAAAAAGAACATGTGCTGATGATAAACTGGGAAATTTTTTTTTTTATGTGGCCTTAATAACATACTTATTTTGCAGGGACAGATGGCTTATTTCCAGAGGGGCCTCATAAAAACAAACAAACAAACAAACAAAAACCCGTTAAAATAAAAATTATAATACATACATGTGTAACTAAAATAGATAAATCTTTTAAAAAGCAGGGGAATCAAGGATAAACCAGTTAAAAACAAGGTTCAGGCAGGTTGCACCAGTCATGAAGATGCGGCATGTATATAATATTGGATGGGGATAAATCTAAACCAATACTCTCTTGCAGGAGGTGTTTTTTTTTTTTTACTTTATGTATTTGAAGGATTCTCAAGTTGATGTAATTTTGATACTTTGAGTGAGGGAATTCCAAACTTTTACGCCTGAAAAGCAAAAGGATTTGGATATATCATGATTTGCAATGGGTGAATTTTTTTTTTTTTTTTTTTTTTTTTTTTTTTTTGATGTGAGGGGTATTAAGTTCATAGATCTGCGATATCTTCGTGAAACTGGTCAACAAATAAGAAGGACTTTTGTTATGGTAAATCTTATACATGTATGTGGCTAGTTGTCTCACTGGGGTCTCTATGTTTAAGAGCCCTTCTGATTTGAAGCTAGTTCTTTTGGGCTGGCATGGACCATGGGTCCCAATCCTTTAAATACCTTTTCATTTTTGGGGGGGCTATTTGTAATTTTTCCTTTAATGTACCAGATGTTCCATGGCACCAGGAGGATATGGAATAGTTCAAACTACTGCCTGTCAAGGCTGTGTACAAAATCAATTGTTCAAATTCTCAGCTCCTCCGTGTGAATACCTAAGTCTAGAGTTAATCTTTATGAGGTTATCCATAGCGATATCTTTGCCATTTAAATTTTGATCAAATTTTAAACTTAGGTACTTCTCCGGGGGTGATGATTTAATGGTAATGCCCCTATGTGTGATGGTGAGCTTTGAGATTCTTTTCAATTTGCGCTTGGAACCAAAAATAATGAGTTCAGTTTTTCCCACATGTAGGGATAATTTGTTTTCTATTAACCATGTGTCACAGTTTTTAAAATCATCACTCCGGATTTCTGAGACTTTGGATGCGCCTTACTCCGAAGCAGTAAGGACACTATCATTAACATATTGAAGCAGCCGGCATTTTACACTGGAGGGCATATCATTTATGTAGCATAGAAAGAGGCCCCAAAATACTCCCTTGGGTGACGCTTCTGGTAATGAGCCTTTGTTGTGATAAAATGCCAGTGATGTTTACTACTTGTTCCCTTTCAGACAGGCAGGATTTAAGCCATCTTGTTGAAACAATACCAAGGGCTGATAATTTTTGACATAAGATGTCATGATCCACACAATCTAAGGCTTTCTGTACGTCCAAAAGTACCATACTTTTAGTTGGCATAACACAGGTTTGCCACCATTTGAGATGTCACAGGCATGTCAGTGTGTGAACATATAAATAATAGATGTTTTGCCCAGTGTTCAACTATACTTCATATTTCTTTCTTGGCTGTCTTTCCCTCCAAATTTTGCTTTGCACTGGCACCAATAGTAACGCTTTGCGTATATCAGGGCTTATAGAATAGTCAATCAAATGTTGGAAAATTATGCAAATTATAATGTAGGATCATCTGAAATTTGAAGGTTAACTTGAATTAGCGTGTCTCAAATTGGATATGTAGGGGTGACTCATGGGTTGTTCTAACTATAGGGTGCTCTTCAAAAAAAATTGGGTGTGAAAATAATACTTTTATTCACATTTTCATGAAAAAATCACTGCACCTTCAGTTATCTCTTACCATTCATTTCCGACATCCTCAAGGCATGAAAAGTTAGAGATGTCACAAACACAACACCTTTGGCTGACGGGGAAGACTCCATGCTAACGAGCTATGTCTGGCAAGTGTCACTTCATCAACTGGATTAAAACTTCATGAGGGAAATATTTATTTTCGTCCCTGTTCCCATCCAGGATGGGTTGGTGTGCTGCTGCTAACTGTACCAATACAAGTTGTACAATAATTAGCTTGTTTACATTCCACAAAGACCCCAAATTACAGAGAACTTGAGCCCATGTTGTTACAAATTATTGCATTGTAACCAAATGTTAGTTTGATTCAATTGATGAAAAAAAAATGGGTGCAAAACACGGACAAACAAGGACCAATCTTGTTCCATACCCATGCCTAGGGTTGAACAGTCTATAACAGGTCCCTGGGCTGAGTTAGCTGGCTACTGTAATGTGTATATCCAAGTTCTGCATGGGTATATTGTGAGATGTTTAATCCCATAAGGAGGTGCCACTTGTTTGGATAGCTACCAGTTGAGTTTCACACCTCTTCTATGCATTTACCAAGACAGTGGGCAGCTGGCCTTTGATCTCTTTCAGTCAGGTACCACTGCTTGTGACAGTCCATAGCCAGCTCCCAATAATTGGGTGTAGAAATCTCATCTCATTGTATCTTTGTCATTAAAATAGACCCAGAGAATAAGTCAGTCAGAGCAAAATATATACGAGTGTTATATAATGGATACTATCTGAAATAAGGGATCATGAGCACATGTTTAGTATGTATGGCAATGTAAATTACTGCCCACCAAGGGTCACGAGGTTACTGCCAGGGTTTGATATTGAAAGCTATTCATAACTTTAGGCAAACTTACAGTTAATCACCCATAGGGATCGGAAGAAAAATTAACTATTTGTACAGACTTTTACATACCATAGGCTGTAGCTGTTTCCATGAATGCTAGAAATTGAAACACTACAAGATCAGGCCTTTCCTAACGCAAATTCCAATATAACACATCACTATCATGATGTGGTCTGCACAATCTACTATAAAACAATGTGATTGTGAAATCAGAATTTCAGACAGGTCCGGTGTCAACAGGGGTCAAAAGCGTCCTTGCTGTTGAAGTATTGTTGTGAAGTCTACCATTGATTTCAGGTGCTGGGACATGTGCTGATTCAGACCAAGGAGCTTGTTCAGACAACGTTTTTTGCATCAAATTGGCTGTGCATGTATTTGCTCAGTGTGAATTGTTCAAAAGTTGAGAACCTTGTCCTGGATGACTGACAATGAGCATTGAGTTGTTGAGGTGACCCATGCAGTCAACAAGGATCACTTCACATTAGTGCACTGACGCAAGTGCTTGTGAACATACATGTTCACTGACTGTGTATGTTTCTACCCCAGTCTTACGATGTAATCAATAAAAGACTGAAAGCATTCATTTTAGACAGAGACAAAGCCTGTTCATTTTAAAGTGTAGCAGCAATGAAAAATGTTTTTTTGTTGAATTTTGGTAAAATCAGGTCCAGTCAGGGGTAGAATTTAACTTATTATCTTGCCCAGTGGACAAGTTGCACAGTGTTCGAACATACCCATGATCAGCTAAGCTTAACCTGACATTAATGGGTAGCCACTCGATATAAACCTTTCATGTGTGAAATTAATATGCAGCTTATTACAGTTTTGTAGTTGACGAACTTATACATTTTACAATCACATGGACATGTAGCATGCAAGTTCAGAGGTACCATTTATAATCAAAACACTTCCAGTGGAAATATTTATGAAGATTGGAGTTCAGGAGTTCTCTTACAATGCATCACTAAGTAGCACCATGGTTGACCAGCGATTCCTGTGGACTTGAGGTGTTTAATTTTCAACAACTAATACAACTATCACAAAATAGGTACTAATAGGCAGAATTTTCCATCAGCTACAGATAAACGCAGGAGACAATGAATTAAAAATCCCAATTTTTTTGTCAGATGACACCATTGGCAAATTCATCTGCAGTTGAAAGTGGCTTGGACATCAGCACCTTATAGCTCTACCTTTAACCGGATTATCTCATTCCACCCTGATAGAAGACTGAGTCAACAGCTTTCCTTGGTACACTCTGGGCGCAATGTGCCCAGAGCACACCAAGGAAAGCTGTTGACAATGGGCATGTCATTTGGAATGATCGTCCATGCGAGTTTTATGCAAAATTTTGAAAAATAATCCCTAAATTAGTAAAATACAATTAGCAGATGACATTTAGATATTAGTGGGAACAAGTGTCATTATGGTGGAATGAGTTAAATTGAACCACAACATGAATGTGTTGGTTCACCGTTGATTCCTTGTTAAAAACTGAATAAAATCAATCCAGCATTAAATCCATTAAGGGCTGAAGTGGAAAGCTGAAAAGGAACAGTACACAGTTCTGACTGGTACTTACTCTAGTAAGAAGTTAAAAATCACAAGTCCCCCACCTCCACCACCACCACTAATGTCACTTAGCACCATAATTGTGCAGCAAATTGATTATGTTATTAAGTATTTTGCTACAGTCAGAACAACTTTGACACTGGCAATACATTTTGAGGGACCAATGCTGGTGCTTCACATCTTCCTGTATTACAAAAGATAAGTCAGCATTACTAGATACACTTGAATCCATCTGTAAATGTTTCTATCAGTCCCTGTCATCATCATCATCATTGCTGTTAGCAGTTAAAAAGGTGAAATCTTTTACTGTCTCAGGAGAAAACATGCCATAAATTGAATATGCCCAGTGCTAGTTGAGCTTTCCCCAGGACACCAGGCAACTGCTAATTTGGAACCATGTGGGTAATTGGTACCCCACTTGGGACCACAGGTTGGCACCTTGCCCTTCAGTTGATTCTTCTGACAGCCTTGTTTGCCAGACTGTACGCAGTCTGGCATTGTTTTAGTTTTAGGGATTAGGACTTTCGCACTCCATGATACTACTTACAGTTTCATATTTCTTTGTCGAAGATACAGTGCCAAGAATTCCACTTCAGTCCATTCATAAATTTTGGTACTCCATCGCATATATTTTCCATATTTTCTCCATAAAAGTACATCGTTTTTCACACATATCTTTCTTAGATTTATGGTAATTTCAGCCAATCACTCCACGATAAGCTATGTACGGCATCCATGTTTGACCATGTGTGCAGAACATACACATGCGATCCCGCACACATGTCCAATTACTTCATGTATACAAACTTGTCCCAACCCATTTGTCTCCTTTCATACCAGTCAAGTCTGGTTCCTTTTTAAAAGGAAACTTGTTTCATATATAGTGGAAACCCATTAGAATGACACCATCTCTTCCATAAGAAATGTGTGAGATAAATGAATCAAATAACAAAAAAATAAACTTTTTCCCATGAAAATTTGTGTCATTATAGTGAATATGTCAGATATCTGAGTGTCATTATAATGTGGTTTCACTGTACCATAACATCTACACTAACCTAATTTGGTGTGTGTACTCGTCAATATGAGTGTGTCATGCACCAAAAATTAGGTCACTGTGATGTTGACTGTTGACCTGTTCATAGAAAATGCTTGGGCAGGCCTTAATTATTCCCCATACCCTCATACTAAGAGGTACCGAACTTGGTGTATGGATACTTGTTAGGATAGGATTGTATCACATTGCAAAATTAGCTCGCTGTCACCTAGACCTCCCTTTGAGAGAAAATGCTTGTGTGGGCCATATTTCCAATATTGTAAAAACCTACCTACAGTTTACAAAACATTTCAGCATTTTTAGATCACCACCTTCTCATCATGGAGGCAGACAAAAATAAGGTGTACACTGTAAATTGGCTCATAGAATTAAATGAACTAAACAGTCATTGTCAAAGATGTCAGGATCACTTTGGGTGATCATCTTTTTGGAGTATAAATTATTATGTTTTCCTGTCCTTCCATGCAACTTTGCTATCTGTTCTGTTGTGGGGAACACTATGCTGTAGTCTTTCTTAAGACCCTTTCTTAGTTAATTCAATATAAAACAAAATAGCTTATGAATATTGTAAAAATAAATGAGGGGGCGGTCATAGCGTCAAGCTTGAACAAGCCAGGCCGCGAAGCGTTCCTGGAAAGGAGGGAAGAAAGGGTCTTTAAATTTTCGCAGAGTTCCAGTTGCATCCGTTTGGCAGCTCTGTGGTGCTGGTCAAAAAACACACTGGCCAGGCAGCAGCCACCCAAAACACACAGGTACACTTTGATAATGTGTTGTAGCAGGTATACGGCTGGGCAACAGTGTCGGAGGACCATGAACTGCGCTGGCAGCTATGGGGTTAAGGTTAAACCAAAGTGCAGCAGGCACAGCCAGTGCATATCAAGATGTGATCAGGGTGATGGTGACACCATGAGTCCATTCAACCAAAGGCACAAAATTCATTTTATATTTTGTCAATGACAGAGATTAATCCCAGAATTTAATTAAAAAAAAAAAACTGTCTTTATTATTGTTTCAAAGGTAAAAGGTTAACAAGCAAAAGTGCCAAGAAAGACTGACATTGCTGAAGCAATGACATCATATGCAATGCATTACAGTAAGCTGTTTGCTACCAACATGAACAAAGCCAGGAGCAATATTTTGATCAGTCCACATTCAGAAGCAACTTCAGCTGGAAACCAAACTAATGGATATGGGTGCACATGTAGCAATTTGCGAGATATACTGCAGATGTTTGGTGCATGCAGGAAGAAGCTGCAGTGCTAGTTTACAGTGAACAGTGCTCTTTGGTCTCAGTGTGAGACTGATCTGAACTCGCACTGAAAATGCTCCAATTGATCTTGTTGATCTAGAAATCTGTCGTAAGGCCCTATCAAATAAATTTACTGCTTCTTATAATATTCCCACCTGCCACAACATATCTGACATGCAGTTCCAATTTTATTCAGTCAAGTCAAACTGAATGCTTTGCCTACCAGATAACATATACACTGGCATCAAAACCTGTTTTCTACAAAATTTGGGAAAAAATCCAGTTTTTTGTATCACCAGCATGCGATCAAACACTGAAAATTTACATGAGTGAGGAGCAGTGTCATTGACAATACTACTTGCACACTGGAAGCTCCTTTGTTTTCTGTACTTCATATCAGCTGTTATTTCTTATTTTCCACAACTTGTTCTGGGACAAAATACCACCTGTACCAGTGTACATGCAGGTAGGCTATGGATAATAGAGGCGGACTTGGCTACCTACCTGGGGCTCTAAGCAGTTTTGTGTGGTAAAGTTCACTAACATATAATCTCCAATTATCCAGCTTTTGCCGTACTGGATATTAATGACAAAGGCGAATGTTACGATAAAGTAACAGTTGCTTTGAGTATAATGTGGGTACTTTCATGCCTAAATTAATTGTCCAAAATTGCTGTTTTTCTGCCCAAGAGTTGCTGATAGGATGCTTAGATGGAACAAGAAAGAATACAGGTGAGAAGTGCATCAAAAAAGAATTCTTCGTGCAATGTGGTTTTATGTTGTACATGTACCACATGCACTGTTTCAAAGCAACGTGCAGTGTGGACTGGACCTCTGGCAAATAAGTAGGGTGCAGTAGACCTTTTCAAAATGCCAGACAGCATTACAAGTGCTCAGTACAAAAGTCACCACATGAGGGCGCTGAACAAAGAGGGTGTCGAAGATGGCATTATTACAGTGGATGGCCCCAATGATAAGTGATTGCATAGCAGAAATTGGGAAGGAAAACATGGTGTTTACGAAGGAGGAGCTGGAGTCAAAGGACATTGCAATGTTAAAAAAAGTATTGAGATAGTAGGGAAGAAAGTTCAGGCTATCTGATACAGAAAAGCAGTAAAGATAGTTAAGTTTTCAATTTTCGATCGCGATCAAGTACCTCATTTTCAACATGGCGACCATACCGACACGTTCCATAAGATGCATCATAACATGTTTGATAAATTTTGATAGATATCCATGCAAAATAAGTGTAGCTCTTGTTTCATAAACTACCACGGCACATCCTCTTCTGTCTTTCTCACAGTCCATAAATAATCTTTAAAAGTGAAAATTGGGGTCCCAATGAACCATGCAACTATCTGGTCGAAAAGGTCAGTAAAGCAAACCTTCACTCTTTATCATGTTTATGGCCAGTATACACGCGTCCGGGAATGGTGTAGAATACGAGCCTAAATCTGGGACAGAATAAACCTAATAATTATGCTTTATTCCATATATGATGGCTTTGACTGTAGCACCATCTGTCATACTGAAAAGGTCTATTATGGCCTTGATGGTAGTTGGAACAGTATTTCAGTTGGTGATTGGCATGCTGAGCTGAACTATAGATTTGCCTTATTGACATTGCCAACTGGTTCAATTATGGCAGTGAAAATACTCAACCTGTTGAGCATGTTCTTTTGAGACTTGAGTTAGAAGTATACACCAACACCTGTGCTGTGGAAAGTGATTAACTCTTCTGTCAGCTGCAACTCAAGTCACACTACTTAAAATGAACTGCTATGAATCATAATAAGGGTGCTCCCTTAAAGATCTTTCATCCAAGTACAAGTACATGTACCAGCATGCCTGTAGTTGTATAAAGGTTAATAGTTTAGGTCAACAATTTTCCTTGGCACACTTTGGAGCACACCAGGGAAAGCTGTTGACCGAGTCAAGCACTGAATGGCACTGAAACAGTTAATATAGGCTTGGCTTGCTTGGCAATCAATGCAAAACTAGCTATGGGTCTGTACCTGAGGTCCTTTGGGCTTAAAGGGCTCATTTTAGGCCACACGTGTATTTCTGACACCTTTTTGTTGTGTGAAGCATTGGAAGTTTTATGGTCATGATAAAAGCCTTAACTTTAAAACAGGAGGGTTTTTTTTGTTTTCTCTTTATGGTGCGGATAAGCTGTAAGGCTTTAGGTGAAATGAATGTACATGTACTTACATGTATGTACATGTACTCATATTATATGATTGTTTGAGCCTTAGGCATGTTGGAAACATTTCGGGTGAACTGATAAACATGGTAATTAAATTCAATAGCAAAATTGGCATGCAGGCAAAAAAAAAAAGTGGCAAGTTTCATATTCATGTAGATGATGTAAAACTATGTGTATACCACAACTACATTGAAGTGTAAATAGAGCCAAGCAGATTGATATCACATCAGGGTACTATCTAGTCATATGAACAGGTACTTTAATGTTAACCATGCTGTCACCATGAATATTGAAGTCTACTGTACATCAGCATCAAAGGAACACAACATTTAAAATAGATTTGTTTTGTCATGTATCATATGCATGTACATGTTCTGTGACATTGTGTTCATTGGTGGTCTGGTAAAAACATCTAAGACTGAGCCAATTCCTTCATATGTTGACGTGTCACAAAACCTGTAGGCCTATTTCAAGATGCATTGGAACTGATGACTGTATCATGACGTGTATCATTCCTCAGAAAGTTTTAATAATTGACATGTATCCATAACTTAATTATTACCAGAACTATCATTGTGTCGTGAAATGAAGCTCATGCATTTTCTGGATGTGTGCAATATTTTATGTTATGAGTACATATCTATAATACAAACAATGCCACATTTTCCATGTCATTCTGAACACACACAAAAAAAAATCACAATCAAATCTGTCTGTGCCACATAGTCGACCCAGTCACTGTAACTAGGTGGGCTTACAATGAAGGTTGCAGTGACTGGTTTAACCAGCCAATGCGCCGCAGTCCCTCCACCCCTACTGCCATCCAAGAAGTGGTCACAGGTGGTCTCCCAAAGGAGGTTTGACTCTTGCACCACCTGCCATTACAGTGGTACATGCTGTATGCAACCACTGCAGTGAGAGGTCACCTGCTCTTTGTGGCCACATTTTTCCAGCCATAGGAGTTGATTTCTCTGTTAATTTACCTGTGGTGACAGGTGGCCCTCTTATCTGTATGTGACCATTTTTGGTGGCAGAAAGGTTAGCCACATTCAGCAGGTAACACTATACCTTGAATTCCCACCAATAACTTAAATTCAAACATGATTGTATGTTCATGTACACTTATTAGACCCCATTCCATTTTGCATTCATGTGCGTACTCCTGTATTGGTATTATAAACATAGGTTTTTTTTTTAAGCGAGTTTTGACAAATTATTTTACTAATCTTGTTAAAACAATATGTTGGTTTTTACGTAATATCTAAAATAAGGAATTTCTGGATTGACAAGTGGACTTTCGGGGTCATTTTGCCAACCAGCCAAGGACTCAAGTTATCACATTGTCACAGAACCACAAACATAAGCATTTTAATTTGTGCTGATTAGGGGCACTTGAAAAGTTTAAATGTTGAATATCTTCAAAAATTATTATAGGTAGAGGTGTCATTCTAACTTAGATTCATGTGGCTCTGTCAGTAAAGTTAAAATACTTGTAATGAAAATTAGGAGTAACAGTGGTAGACTTGCACATATGTGTGATAGATCAGACCTACAACTGGCTATGATCTGTCATCAGCAGTCAATTACATATATACATCAAGTGCTAGGATTTGTTTACACTCATGTCAGCAAGAACACTTTTATGTACTATATTGTGACCATTTTGTCATCAGTCCATGCTCTAGTGTCAACATTGATCTATAAAGGACTCAAAGTTGGAGTAAAAAGTGTACTAGAATTAGCTAGAGTTCCTCACTACATGCCCACATCTTGCTTGTTTGCTGACACTTGACATTCTTTTTTATCAAGAATTATTTCTTTCTGTGTGGCATTATCTTTTCTTCTTCTGATCTTTGCATGGTAAGAGATTTTGTTAATTTTTTTTTCTGAACTTTGGTGTGTTCCGTCATGCAGCCTTTCCTATTTCAGTTTGAATGTACAAGGCAAAAACTTTCCTGTGTAGGCACACAGACAGATTTGCTTTGTAGCTAATGTTGTTTTCTAGCAATGATTACACTTTCAACTCTGGGTATGTATGTGCCAAATTACTGCAACAGCTGGCTACAATTATTATATTCATGATGGATAAGACAGCAGAAAACCACAATCATCAGACTGAATTTTGTGTCATGAAAAATCTTAATTTTTTTCCCCAACTTTTGCTCTCTTTGTGTTTTTCAGGCCAAGAACATCATTCCTTCAATCAGTGCTATCACAGGCATTCAACCCCAGCGATATGTATGGAGAATCTGCATCGCACTTCACTCGACACCACGTTTTGCAGTGGGTTACATCTATTACAACTATCACATGTCCTATATACACAACATCGCAGAGCATCACAAGGGCTTATACAAGAAGCTGCTATCATTGACGTTCTGGGTCTATACCGTAGAAAATTCATGTCTAGTGGCAGTTAGTTATATATCCAATGTAGAAAATTATCGTAAGTATATATAACTCAACATTTTTGTTGATAGTTTATTGTGATAGTGATCCTGGTAAAAGTAGCTTTCCTCAAATTTGTGGTTTAGGAACCTTTAGGTTGTGTTGGTACATTAAGTGTTAACTCGGAGGATTAAATTTGTAACTTGATGTACTATGTATTCTGGCATAAAAAACTTTCCCCTTGAGAATTACCAGACAATATTTAGTGTTATTATAATGCTGCCTGCTTCAGGTTTCAACCAAATTTTCATGATTTTACCATCAGGAATAATTGAATTACATCAAATGATTAGTCACCTGTCATCTTTCTACCACTGGGCACATTGGGGCTGGAGAGAAGCCATGAAGAGCAAAACAGACATTATCCTGTCTGTGTTACGTAATCCTGATAAATGGCCTGGAAATGAGCCAGATCAATAATGGAGTCTGTGGACTGTCTCAGTCAGTGTCTCAGACATTGATTTTCAGTCTTATGTCTGGCAGATTTGTAGCACTCCAAGAGTAGATCACATATTTGTTCAAGGCAGCAAAGATCTTTCAAAAGAGGCCACTAACATGTAATTTGTGTTCAGCATATTATAAGTTTAAGTGGCTATTTGTATTTGACCTTAATAATCATGTTACTATTTATTTCCTTGTTTAAATAGCTTGTACCAATATGTACTACATCATGTACATAGCATGTCCAGCTTGGCTGTAAAGCATGTCACCTCGTTCTGTTTTCATGACATTAAATACATATGTATCCTCATGATAATGCAAAAAGAAAACTCATTGTTACAGTACAGTATCCAATTCTGCTTTATGTATAGGCCTACAAAATATATGCTGTAAAACAGTGATACATGAGCACCCATTCAGCTGGATCCCAAAGATTGAATTGCTACAGTTCCATTTGTTAAAAGCAAAATTTTCTGTGCATCTTTCTCAGAGTGAATCATGTTGGCAGTTCAAGAGCTTGAACCAATACAACTAGGGTCTTTGTCATCTACTGTGAATAAATAAATAATCCAGGGAACAGTTAAACTTTGTTGAATAATTGTTAAAAGCCCTGCCATGGATCACATATATAATGTGCAAGGATGTACAGGGATTAATCTAGGATTTGGAGAAAGGGGCCTTTTTGGGTAAAAATTGGGAAGAAATTTTGTACCTTTTGGGGAATCTTGTATGATTTTTTATAATTTCAGAGGATTGAGTACAAATTTGGGATCTTTTCTTCAAATTGGGAAAAATGAGAAGGCCCTTGAAACTATGGTAAAATAATCCCTGATGTACTTGTACATGGTGAGAATTGAACTCATTTATGAAGTGAAATTTACATAACATTGTCTGTGACTCCATGTTCTGGCCATAATCATTTCTTCAGCCCTCAGTAACCGAAAATGAGTGAGCAGAGAGTGTATCATCAGAGGGCACATGATGTCATTAAGTAGAGCCCACACTGACTATGTGATAGAAATGATAGACACAGTTATTGATTTCTGTGTGATACATAATGTGGCACTAGAACAGGACCATGGATTAGTTTGATACTGAAGAGATTAAAGAGAAAATGGAATGTTATATCACATGAGCAGTGGTCCATCACTTGAGAATCCACCCAATCAGAGAGCATCAAGACAAAAAAACCACTGGGAGATCGACCAGATCCCTGTGTTACTGTGCTTACCTCTATCGAGGAATTGTGTACAGGATTACAGGGTCGCCTCTGCGCCTGCCCCTGACAACTCGGATTGCTCCTATATCAACTGCAAGAGGATCCATATACAGTGAAACCTCATCATAACGACACTCAGATATCTGATATATTATAATGACACAAGTTTTGAATGGCAAAAGTTCTTTTTTTGTTGTTTGATTAAATAAATGTGACATATTCAGTTATCTGACACATTTCTAAGGGAACAGATGCTGTCATTATAACAAGTTTTCACTGTATGTGCAAATGCACAGTTGTCCTCTGTGTGATATTTATATTCTTTACAGTGGTACCTGCTGGATGTGGCCATTGCTTTTACCACAAAAAAGTGACCACATACTACAGGTGATAATCAACGAAGACATTGACTCTCATTGCCAGAAAGGGCAGGTGAACTCGCCCGCCCTTATGGCAGTGACTGCATACAGCAGCCATCAGTGCATGTTATCTGGCCTGCTGGTACTGTGAAAAAATAGGATTGATGGCATTTTGATACAAGTTTACAATGTATGTACAGTGTGTAGTGGGCATGGCCAGAATAGCTGTTAATCCTCCAGGAAACGAAAAAAAGTCTGACCAGTTTCAAAGTCTGACCATTTTCGATACACAATTGCGTCTCCTGAGAGGCTGAATTAATGGCCATGTGAGCAGGCTTGTACATTGTATAGCTGGGTGCAACATGCAAGTGACATGCGTCACTCAAAGTGTGTGTTTGATGCACTCAGTCCTGTGTGCATAGTGTGACCACACAATGGCCGAGTGTGAGGTAACTGTAAAGTCTAACCTTGTTAGCAATGCAGCAAGGGTACAAATGCTTGTCACTGCCATGACACTCTTTGTCTCCGGCTGACCTATGGCCATCTTAGAGAGTGTATTGAGGGTTGTGCTTATTTATGACAGCTGCCGCCCATGAAAAATTTTTTCACAGCACGTTTATCTATTTGGTACTAATGTTTAATATGCATGCGTGTGATAGTGTTAGTGAGTAGATGAATTTGAAAGTTTAAACAAAAATGGGGAAAAAAAATTAGTTCATGATGTGGCCACATTTGGATTCCTGCAGAACATGTGTACAGTGAAACCTCATTGTAATGACAGCAAGCTATCCCACCTATTTATGTGGCATATATTCAGATATCTTAACACATTTTGCAGGGCACAGATAGTGTCATTATATTTCACTGGACATCGTGCACACATGTACGAGATTCTCCATCCTGCACACTTCCAGAAGGAAGGTGAACAGTGATAAGTACACGTACTAGTATCTGGGAACTAAAAAGCTTAAACAGCAGAAGTGACTCTGTGTCGAGTTATATGTTAATTTTCGTGTCCAATGCAAAATAGCAGTTATGGCCAGTTTAGTGTAAATTAACCCGTGCTTTCCTTTTGCTCTAGCCTGCAACCCCTTTCTAAAAATCAGATTTCAAACAGTATGATATTGACATCAGGGGATCAAAATCTGGGGATAAATATGATCTTGATAAATCAGTTTTTCCAAGGCAGCATACAATTTGATTAGTATCAATAATATTGTATTCTGTCTGGTCCATCAGTGCCAAGATACTCAAAATGGTTTCAGTCCCAAATAAATGGTGCAGATAATGGTGACTCTTCACTCAGTGTAGAGATGCCGACTTTGATGTGCTGCCAGCTATGTGCACTGCTAAGTGATCAGATGAGACTATCTGCTCTCAGCAGGATGCCACCTGGAGGTCTTCGTTGAGAAAGTAGTTTTCTCTCTTGTCAGGGTTGTGGAGTAATCGTACCATATCTATCATATTTTCATTAATATATTACTTTGAGCTACACTGGGAAGTACTATGCAGGCATATCATACATTCACTTCCATATGGATGTTCACTTATAAATATAACAAGGGGCCCATGGGCCTCTTGTAATTTTTATGAATAAAGAGAACAAGAATCTAATGCTGTGCTGGCAGCGTGGCTACACGGAAGTTTTGAGTTCTCAATTGGTTTCTGAACATATAAGCTTATGTGATTTTAGTGTCTGATTTGTCCACCAGAGAACTCTTCACTCCACATGTAATCATGGCTTATTTGTGCAATTCCTGTCATGGATATTGTTGCATGTGCCAAGACAACAATGAGCGAGTCCTTAACTTTATGTCCTCAGTGACCTTGGGACAGAAGATCAAGGTCACTTAGATTATGTAATACAAGAGGCGCATGAGCCTGGTGCTGTGCTGACATTGCCATTGATATCCAAGCTACACCCTGCCATTACAAAATCACCTATTTCAACTTTACAGGCATGGTGACCTCACAAAAATAGGTCTAAGTCACTGACATTATATAACATTCTAGCATTGGACATGGTCTATTTATCCTATAAATTTCCAATTTCCAATTTTTATCCAATTTTCAAAATATGGAATTTTATATCTTAAAACACATTTTGGCTCATAATTTCAGTCAAATTATAGGTGGCACCACTAGTACCATTACAATTTGCACCTTTCACAATCCCACCAAATTTGGTGAAGATCTGCCAAAAATTAAAGATACTAGAGTGTTCACAAGATTTTCCTATTTTGACCCCAGTATTACATAATATTGTAGGTGGCACCACCAATATTGAAAGGACCTAGATTTTCATACACCCATAAGTCCTGAAAGTTATATTGGGCTAACTTGAAAACTGTGGATGGTATCGCGCTCACAACCCAAAAGTTTACTTACGGATGGACATGAGCAATCCTATAAGCTGTGTGACCTTCTTTCAGCAGAGCTAAAAATCAAAATTCTGCATGTGAACTAGTGGACACAAAATTTGCCAATTTATCTAGATGACTTTATGGGGGAGAGGGTTAGTGGTCACCCAAAATTATCAACATTTTCAAAAGCATACACAGAGTACTCTTTCTTGTAACCCCCTCCCTCCCCCCGAAAGAGTACTCTAAAAATGTAGATTTTTGGCTAAAGATTTATCAATATTTTCAAAATTAGCTAAAAACGTACATTGATATTGACCCCCCCCCCTTGCATACCCTATGTACTAATGTGAAAATGTTGATTAAAATGGCTGACCCCTTAGTCTTATGGTTAATTCACCTATTTTTATTATTTTATTTTTCAATGACTTGCCTAACTATGGAAAAAACACCAGACACCATGATCAGCTCTTGTCTTGGTTGTTGGCATCTATCTTGGTGTCTACAGTATCGTAAGATGCTGGGAGCAGTTTGAAAAACTACACATGTACACCAACACATTTTGTTATGTTTTTCAGCTGTACATGAGAAGATCTTTATAGTATTTATGGTGACATCACTCGTTTATGAGCTGTTGACTATTGTTATATTCCGGTGGTCACATCCAGATCCTATGTCAGAACTGGTACGTATATAGTTATGTTGCTGTTGATTGAGGTTCTCATGTGTCTGCTTGACAACGGTGTGTCCCAAGTTATGTAGTGTAAAGCTAATTATACCTCTCAGTGGAAATGGGCAGATATATTGTTTTTGTACCTGTTCCACCCCACCCCCCACCCCCCAATTTTGGGAAAACTTAATGATGAAAATTGCTAAGATTATCTATCTTGGTATGACGTAGGTTACATGGGTATATGTTTGAGTGGTCTTGGAGGTCATGGACCACATATATGAATTTGTAACCATACAGTTTACCTTGAAACTTGGTGTTTTTTTGCTTCTGCTTAAAATTTTGTTAAGGAATTTTTTCTGCTGAAAAAGTACTAAGGAAAAAAAAAAGCAAAATTTTAAGAAGAGAACCAATGTGAATACTGAATAGATGGTATGCTTTGCTGCATTACAAACAAGTAATGAAATATTGATGATGTGTGTTTACACTTGTTGGTGTGTAACAACCAATGTGAACCGGTACAGATGAAACAAATAATGTAGCCACTCACATACTTAAGAAAAAGTAGAATCAGTCTTCACCTTGCCTGCAAGTCACTTATGTATGTGAATATTATGGATGTACCTATAACACAAATGGTCTGGTTTTCCCCATGATGTTGATGGCCACAGGAGGAAAAAGCTTTTAGATCTGTCAAATTTTAAACCGTGACCTAACATCTTTCGCGTCCCACTTTATATTGTTGGATTGAGTATGTTAAGTACACTTTTTGTACTTTAAGGTAGCAAAATAATTCATTGTCATCAAAATATGGTGCATGTATATTTTCAGGAGGCCAGGTCATATTTCAGGAAGAAGCTGTGTTTTGTGCTAATCATGACATTCACAGCTGGCCTCATATATTTCTTCCTCAGACATCGGCTGTATTGTGAGCCAAATGGTGAGTAGGTGTACATGAAATTTGTTTCCATAGTAGATTTATGTATCTCCCGGGAAGGGGGGGAGGGAGGGTTAAAGGTACAACATTCATTTTAACTCCCCACCTTCCCCAAATTGAAAAAAATAAAAAATACATTCTGATCATCACATATTTGACTTATTACTGTAAAAGAAAATACATTTTGTGTCAATATGAGCAGTAAATGCAGTGTTTAACATGGTTCATGTCTATATCCATGTTTGGGAACAAGGTTGATGTTTTTTCTAGGTGTTCAGTGTTTCCTGTCTAAGCAAGGAAGTCTCGCTGTATGATACTGTGAATGCATAATATTTGAAGTGTACAGTTTTCATTGTATTTCCATTTCAGATAATTCACGCACTATCTAAAGGTTTCAATTTGATCTCTTGGATCCTGGTTCTGTTCTGTGTGCTGGAAAATACTTTGTCATTGTGCTGGTGTTTTCACACTGTTATGCTATCAGCAAATGTGAAAACAAAATGACAGCAAAGTGAAGTAAACAGGATTTACTTGTCAATTTACCAGGATAGGACACAGTGTTAATTAACCTTTATATGCATCCTATTCATGTACCATAAGTCCTGATAATTGACTGCTTTGGGACACCACCTGCAGAACCTTACCAGGGACCACCCAAAATGATCCCAAAAGACCACTTATCCAGCCAGAAATTCCCCATTTCAGAAAAGTAAAGCCGACTTATTTTGTACAAACAATATTGGTAAAATAATTTGTCAAAACCAGTTTACAAATTCAAAACATGTTTATAATACTAATAAATGAGTAAATTGATTACTGCAAGATGGAATGGGGTCTAATAAGTGCACATGAATCATGTTTAAATTTAAAGTATGGATGGTTATTCAAAGTAGGAGTTAGTTATTTGGCATGTGGCAGAAGGGTCAAACCTCCTTTGGCAGACCACCTGCTTACTGTGACCACTTGGCACTAGGGGTGGTCTCTCAAAGGAGGGATTGCTATACTTTTTCAAGAAATAAAAGAATAATAAATGTATTCCTTTAAGTGTAGGTCAGTTGCCAGTTCTTTCAAATTAGTTTGTATTTTTTTTTTCTTTTAAATTTGGGTATACCATGTACATTTACATTGTTGAGAATGAAAAACATTATGAAAAACATTGTGGCATACAATCCTGTTAATGTATTTGCCATGACCATTATCAGTGATCGTATTGCTGTTAATGTTCAAATACGTATGTAGATATATGATGGTTTCTTGATTTTTAAGGTTCTGCCCCATGGGGGGACCATTAACGTTATCGGGTTGTCTGTCCGTCCTGATGTGCACATTCCCATTACCGCGATATGTACAGAATGCCTCCATGTATTTTGCTCAAATTTGGCAGTATGCTTATCTTACCTGGCAAGATGAACTGATTAGATTTTGGTGTCACCATGACCTAATTTGAGCAAATGGCAGCCTAATTACATGCTTGTTACCACAATATCTCCAGAATGCTCCAATGTATTTTGCTCAAATTTGGCAGAATGCTCATCTAGCATGCCAAGATGAACTTATTAGATTTTGGTGTCACCATGACCTAATTTGAGCAAATGGCAGCATTTTTTCCTGATGGACCCTTCAGTCAATGGTTTGCGTTGAAGGTATGCCCTTTTTTTCCTTCTTTTTTTTTAGTTGGATACCTCAATCTGAGAACGCAGTCATCCTTATTTATGTGTTATAAGATGAACTTCGTGAAGCAAGTCTCATGATTATGCTACAGTATTATTTTTTTGTATGTGTATCACAGCAGCAGTATAGAGGCAATATGTGTATGGTCAGGTCAATCAGATTATAATGTTCACACAGCCTCATAGTGGGCCATACTGTTCAGTTTCCTACAATTAATTAATGGTTAAAATGTGCTAGTTCACTGGCACATGGAAATAGAAATTTTTCTGATCCTGTAGACCTGAGTCAGGTGGATTTTTTTTAATATTCCTCTCATGAATACCATGAACAAGCATATTTCCAATTGACATTAAAAGAGAGAGAGAAGGAGAGAAAAAAAGAAAAGCAACAAAGAAAGGACGAAAAACAAAAATTCAATGGATCAGATTTCTATAGACATTTTTTTATGGGTGGAAAAATGTTCTCAACTTGATACCAGTTAAGTGCACAACTATTCCCTTGATTTACAAGTAGCTTTGCTTGTATCTGATACAGTCCAGTTCCCAATAAAGCATGACAATAAATTACTTACCTGCATATTCTTTGCACTACTTTAGACAGTCTGAGCATTTTCCAGTACTGACAGCCATGCTTTACCATTGACATTGGTGGTTTGGTTGGTTTACTTCTGGTAGGTTGCAGTTATGTAGTTGCATGTTATACACTTCATTACATGTATTGCTAAATATACAGAACCCTATGACAAGTTCATGTCAGGTCTCGAATGAAGAAAATGCAGCGGCCGAAAATCTGTGCACTGTATGGGGATTCCCAGTTGGTGCGGTGCATTGTAGGGACACTCTCACTGTGCTCAGACTTGAATATGGTACACAACATTCACACGTCCAATCTGGACAAAGAATACAATGTTTTCAGTTTCTTTCTCAAAGTTATATTGACTTTTTGTCAGAGTCCTGTGATAAAATGAAAAAAAAAAATATTGCATGACCTTGTGAATACATTATGGGGTAGATA
Source organism: Hermodice carunculata (assembly GCA_964020975.1). NCBI lineage: Eukaryota > Metazoa > Annelida > Polychaeta > Eunicida > Amphinomidae > Hermodice > Hermodice carunculata. Next base: position 51,134,151 of record OZ026619.1, read on the forward strand.
TGTGTGTGTCTGATAGCCCATCAACTCTGGGTCCCCGTCCTTCACATTGAGCACCAAATCTGGACATGTGTTCTTTCTTGTCTCGATTTGGATCCCCATGTGTTACTAGTTGGTCTACACAGCTTCCCACCAGTAAGATGCCCATCTCCATGCCTGTTGGGCTGCTCAACCGTGGTATTGCTTCAGATTACAGCCATTATGAAGTAGTTAAAGATTTTTTTTCCTGAACCTTGGGCAATGTTGTATCACCATAAAATACAATAAACTGCGTAATAACTTGACTTGCTTTAGTGCTTTTTGGAATTTTTCTAGGGACGTGTGATCTACTTCTGCAGTCAGTTGTCCCTGTGAATCTCAGCAGGGAATCTATGGTTCCCACTGAAGGCTCCTTGATCAAAGTATGCCAAAATTAGGTCAGTCTGCAATCAGTATGGTCTAACATGATTGCACTGGTCCCTGTCTTGAGAGATACCTCCCACCAAAGGCCACCCTGTCTATGACAGGCGTACCCGGGCGTACCCTGCATTAAGTGAATGGCAATACCATCCTTTTGTGATTTTGTATCTCAGGCTATTGTAAGAGGCTGCTTGTCTGTAAAGACCACTTGTTGGTCAGCTTAATGGCTGGTCTTTCAAGACACGGGTATCTGTATTACCATGGCTTGCAGGATGTTAAAAGCTAAAAAAAAAAAAAAAAAACCAGGAGGAAGTTGCTGGTGCGACGTCTTGTCAAACATGCACATGTATGCATAAAAATGTAGTTTATACATGTACTGTAAATATTGTGTTAACCCCTCTTAGAACTTGGGACATTCATGCAACTTGAAATCTGCATATACATATAAGTCTTTCATGCTCATCGTAGGTCTGTATTGAAGGGCTGTTCATTAACCCTTTTAAGTGCTAATCAGTGCCATGGCTGTTTTCACATTACCGTTAAACATATAATAGTTAAATGATTCAAATTCCTCATGAAGCTACTTTTCATTCAAATACCAGCAAGCCTTGTCTAAAGCAAGAAGTAGACTTAGTCAACAGCTTTCTTTGGGACACTTTGCATGCATTGCGCGCAAAGTGTCCTAAGGAAAGCTGTTGACTCAGTCTTAAATGAGCACTTTAAGGGTTAAAATTCTTCTTTCATCGTCTTGTCTGTCAACCAAGTTTATTTTATGGGAGCTCAGTACGTTGTCATTCATCTGTCATCATCTGTCAACAGTTTCACATTGTTTACTTAGAACTCAAAAACTGTGGCCAGACACTCTACAAACTTGTAGTTATGTACCTTGGCGGGCTCTCTACTTGGCTTATTCAAGTGGTCAGGCTTTAGTCATTTTTGGATTGTTGTCCTAAGCATTATCCATCCGTTTGTCTTGTCAACATTATTCTTACGATGTAAAAAAAAAAAATACCCACCAGAGATCTAAAATTATTCTGAGAAGTATATCTGAGGATGGATCAGGTAACTATTGAAAACCAGGGCCTGATGATCATTTTTGTACTATTTATGAATGTTTAAGTCATAGTCCTCTTTTTTTAATTTTTGTGATTATTATTTCCATTTTGGGGTAAGCCTTAAAAAGTTTTATCTAAAATTGCTCAGTCAGCTGCTTTGAAATTATATTATAATTGATAGGAATACATATCACTGCCATGAATAATATTGGAATTCTAGTCTATATATATGTTTGTGCAATTTTCTCCAAAATGTACACCAGATCCACTTGAACTTGGTATGGATGTACCTTGACAGGGAATTGGTAAAACTAAGTCAGTTGGGTGAAATGTCTGGGTCACTTTTATACGTTTACATGTACAGTCAAAGGCAAAAGGCAATTTAACAAGCATGGGAGGGGGGGGGGGGAGGGGAGATGCTTTGTTTGCCCCATTAGCCTCATGATGAAGAACAGAGACAGGCTGAGTACATATCAAGTTGATCATACATACTCTTTTGGATTTTGCTGATTGATGAAATTTGTATACAACAAAACATCAACACATTAACTCATAATAAAAATAATAATGTTGGTAGCATACTCTACATGTACTTGACTTAGATGGACAGCAATTGGAGATTCAGAATTGGATTGGTAGCATACTTTACCTGACTTAGATGGGCAGTAGCTGGAGATTCAGAATCTGATTTGTAGCACACTCTACCTGACTTAGATGGGCAGTGGCTGGGGATTAAGAATCAGATTGGTACATGTAGCACATTCTACCTGACTTCGATGATCAGTAGCCAGGGATTCAGAATTGGATTGGTAGCACATTCTACCTGACTTCAATGACCAGTAGCCAAGGATTCAGAATTGAATTTGTAGCACATTTTACCTGACTTAGATGGGCTGTAAGTGGAGATTCAGAATCTGATTGGTAGCATACTCTACCTGACTTAGATGGGCAACTGCTGGAGATTTAGAATCAGATTGGTACATGTAGCACATTCTAACTCACCTCAATGAGCAGTGGCCAGAAATTCAGAATTGGATTGGTAGCACACTCTAGCTGACTTAGATGGGCAGTAAGCTGGAGATTTGGAATCTGTTTGGTAGCACACTTTACCTGACTTAGATGGGCAGTAGCTGGAGGTTCACAGTATGATTGGTAGCATAGTCTGCATATACCTGACTTAGATGGGCAGAGATCCAGAATCAGATTGGGTGCATCAAGAAAAGCTGTTGACCATGGGCACATGGTTTGGAATGATCTTCCATGTAAGTTTTATCCAAAATTTAAAAAAAAAAAAAAAAAATCCCTAAATTAGTTAAATACAGTTAGCAGATGACATTTAGATATTAGCGGAAAAAAGCGTCATTAGGATGGAATGAGTTAACTTTTTTGTTAACAACATTAAAAGAAACAATCTTAAAGTTGTAATGTACACATGGGTGTGCCTGGCCTCTTGGTTGCTAAGAATTCTTATAAGGAAATTGCTGGTGCCAACTCCTCAGCCCAGAGTGCGCCAAGGAAAGCTGTTGACTCGGTCTTCTATCAGGGTGGAATGAGTTAAAAATGGGTAGGTGCCAGCAATTTCCTTTTTCACTTTTTAGAACCAAGAGGCCAGGCAGAGCTGTGTGTGCATGACAATTTCAAGATTTCTGTGTACAGAAATACGGGAGATGTTTATGCCTGGTGTAAGAGTGAAAGCTAGTTATTTTTGCTGTTATTTTTACCTTGCTCTTGGACGCATACTTGCTTCCATGTAAAGCCTGGCATAAGTCAAGTATACATTTATTATACGTGTAATCGTAAGGGTAGCAGTCTACCTGTATGTCAAGGAGAACAACAAACAACAAAAGGGTTTGCTTTTTCTGGCTTGATCAACTAAAAGTATCCACATGCAAAGTACATTTATATCTTTTTGAAAGGTCATAGTCCATGGATCATATGAGTACTTGAATTCTCAACCTTTGATTATTACTATTCACAATCATTTTTTTTATCTGTGGTTGGACTGTCATATGGGGACTCAAAACGTTGATATAACTTCATGTCAGTCCAACTGAATGTTGAAGGTTTTTGTAGTATTACTTTGTGTGTTCCATATAACATTAAGTTTAAACAAGTTTTCTTTATCAGTGTTTGTTTTCAGGAGGCTTTAACTGTGGAAACACTTCAAAACAAGATGAACACTTCAGGATATTAGATTTTGTAGTTACTAAATGAACACCAAAGAATTTTGAAATGAACTTATCAGTTGAGATAGTAGTCAACAAGCTAAATGCCAAACATTTCTCATTTCCGTACATGTACTATTACACCAATGTGATTCCTTTTTTTTTTTTTTTTTTTTTTGGGGGGGGGGGGGGAGTAGGGGCTGGTCAATCACTGGGGCCCAGAAAACTAGTACATTTGATAAACTAGTATAGTCCACTGTGTGTGAGGGCCTTAATGAGCAGGATGTACTTTGGTCAGTGATTTTCCATTGGTGACAAATTTATCAATCAGTATACCCCCTGCAAAGTATAAATGTGTATTTTCCCACACGGTTTCAGAATAAGGAATAACCATCTGGTTCTGCAGGGTTCGAATTACTCATTTGCCATCGAGCAACTTAGAATTTGACAGATAGAAAAGAGGAAATAGAAAAAGGAAAGAAAAATAGTTGATTTGTAGGATCTAAAGTTCGGTAATATCTCAACATGAAAGTTACAAAGTGTTCTAGCCCCTTAAGCACTTAAGAAAGTGCTTTTAATTCAATATCTTAATAAAGAATAAGGCAAATGATGCCAAATGTATCACAAATGTACATAATGTGAAAGTTGGATATTGCATAATATAGATGACCTTGATTAATTATCCAAGGTCATGAAGGGAGTAAATGTCAGATGATGATTTTTGGTAGTGGTGCACAGCAGAGCATTAGGCCCATGGGCTTCTTGTTGAATGTTGAGAACAATTGCTTTGCCTCATATCCTGTGTATATAGGGTAATCAAATGGTTAATGGTAAATTTTCCCACATAATGAGATATGCATACAAATGCATAAAAAAATAATTTTTCAAACTTCTTTACATATTATACCATGTTTGAAACATGTGCTTCCTGTACAGATGTTTGATCATGTTTATTCTGATGTTAAATCAGTCTCATATGAATCTTTTTTACTTTTTGTAGTCATACCTTATTGAATCATCAAGCTAAACAAATATGGTCGATTCTTGTTACAATATTCCCCTTGGTAGAGAAGATGCATTGATGAGTAAGGCCAGTCCAGAAGACAGTCTCCCATGTGTATATAAATGAATATAGATACCAGGGCCAGAAATTTGGCGAGAATCTGAAAATCAGTTCTCGTAACGATTCTCCTAAACTTGTCTTCCTTTAAAAAGAAAACTAATGGACAAAAATCCAAATAGATTCTCACAAAATTTTGCGAAATTCTGGCCCTAGATACAAACGTACTACAAAGTGCCCATGGCCATCCCCAGCATGCATATGCATGATATCATGGATAGGAGTATGTTAGGGTGGGGGAGGGAGGGGGAGGGGACCATACAGTATTTGGGAATGTGGTGACTTGTATAGGCGACCAGGTAGATGCGTAGACATACATCTGCTGAAAAATAACGCACACTGTACCATTGACATTGACCCTATACACACTGTACGTATTGACCCTGCCATGGTTAGAATAAGACCTGAGTCTATGTCGTTCCTTTGTATGGGACCATTGCTGCCCTGTAGTAATTCAAGAGTTTAACTTCTATGACTTTATCCCATTAATGTGTACCGGTGACACCACTAGAGTAAAATTATCAATTTATTGTCAGTTGTTCCTTGAAATATATTTTGTTCACAGTCTTACATGCAATATTAATGTACCCATTGAGCATAAAGGGAAAAAATGGCTAAATGCACAGTTAAATACTGGCCTAATAAGGAAGTACAAGAGTAGCAGGTTCCTATGGCATTCCTTATAGGCCACTTCAGACTGGAAGGCCAGGGTTGTCTGTTCTCACTATTTGCCACTGTAATTAGCAAGTGCATAGCTGTATAACTGCCATACATAAAAACACAAATATTTAGGCACACAATTGAATTGTTTATATAAAACATATTACCTCGGCTGGAAAAGTAAACAATTTATTCAAGGTTACTGTAACGTGCAGTCCAATATGGGAATACATGTTTTTGGCCTGCAGGATTTGTGTTTTGGGTTGTGTGTTCAACTGAACACACATTAAAGTAATTACTGAATGTGACCTCCTGTTAGGAGCAATGAAATTTTAATTCTCAAGTATCTTCAAAGTGTAAATAGATGAATAAATACATATGTGGCCAGGACTGGCAATCTTGGTTGTTCCTGTCTGGGTTCTACTGCTTAATTACTACATGCTTTGTTATGCACAGTAAGGTCATGTTCCCGACGTGGTTCCATGATGTATATACAGGGAATTTGAAGCTGAAAAGCAAGTGTGAACTCATGGCAAAGTAGTCACAGCCTTTTGTTATACATGTATGATACAGTCAAATTAATAGGTTTCACTTCACACCCGGAAGAGTATAAAGTTGCATTTCTAGTATTTGAATCCTGTTATCTCTTTGCTTTATCATGTATATTGATGAAATTAACCCTTTCCCCCTGAAAATGGCCAAAACTGGTGGGTGGTCAAATGCCTGTCTGCTTCATTGTTTTCTTTGAATTTCAACGGGGATAAAAAACAATTTGGTAGAGAATTGTAGATGAGACCTATATGACATGCCCCAGGTCAACAGCTTTCCTTGGCATAGGTTTTAGTGCCAATCCATCCCAAGGAAAGCTGTTGACTCATTCTTAATTCGGGGGGGGTTAAGCTTCCAAACCAGACAAGAGAAAGAATGATAATGTGATAACTCTTCAAATATGTTTCATTGTTGCAAAGTTAATTTGTAATTTTAAATGGAATCAAACAAACCTTTTAACTGGCCAAACCAGCCATTTCAATGACAAGCCATAAATTGAATCAAGCAAACATTTTGAATTAAATCAAAGAATACTGACATTGAATCAAACAGGGCTTTTATATTGCTACCCAACACTTGTAACAGTGAAATTTTTTTTAAAGAATATTCTAGGGACTGTCATAGTCATGTGTGTCACCAATGTGCCCCAAAAATTCAGATAGAATGTATACACTGTATAGTGTATAGTGTAAGGAATATAGTAGTTCCTGAGGACTGAAAAAGTGTTTTGCATGTGCATGTGGTAGCAGCAATTGTGGTGTCTCCTGTGTACATCTGTTGTTATAGTGAGGCATACTGGATATAGATGGTTATGTGCATTTTTGATTCTCAGCTGGGCGACTGGTTCAGGAGGTTGTCATGTTCATACATTTTTGTACTGTTTATTTCATGATTAAAAAAAGGCATGAACAACAAGTGCAGATTTACTGAGCTTGATGTAGATACATGTACATCTCTCTCTCTCTCTCTCTCTCTCTCTCTCTCTCTCTCTCTCTCTCTCTCTCTCTCTCTCTCTCTCTCTCTCTCTCTCTCTCTCTCTCTCTCTCTCTCTCTCTCTCTCTCTCTCTCTCTCTCTCTCTCTCTCTCTCTCTCTCTCTCTCTCACACACACACACACACACACACACACATTAATGGGGGGAAGGCATTATGATTTTCGGTTGGTAGTCTCTGCTTCCATATATATGTTTGTTGATCTATATGTCCACAGCAACCTTTGTTACTGTGATATCTTTAAAAGGCCTGAAGGGATTTTTTTTTCAAATTTGTTTCAGAGGTACATTATTGGACAAAGATAAGCTGATAAGATTTTCAGCTCACTGTGGCCTATATGTGGGCCAAAGATGAAATTGTGTGTCATTTAGTGGGTGTCTGGGGCAATCAGTTTGTAGACAAAGTGGTAGGGCCAGGCATCCCAGTGAATGTATGCAGTCATAGCTCTCTAGTTTTTTCAGAAAGAGAGAGAGAGATAAGAATTTTGTTTGATGTGTGACCAAATTATATCTGTCACAGACACTAGTTTTCGATTAACTCTAACCTTGTCAGGATGGCTGAGTCATTGCTATCCAGATAAGTCTTGTCTGCAGGTCTCAGTCACGTTGTTATGTGATGATGGAAGTGTAATCAGAAACATTGTAGCAGATAACATTTTATATCTGAGTGGGTGTGAACAGTTTAACTCCTTCATGGTTAATGTTGACAGACCTTGATGTGCTCAGAAATAACATTACGATACTAGATTCAAATCCTTTTTAAACTGACCTTTCAGTCATGTAGCGCTATGCCTACAGTTGTGGAGACTATAAGCATTTAAGTACAGTCCAGGTCAATAGCTTTCCTTGGCACACTTTGGGTACAAGGCACGCAAAACATACTGAGGAAAGCTGTTGATTTTGTCAAAACTTGACACTGAACGAGTTGAGATGGGAGTAGTTAAAGGTTGATGAGAGGCCAGCAATACTCTCATGTCTGTCTCTGATGGACAAAAAGGAAAGTATGCTCCTCAAGCCCGTTTTCATGGCACATAATTTTTTCATGGTACGCTGAGCAATTTTAGTCAGTGCCTGACTGCTTGATGTGTTCACATTTGAATTTATTCAACATTGGGTAGTTTGTAGGCATAATTGATATTTTTCAATGCTTTTTTGATTAGGAACTATTTCTGACATCATGGCAATCAGGCACAAAGTCAGTACCATGAAAACTGTGATGTCCCAAAAAGTGGTGAAGCCACCATATACGTAGGAGTTGTTTAAACACTCTAAAGGCATTGACATCTTATGCCATTTGTACCTGGCGTGCTGCTCAAAGGCAGACTCACAAAATGTAAGAAAGTATGAACATGATCTCCTGTTGCTTCAATGTATGCAGATGTCGACCGAAATACTGAAGTGGACATGTTGGTGGCATGCTGGGTATTTCGGAGGAAAGGAGCATGTATGTTGATGTGCAACAGCTGTAACCTATCAGGGCTTTAGCCTGTAAAATCCATAAAATATTAGGTCTATAGACATTGTGACTCATCATAACTGGTGCTTCATGTTAGCTTTTTTCCATAAAACGCTGCATGAGAGGTGAAAAATTCATACTGAATCATTTATTTCAATCCACTGTGACCAATGCCTTGCATTCACTGAAACCTTGTTAGGAAGAAATATTAATACTGTATTTCTAAAATGTATAGGCTTATCGACATTAACTTATGTGTTGCAAAAATTTGTTGTTCTTTTTATGTTGATGAACTTCAATGTAATTTTCCTTTCAACTGAATGTGCTAATGACATTCTATCATGAGTTCTGGCGGCTAGTTCATATTTGTTTGACCTTTCAAGTGGCAGGTGGCCATGGCCAGGTTTGATGTTTGGTACTTTGTGCAGTGTTCAGGTTGCCTCCTAAGCATCCCCCTGACTCCCTGTTGCTTTCTTTTGAGGGCGCTTATAGGCAAGAGCACATCAGAAACAGTAGCAATCTAGGGGGATCCTACGGAGGCAATGACGAGGGGCATCGAGTGATTGTCTAGCAAGCATTTTGTAATCTGGCAAATGGTCATCTGTGTTCAAATGTGGGGCTAACACAGTGTCAAAGATATAAACATATATACATGTATTTGTTGCCTGCATGGCAGACTCTAATGTTTTTGTTTCTGAATTTTGCATTGGTCGGGGGACCAAGGCCACTTAGCAGGCAAATGTATTTGCAACCACAAAAAAAAAAAAAAAATTGAAGTTTGTTCCACAGTTGAATAGCCTTAACACCAGTTTAATGGGTGCATGTAGTACGATAAACCTGCAGACAAAAACCATTATTCTCCCATGGGCTGGCTCGTACATGGTATATCTTGTCCACTAGACAGTCAGCTCAGATATTAAAATATAAGTACCATTGAGGAGACTGACTGATACTGTCCTAGCTTCTTGTTTTGGTAACAGTCAACAGACAGCATGTTTGTCAACAACGGTCAGTCACTGTTGCTGGGTTGTTGACATGCATGTGATATGCTGATGCCTATTAATGACCTATTGATCTGAATAACTGTGGTGTTAGAAAATGACAGTCTAATACAAGGAAGTGCTATAATATAATTATGGTGGCATTATTTAATTCAGAGATACCAATAATTATATAATATGTCATATAGACAATTTTTTTACGTTGGCTGATGTATCAGTCGTCTGTGGTTATGGGATGGGTGTTTATCTGTCATTCCATCACCTGCCAATTCACCAGTTTGACTTCTCCAAAAACTTGGCCAGATCCTCTGCAGACTTGGTAGGGATCTGCCTAGTATGGGTCCTTACCAAGTTTGTTCAAATGGTCATGCACCATTGCTTTTCAACATTTTAATGAATTTTTGTTATTCATTTTTTGGCAAAATCTTTTAGAAAAGTCTTCTCCAAAACTGACAGACAATTGCTTTGAAATCACAAAGGATCATTCTGGAGACCCTGGGCCTTAATTTGTTAAACAGGTGGTACTGGAATTATTTTTCTTTTTAGTGTGTTTTTACTATTTTGACATTTTCAAAACCATCAATCGGGTTATGCTGAAATTTGGTGGAAATGTACATCGAGGAAGGGTCAGACAAAATTGTTCACAAAATGTTGTGACTTTGGATCCCTTATTTTAAAGAAAATTTTGCAATATGTCTAATTATCAGTTAATGTATACATTCCTGTTGATTACCATGTTATTATTGGGATTGCAATCATGGTAATTCATCTTGTCAACTTCTTCAAAACCATCAGCCATATTATACTTCAAACTTGGTGGTGATGTGCCTTGGGTGGCTTAGAATTCTTTTTTTTTTTTTTTTTTCTTTTTTTTTTTTTTTTTGACAAAATATTAAAAAATCTTTCTAAACTCACTTGGCCACCTGTTTTGAAAATGCACAGGGACACTTCTGGAGACCCCAGAAAATTTGTGCGACAGGTGGTGGTGCGATTTTTTTTCTTTTTCTTTTTCTTTTTTTTCTTTTTTTTTTTTAATGAATTTTTGTGTGTTTTTAATATTTTTTCACTTTTCCAAAACCATCACTCAGGTTATGCTGAATTTTGGTAGAAATGTACCTTGTAGAGGAGTCTAACAAAGTTGTTTGCTCTGGGGTGTTGCTATTGATCCTTGATTATTAACAAAATTTTCAGTTCAGTCACTTAATGGTCAATGCATGCTTTTTCATTATTTCCCAATTCTGAGCAGGATTCACTTCAAATTTGATGGGGATGTATGTACATGTACCTTGGGTAAATTGCGACAGTTTGCTCAAATGGTTCTGTTTGGATTTTTAAAGAAAAAGAAATGGCGATATATGTAGAAATCTTCACATGAACAACTTGGCCAATTGCTTTGAAATATGCAGTATGCATATTGATTTCCCGCCACAAAGCACAGGTTTGACGCCTGGGGAGCACGGGGGACGTGCGGGTCACATCACTGTCACAGACAGGCCATATGTTCATTTCTCACAAAATTAGCATTTTTTGAGAAATTTAAGTTCACAAATGCCAAACTGGTATTCTTCTAGTACTTCCCAAGCCATATATAAGAAAAAAATCCAAATGCCTTTAACAGGTATTCTGTATTTCCAAAATATTAGTAATATCCCGCTTGTCCCCGACAGGTACTGACCCGTATCTCACCATATCTCACCAAGCGAGACTAGGCAATTAGGTATGCAGTTGGGGTGGGAACTTAATATGCATATATCCTATTGTATAAGAACATTTCTGGATACACCTAGACCAGTAAGGAACTTACATGTATTTTGGATTGAATGTTAAGGTCAGCTGAGGATGGGCTGTTTACACAGCCCTCTTGTACTTGTTACAAGTCATCCTTACTTCCAGAAAATGATGGAAACAAATTGATCGTGAACTTTTTCCTGATGCAAGCTATGTTGTACAGAGGCAACACATAGAGTGGTGATGTCAATTAATAGATCTGTAACTTTTTTTGTGTTGTAGCTTTTTCTAAGTTTGCTATCTGTGAGTATGTAATCACGCTGATGAACATAGGCTATCACGCCACGGCTATAAGGGATTTTGATGGCCATTCCTGGACCATGGGCACAACCATAACCAGAGTCAGCTCTGACAACCATTTAACCCAGAAGCAGTCTGAACATTCCAAAATCTCCTAGGGTCCTGTGCCTAACATGTAAGGCTTTTTGTGACTCATTCCTGGCAAATTGTAGGCTATAGGCTGACCATGTGGCTTGTGGTAATCAGTGGAGACATGTTGGTTTACTAACTCCAGTACTACTACCCTGCATGTGTATTGGCATGGCTCCCTACTGATCATGCTGACCTCCTGAGAATGCATAAAGGCAGCACCTTTACTTCTGTGATGTATCCTGATATTACTATATTTGGAGCTCTGCTGATTTGTCAGAAGAGCTCCATCTTTTTATCTGCTTCCCAAGGCTAAGGCCACAAAGAAAGAGCCAAAAAATGGGTTGACAGCAAAAGGTATCTATTGTGGAACTTACGTTGATTTCAGGATAGTTTATTGAATAATTGAAAATACTGTCATGTCCATAAACTTTTCCAAACGCATCATTCCAATTGAAATATGTTAGTCATTTTAAACTTAATGTTTTCACTGGGCATTTTTTATGGATTCATGGGGGGGGGGGGGGGGACCCATGTTTTCTGGTTGTTCATCAGTCCACCAGTTGTTTGTGCACAATATCTTAAAACTTGCTGGCTACCTGAAACTCAAACTGATCCCATATGTACCTTGACACAATGTCTTCACTTGGTTACATTTGGGTGACCTTAACAAAGTCACAAGAGTCCTGTGTGTGCAAAGGTGGACCCATCATTCAAGGCTTTGCATGGAAGAGTCTCCAGTTTTTATTCTTTTTCTTTTGCTTACTTACTTACTTACTTACTTGGGGGTTGGTGGTGAAGGAAAGTGTTATACCGTACAGTCATGATCAGAGCCTGCAGGAGCATCTTGGTCCTGGTTTTTACCTCAGCAGACATGTCACTCAGCTGAGGCTATAGGATGGACTGTGATCCATTGTTCATCCATCCATTTTCCACAATTTACTTTTTCAACTTTTCACAAACTACTGGCCAGATCTTCAAACTTGGATGGTAGGGTCACACCATTAGTGAGTTTCTACCCAGTTCAACAGATCTTGGTCCAGTGATTTTTGGATTTTTGATGTTTTGTTGTTTTTTTTTGGGGGGGGGGGGGCAAAAATATTCAAAAGATTTAATCTCCCAAACTACTTGGTAAATTTTACTTTTGAAGTTTACAGGGACAGTTCTGGGCACCTCTAGACCTTAATTTGTTCAGTAGCTGGCACTGAAATTGTTTTCTAGACATTTTTTAAAATGAATTTTGTGCATTTGGAATTTTCTACCTTTCCCAAACTGCAAACTAGATTGTCATAAAAATTTATAAAAATATAGTTCGACTCAATCTCCACCAAAGTTGATTACCAAATTAAATATGTCTAATTTATTCTTTTAAATTTTTAATGAATGGTTGGAATTAGATAATGATCCATAAATACATGTTATTACTAATGGTTACCATGTGTGTTATATGGATACTAGTGTGCATGAAAGTTTTTATACTTTTCTTCAAAACTGTTGACCAGATCCACATCAAACTTGGTTAGATGGACATCAAGTGTCTTCTTCAATTGGTCATGCTTCAAATGTTTGTTTATTTGTTCATTTTACTAATTCATTGATTCATTCATTGTATTTCTTATGAATTTTTTGTTTATTTTGGTAAAATTTTACAAAATCTTTACTGATGCTAAAGTAGACATTGGAGGTTCAGTAAAATCCTTGTTAAGTAACCAGATATAAGTAAATAAAAGAAAACACAAATGTACATTTAAAATATATAGGTAGCCTCCCTGACATGTTTCAGGGCCTTTCGCCCCTTCCTCAGGGGTATGGAGGCTACCTCACTTTATTGAAAAATACACAACTTAAGTGGGTATTTGAGGTTCGTTTAGAGTGAGAATATGCAGGCATTAGGTTAAAGGTCAAAGGTAAAAGTTCGTGTGGCTCTGAGTGCAAAGAGTTCAAGTTCAATGTTATCAATATTGATATGCAAAAATGGTATGTATAGTATTTAAGGTAGCGATCTAGTGAACAACATAAAAATCAACGATGTTTCCCTTTTTACATTTTCTGGTCTGTTAACAAGTTTACTTCAAGTTCCCCATTGTTTTGTTGCTAAATACTTTTTACATTGACGTTAAAATCGTTGTTTTTCCTGACGCGGTAGTACCAAACTGGAGTGTAAACAAAGCTGCCACTGAACGTGCCGGTTTGTTGGTTCACGTGACCTGTGATGCGTCCACACTGATACATATCTAGAGAGGTCAGGGGGTCACGGTCTGACTCTAACACAACTTCAAAGCGGGTCCTCCGTACCCATCAAAAGAAAAAGGAAAAAGGGTCGCAAAAGAAAATAAAATATTGTACGAATGGACACGGATATCAGGACAAAACTTGCCGATAGTGACAAGGGCTCGTATTACCAAACGTGGCCTGAAGAGCCCAGGCCCCAGCTTTTAGTTTCAGCGGTTGTGCCATCCACATCCGCCGGCACCGAATCTGAATCGGACAGTCTCGATGACGACGACGGGAAAACTCATTTATCCAGTAATTATAGCTGTATCATCCAGAAAAGGTGGAAGATACAGACTGGGTGATAACCCTGTCCATATCACCACAGTGCAAAGGTCAATCCGTATCACCACAGTGCAAAGGTCACTGAGAACTACTTTCCTTCTAAATTCTTGTAGTAGGCGCACGTCAAGCATGTAGTTTTCAAATGACCCAATTACTGGATCCTGCGTTACAGTTATTCATACGCAAAACTATGCAAAGTCTTGTTTGATGAAATAAACGTTGAAACTGTTTTTAATTGTCTTTTTTTTTATTTAACGATGAAAATATAATTACAGCTATAATTACTGGATAAAAGTAAAACCAGCCGCGTGGAGGAGACTCGTCAGCAGACTGGCCTCGTTCCCACGGCGGATCACTCCTCGTGTAAGCACTCGGAGTGATCCGCCGCGGGAACGAGGCCAGTCTGCTGACTCGTCTCCTCCACTTGGCTGGTTTTACTATTTTATCAGCAACGCATAAAAAAATTAAAAGTTAACTGAAAAATGTGTGCGTGCACTGGATATTTCCTTGGACAGTGAATCAAGTGTGACCAGAGCCTCTGCCCCTGCCCCTGCTCCATCCCCGTCCCCTCGGCTGAAGTTGCCTGTTCTTCGCGGTAGCATTTTGGCGAGTTACGGGAAGAAGTTGAGAATGTCCACATAAAATGCTATGAGATGGGGCTGTGATCCAATCTTTTTATTTTATGACTACAATTATTTATTTCACCATTTTCGGGTTTCATTAGGCTATACGCACCGTTCGTCAACATTGAAGTTCGGTTTATTAGTTTCTTGGTTAGCGTTTCAAGTCTGTGAAGTGTGATATGAAACCCGTCCGCCAGCCTGAATGAAGCCTGTTTGGCTGGAACTTGTTGTAAACAAGCAAAACAACCTGTGAAAATTGCAGGACAATGACACATGTCGGGGTAATTTAAAACAGATTCTAATTCACCGCTTGGTGTTTTCATGAATAGTGCGATTCATTCGACCCTAGTTGTATTGTAGGCTTCATCCCTCGCTATCGTCAACTTTCATGGCTGTTGCGGCAGTAGTTATCTTTGGCATATTTGCATAATTAGCTCTCTCAAGTTCTAGTATGCATGCTCGCTGGGTAACTCCGCCGACTTCCGCGAAAATGTCATATGGCGCTAAATTTCCACGAGGGTATTGAAAAGGACAGGAGACGTACCTCCTTATGAATATGTGATTTCTAGCTATAAATCACTATATGTTACATGTTTTGAACATTGATAGACAACTAGGGAGGTCGTAATTATCGCGGAAGTTCAAAAATAGAACCTGTCTTGAATAGTGTTGGCGGCATTGACCGACGAAGGTCAAAGATCATTAGACCGAGAGATATAGCCTGTTTTCTCGGGTTCACTTTTACGAAGGAACGGCCTCTTCCAGCGAAATTAGGGAAAAATCCACTGGCTCGATTCTGTTCAGACTTGTCATGTATGATAAGTTATTTATTTTCTGTAAAAATGTGTTTTTGTTTGTTGATAACGGGAATAGTTTTGTAGTTTCACCGTCATTCGCAGAGCTTTCACCCAAAGTACATGTACATGGCACAATTATAAATATCTTTCGTGACCTAAAATAGGGCTCGTTTGCGTTATCGACGATACAAAACACGTTTTGATGGCCAAGAATCTACGTTAGCGGTAAAACGGACGGAAGTGGTCGTCGGATAATCTGTTGACCTCCCAATTTCGCTGGAGTGGCTTTGGGTTGGCACAAACGATTGTCAGACTTTGTGGCTTCATAAAATAAATACTGTTGGATAGATTTTAATAAAGGTGGTATCTTCGTTTGCGCTAGACACTCAGCTTTTAGAAAAGGTATACTTTTATATGGTTTACTGTTGCCTGTTTTTCACAATCGCGAGAAATGGTGAGCAATGTCCGTTCATATGCGTTCACTAGATCGCCACCTTAAATGTAATTGAAATGTGAATAAAATAAAATTAAGTACTGATGAATATTGTAGGGTCTTATAAACGTCTGTTTTGTATCGCCTTCTTGGGTTCTGTTCATATTTCTGTGCCCTTAATCACATTGTCCATTAATCTGAAAAGAAAAGAAAGTGAAATATGACTAATGTCCTTTTACTGGTGTCCTCATAGGTCATCATCACTGTCGTTGTCTGACAAATATAAATCTTTAACTAACGTGGCAGTGTTTTGTGATATCTTATTGTGCCAGTCCGGGTAAACTGGAAAGGGGTGGGCTAGGGCTGCCCCAATGTGTTCCTCAAAGTAGTGAGATTTTGTTTTTCATATTTTAAATGAACTTTTGTATAATGTTGTATTTTTTTTACTTCTCATCCCAAACAACATGCCATATTCAAATATTCTTATGTTTAAATAATTTTTTCCAAACCGTAGACCAGGTCCACTGCAGGCTTGGTGGGATGTACTTTGGCAAGATATTTGTCAAAGTTGGTCACTGGATTAAGTATCTGGGTCACTTATATCCATTGTGGCAGCATAAAGTTAAGCTAGCTGAGCTAAGCTTAACTTTTGCTCAGTGTAAGCTGAAGGTCAGCTCAGCTCGTCTAATTGGTTGAGACTTATTTTGGGTTCAATATATCAAGGTCAGCTGAGGAAGGGCTGGTCACACAGTGATATTTTTTATGCATTGAATGCCTTCACAGAAATGACCCACATTAGTTTTCAGTAGCTGAACCTGCATATATGCTGGGCCAGTGCTATGGGAATATTTTGTATGATTGTGATGTTACAGAATATTGCTTATGACTAACATATCATTTCATCACAAACTCCACTACTGTAAAAGAGTACAGGTACAAATATTGAGTCAATGATCGTAATTATATCCACTGATGAATGAATGGTGTTGTGGAATTTCTGAAAGGGGTAAGATTTGAACATTTTGAAGTCACCAAAAATTTTGTCCCTGTCAGTGCAATCAATATCCCTTATGAACCAGGCAAGGCATTATAAACAGAACACTCCTTTGAACAGTTTAGTGATGCAATGTTTAGTAAATGGTTCCCCGTAGTGCATGGATGTAGCCTTAACTGTAATTATAGTGCCTCTTAACTCATTCCATACTATGGTGACAAGCCTTGGTCAGTGGTTCTGGCACTGCCTGGCATGTCATGCTGCAGCTGCCCTTGCAGGCATGTTGGTACTTGAATGGAAGTTCTTTTTATGAAGAATTTAGATATGCAATTGTCGTCTTAAATCTAGGTGAATATACAGAAAAATCATGGACTGGTATGGAATGAGTTGACGGTTACATGTCAATCCTTATTTCTGTTTGAGATGCTTGTTGTTGCAAGTTACCTGTATTGTGTCAGTGCAACTTCTCTCGGTGTTTTCATTGCCATAGATTTGTTTCACAAGTGAAAACATTACAGCACATATATGCATGCATAATTCATGAATATAATACATGTACTTTTGAAAATTCATGGCCAAGTGTCATTAATGGCAGCAAATAATAGTGTAGAAATATGGTTCATCTTCTATGAATTACATTGACGTAACCATGGAATATGTAACAGAATCAAAACAGATTCAGGTTTGCATGAAAACCAGCTATATCTGTACAGTGTTTGTTTACACGTCAAGTACGATGTGTGTTCTCTGTAGATTTTTTCTAGTCCTTTTTTTTTTTTCGTGAAGCATAAGGCAGGACAGATATGATTGCACATAAATGTACACATTTGAAGGGCTTTTGCACTTTTGATGTTACATTAAATTTTTCTGAAAATAATTTTTGTCCTAATTCTTAAACCAAAAGCCTAGGTGGCTAAAGGAACAGAGGACACAGATGTTTGGCTCATGTGTACTTGTTACTATGCCAACGTATGGTGGCCAAAGCATGTGATAAATTTAGCACCCATCTCGGGCACCTAACCTCTGATGAGGGGATCCGTTTTGTAGAAGTGGACCAAACACACAATCACTGTTATATTTTAGATACTCAACACAGTTCAAATTATTTTTTTTTTACAACATCACATGGAACTATATTGGGTCATACATAGGGTGGCCATTGTTAACCCTGAAAAGTTAAAGTGCTAATCACTGCTATAGTTGTTTTCACATTACTGGTAAACATATGGTTAAACGATTTAAGTTCCTCATGAAGATACCTTTCATTCAAACACCAGCAAACCTAGTCTAAAGCAAAAAGTAGTCTTAGTCAACAGCTTTGAGGGCTAACACAAGACCACCGTACTGGCAACTTAACTTTTGCTGATACCTTGGAGACGGTTTTATCGAGATTTAAAACATTAGAAATATATGAATGGTTATGATCTCCAGATCACAGAAATAGAGATATTGTTCGGTGACCATCATTATTGTGTCAAGTTCAGTAGATTTGGTCATGTGACACCTCATCTGAAGCATGCAGGTTGTTCATGTTGAGTTGTTCTCGGTGCCGGTGATTGTGGGTGAGCATTTTGTTTGGGTGACCTTGACCTATTTCTCAAGCTGAAAGAAACTCGATATTGATGCATCGTAGTCAAATCTTTTTCCATTAGATAAAGTTCTGGACATCTATGAAAGGTCAAAGTGCTACTGCATTGACTGGGTCAACAGGCCTTTGTGTGCATACCTTGGGAGCACTGTGTGTAAGGTACACTGAGGAAAGCTGTTGACCCAGAGCCAGTCACTTGACTGGCAGCCACCAATCTGGAGACTTCAGATGCTGGTACTGCAATGAGAGGGTTTGCATGAGCAATTTAAAGTTATCCACATACGTGTGACTATATTTCAGACCATTGGTAACATGTTTGCTTGGTGCCAGAATATTACACAGAATCAATCCTTTTCTGTTCCCAAATGCAGTAAGTGGCAGGTCTTTTTTGTTACAAAATGCAGCAGATACAATAGCCAATTATGATACATGTAGCATGATACATGTACTAAGGACACAGGTATATAGCAAACAATTTAGAGTGTAGGTTTATTCTGTGTAAAATCCCTTTTGTGAATCATTTAAATTGCTTTCTGGGGAGTTGATAAATGAAAAGATAAAGAATTTTTTTTCGCATAGTGCGATTTATCTCAATTGTAATATAGTAATTGATATATTGTGTTTCTGAACTCTGAACTCTTCACTCTTTGATTTGATATCTTCCTTTGTCATCTGTTTCCTGTGCACACAGCCTATAAGTTGAAAAACCTTTGATCATGGCACACACATGTGCACATTACACAGTAAAAAATTCTGTTGTACCAAAGTTGTGTATTTTAGGTATACAGTGTATTGCATGTTGGAAATACAGTCTTCCTATATCCACTCTTATGAGCACCTTGACCACAACACAATTTTGAAAGTTAATCCTAAGGGATGGGACCCTGATCTGTCAGCAAGCAACTCTTTCTTCTCAACAATTACAAGGAAGCATCTGATGTTGTGAGTGACATCAACAGCTAGCCTCAGTGCTCTGGGGTCATAGAGGGGCCAGAGTCGGTGTTTAAAAGGTTAAGGTAGCGGCGGGGATTGAGCCTCGCGCAGCGGTCCCGCGACTTTGACGTTGCATAGATGAACTATGTTTCACATTTCACCCACAAAACCATATATTTTATTAATTGTTCAGACATCTAGATTTGTTAGAAAGAAGATTCATATCGATACGATAATTTTCAAGGGTTTTATACGCCCGTTTACAAGAGGGTATCAGATTTGACATTTTGTCAGCATTTCTTTAAAAATAATCGATGCAAAAGTGTATTACCTATGTAAAATTAAAGTATAGACCAATATGCAGGAACCGTATTTTTTGTTTACAAATAAAATACATAATAACAGAATTATCGAATTCTTTGATCATCATTTTAAACTTCAGCAGTTACTTCATTTTGTGGGCTACAAAAGTCTCAGAAGGGGACATCTGACGGAAAAACAAAAAAAACGGTTCCCAGATAATATATTTATCTTTCAAAAGACGATTATTTGAAGCAGATCGATCAATTAGCTTTTTATTGACGCTGTCCACAAAATTGATTCATAAGCAGAAAATTTCATTCCGAGAAATCGCCGTTGAAAGATTTGAGGCCCTTTTTTCGCACATTGTTGGCCATAAGGACAATACAGCTTTCCAAATTCGGCCCGTTTTGGTCTCAGTACTTCGAAGAAATGTCAATCAACATCTTTGATGTGTAGCTTCCAACATACAATGATGTTTATTGGCTTAAAAAAGCAGTTTTTTACCCGAATGACATCAAATGCAGCCACACTTGAAAGCTTGTCACTCGGGTTTCCACGTGAATGGGACAGCTTCAAAGGGGGATTCGAAAGCGGATTAGCCACGTGACCCGAAGGTGCCATCACCTTGACCCTAGCAACATTGTTTGCATATGGCGCCGCTTGAACAAACGGGTTGCAGTTTCACAGCTTGCTCTACTCAGAAGGAGCCCGGTAGGCAGGAGTTGCTCACTCACTTCTCATCACCTTGGATCAAAGAACAACATGGCTTTATTAACGGCATGGATGGGACATTCGCCATTCAGTGTCTTGGACTACTTGCGACCTTACCGAAAAGAAAGTTGGAAAAATCGACATGCCACGATCACGGAAGAAAAGGAAGCAGATGGATGACAATGTGAAAAAAAGTGTTGACGACCAGGAATATGGATAGGACTGAGTCCGAGGGTAAATCGGACTTCAGCACAGTCACCGACTTCAATGTAGCTTATAAATGCTAGATAGGCGGTCATGATCGTGACGTAACATTTAAGACAATAGTCCTGATACTGATAAACAAACACTCCCAGGATAAATCATACTTCAAAGAAGAAACAAAACAAAAAACAAAACAAAAAAAACAAAAAAAAAAAACAAAAAACAAAAAACAAAACCAAAAAAAAAAACAAAAAAAAAACAAAGCGAATGTTTCATATGTGTTGAGAATCAATTAGTTTCAACGTTGTATTGGTGATGAAACTGTATTGCTAGATTGAAAAACCTAATCCATTGATTTGCTGAAGTAGTCTTTGATCAGACCCTGACGGTTACATAGATCAATATTAGTTATAATGCACCAGACCACGCTCAGATGTAAGGTGATGACGCTACCCTTCGTGCGCAAGGGTAAAACTTTCTTGCCTGCTAAGACGGACTGTGTTTGCTTGCCTGGCGACATGCACTTCAAGCGCAATTTAACAATTACGCAGAGCGAGTCTGTCTGGCAGTAAAGAAAGTTTCCAATTCCCACAAAATTGAGAAAGGGATGGGCATCGTGAGGCAGTGTGTTCTTCGTGGCCTTGGCTTGTGCGCTTTTTGGTGTTTTTTTTTTTTTTTGGTTTTTTTTTTTTTTTGGTTTTTTGTTTTTGTTTTGTTTTGTTGTTTTTGTTCTTGCCGGGAGCACAATAGAATACGCCAAGCCTATTTCATTGGTTCCTCCACATATTAGCGCCTTCCTTGTGATAAAGAATGCCATTCACTTTGCCACGTTTTTCTCGCGTATTGCCATTCGAAACCTTGCCACTCATGTAACATATTTTTTATTTTGTGGAGATAACTAGCCCACTGAAAGATAGTTGGCTCACCCTTGAACTGCAATAAACTGATCGAGACACAAAACCGAAACTTCCTGATGGGTGGGTGCGGGCGAGTGGTATCGGAACATGCCGCGCACAGTGAGACAAAATACTTTTATGTGACCGATCAACCAGCTAAAAGCAGAGTGCAGAGTCGCTTTTCGCAGTCATTTAACAGTAATATGATTATTTTATCCCCCTGATGGTCAAATTTTTAAAGCTTTTTTTTCTGTCCCCTCGCTCAATGTACTTCGAAACACGCCCGTATGAAGTGGGCAAGTCCGTGCATGTGCAATGTGCCAGTCTTCCAGTTCCACAAAATGGGACAGCGCTACAGACGATACCAGTTTTAGTGGAGGCGTGTGCTTCATATAAATTTACTTCAAGGTTAACATTTAATGCTATTCACTGTTTCACATTCAGGTAAAGGGACATATAATTATTGAAGGCAGATATAATTATTTACGCTGAATCGAATCCCCGCTTTTGTAGTTTGCGGCATTTTTATAGCCAAGTGGTCCAGTGTTAGGATTCCTCGATCGTCATGCGTATTTTTTGCCAGTAAACATTAAAAGCAAATTGGTCTTGGATAGGGCAAGACTGTAGAAAGGGTTGTAAGCCTTTATGATGTATACAATGCCATGATTCTTAGTAACGATTTACGCATAGGTTGAAATCGCCTTCATTGAAAACACACTGAGGCTCACGTCCATCGCCAGGTGCCGTTTTGACAATCGTCACCTTTTATCGTCCCTTACTTTTTAATTTTTTTTTATCACACTGAGAAGGAAAACATGAGCCCATCGATTTAATTATCTACATGGCCATTTGGTCACCACAACAAACCCATTAATCTGTCCTAATCTTGTCAAGCAGTTTATACAAGAATTGGTAGGAGCGCACCTCAAAATGTCACAGTTGGTCGCTTGTCGTTGCTACGGTCCTGGATTGTGGAAAGCAGCCGACTGCTATCCAAACTTTGGCGGACTAATTAGCATACATTTGTAAACAGACATGCTCATGCTGCAGCCGGCTAAAACATGGTCATGTTTTTTCCCTTTTTTATCACATAAATTTTGCTTTTTTAGTATTCATGTTTGGTGACAAGAAAGTTAAAGTGCCAAACTTTACGGAAATGGAAAAAACTCATTTTCTGTCGGGTCACGATTTTGCCGTTATAGCTCAATCCCCGCCGCTACCTTAAACACTTATCATGTTAACTTTGGGTGAAGTAACTGGGGGCCTACAGAGGCAACTGCTTTGTAATAGGGTACAGCCAGATTGAAAGGTTCCTTGCCCATCCTGTAGAGGGCACTGTGGTCAGGAGCGCTAGAGTTGTGTATTCCCATGTACTTTTCATGTCGTAATTTGAAGCTTAATGTCTTTAAAACTGCTGTATGTAGAGACTCAAAATTTTAGCAGTAAATCTGTGCATATTGCTAAAATATGCATATAAGTCTTGTTACCTCAGTTGCAACAGCAACTAGGTAATTCAAGTTTGCTTGAAGATATAATTCAATGGGAAATCGTCTTGGTGGCATCCAATATAAATTAAAATGTTGTCATACACTGCTGTTTATCAGTGAATTTAGTATGCTGTCTTTCCACAGGATCTCTTGTGGATCCCCCCCCCCCCCCCCCCCCCGCTCTTGTAATTATAACTTGTAAATATCATTATCATTATTGTATACCCAATGCACAAAATGCTTGTGTCCTAGAGGTGTAACACACCCCAAGCCCACAAGAATTGCATGCATTTGGGTTGCGTGTTCAATGAAACACCATTGAATATACATGTGATTGCTAATTTGAGCTATCCTATTTGACACCATTTTCAAAATTATTAAGATCATCTGGATGTACAGATGTTGATGACCTTGCCTGTTGATGTAGCCGATTCATGAGACCCATAGAAGAACGGCATACTGACTGCTTATAGAAATAGCAGTCTGAGATGATTGAATTCATGCTGGGTGTGACCAAGATGTAAGGAGATGAACCAAATGATCACTGATACTTATTGTAGATGTGAAGCTTGTGTATTATCTTTACAACTTTTTATTGGATTTTTGCAAGAATACATGCATCAGTGCATGACTGTATGAAGTTGCCCAAGCTTATTATGGGATCACTTTCTGGAAGCTGTAGTGTTCATGATTCTAGAATCAAGATTATTACTGGATCGCCTTCCAGCAGGTGCAGCATTCATGAGCCTAGAATCAAGATAATTGCTGGATCACCTTCCAGCAGCTGCAATGATCATGATTCTAGAATCAAGATAATTGCTGGATCACTTTCCAGCAGCTGCAGTGTTCGTGATTCTAGAATCTGATTAAAGTTTGCAGTATCACCTGGTATACATTATACGTTGTGTTTGTTTCGTGTCAACATTTTTATAATTAGATTTATTTCACATTGGCCATGAACACGTCAAGGTAACTGTTGGCAGCATGATTCAAAATAGAAACCAAGTGTAGACTTGTAGAGGGTGACAGAATTTTTTTGAAGGCCAAGGAAATCACAAATGTCTTTAATATGGAGTGTCAGTTTAAACCTCTCCCCAATAAATTCAGACACAGTTAAAGACATCGTCAAAATGTTTCTTTGGCAAGAGGTAGGAACACCCAACTGATGCCACAGAAAGCTGTTAGCCAGGGGTATGTTGGGGTATGTGTTCTGGACAGGTCACTTCCACAATTCTCATTCAGATATGACCACTTGCTGTTTTTTGCCAGCTGTTGAAGGGGGAAACGGTTAAAATTTGTATGTATTTGTTGTTTTAATCTCCGCAAGGATATAATTCTTCAGTTTCAAAACCAATTTCCCCCTTTTTTTTTTTTTTTTACACAAATTATCTCACACATTTCTTTCCTGGATCATTGTAATTTTCTGTATTTTAGCCAGTTTCAGTTTCTCTGTGTACTTGTCACTGTAGGCTCTGAGATGAGTCAGTCAAACTATTGGTTTAAACATATATACTAACAAACAATTTGGAAATTTCATAATGCTGTGCATGTGAACTGTTATTGCTACATACTTGCACATTGGTCAAAAGATTCAAGCTTTGTTAACTGTCTATTGATTTCCAAAATGGTCTGAGACGAATGCCGGGGACAGGCTTTTCCCACCAGTTGACATGCATGACATATGACTAATAGACTAAAAGCTGTAAATATCGGGGCTTACCCTGTGGTATAACTTGATAACTGGCATTGTAGACAAGGGAAGATTTAAGTGTAGATTTGCATGTGTTTTATTACAATAATAACTGAGGATAGTTCTGCGTTGAATGGGGTTAACATTGAAGAAGGCACTCAGCATGATCTGTTTGAATTTATGTATTTCAGTTCAAATAAAGTTTACAAGTAAATGTGATAATCATTATTTCTCACCCTGACCATGTTCACCATTTAATATATTGTGGATGAAATTGTACATCAAACTAAGTGTGGTTACTCTGTGCATGTAACGGTAAAGCCATCCTGATGATTCTTGCTTGCCCATTCCATGTTTACCGTTTTACCTTTTATGAAATTACACAAGTATGATTAGTGTATAGATGTAGTTTTTACTTGTAGGGGTACCACCATGATTATTATTATAGCTTGCCCATACAATGTTCACCGTTTAACATTTTATGAAATGTTACACGATAATTGGTGTTCATAGTCTATACATGTAGTGGTATCATGCTCTGTACATATTTTCTCTTTTGAAGGTTCGTCTTAAGATGTGCAGCTGCATGAAGCATTTTTGCGCATTGCACTAATTAACACATTTGGTTATCAGTTTTCAGTGTTCACGTAGTTGAAGATTGGCTTTTGTTCTGTCAAGAACAACTGACCATGCTCACTGTGTTACATAACATCACAACTTTAACCACTTTTGTTTTGTTACAGAAATCATACTGCTATGAGTTAATTTATTTTCATGGGTTCTAATTTTGGCGGTTTTTGCATTTTGGACCTTTCACTGAAACTATCAATTCAGTACTTTTGTCGTACTCGTGCCATGTTAAAAGTTTTTTTTCACTGGGTTCTTATTTTTGGTAGTTTTAAAGCATCAGCGAAATAAGCAAAAATAAAAACACAATGAAAATAAATTAATTCACAGTATTTCATTCTACCTGAAATGTACTACTTATGATTATTTTTTCTGTTTGTTGCTGCAGCTTTCAGTTTCTTCTCGGCTTGTGAATATGGTATTGCAATCGTTAACATAATTTTCCACTACTCTGGAGCACTGGATTTCAAGGGTGAGGACTGGGTGGTCGGCAGAATAGCCTCCACGGAGATTGTCACCAATCACCACAAGAAAGATTGACACTTCAAGTTGCTACAAGTTCAGCTTAAGTTGCAGAGCAAGGAACAATTTTGAATGTTATATCGACAAGGTCACTTGAGCTGGAAGTTTAACATTTACATCACGTAAAGACAAATAAAAGTATGACTTGTGGACATTAAGGGCAAAGAAATAAACCAAAGGCATTTCTGGGGATAGCCACTTATCGAGACTAATATCACAGTGACTATTTGTCAGGAATTTTTCCTCATTTTTGACTTAATATTTACAGTTTTTGGTCTCAACATGTTTTACTTCAAAAAAGCAATAAGGAAAGAGGCATGAATAATGTGAAATCCTCTGGTGGTTTTGAAGACACTGTTGCCAGCCCTGCATGTTGCTTTTGAGTCTTTCCGATTTCGAATGTTTTGATCAGCAATATCTCGACTCCCAAATCTGTACCATGATCTCACAGTTTTCACTCAAAATTCTGCAAGAACAAGAAGTTAGTTTACATTTGTTCATGGGACAGTCAGAATGCCTCAGTTATCACAGCCAAGACTTGATTATGTCAAAATCACATACAGAGGCCCCCAAAGTGCAAAATTTTGAGGAATTGAAAAAAGTGTCCCAGCTGAACATGTCTCTGGATCTGCTAACATACCCTGCTACTGTTCACCTCGTCTGTACTGCTCAAGTTTCACCCTCTGATGTGCTGGCAATACTTAGACTTTCACCGGTGTCCTCTTGCATACATATGCTAACTACATGCATAAGCAAATTAAGATGAACAGTCTTCTCTTTTGCCTCGTCCATAGAAGCACACATGTACATGTCCATGACCATTTGACCTTTTACCCTAATCAGTCCAATGTACTATGAGGGTTATAGTTGGAGGGGAAGGAGTCACAAGTACGTAAGTGAATTTAAGCCCAATTCAATAATGAAGCAACTGAAATTTCAAGGAAAGCACTTAGTGGACAGTGACTACCATGGTCAACCTTTGTTTAACAATACATGTAGTGCTTTTTCCTGTTTTTCAGAAAGATTAGGATTGATATATGACCTACTTTACGTGGGAATAGGAGATTTGTTTCTTTGTGTATTTAACTATTTAGGGGTGAGCTAAAAACTAACAATATTTTTTTTCTCCAAATTTCAGGTGGTACATACTTGCATTGGGGTTAAATACACTTGGCTGCTTGTTGCTTCCAGTTCTCCAATTGAGAAATCCATGCAAGGGCTTTTTATATATTGAGAGAAATACGTTGTACAATGTATTCTTAAATCAATCCAAATCAGTTATGTTCCCCCAAAATTGCCTTTGGTGTTGATTCATGCATGTGCAGTAGTCCCTCTCTTGAGAGACCACTTGCCTTCAAAGACCACATTTTAGGGTATTTTGCTTAGTACTTTCCATCTTAGTTATACTGCTGCTGAAAGGCCACCTGTCTTGAGAGCACAATTTGGTCTAAGGGCAGGTGTCTTGAGACAGCTTTCACAACACATGTCTACAAGTTGTTGGTTTCACACAGTAACAGCCCCATCATATCAGATAACGTCCTCTGATGGCCAGACGTGATGTCATATTGCAGGTGGTCTTAAGTTATCGCTGGTAAGGTCAGATAAAAAGTTAATGAGAGGTCTCATTGTTGAATTTTTCACTTTTTAGTTCTTTGTGATTTATTTTTTGGAAAATGCTTAGAGAGCTATATGTATATTCTGAAGGGGAAAAAGTGAAGAATACTGTAGAAAAGTATCTTTGTTTACAAATAATAAGGGAAATACTAGCAATTTAGTTAAAATTTTATGAAAATTATATATTAATTGGAATTAGCTAAATATACACATGAATAGCCTAATCAATAATTTGGATACTGAAGTACCTACGTATTTCTGCTGAAAGCATTTTCCTCACCTATATTCTAAAAACGAATCACTTTTTAAAATATTAATCATCAGAACAATTCATTTTTTTTTTTTTGCATCCTGAACTTGCTGAAGGCAGTATCTTCAATAATGTAGATGATAAGAAAACACAACAAAAACATACCCTTCCTTCATATCGCCATGTTCTTCCCATTCAGGAGATTTGTAATGTAAATTTATAAGTGCCGAGATGTATAGTTTTAATTTGTACATGTTATAGGTGTTTGAGAAGTGTACAGTTTCAGTTTATAGGTGTTAACTAAGACATGTTTAGGAAATTGACCAATGAGACCTTTTATTGACCTTCGCTTCATGTAGATCACCTGAAATTAACCTATCAGACCTTTTATTGACCTTTACTGTGGAAAGCAGATCACTTGCACTCTTTCAGTGCCAGATTTTGACTGAGCTTGGTGTATTGTGCCCAACCTGTACCAAGGGAAGTTACTGACTTAGAGCATGCCATCATGGATGGTCTTACATACAAATCTCTGCAAAATGTTTTCAAGTAGCGAGAAATTTGAATAAAAATGTTAAGGCAGACAACAATTTACATCCGGGAACTTTTGGGCAATTTGAGGAGTATCACATATTTAGATATGCCACAATAAGGCAGACAAAACAATGAGGCCCATTTTTTTTTGGGGGGGGGGGGAGGGGGAGTTGGTGCAGTGCTGTTATAACTTTCTGGATAAGATGTTCAAAATTCAAAATTCTGTTGCCAATGAAATTTAGCACTCTTTCCCCTGGCAGCCATTTTTAGGGCAATATTTACTATAGCTAGGGAACCTTCTTACATTTTTGATTGGTTGTTGAGGAAAAAAGTTGCTAGGAACCATTTTGAGAGTAATTTCTTGTCTTTGATTGGTTATGCAGGCAAAAACACATGCTTGATAGCAAGCCTCATTTTGACCCAGTTCTTGCTACAATATCACACCAATTGCTCTCACATCAATTCATTACATATGGATGATAACCAGGGCTGTATGTACACCGTATGGTAATATGCATGTATATTCACATGTATGTGGATATTGACAAGCAGGTTTATATAGTGGCGTCCCCTGTATCAGGACCCTCTAACAAGAGGCCACCCTCTCTACAGAGACCACTTCTCCCAGGAGCAGCCAATAGGGTACTTTCATTTATTTCCCCCCTTGAGAGGTCAACCCTCTTGTTAAGACTACACTACATTTCTGGTGAACTTAAGGACAGGTAAGACAAACTAGGATTTTCAAAGTTGGATTTTCATTTGGTGTCTTAGCTGTCCTTAAGGTGGTCTCATTAGAGGGGGACCACTGTACATTGTTGGTGCACATCATTGATATAGGCCAGATTTACATCTACTCCGGGCCCCTGAAGATGGCTTCATTGAACATGTTTAGCAGCATTATACTCCATACTGTGTATGGTACTTGTCGTTACTGCCACTCCAACATTCACTTTCGTGATACATGTATATGCGCTTTGAGTGTGTTCCACACTTTTCCTTGGATTGTGTTCCAGGCTGTGTCACAAGAGTGTGCTCCATGTTGTTTCACACAGGTGTGCTTTATAAGTTTGAAATGGTGCATATTCTAGCATTCATCATATTGTGAATTTCCTGTGGAAGAAGGTAAAATATGTGCATTTTCAGTTGTATCTGCCAACTTATCAAATGCTTCTGAATTTCATGGCAAGCAGAAATAAATGTATGGTGGCATTAATGATTAGAGGTAGAAAGAAACACTAATAACAGATTGGAATAAAGATACCCATGCAGCTTCAACAGTTTTTGTCTCAGTTACAGGAAAGGCAAAAATGAAAATGTACTCCAATGTAACTATATGTACATGTAATACTACAGTTCTTGATTTTTGTGGAGCCCTAATTAACAGAAACTTGCTTTTTCTGAAACTTGATAATCTTCACTGATGTAAATTTCAGAAGGTAGAATGAAATTAAAATGCAGTGAGAACAATTTGCTACATGTACCTTGCTGCCCTTCACTTGCTGGACCTAGCCAGCATTGTGATACATGTTGTACCTGATTGAAAATGTACTGGATTTGTATATATTGCTACCAAATGGAATAAGGCATTGTATGTCGAAGTTCGGGAGAGTTGTGGTATGAATTCTTTGTTTTTAACCCTTAAAACGCTGATTTAAGATTGAGTCAACAGCTTTCCTTGGGGCACTTTGCGCACATTGCGCGCAAAGTGCCCCAAGGAAAGCTGTTGACTAAGTCTACTTTTTGCTTTAGACTAAGCTTGCTTTTATTTGAATGAAAGGTCTCTTCATGAGGAATTTGAATCTTTTAACCATTATATGTTTAACAGTAAAGAGAAAACAACTATAGCCGTGATTAGCACTTTAAGGGTTAAGACATTTTCGCATAATTGAGCGCATTGAGCAGCAGCAACACGAGTGGAATTAAGTCACGAAAATTTCAAGAACTACAGTGGCTCTCATAAGGCTATTATTGTGGATAAAATGTTAATTTAAAACATAGGTGCATCTGTAAATATTGCACTTTTATTCAGCTTAACATGGTATATGATCAAAGATAGACTGAAATGGCAATATATTGTATGCAACTGACATATGGTTAAAGTATATGATACTGATTTTGTACTTTGATATTTGTAAAACGTCCTATTCAGTATTATAGCTTGTAAAGAACACTTGAACATTTTTCTCTCTCATCTTAATGTTGAACCATCATAAACTTAGTGTACAGTGACATTCTATTGTCTTGGTAATGTGTTGTCTCTTGTACAAATTTGAAGTTAAAACATCGTATTGTTGAATATTTGCAGTTTATAACTTCTAGTATGAATGATGTCATACAGCCAGGCTAACTAAAGTACAGTTTTATTTTTTTATTTTATTTTTTTATTTTATTTTTTAAATTTTTATTATTTTTTTTCTTTTTTGGGGGGGGTCTACCATTTATCAGAAGTTGGCTCCATATCAAGGTATTTTAACGTGATTTAAACAATGGTATCTTTAAGTTGTTACATGTTAATGATTTATTTTTTTTATTGATAGCACATAATAGTTAGTAGATTAAAACAACATGCACAGCTCCGTTTTTAATGGCTACCTCAATCTGTCACAGATTGGCTCAGTATTTTGACCTGGCTAAGTGATCCAAGAGAATCAATATCTCCTAGTGCTGAGTACCATAGTATAGCTGTAAATAGAGAGTATAGGTGCAGATAGATCCATGGGTGTAACTGAATGTTAAAAGATTGTGAAATACATGTATGCGTAGATAGCCAGTCATTTCAAATTACTGTTTGCGTGTTTCAGAGATTACGACAATGCTTGTAAATGAGGGTGGTGGTATTAAAAGGGCTTTTATTACATGGCGGCAAGCACATCTATCAAATGTTACTTCTGTTTATATATTTACAGCATTTTCATAGCCTTTTTTTTGTACGGAAATTTACAAGGCACAATTTAAGTGGATTGCATTCTCAATTTGCATGTGAAGAGTTTGGTAATCAGTTTTTAGGGGCTTTGTATGCATGGCTTATCAATTTGCACAGTGGGAATGATAATTTAGAGCAAAAAAGTAAATTGCATCTTTTATTAAGTAAAATAATCTTTGCCATTTTTAGTGTTACATATGTAAGTTTATTTATTTTGGTACTTTGTTTTTTTGAGCAAATGTCAACAACAGAAGCAGGAATTGAACTATACTACTGAACATGTTTATTTCAGAGGCACAGGTCATGGGAATTTACTTGTACAGGTAAAAGTATTCATACAAGCCTATGGTTCTGCAGGGGGCTTCTCTCCAATCTATAATGCCCAACACGGTCAGATTTTTCACCCCACAGGAGACGGAAGGATGATGTCTAGTAAAAAGATATCCTCGCGCTTTTGACATTGCACTTGTGGGACTGTTTCATCCATGCTTTTTGTTTTAAAAAATGTGGCTACAATTAAAGGTGGTTATTTAACCTGATGTATGGTCTGTTCTGGACCATTCCATCACATATGAATACCAAATATGTTGCACGTATTTTGTTTTAACGATATATGTTAATCATGCTGACAAATTTCGAAGAGTGTTATATTTTCCATATATATATGTATATATATATATATATATATATATATATATATATATATATATATATATATATATATATATATATATATATGGCATTTCTCAAAATAAGCAGGTACAGTTTACTCCAGAAAGTGTGTGTTACTGAAGAGGTTGGCACGCTATGTAGACATACTCGGGGAGGACACGGAGGTTCCTGGAGGAGTTCCTGTGTTTTTGTGGTCATGGGTGTACACAACTTCTTTATTCAAAGTGTACTTAAATAATAAATATTTGTCACCAACAGGTTGTACAGTGCTTAATGATTCAATATTGTGATAAGATTTGTGAGCAGAGCACGAAGAATTAGTCAGGTCATGGCTGGTCATCCTGCAGGCAGCAGGCCTAAGCCCATGTTAACTAAGATGACCAGGCCAAAATGAAGGTGCATATGCCAAGTCAAAGTGGTGTTCTATTGCAATATGCACCCAGCACAAAGCCTATACATGTATAGCATGGCCAGCCAGCTGACAATTGTCTGTCAATTTGCATTCATTCTGTCCAGGGCTCGCAGATAGAGCATAATCCTGCTACCTGTGGTGGCTGTCAGAGTACATGTCCTGCATATGGGCCTGGTAAGACAATGACAATCCACTGAGAATGAGTGTGCAACCCGGATGCCTAGGTACATATAAGAGCAAGTGCAAACACAGTAGTCCCTCCTTTGAGGGATTGAATCCCTGTTAAGACCACATTCAGGCACGCGAGATTTCTCTTATTGAACAGATTTCTGCTGTATTAATACCTGATTTCAGATAAATTGATCATATATTTCCTTCATATTTCTTTTTTTTTTCAGCTATTTTGAACCTCTTTGTTTACTTGATTTGGAGGTATTTCAGATAGATTTGGGGAATTTTCCGATATTTATGCATTCCACATAGGAGGGATGCATTTAGTGTTTAGTTCCGTCTTCCGCTGCCACGTATCTTATTATGTCTCCCGGTGGAAGCCGGGGGACATATTGTTTTAGTGCCCGTTTCTTCCGCTTCTTCTTCTTCTTCTTCTTGTTGTTGTTGTTGTTGTTCATGTTCTTCAACACTTGGTTTCCGTGCGATAAGTCTTGAAGAACTTGACAGAATTTGATGAAACTTGGTAGGATTATGTATCTAGACAAGACCTAGGTTGGGATTGTATTTGGGTGACCTTGACCTAATTTTCAAGGTCACAGGGTCACTTATGTGAAATTGGTTTCCGTTCGATAAGTCATGAAGAACTTGATGGAATTTAATGAAACTTGGTAGGATTATGTATCATGGCAAGACCTAAGTCGGGATTGTATTTGGATGACCTTGAGTGAATTCTCAAGGTCACAGGGTCACTTATGTGAAATTGGTTTCCGTGCGATAAGTCTTGAAGAACTTGATGGAATTTGATGAAACTTGGTAGGATTATGTATCTAGGCAAGACCTAGGTTGGGATTGTATTTGGGTGACCTTGAGCAAATTCTCAAGGTCACAGGGTCACTTATGTGAAATTGGTTTCCGTTCGATAAGTCATGAAGAACTTGATGGAATTTGATGAAACTTGGTAGGATTATGTATCTAGGCAAGACCTAGCTTAGGATTGTATTTGGATGACCTTGAACGAATTCTCAAGGTCACAGGGTCACTTATGTGAAATTGGTTTCCGTGCGATAAGTCTTTAAGAACTTGATGGAATTTGATGAAACTCGGTAGGATTATGTATCTAGACAAGACCTAGGTTGGGATTGTATTTGGGTGACCTTGACGTAATTTTCAAGGTCAAAGGGTCACTTATGTGAAATTGGTTTCCATTCGATAAGTCATGAAGAACTTGATGGAATTTGATGAAACATGGTAGGATTATGTATCAAGGCAAGACCTAGGTTGGGATTGTATTTGGATGACCTTGAGGGAATTTTCAAGGTCACAGGGTCACTTATGTGAAATTGGTTTCCATGCGATAAGTCTTGAAGAACTTGATGGAATTTGATGAAACTTGGTAGGATTATGTATTTAGGCAAAAACTAGGTTGGGATTGTATTTGGGTGACCTTGACCTAATTTATAAGGTCACAGGGTCACTTATTTGAAAATGGTTTCCATTCGATAAATCATGAAGAACTTGATGGAATTTGATGAAACTTGGTAGCATTATGTATCTTGGCAAGACCTAAGTTGGGATTGTATTTGGATGACCTTGAGTGAATTCTCAAGGTCACAGGGTCACTTATGTGAAATTGGTTTCCGTGCAATAAGTCTTGAAGAACTTGACAGAATTTGATGAAACTTGGTAGGATTATGTATCTAGACAAGACCTAGGTTGGGATTGTATTTGGGTGACCTTGACCTAATTTTCAAGGTCCCAGGGTCACTTATAGGAAATTGGTTTCCGTTCGATAAGTCATGAAGAACTTGATGGAATTTGATGAAACTTGGTAGGATTATGTATCTTGGCAAGACCTAAGTTGGGATTGTATTTGGATGACCTTGAGGAAATTTTTAAGGTCACAGGGTCAGTTATGTGAAATTGGTTTCCGTGCGATAAGTCTTGAAGAACTTGATGGAATTTGATGAAACTTGGTAGCATTATGTATCTTGACGAGACCTAGATTAGGATTGTATTTGGATGACCTTGAGCGAATTCTCAAGGTCACAGGGTCACTCATGTGAAATTGGTTTCCGTGCGATAAGTCTTGAAGAACTTGACAGAATTTGATGAAACTTGGTAGCATTATGTATCTAGACAAGACCTAGGTTGGGATTGTATTTGGGTGACCTTGACCTAATTTTCAAGGTCACAGGGTCACTTATGTGAAATTGGTTTCCGTTCGATAAGTCATGAAGAACTTGATGGAATTTGATGAAACTTGGTAGGTTTAAGTATCATGGCAAGACCTAGGTTGGGATTGTATTTGGATGACCTTGAGCGAATTTTCAAGGTCACAGGGTCACTTATGTGAAATTGGTTTCCGTGCGATAAGTCTTGAAGAACTTGATGGAATTTGATGAAACTTGGTAGGATTATGTATCTAGGCAAGGCCTAGGTAGGGATTGTATTTGGATGACCTTGAATGAATTCTCAAGGTTACAGGGTCACTTATGTGAAATTGGTTTCCTTCGATAAGTCATGATGAACTTGATGGAATTTGATGAAACTTGGTAGGATTATGTATCAAGGTAAGACCAAGGTTGTGATTGTATTTGGATGACCTTGACCTATTTTTCAAGGTCACAGGGTCATTTATGTGAAATTGGTTTCCGTGCAATAAGTCTTGAAGAACTTGATGAAAATTGCTAGAGTAATGTATCGAGGTGAGAGCTAAAATAGGATTGTAATTTTCAAGCAAACTTGGTCATTTGTAATTTGTTATCACCTGTAGCTTATTCAGAGACGTAAGTGTTCCACCGGGAGACATTTGATTTTCTGTTGGAAAATCAGTCTGTTCTAGTTTTCTATGTATTTTTCTGTCCCCTCTTGACCTATTGCCTTTTAAATTGGTACAGATAATCTATGGGTCTGGGAAATTTGTCCCATATGATAATGTATAACCTTGAGGTCTAAGGCCAAGGTCAAATCCTCGTTGCATTTTCTTGTGACTCGGCAATTTTAACATTGGCTTATACCTTCTTAATGGTGCATCGTAGGCCCTAGGCTACTATTAGTTGTTAATAGGAAAGTACTTATGGGCTTTCAGTTTGTATGGTTTATTTTAAACCTGAGTGACCTTGAAAGGTCAAACTGCATACATTCCTATTGATTACTATGTAAGTCAATGGGGATTGCAGTGCTTATTTACATTTTCCACTTCTTCTTCAAAACAATTGACCAGATTCTCCTCAAACTTGATGGGGATGTGCATCAGGTAGGTATCGACCAACTGTGTTCAGATGATGATCCTCCGATGATTTTGGGAATTTTCATTTTTATTTTTTTTATTTTATTTTTTGGGGGGGGGGGGTAAATTTTTGTATTCCTATTGAAAACCATGGAAGTCAATGGGGTCTGCAATGGTGGTTCACATTTTGACTTCTTCAAAACTGTAAGCCAGATTCACTTGAAACTTTTGGTACAGATACTACATAGATTTTGGGAGGTTTCTCGTATGTTTGTGGATGACCTTCAGATCAAGGTCACTATGATGCCTTGCAAATTAAATAGGTTTCCCTGCCACATCTCCAAATGGGTATGATTGAAGTCCATCAAACTTTGTCATCATTTACATGGGCAAGATTTCCCTTAAATTTGCAAAGAGGTGACCTTGAGGTCCAAGGTCAAAGCCAAACTTTCTGCAGAAGAATGGTGGCTCTCGTATCTGGTGAGAGGTGCCTGCTCGGGGGATGGGTATGTTTTTTGCACAAAAAACTTGCTTCTAGTTTTCTGACTGACCACTCGCATGCCTGACATTTACTCGGTCCCTAGTGCTTTCTTGTTTACATTGTTTCTCCTGTATTGAAAACTACCAGTGACTAGATCTTTTTCAAAGGATGGCCTACTGTGTAATGGAGAGAAATTGTTTGGTAAGTTGTTTCACAGTGTGTATAACTGACATAGTATCTTGCATTTGTTGGTTGTTTAGGTTGATGAATTTTGATAATGGCAACATGTGTAAAATATTTTATGGATTTCTCATGTCTTATAAATATGATGACAGTGAAACAAGATTTTATTCAGTGAGACATTGCTTGTCAACTCAGGGATGTGTTGAATTAATGGATGCTCCTTCTAGATAAATCTTGGCTGCAAAGTGACCTTGTGGTAGGACTTGGAAAAAAGTCAAACTGAGTAAACTTGGTGGTGGCATTGCAGGCTAGCCAATGACAGAACTTGCATGAAGTAAGTTTAGATTAACACATAGGAAACAGAGTCGTTATGTGTGAAAGATCAGATGAGAAATCTCGTCCATCAGCCAAATTTTTATAGTGGATTTGATGTTACAGTAATATCCCAACATAAAAACAAAGCATGTCAATTTGTAAAAGGAAGTAAAATCCTCTGGTTCAATACATGTGGGATCAGATGGGCTCCACTGCAACAATGTATCATTGTCGGCAACCATATTGTAACATATCTACAGTTTCATATTGTCGGCTGAACAA
Source organism: Hermodice carunculata (assembly GCA_964020975.1). Classification (NCBI taxonomy): domain Eukaryota; kingdom Metazoa; phylum Annelida; class Polychaeta; order Eunicida; family Amphinomidae; genus Hermodice; species Hermodice carunculata. The sequence continues at coordinate 51,171,131 of OZ026619.1, forward strand.
TGTCTGAAGTGACCCAGTCGCCAGCTTTCTTCAAGGTGCTTTGGGCACAAGATGTGGACATAGACCATCCTTTTATGGTTTCTGTGACTGCAGCCACACTTCAGTGAAAGGTTCATTTACAAGGAATACGAATGTGGTAACATTAGGTCAATTCAAAGCACATCAAGTTTTGTCAAAATTGGCTATGAAAGAGTTCTCAAGTGTAATGGAAAACATTCTGTTGTAGTTGTAAATTGGATCAATCCTCTGCACAGTGTTCTTGGTTTTTGCTCTGGCAAGGAATTGACCCCAACAGAATGTGCCAACTTTAAATTTCCTGAATTGCCTTTCCTTATAAACCTCTGAAAATTAATTTGTATTTTTGTATTCTAGTCCATGCTATGATGAATAAAGTGTGGATAGATACAAAATGATGCTATTTGTTGATTAACTCTTCAGTGCCAATCACGTCTAAAGCCAATCTACTAAAGTGAAACTAGTCTGAATAATCATTGGATCTCATATTCGTATTCCTCATAAAAAGACCCTTCATTCAAGTACCAGCATGCCTCTAGTTCCAGAGAAAACATTCCAGGTCAACAGCTTTTTTCGTCATGAATTGGGCGCATTTCGCCCAATTCATGCCCAGAAAAGCTGTTCATTCAGTCCAAAATTTGGCACTTAAAGAGTTACATTAGTCCTGAAAGGATCATTAATCCATATTGAGAGTGAGTGGGTGCCAATTACATGGTTTCGTGTCTCAGTTTCACTTGGTGAACCTTTACCTTCTGTCTGCAAAAGTTTTCCAGAGTTTAATATTCATGAATGGAAAGGCATGAGAAATAAACGATGGAATACTGACTCTTCACAGCACAAAATCATGATTTTAAATATATAGCAAAAGGTGCCATTTAAGGAATAAGAAATCTCAATGTAATATTCCACCACCCATAGTTTGTACTTTGATGTGACATATACTAATGCATTTTTTCCCCTTAAGGGGGGAACTTACGGTACTGTGTCAGTTGTTGCGGGTGAGTTTGAAGAAAATTAAATTCTGAAGTGAAAAGTGCCGTTATAATGAAGAGCTGAACTTGAGGCTTCCACTTTTAACCAAGACAAAGTGCAGAAGAAATAGTCCATTTGGAAGTGGGTCCAAACTGATGATTATGCAGATACATTTATATGTATGTTACAGTTTGGTTATGTGATAAAATTGAAATGAATATACAGGTCTTTGGAAGTCCATTGATGTTTCATTTGTGTACTTTTTATTTGCAAATTGTGTGTGCACAGAGACACGTGAAAGATACCAGTGATTGTAGACTTCCACTTTTCTCAAGAATCCATTGTTGCAGCAAAGATTTTTTTTTCATTAAACTGGAAGTGTACAAAGATGATTCAGTTTTTGCGTTTGATCTAGTGTCCAGTACATGTATAAACACAAGCAGTTTGAATGATAAAATACATAAATAATAAAGGCTTGGTTTAATTCTGAATTTGTTGTTACTTTACATATGACCCATTAACCTCAGCTGACGTAGCAGTCGGATGATGTCTTGTAGCTCACCTGACTTGTGGGTCAGCTCGGGTTAACCCTTTTAGTGCTAACTGCAACAAAGTCTAACCACTTGAAACTGCTCTAAATTATATTTAGAGCACAAGTCCCATGCTTCATGCAAAAAGACCTTTTATTCAAGTAATGCCTGTAATTCCATACAATGTAATAGTCCAGGTCAGTAGATTTTCTCGGTGCATTTCAAGTGCATTGTGTCCAAAGCATGCCAAGGAAAGGTGTTGACTCCATCCAAAGTGTGGCGCATCAAGAGTTCCAGGATGCAGCCATCCATTGACAGTTTACATTTCCTCTTCTCCAGATGTTGACCAAACTTTGGCAGAACATGCCTTTGTTGGGCCTCCGCAAAGTTTGGTCATGTTTCAAAGATCTATATATAGAGAGAGATTTTCAGCTCGGATGAGCTAATTAGATGGTCCTTAGTCTGCCCGTCCACCCATCCGTCCACAATTGAGATTTTCGACTTATGGATAACCATTTGCCAGATCCACTCCAAGCTTGATTGGGATGTGCCTTGGCGGGGGTGAGGGTGGGAGGTCTCTATCACGTTTGTTCAGATGGTTATGCTCCAGTGACTTTATTTCGTTTCTTTTTTTCTTTTTTTTTTTTGGTCCTATTTTTGGCAAAATCTTTCAAAATTTTTCAAAACCACTTGGCTAATTGCTTTGAATTTGCATAGGAACACTTTTGGGGACTTTTTTCAGCAGATGGTGCTTCAATTTTGTAGGTTTTTTTTTTTTTTTTCAAAAATCTTGCTACTTTTGACTTCTCCAAAACTACCCCTAAGGTTGTGCCGAACTTGGTGAAAATGTCCTTTGTGCAAGGGTCAAATTGAGTTGCTCTGAAGGTGGTGATACCGGTACAAGATGACTACATATTGTGATTATGAATTTTTCTATTTGGTATTGGTCAATGCATACATTCCCACTAATTAACATGCAAGGTCATGGGAATTGCAATGTTAATTCACATTTTCAGCCTCCCCTAAAAAGCGTTAGCCAGATCCACTTCAAATTTTGTGCACAGGCACATTGGGTTGGTCCACCAAGTTGTTCAAATGGTCCTGCTCCAGTGATTTGGAATTTTTTTAATGTTCACCAGGTTGCATTAATATGGATCAATGATAATTTTTTTTTTCCAATATTGTGTGCACATTCTTAATGCGTACATGCCTATTGATTACCATGTAAGTAATGGGGATTGCAATGGTTATTCACATTTTATACTTCTTGTCTAGAAGTATCGGGCACATTCACTTCAAAACTTAGCGGGCGCTTTTGTAATCTGTATTAACTGCAGAACTGCTCTGGTGCCCTCGGTTTCAAAGCAACAGGAGAATGCGTCTGCCATGATGAGGATACTTGTACTGGTTGCCTCACTAAACCATTCAGAAATAACACTTTTTGCGGAGCCCCAGAGGGGACATAAGAGAAAAAAAATATTTTTTGTGCATGAGTTCCCTGTGCAAAAGCATGGAGCCCCAGAGGGGACATGAGGAAACAAAGACATGTACTACAATTCTTTCCCTCACAAAAGTTTGCGTTACCTCGCAAAACTTCTGCGTTGCCAACCCAAACTTTTCCTTTTGTACGTTTTTGCTATTTTCAACTTCTTCTCCAGAACCGTCACTCAGATTAAGCTGAAACTTGGTGGATATGTTCCTTGTAGAAAGGACAAACAAATTTGTTCACTAAGTGGCACTGCTGTGGATTCCTGATTTTTAATGATTTTTTCAATTCAGGTACTTGGTGGTCAATGCAGCTTTCCTATTGATTACTATGCAAGTCAATGGTCATTCTAATGCTGATTCACATTTTTGACTTCTGCTCCAAAACCGTCGTCCAGATTGACTTCAAACTTGGTGGGGATGTACCCTAGATAAGTCTCTACCAAATTTGTTCAAATGGTCACGCTCCAGTGATTTTTGGATTTTTTAATGAATTTTTTTGTTCTTTTTGGGGGCAAATCTTAAAAAATCTTCTTCTCCAAAACGGCTCACCCAATTGCTTCGATTTCCCAAAGGGACCCTGCCGGGCACTCTTAGTTCTTAATTTGTTCACCAGCTGGCGCTGCGATTTTTTTCTATTCTTTTATGATTTTTTGTACACTTTTGCTATTTTCAACTTCTTCTCCTGAACTGTCACTCAGATTAAGCTGAAACATGGTGGATATGTTCCTTGTAGAAGGGTCAAACAAAGTTGTTCACTAGGTGGCACTGCTGTGGATTCCTGATTTTTAACGATTTTTTCAATTCAGTTACTTGTCGGTCAATGCAGCTTTCCTATTGATTACTATGCAAGTCATTGGACATTCTAATGCTGATTCACATTTTTAGCTCAGCTGACAAGTCAGCTAGCTGAGCTTTTTTGAGGGTCCATCGTCTGTCCGTATGTCATCGTCCACAATTTACATTTTCGACTTCTTCTGAAAAACCATAAGCCAGATTTACTTTAAACTTGGTGGGGATGTACCCTGGGTGAGTCTCTACCAATTTTGTTCAAATGGTTATGCTCCAGTGATTTTTGGATTTTTAATGAATTTTTTTTTTTTTTTTGGACAAACTTAAACTATCTTCTCAAAAACCGCTCACCCATTTGCTTTGATATCTCACTGGGACACTCCTTGGAACTCTTAGTTCAGAATTTGTTCACCAGGTGGTGCTGCAACTTTTTTTCCATTTTTTGTGATTTTTTGTGTGTTTTTGTTATTTTCGACTCCTTTTCCAGAACCATCACTCGGATGAAGCTGAAACTTGGTGGATATGTTCCTTGTAGAAGGGTCAAACAAAGTTCTTCGAAAGGTTGACTCGGTTCATTTTTTCATTCATATTTTGAAAAAGTACAAAATAAAGAAAAAAAAAAAAATTCGAAACCTGAACATGGAGATTTCTTGTAGTGGAAACAACTTAGATAATTTTCGCCATATTTATGTCACACTTTGTAGAAATGTACTTTTGATAGGCCTCTACATATTTTATTCAAATGGTCACACTGTATTAATTTTTGCATAAATTTTTGGGTAAATTTTTAAAAATAAGCAGATGCATGTCAGCTGAGCACAGGATCATCATGATCCTCTTGGTTTTTTCATTGCGTTCCCACGCAAAAGTTTTGCAAGGGAACGCAAAAAAAATAGTTTTCTTCATGTTCTCTCTGGGGCTCCGTACTTTTTCGTCCAAACAAATGAAATTTTCTAAATGTTAAATTGTGTATGTGAACCCCATGAACGTTCAGCAGAAACACGTTTTTAATGATAAAGTTCTAAATTAAACTATTAAAAACAACATTCTTTATCCATTGTTTTATGTTATATAAGTATGCATACTAAGTACCTGCTTAAAATAGCACGTGTGAAAGTACAAACCTGTGACAGGGACTGAAACAGATGGGCTTATGTGCACCTCACCTGTAGAATCATACGATATATAATTAGCAATGAATTGAACAAAAGTTTGTTCAATGTGTATATAAAGAGGTAGATCATTACATCTCTCTACATAAATATAATATAAGAACATTTTTTCAAAAATACACCAGTGTACCATACACGTTTAAACCTGTATGTTATTGACAGTGTGCATGATCGAAGCGCTTGAGCAGCTCTCTGAATTGTCTTAGCGTAGGGGGAATCTTTTAAAAAATCTTCTATTTACTGAAACCACTTAACCAATTGCATAGGAATATTCATAGGCAATCCTGAGCTTTTGTTCAACCATTGTTACTGCAATTTATTCAATTTTGTAAAATAGATTTTTGTGCATTTTTTGTAAATTTCCACTTCCTTCTAAACCCCGAGCTAGATTTCCTGGCAAGCCATCGTAGCATTCAATCCACTATTATACATGTGTGTGAATCTTTTTAACATATGTCAAATAGTCTTATTTGATAGATGAAAAGAATTCAAGTGCAATTCCTTCACACATGTGTGTGACTTTTTTGTATGTACATGACGTTAATCTTTCCATTTACACACGTGTAAAAAGTATCATAACACTTGTATCTGAAACCATTCCAGATTATGTATAAAGCTTTCATATACGCGTAAAAGAATTTTCACACGTGTACATAGGTGTAAAGGATATATATATATGTATATATATACATATATATATATTTGTTTATTTATTTATTTTATTTTATGTTATTTATTTTCATATATTTATAATTATAGATTAAATTGTAAAAGTTCTTGCTTTACGGGAAGCTGTTGCACTATTCTGTGGTTCTTTTTCACCTACGTGGACAAGAATTTCACATATATGTAAAGTATTTTACGAATGGGAAACAGTCTTTCATATTTTATGTGTTACAGATTTACACATGTGTGCAGTTCTTTTTACATATGTGTTACAAATTTACGCTTGTGTAAAATTTTTTACCCGTACGTGTAGAGCTATTCTCATTTGCATATTTTCTTCGCACGTGGACCAGAATTTTACATAGGTGATTTTGCACAATTACTCATTTGTGTATAATGGTGAATTAAGTGATAAAGCAGCTTGCCATATTACTGTCTTCAAATACTAATGGAAGTGAAGCTCAACACCACCTAGTCTCTGCTCCACTTGCACAGCTGTTAAGCAGGTTTGCATTTTCTTTAAAAGGGACATTTTTATATGTTTCTTGAAAGCGTTTTCACTGGATCCTGACAATCTGTAAAAAAAAAAAAAAAGCAAAGGTCTGCGAGACAATTTATATATTTTTGGGAGTGCTTACATTATACCCACGTATTTAAACTCCAGAATTAAGTCCTTTAATTTTTCCAACATTCAGAATTGGCATTATTTTTTGTTTTTGTTTGTGTTATGTATTTATATTTGTTTACCCTTGTTTTTACTTGATATCCTTGATACTAAATCAATTTATTCAACGTTCACGTAACAATACATGAATTTGAATTTTAAAACAAGACAGGTATCTATGGTAGCGACTGAATACAGACAATGCTAGTGGAAAAGAAGATTTGCTCCAAAGCAAATCTGTCCCTGTGCCTTTAAAACATGCTTAAGTTTAAATGCTACAATTTTTGCTGGTGCTTTATTAGATGGGCTTACAGCACAGACATTTAGGTTGAAGTTGGAAACGAACATCTATCTAGAATAGTTTGAACATATTCAACATTTAAGCTTTTCAAGTGCCCCTAGTTAGCATAAATTAAAATTCTGCAACTTTTGTTTGTGGCTCATTGGATGCTCATACAGCACACACATATAAATTGAAGTTGGAATGTCACCTCTACCTATGGTAGTTTTGAAGATATTCAATTCTTAAATTTTCATTGGGTCCTAATTTGCATAGTTTTCAAAACTGTCACCTCTCTTCACAAAAAAAACCACAGTATATTACAAACAAGAACTGATGTATAATGAAAGAAGTCAGATGATTCACTATAATTATGTCAAGTTATTGTAGTCTACCAATTGTCATTGTAACCATGGGTATTAAGTATTATTGTATTTTGATTGCCTCAGGGCCTTGGGGGAAGAGTAAGAAAATACACCTGTATTTCCCTATCACCTAGTCACCCTCACAAAATAAAGCTTATATATATATATATATATATATATATATATATATATATATATATATATATATATATATATATATATATATATATATATATATATATATATATATATATATATATATATATATATATATATAGTTAATGTGTGGTGGTATGATTATGCCAAGTTTGGAGTTTCTAGTCTTCAAATAAAACCATGGGCCAAATTTGATGGTAAAGAAAGAAGAAAGAAAAAGTTTGTAAACAGAATGTCTGTGTTAGCACACAGACATAATCATCTAAGAATTTGTTCGACAGTTAACAGATTTTATCAATTTACATGAAGTCTCAACCTTCAATGATGTATAACGTATGTGCTGCTTACCTGTCTTGAAAACAGAATATTTTGAAACTATGGCAGTTATAGCAAAATGGAAATGAAACAACAATGCACAGAAATTAAATCAAAGAAAGTTATTTGGTACAAAAGATATAGTATGTGGACCTTGTCGCCCTGAATAGCTGCTGTTCAAGCGCTGGAGTGGTTGACGTCTGGCAGTTAGGTAGTTATCACAGGCGTCACGCTGGACTCAATGCTGAAAGTTTCATGGTTCCGAAATCAGACTTATTCAACTTATTCATACAAAGAGACCATGTCTATGTGTGCTTTTTACAGTTCTGCATGCTCTTCACTTAGCTTGTTAGAATATATATATATATATATATATATATATATATATATATATATATATATATATATATATAAACGCAACTCTCCTAACACATTGGCAATGTTTTAATCTTTTATTTCGAATGCACGTTAATGACGTTTTATGGATTTACATTGCAAGATATTCTTATCATCATGGAGTTTGTTTTACATTTCTGGTGCAGGGTGTCCATTGTTACAGTCCTTGTCAGGATTTCCCTTGGTTTGTACAGGTGGTCTAGCTGCATCTGTTTATTTTACAATCACTTGGACTGAATATAATGCCCCAGCTTGTTTCCACTTCAGTTATACAATGGCGCGTGGTTTAAATCTGATAAGTTGTCCAGCTAGAAAGGGTACATATTGGTTCAGGGGTAAGTGAAATTGTTCTTATCTGAACCTGTACTATACAAATTTAGTAATTATGGTTTGTTTGACAGGTATTCTTCTTTCATAAGGAAGCTCTGCATTTATAAGCAAAACTTCACGTATTTAGCTAATTCATCATTTGCCACATTCTTATTAATTCTTTATAATGTGGGTTGTCTTTGCTGAATATTTAGCTTAGACAAGGAGCCGCTACTCCGAGAGACATGTACGGGTAATAGGCTCCGAAACATGTTGAGTAGTTACCCGCTGAATGCCCTTTAATTTATTTGGGCTGATACAGCCTATGTCAAAATTTCACAGAGGAAAGTGTGCAATATGGACAATAGTGATTCCATATGTATATAGGTTAGACAGGGACAGGTTAGCTTATGGAGAGTAAAGAGTTCGGACTGCGGAATGGGGTAATGACTACTAGGAAGTGGTTTTGGGCAAGAAGACACAAATACAATTAAAGAAAAAGATGCAGTACCCAGTATCATGGCATTACACTTACGCATTACATGGTAGGCACCAAAAGCTGCTGATCTTTAACCAAACATCAGAGACATTTAAATTACACTGAGCCTATTTTTCATCCATCGACAAAACTTGAACTTGTGTAACGGACGTCATGCTGCCAGAAGTGAAACTATTAGCCCAGGTGACTGGTTCAGATATTTCAGAGAGATTTTTGAAAAAACAGCAATCATGACCTCGATATAGATGATGATATCCAGAAACAATAACTGAACTAGAAAAACAAACAGTATTTAATGAATTAAACTTTTGCAGAAAGGAAAGCGAAGTTATAAAAGCTCCGAAAAATCTCAAAAGTGGCAAAAAGTGGCAAAGCAGTGGGATGGAATCGCCAATGAAATATTGAAAACTGGTGCAGACATATTTTATAAACCTGTCACTATCATATTTTACAAAATCTTCCTGTCTGGAATATATTCAAACAAATGGAGTAAAGGCATATTCTCCACAATATTTAAAAGTGGTGACAAATCAAAGCATGAAAACTATAGGGGGATGACTTTATGCAGTAATCTGGCGACAGTGTACAGTATGGTCTTGAATGAACGACTCATCCAGTTTACGAAAAAGAACAAAATTAACATTAAAGAACAGATTGGCTTTAAAAAGGGAAGCAGAACAGTGGATCATATGTTTACACTTAAGAGTCTCATAGATATCCATGCAAAGAAAAAAGGTACATTATTTGCATGTTTTGTTGAATAAAAAAACCTTTTGACAAGGTGTGGTGGAACGACCTGTTCTTCAAAATTCTTAGGTATGGGTCGAACTTTCTACAAAACTATACAAAGTATGTACACTAAGGTAAGTGGTTGCATAAAGACAAGACTTGGTACAACTCCTGCATTCGTTTTAAAGGTGTCCGCCAAGGTGAGGTGCTGAGTCCATCTCTGTTTTACCTTTCCTTAAACGACTTGCCACAGCAAATTGGGTTTGTATATGAAGATGCATTACAACTTGGTAATCAAAAAATTCAGTGCCCCCTTTATGCAGATGACATCATGTTATTATCAAGTACTAAACATGGCCTTCAAAAATGCCTAAACAATTTACATCTATACTGCAGAAAGTGGAAATTAGAAGTGAACTTATTTAAAACAAAAATTATAATATTGAATAAAACTGGAAAGATGCTGAGAGAAGATTTCAATTTTGGAAGCAGTCATATTGAGTGCGTCAAAACTTCTCGCTCCTTGGGTATAATGTTCAGCAATTCTGGTTCATTTAGTATGGCTATTTCTGACCTCAACACTAAGCAACTAAAAAGCCAGCTTTTAAACTTAAAAAGGTCATAGACTCAAACAATTTAAACCCGAAAGAGGCAATGTCTTTATTTAACTCACTCATCACGCCTGTTGCCTTAGACGCTCTCGATATTAGGGGAACAACCATGTGCTTACAAGAAACAAACAAAATATTAAAAAAAAAAAACTGCCGATGCCCCATTTGAAAAAGTTCATTTAGGTTTTGTAAAAAGTTTGCTCTAGGAATACACAGATATGCTGCTTCTGCAGCTATATATGGTTAACTAGGGATCTTCCCACTTGGAATATCTGTGGTGCAGGCAGTGCATAGATACAAGGTATTGGTCCCCATTGCTGTGTACTTACAAAATTAAGGATTAGCAGTCACAATCTTCGCATAGAGACAGGCAGATATGCAAGGCAAAAATTAACCTAGAAGATTATGTGTGCTACAGATGTAATGTGTTGGAAAATGAACGCCATTTCCTTCTAAAATGCCCATTATACGACATAAAAAGGGAACAACTTTTGGCAGCAGTAGGCCTATCCTCAAAATGTCCAAATTTCGAATCACTCAATGACAAGAACGGCCGACTGAGACAGAGGCTATCATTCGACACCCTTTTAATTCGCCACGTGCGACTGCTTGGCAACACAATGCAAGGACACGTGCGTTATATGGAGTGCGTAGTCGTACTTGTAGAAGGATAACCGAGTACGCTGAGTTAGGCCAACTTTCACAATTAAGGTGAAGTGGTCTGTGACTTTCGGAATAAGAAAATTAATGTTCATTCAGTCGAGATGCTGACCTGGGTTTAATGAGATGCGAGATTAGGGGTCAAATCAGCAGCCTCGTTTTCGGTTCCATTGCTGGGCAGTGCTTATGTAAACAAAGACACATGGGCACATCTTAGTCCTTGCTATTTGGGAGTGTTGAGGTGTTCGTGGATCAAATGAAAGGGTGTGATAAGTCATTTACCACTTACAGCAAAACCTTCCTATACTGAACACCCTTGGGACCTGAAAAACGTGTTCAGTAAGGGGAGGTGCTCAGTATAGGGAAGTTTGCTAACATTGGAAGTATACATTCGGGACCAAGAAATGGTGTTCAGTATAGAGAGGTGTTCGGTATATGGAGGTGTTCGGTTAGAGAGGTTTTACTGTATATAACAGTCAGTGCATTTATTGGGTTACGATTAATGGTCATTTTACGAGCATCCTGTCACCCGATACCCCACTGAAGACACAAGAGATGCCTGTTTGGAACACCCACCAACCAGATACTGCTCTGGTATTTTAATTTAAAACAGATCCATGACCCTTTCACGCTGTAACTTGACCAACAAGTGTTCATGCTTTTCAAGAGGGTATAAATTTGGGCTGGATTGGGTTAAATTTTCAAGATACAAGTGGTCCAATTTGAATAACAGAACAGTCCATTTTATCAGAAGTAAAGGGGGTTTAGAACTACTGATAAAATAAAACCTTTTCTGTAATAACATAGATTAGGCTAAGTTTCATACTTACTGATATTTTAAGTTGTGAAAAAAATATATTTGAGCATTCTAGGGCAAATTGTACAGATTTGATCAAAATTCAAAGGGCCCTACCCCATAAATATGTCATTTTGGGGTTCCTTCCTTTTTGGCTGAGAGGTGGACACAAGGTTGTCACTATCCCACCACCCCCATTGGATTATGGATCTGTATGCTTTGGCAGTTCATTCTTGGTGCAAATTGCCGGGAATAGACCCCATGTTACAAAAGTGGAGCTTTGTAGAAAAAGTGGATTTTTTTGCAAAATGGCGGATTTTAGAGGTTGAAATTCAAAGTCAGGTCAGAAGATTATTTCTTTCTAATTTGGACCTACATCTTACTGCTTGCATCAGGAAAGTATTTTTGCAGTGGATGGCAAAATATTTTGTCATCACATTGCTTGTACAAAATTTGATCAAATTACATGTACATGACTTCTGGATATTTTGGTCAGCAATGGCTGACAGATCAGAAATGAAATGGACATATTGGACTACCATGGCCCTATTATTAGACTGGAATAATACCATAATGTGGATTTAAATCTGTGGAAAGAGGACATATAAAGGTAAGCGATCATAACACATCTTTTGTACCACTTTTTACAAATTTCTTATTTGTATGTGATACCAGTTAATATCATGGCCGCCATGTTGGATTTTCTGTATTTTGGTGACGTCACAGCCTAAGGCTTAGCTTGGAACCGAGGCATGCTGGTAGCCAATCAATCTCATTCATGTCTCAGCATTTCGACTGATTGTTGACGTGGGTGGTGGGCGACAGACCAAATGTCACCCCTCGGAAACATTGTCGACCACAGACCAAATGTCACCTCGACCTTCGGTCTGGGTGGACAATGGTTTCCTCGGGGGTGACATTTGGTCTGTCGCCCAGCACCCATGTCAACATTTATAGGGAGATTTCAGACAAACTGAACCACTAAATAAAGCGAACCAATGTTTACTCAACTGGCCCTTTGTCATCTCATATGTATGAACACGCCAGTATGGACGCTCCTTAACAATGCTGACGTGGAACTCTTCTAATTTTAAAATATACCACCAGGGGGCGTTTACATCTGTATGCGGCAAGCAGACGACGTAAATATACAGAGGTTGGCCACAGGTCTGGCCTTCGCAAATTTTCTTGGTAAGAAAATAATTAATCTTTTTGTTTTTTTTATGGTACACAATGCTAATAGCTGAAGGTATAATACATGTCATAATTGTAGTTAAATGTGATGATATTGTTTATGTGAGCACAATGCCTAACAGCTCATGGGCGATAATAGCTGTACTCTAGCTCAGTATTTGCTGGTTGGTTGTACCTAAGGTAATTTAAAAACTGAATCAGGCGAAATCTGATAAACTCAACCAGTTTATACTGGTTCAGTTTACCAGATATATGCTGGTTCGGTTTACCATATATGGGTTATGTAGCAACAGCTGCTCAGCAACATGTCTAGAACAACTTACTTAAATGCATTTTTTTATTCTATATTTTCTCATTCAAACTCCAAGACATAACTCTGTGTTTTTGTGAAGCAAATTGTATTGCAAAAAAAAAAAAAAAAAAAAAAAAAAAAATAGAAATGATAAATTTTCAGTGATCCTTAGTTTCATGTCAACTACAATGAAAAATTTAGAAACATTAAACTTTATTTGTTTTGTCTTTTCAATTACAATAGTCCTTCAACCCTCAGGTTCAGAACTGAATTTTGCTGATTGTGCATAATTATCCTTTCATTGTAATGTAAAACGTACATTTATTACAAATCCAGGTGATGCCCAAGTTTTGCAGCAAATATAGTTAACCTGCAATAAATTTTTCTTCCAGTTCTGCAAAAATGACAAAATAATGGACAGATATGAGTTATCCTGTTCACGATGGAATTAAAAAAAATAACTTGTGTCTTTAATTTTTGAAAAAAATTCAAGAGCCCGGCGTAATAAAAAGATATTAAATTTCAAGTTATAGCCTCTTCTTTAAAAAAAATAAGAGAGAGAGAATAAGTTCATTTTCAGGCACTTTTAATTTTCACAAGTCTTGTACACATTACCATAAAATGCCCCAATAGTAAATAAAATGCATCAAAAACATTTAGAAAATATGAAAAAGTTGAAAAAAATCATCTGCATACAACGCGTCTGTATCTTTCCGAGACTTGTTATCAGTGCCACATAGGGAGAGGGGTACCGCTGAACGGCGAGTGAAACCCCCTTCCAATGAGTTAACAACTGACGAATCTATGTCTTTTGTTATCAAGAGACAAAATACACAGAAAAACAACAAAACAGAAAAATACTGTAGGCCACTCCCCGAAGCAAAGCAAAAGTAAAAATGGGTGTCACCACTGCAATTTTGCTTATGTTCATCCAGAGGACCCATTTAGAGCTGATGAATGGTATAGGTGCCAAACATGCAAAACATGGTGGCACGAGACTTCTGGAATAAGTTGTGGAAGGCACTTCACTAAAGGGAAGCCAAAGGTGTTTTATTGTAAAGATTGTCGTAAGAAATGGGGAATTAAGATTCTGATAGTAGAGGTTTCATTGTTCACTGGTGTTGATCCCAGCTTAGTTCAAGTTTTCAGTTTGTCTTTAAAAAATGCAGCTGATTACATCTTCCTAAGAGATTCCTGCAACTCATGTGTCTCACAACACTTTTCACCCACAAAAAACTATTGCTTAGTGTGGTCTTTTGATAATCACGGTGAAGGTTGTTCAACAGTCTAGTGACAGTTGTCGTGTGGTATTCAACACTATACGTTAGTTGATACTCTAAGAATGCATGGTACTACCAATAAGGCTATTGCTGAGATGGTCCATCATTAATTCCGCAACATGTTGTTCACTGTAATTTGCTAAAAATAAAAACATGAAAATGTACAGGTGTCATATTTCTGTCATTTATGCATCAAAAGAGGTGCTAGTCAATGCCATGAGATCACCCTAGTTTCCATGCAGACTTATGACAGACGATGTTTACATGTACTTTTCAGGAAAAGCCAATGTAGCACGCACAAGATTTTTTACATATAAAAATAGTATATTGAATTCGGAATTTGTAAGTCTCTTCTAACTTAGTGGCAGTTGCTCCTATTAAAAAGAAACATCTAGCTGGTATTGAAAAAAGTCCCGTTATAGAACTGCTAAACGTTTATTATTATTATTATTATTATTATTATTATTATTATTATTATTATTATTATTATTATTATTATTATTATTATTATTATTATTATTATTATTATTATTATTAATAATAATAATAATAATAATAATAATAATAATAATAATAATAATACGGTTTATCTATGCAAATAGAAACAGATATTACATTAACTTCATTCATGGTGATGTAATCGTGTGCATAGTTATGGAATATGATAGATATATATGTACAGAAGTTGACGTGATCAGTGAGAAACCTTGCATTAATTTGAATTTTATATTGAAAGATAACAATTATACAAATTCTGACTTGCCTAGAGTTAAGAGGCCTCTCATACATGTTAACCACGAGCAAATGACCTGGCTTTTTACCCCTTGACCCACATACTGACATATAGGCATGAGTGGCATTGACCTATTTTGTAAGTCAAACATTAAAATACCATGCTAAAACTAACTTTGTACATGGTATTATGCAGTCTGTCAAATTTATACCAGATTTGTATCTTTGAGACCATAATGAAGCTCTGAAACATGAGTGATCTTGATCTACTTTTAAGTTCATGTGCCACCCATACAATTAAATGATTATTAGATTGATACATCTTGGTTGAGAGGTTTTCGGTCGCAAACCATTTCTGTTTGTATTGATAATGAACAGAAAATCAATTACTCCACAAATTACATTATGGTACCGAAGATATACTGTGTCCATCATCAAATGTGTAATCAGAAGTAAGCTCAGGTAACCTTTGCATTTGTCTTTAATATTGTGGTCCGGTTTACCTGAAAACCTCAGGTGTGCAAGCAGGAGATGCTTTTTTCAAAAGTCCATTGCTATAGGTAAAACTGCATTACTTTTCAGCAATATATAGTATTTCGAATGAGTAATTTATAAGGATATGCCTAAGGCAAAATCATGTATAACTGGGATTTGTTTTCCATGTTGAGTCAATATTGGTTCGGTGTAGCTTAGTTTTGGTTCATTTTTTCTCATTTTTTGGTTCGTTTCCCATTTTGTTTGGATAAAGTGAACCAAAAATATATTATAAATGTCACCATAATTCACACACCAGCCGTCATATTCTAAAAATATTTATGCTAAAAGTTGAACTTATATTAGATGTTCCATATTATAATTCATGTAAGTTTTGTTGGCTAACTTGGATCTGATTTTTAATGATAATGTTGTAAGTGGTTCGATTTGTCTGAAATCTCCATATCATGTTAGCCCTTAATGTGCTAATCGCTCCAATAGTCGTTTTTACATCACCGTTATACATATATAATGGTTAAAAGATTCAAATTCCTCATGAAGATAACTGTCATTCAAGTACCAGCAAGCCTAGTCGAAAGCAAAAAGTAATCTTAGTCAACAGCTTTCCTCGGGACACTTTACAAGCATTGCGTGCAAAGTGCCCCGAGGATAGCTGTTGACTCAGTCTTAAATCAGCACTTTTAGGGTTAAATGTTGCCCTTGCAGACAAGGAATGTTGAATGGGATTCTTGTCTAGCTCTGTAATGCCAGAACACAAGTATGCAGCCAGGCTCTAATGATGGATGGGATATTAAAAACCAAAGTAATATGTTCGTAAACATAGCAGTGAGACTCCACCCATACTATTCCTCTGTGTTGGTAGAAATATATATAGCTCCATAGTTGTTTGAATCTAATAGATAGTAACCCCGCATTGCACCTGCCTCAATTGGTGGTCACTCAGGTAGGGAAGAGGGAGAAAAGCAATATTGCTATCAGAAAAGAAATAGGGTTATTGATAGTTTCGCACATATGCTACTATAGTATTTGAAATAACCACATTCCTGCTGATGCTGACCAAAATCATTTTTTAATGTGTGGATGGCATTTGTATCTTAATCATTTATACATAAGCGTTTAACTACCTCCTCTCGTGGTACGCATGTTGGTTTCCCATGATCAAAGCTGTGAAAATCTGACCTTTTATTATGCTGTTACAATATACCGTACGAAGACTGCAGAAAACACCATGACGACTGCTTCGATAGGAAAAAAACTTCCCTTTTTATGCATAGTGTAATGAGTAAGAATTACAAAAGGACCGCCTTATGAAAAAAAGTCCTGCTTTATATATATTTTACTGAATAAGTTATACCATACTGACATATCTGTAAAGGCAGCCCCAGTTAAATACACACGAGACGTGTATACAGGTCGGCTCTGGCATGGAGTGGAACGCATTAGCTTACAGCCTTCCCTTAGGACCGTGAGAATAGGATCTAGCTTGGTTTATAAATATGGAACTCTGAGTAGAAGACTATTAATATTAAAGCTACATGTACAAGCTGTAACGTGTGCTGCAGGACCTAGCATGGAAGAGGTGGCGTCTTTAATAGAATATTCTGCAGAGATTCCAGCCACTCATTCATGTGCTTCCATGGTTCCTCTATATGGTCTTAGACAGACAACTAAAACGCTAATTGGACTAAGAGTTAGAAATTTTCTACAAATGCTGTTTATCATTTGGCTCAGACGTGATTTTCCAGTTACCCATGGGCAGAGCCCATGAGTAGAGCCCATGGTATCTTGCTTCTCTTGCTTTATTATTTGTTGTTTCAAGGGGCTATTATTAATCATGTGAAATGTTACAACTTACACGACCATCAGAATAGCTGCAGAGAGTTTTAGTCATCAGAGCTTGCATCTCTAGAGTCAGTAAAATTTTACATAGTATGGATAACGATGATTCCCAATTAATATTTTCTCCGTCAATTACAAAGATTTACCGTAAATTCATAAGCAGTCTGTCAACAAAATACTTACAAATTTGCCGGCTTTTGAAACTCAGAATCATAACACGGACAGAAGCTCGGTCCGGTCCGGTCCGGTCCGGTCCGGTCGATATTGTATTGTATTATTAAGAAAAGAACTAAACTTGTCGGTACAAGTGATTTCATAAGACAAGAAATTGAGAATATTGTTAATAATACACCTGGAATAGTTAAGGGCATGGTCTGCACACATAATAAAACAGGTTTCGCATGGCAAGCCGTTTTAACATTTAATTAGATTTTTAGATATTCAAAATGAATTTTGGACATCCAAAATAAATTTTGGACATCCAAAATGAATTTTGGACATCCAAAATTTAATTTTGGATATCAATAAGTCAATTTTGGATATCTAAAAATGATTTTTGATTTCCAAAATTGATTTATGGATATCCAGAATTGAGTTCTGGATATCAATACTTGAATTTTTGGATATCTACAATTCAATTTTGGATATCCAAAAACAGCTTGCTGTTTCATTGGGAGCCAATAACTCTATATCACAAACAGGGCAAGCCGTTTTAAGATTTATGGACATCCAAAATTCAATTTTATATACACATGATTAAATTTTGGATATAAAATTCAATTTTAGATATCCATAATTCAATTTTGGAAGTCCAAAATCGAATTTTCGATATCCAAAAATCAATTTTCCATATCCAAAAATGTTGTGCTTTTTAATATAGTTTCACGTCCTATGCTAGAGCATTCTCATCAATAAATATACTGTAACCTGTACAACTGCTACAGTTGTAAAGAACACAAATTCTGTACTTTTTGCTGTCCGTTTGTTATATTTTTGATTGAAACAACTGATTAATTTCTTATTCTTTCTATAAGAAAACTACACATAATATAATAATACCAACATCTGTTAATGGTTAGTTTGTAGGATAACCAATTCAAACCTATTCTATAAACTACTCCAGTATGATATCAACGGTTATTATAATGACATAATTGTGGATATGTATACTGATTCATCAGTACAGTTGAAATTTTCTACTGGTCTTTCAAATAGAATTATGCTTTGTAATGGCGTGCGACAAGGCTGTGTCCTAAGTCCCACGCTCTTTAACACTTTTATTAATGATCTACCTGATATATTCGATGACAAGTGTTCTCCCGTGCAGCTCTACAACAAAAAAATTAACTGTCTCTTATATGCGGACGATTTAGTGCTACTATCAGAAAGTCAACAAGGTCTGCAAACATGTTTGGATCATTTACGTGTCTACTGCATAGACTGGAACTTAAACATAAATTACCAAAAAATCCAAAGTTGTAATCTTTAACAAAACTGGAAGGAGGTTAAAGCAACAACAATTTCTCCTGGGAGATGAAATATTAGAAGTAGTTAATCATTACTGTTATCAAGGAATTCAAATAAGTGCCAATGGATCTTTCAATCTTGCTGTAAAACATCTGTGTGAAAAGGCTACAAAAGCAGCAGCAAAATTAAAACAAATTATTTGGAACACTGGGATAGATATATCTGTTTCATTAAAACTGTTTGAAAAACTTATTACTCCTATACTTTTATATGCTTGCGAAGTATGGAGACCTTTTATAGTGAAACCGGAAAAATGCTTCTCCGGGGATATTATAAATCATACCAATTATTCTTTTGAGAAGATACATTTAAGCTATTTGAAATTTTGTCTAGGTGTGAACAAAAAGGCCAGTAATTTTGCCGTTTTAAGTGAGTTGGGTCAGTACCCACTCACGCTTAACACTCTCACACAAATATCAAAATACTGGTTCAGAACTGTTAAACTGAACCCAGACTCATTATTGTATGACTGTCTTTTATGCAATATATACAACTTTGATTAAGGGCAATTTCTATGGTTGAAAACGCTACAAAATGTATTTCAAATGTCGGGTTTCTGTAACATGTGGAATAATCTAGGTTATAATAATGAAGACTTTCCTTCAAAAATGTTCAAAAAAAGAATGCAAAGGATATTTAAAAACCAATGGAAAGAAAATTTAGCCACTAATAGTGAACCTGACAAAAAACTACGAACATATGTAAAATTTAAATACCAATTTGGACCAGAAAAATATTTATATTTAGTGAAAGAGTATAGAATTAGAAAAAAATATTACCCGATTTCGAATAAGCGCCCACAACCTCAAAGTTTAAACTGGCAGACACAAAAGACCTATTAAAACACCTTTAGAAGGGCGGAAATGCGATACCTGTGAAAAATTGGAAGACGAGGCACATATTTTAATCGATTGTAAAAAATTTACACAGCAACAAACTACCTTTTTCGACAAACTAACCGAAATTTTCCCTACATTTTATACTTTTTCGAACCCAGAAAAATTTATCTTTATCATGAAATTTGAAGATGCCGATATAATCAAACATACTGGGACATTTTTCGACCAAGTGACTAAAGTTAGAGGTCAACTTTGATGATATATATTTTTTAAATAGCATAAATATCCCCAACATCCACTTGCAGTATTTGTTTTGCAGGCGACCCTTTGGGGCCAACGCCGGCCAGCCCACCGCACCGAGCTGTAGGGCGGCAGGGCGGCGATGTAGTGAAGAGTGTTCTTTTTTTCTTTTTTTTTCTTTTTCTGAAGAATGAAGTGGAATGTAGTCTAGTGTCGTGATATGATGTATTGTTTTGTACTATATTATATTGTATTGTATCGTATTGTGATTCATGTATATATTTATGTGTTTTGACTGACAGAAAACCATGTCTGTATATGGTGCAGTTAATAAAGTCATTCATTCAAAGCTACTAACGGTTTTATATAAATCAGCATGCACAGAACTGAAATGAAGGTACAGGCATAAAAATAGTGGAAGGTGTCATTGATTTGGCCCGTCTCTGACACCTGACTCTCAAAGACCTAGTTGAATAGATGGAATCTACTATTCAGAGATATTAAGCCCATGTGATGCTGAAGACGTGATTGTCATATAGAAGTAAAACTGTTCTCGAACGCGAAAGATGAAATAAAAATTTGTGAGAAGGCTTATGCCATTTATTAAGATAGGTTTCAAGATGAGATATACTTGTGTCTGCCGAATATGTAATAGTATTGGATTCTTAACATGGACTCTATGAAAATTATTAAACATGGTTGTCCGTGCCTGACAATGCATGGATACCTTTTTTGGCTGAATCCCAGTCTAAATACATGGGAGGGTTCGTTATTCAGGAACATCGGGCGAATTTTGAGAAACCCCATTATTCATAAATTGTAACATTAATGATTATTTTTTGTTTACGTCGTTGGTTTCATATTTTGCAATCGAGTTTCCATGTTTACCGGTGATTAGATGCACCCAACAGACCTGACAGTAACGACTCGATCTGCAGATAGCGAAAAGATACTCTGGCTACAGTTTCTGTGGGTGTACTTCCATACCAAAATCCTTGGCATAATCCGAAATAAGTCTGACAAAAAAAGAAAAAAATAATAAAAATAATGAAAAGTAAGTAGTTTCAAATCTGCCCACTTTAAGGCTAAATTGTAACTACTTATATTCAAAATGCGAATTAGTTTTATAAATAACTTCAACGAAAATAGTAGCAACATATTCTAAAAATACTGATTAATGCCGTACATCTTCCAGCAACATATGCAATAGATGGAGACCAGTGCAAATAGTTACTAATGTCGTGACTTAAAAGTTTGCTTTTCTGCACTGCTTTAATGTGTCACTGTAAAACCGGTAGCTGACGAATGGTTTGGCGAGAGATAATCACGCTTTAGCTCTGTCAGAACGCTGAACTTACTGTGCATTGTCCGCGTTTGTCGTCCGGCAACAAGTCACATTCTCCATTTATAAAAAACCAATACATTTCTAGTTTGGTTAGCAGCTATCTTGTATGGGTCTCTTCAAGTTTATTCAAATGGTTTAATAATTAAAAAAAAAATACAGTCACTTTTGTTTAGCTCTGAGCCGTACAAGCTCAACAGCTGACCCCGCGATATTCTTTCCGAAATTTTGTGACGATGTTTTGTACCTTTTAACTTTTACAAAGTCGGTCACTGGGTTCTCTTTATCTCTTTCAGTGACAAGTTTTGACTGAGTCAACAACTTTCTTCATAGTGTTTTGTGCGAGCTGGACCATTATAATGGTCTCCGTATCTGTAGACATGCTGGTACTTGAACGAAAGGTCGATTTACAAGGATACGAATTTAGTATCGTTATGTCAATGCAGTGCACATCCACTGTTAAAGAAATAACGAGTAGCAATGAAAGAATCACAATTGACGGGAGTATTCTTCAGCCTGGCTTTCACGCAGGCCCTGAAAATTATGGTTGTTCCCCTTGCACGTTATAATAGATTCTACCAGCCTCAATTTCAATTTCTATCACAATAGTTTTTCTTCACGTCACTTTTTATGAGGAAAAATTTCCTCATTTTGCTTTTTGTGAGAATATCTACTCAATACCAGTTACATTTTCTTTCTGGTATTGAAAAAAAACCCGGAACTTTAGTAGGAGCTCTTGTGAATAATGTTGTGAAAGACCAATTGGCTTTTGTGGCCACAAACTCGAAGACAAGGAGGTCTTTATTCTATGTCATTTTACCTGCAATTTAAAATCACCTGTTGTGTGAGGCAGGCAGCAGGGTCGGTCACACACTGCAGGTAGCGCTGCTGTACTGACGTAAACCGAGTAGTGCAACTAACATGGGCTCCTGGCATTTACACAATACACAAACAGAAAACAAAATCACAGCACATATATATATGTCTCATTTACTCAAACACAACTTTAGCAACTGGAATATCAATGCAACGATTGTACCCGTGAATTTTGCTGCTTCAGTGATAATTTCAAGTTTAATCAGAGTGACTTTGATCAGTATGATGAATCAATCCAACTATTGATCTCAATAATCAACGCCACATCACAGATTGATCTTAATTTGAGTTGAGATCAGGCTACAATATGTTCTTTATTTCTACCTTCGCTTCACGGCTTTTTGAAAACAAAAACAAAACAAAATGTCGATTCACACAAGTTTATGGTTTGTTCATGTCGCTTCAATTTGTATAAGAAACAGATATTGATGTTCACTTTTTGTAACTGAAGGTTTCAGTTTTTACATGATTTACAAGCTTCTCGTTTCACTGCGTACACCTTCTAAAAATGCAACATCGGATTTCACAACGTTTAAAATCTCTACTTGGTCCTTCGTTTTAACCCATGCAGAAGCCTTTGACTCAAGCTTGAGCAAATCAGTTTATTGCTTAGTGTGGTGTCAGTCGCCAAGGTGGACATGTTAGCATGGTTGGTACCGGCAATAGCTGTGTAAACATGGTAATTGCAGCTACGTTGGTATTTTGTTCCAGACCCGTGGACACGATCATTGTCAATGTTTGGCGGAATTAAGAATTGAATTTCCCTTCCTTTTTATTGTAATTATGGGCAGATGAGTCCAAGTTATGAAAAAACATTATTTTTAATGAAATCGTGTCTGCGACTCGAGACTTCACAGAGATGCCCGTCAAAAAAGTTAAAGTGGATCTTACCAGTCATCATCACTGATCCTGCGGCACCAAAATAGCATAAGGCGACTTGCGACCTAGTGACCAGAGGCATTAAGTTAGGCGACCGATAACCTGAACGACGAATCTCAGTGACTTAGATTTTTATGGCCTTGTGACCCGGACACCACCAAAAGAGTGTCCTGGATATCTATCTAGAGCCCCCATCATGGTCGTACATATTCTATCACCAGGCATATGTTATTTCAATAACACACAATGGATATTTGCATGAGGAAACCAACGTGGTGATAAATTATATCTGGAGAATGGAAAAATCTCAAAAGGATAGATGAATATTAAAACCATTGTAGCTGTGTACAGATGTGTAAGGCGTGTGTTTCGTGAATACTTTCTATATTGTAGTTTTGTTTATGGAGCACCCCTAGTTTATATATATATATATATATATATATATATATATATATATATATATATATATATATATATATATAATGTGCACTACATCATTATCTGAATTTGTTAAAATTCATAACTCGAACCTGTAACTTAATCTTTTATGTCAGTGCAGTTCTCTTCCAGTATGTACAAGAGTGGGATAGATAGATAGATAGATAGATAGATAGATAGATAGATAGATAGATAGATAGATAGATAGATAGATAGATAGATAGATAGATAGATAGATAGATAGATAGATAGATAGATCGATAGATCCCTGCATGTCATTAAAGTGTGTGTGTCAACACACACTTTTCTGTTTTCCCTGAAATCCTTTCTTTCTTTCTTTCTTTCTTTCTTTCTTTCTTTCTTTCTTTCTTTCTTTCTTTCTTTCTTTCTCTCTTTCTTACTTTCTTTCTTTCTTTCTTTCTTTCTTTCTTTCGTTCTTTCTTATTTACCAGCAAATTTATACATACATAGAAACTCCAAACTTGGCATGACTGTACCTCCATACAAGGGGTTTGACCGTTTTATACAGAGGAATGGAGATGTTTAAAATTATGCATATTAGGGGCATTTGAAATATTTAATCTTGAATATCTTCAACACTGTGATAGATACACATGTCATTCCAACTTCTACTAGGAATTTATTCATTGCGCATCTAATGAATTTAAAACAAAAGTTGTAGCAATTTACATTATGCTAATTAGCAGCATTTGAAATTTTAAAACTTGAATATCTTCAAAACTATTAAAGATAGAGATGCCATTTCAACTTCTACTAGGGGGTTGTTGACCATTGCACATGTAATGAATCTAAAACAAAAGTTGTAGTAATTTAAATTATGCTAATTAGCAGCATTCGAAATTTTCAATCCTGAATATCTTCAACACTATGATAGATACACATGTCATTCCAACTTCTACTAGGGGGTTATTGACCATTGCGCATGTAATGAATCTAAAGCAAAAGTTGTAGTAATTTAAATTATGCTAATTAGCAGCATTTGAAATTTCAAAACTTGAATATCCTCAAAACTATTATAGATAGAGATGCCATTTCAACTTCTACTAGGGGGTTGTTGACCATTGCACATATAATAGATCTGAAACAAAAGTTGTGGCCATTTGAATTATGCTAATTAGCAGCATGTAAACTTTTAAATCTTGAATATCTTCAATACTATTATAAATAGACATGGCATTTCAACTTCTACCGGGGAGTTATTGACCAGTACGCATCTAATGAATCTAAAACAGAAGTTGTAGCAATTTAAATTATGCTAAATAGCACCATTAGAAATTTTCAATCTTGAATAACTTCAACGCTATAATATAGAGATGCCATTCCAACTTTTACTCCTGTGTTATGGAATAGTTGAACATTGCCATACCAATATGCTTTGAAGACACACACACACACTGATTTGGTATGTAGCAAATCATCTTTCCTAGTTGTTTGATGTACTCTGTTACTACCTTATCAAGATACGGAAAGGTTGAAAAATATGATCCCATTTGTGATATTTGGGTAGTAGCCGACCGTATGCGTATGCACGAAGCCGCCGAAAAACAAATATCTGTATTCATACGTGCTATACATTTGGTCTGGTAATTATGCCATCTTCGGCATCTAACTTAGGATTATGACGTCATTACCAGCACCTTAGCAACGTTATGCCAATATATAACCGTTTTTTTTTTTTCAGTTTTGCAGTGTCAAACATTAAAATACAATGTATAGGTACACACTGTCACTTGCTCGGAGAGCCGAGAGTATAATATAATGTTCACACAAAACGTCAGTTGTAATACTGGGAACCCTCGCATGTGTTCATTGAATAGTGTATCGACTCACTGTAATAAGACCATCGACTGTTGCTTGTATCAGGTCCCCGTTCGTGTTTATTTTGATCATGCTTGCTACTGAGCGATGTTTTCCAAATTTATTATGAGGTATCTGACACAGGAATTGTCCATCTTTAGTCAAAACATGTATGGTTTGTGAATCTGAGATAAATAATCTCCCTAATTTGTCAGTGCTTACACCGTATGGGTTAATCAATCGATGTTGTTCTTGTCCATACGGGAAGCGAAAGCGTGCGTGTTTTGTGAAGACTTTGATACTTTTGAACCCTTCGTCTGTAACTATTATATCATCATTTGCCATGTTAACAGCGACACGTATCGGCCTTTTGAACTGGTTCTGCAGTTTTCTTTCTGCCCTGAACGTGCATATTTCGTCCACCAACTTGCACTTTGGTGGCGGAGAAAAGATGGAAACGCTTTTTTTATCAGTGTCAACTACAATGACTTTCCCTGCACTGTCGGAAGCAACAGCATCAGCTGATTTTAATCCATCTTTAAATGTTGCCACCAAAGTTCCATTAAAATCATACACTCGCACACCATTGGGTCCCTCACATACAACGATATACAACTGTGAGCAAACTGTAACATCTAAAGGTGTTGACACTGTTGGAAATGTCCTCAAAAATACCCCATCGCCGCGGATCACGGTTATTCTATTGTCTCTAGAATTTGCCAAGATACATTCATTGTTTGGGCCACTTGTCAAACCTTGTATTTTTGCGTTGTCAATCTGACAATTCAACACTGGACTGACTTTAACGGTTAAAGATTGCTGTGTTGATCCCAATGCAGACATACCGCTCAACTCCTTACTCCAGCCACCCCTAGTAGGACTATTGGTGTCAGATGGATTAAACTGGGCATTACAGGATGATGAGCGCTTTTTTTGCTTTCTATTGGAGCTTCGAGATCTCGTTGGTTTGTCTGTCTCCTCTGTGACAGCATCCGAAGATACCCAGGGCAATTCAGCATGAAACGGAGGCTTGTACTCAACGACCTGACCAAAACAGCAAGCAAAACCTTCACTCGACCCAGAGCCAGATTCCAAAAGTCCCTTTTGCTTCATAAGATGGCAAGTTCCTTCATTAAATCCAAAGGCAGTATATTTATTGAGTCTTCTTTCTATTTCAGTTAGACCGCTGGTCCCAAGTTTTGGAGTTGTAATCCCTTTTAATTCTCCCAAGGCGTCAATATCCTCCGAGTCAAATTTACCAAGTAGAGTTTCCAGAAACGATAGGTGATACTTTAGATCTTGATCAGCAGTTGCAACAATGTCATGGTGTGATTCAATGGAACTTAGTTCCTTTGAGAACTTGTTTTGCAATTCTCGAAGACTGATTTCCATACATTGCTTTACTGCTGAAATCAGAGCATCAGAGCGAGTACGAATCTGTCCTTCTACTTTGTCTCTACAAGTGGAAAGTTTATTTCGAGAACTCAAAATGTCGATCGAAACACGTTCCCATTTATTGATCTCTTCCTTTGTATTGTCTATGTGCTGTTTTACATCTCTGATGCCCTTCTGAAAGGCTAATTGCAAGTCCATAATTTTATGTCCAGCGTGGCGAGATTTAGAGTCATTCATTGTTGTGATCATACAGCTTGCACATAATGGTACGAGGCAGTTCATACAGCAAGACACAATGACATTGGACGGATGAACCTTGCATGACGGCTTGCCTACATCACCGCTAGGATTGTGATCTTGGTATTTGTTTGTGGTCGGTTTGTATGCTGTCCTGCCTACAGCACTCAGTACCACGGTTGAATGCTCCCGAGTTACTTTCAATCTGCTGTGGGCTTGACGGCAATCTTCACACAGATATTCTTCGCAGTCGTTGCAAAATACAGAAGCAACGATGTTTTTCTCATCCTGCGCACATCCGCTGCACTTGTGGTCTGACATTGAAACCCTCTGTTGACCAGCGATAGCATCCTTTAGACTACAAACCATGAAATTAGTAGCAAAAGCGTCAACACCATCAACTGGTATCTGAATGTGTCGTCGACATATGGGACAAGGGAAGCCAGGAGAGCCAGCCATCTTTTCTCGCTGACCAGTACGACTCTGTTGATTCTGAATGTAGGACTCCAAGCATACTTTACAGAACGTATGCAAACAGGGCAGACTCTTTGGCTCCTTAATGTTTTCTAGACATATTTTGCATGACAAAAATTCTTCGCTGATCATCGTACCAAGACCCACAGTCGTATATTCATGTTCCGACGTCATTGTTAACCGATGAAAAATTCTGTTATGTACACATCAGCAAGATGGCTTCCTTAGTAGTGCATCGCTATCGATAGGTTATGCTTGTTTTGTTGCCGCAAATGAAACATAAAACTCGTATTGATTTTTTAGACGTAGCCGCTTTTTATCCATGCGCATATACTGGCGCAATCGCCAATTTCATTGAAAATATGTTTATTTGAAAATGTTGGACCGCACCCTGACTCACAAAGGCAGGCGACACAGTGTTGGTATATCATGCACGGGGATGACTTGCGGGGTTTGGAATCTTGTCAAAATGAAACATTGACCAATACGATAAAAAATTTACAGTCGCAGAAAGGTTACTCTAATATTCTCCCATGTGTAATTGCAGACTTTCTAAAAAAAACAACAAAAAAACAAAAACAAAAACAAAAGAAAACAAAAAAAAAAACAAAAAAAAAACAAAAATAAAAACAATAAAAAAAAAACAAAAACAAAAACAAAAAAAAAACAAAACAAAACAAAACAAAAAAAAAAAAACAAAAACAAAAAAAAAAAAAACAAAACCTGACAATCGAAAGCATGAAAATGGTCAAGCTTGTGATATGGACAATTTTCTAAACGAATTTCTTAAAAACGATGGTCCTGCACTCACATATTCACTGGTTACTCTATTTAATCATTAAAAATTGCCAGAGTGTTTTTTTTTCTGGGATCAATTGTACCAAATTAAATATGCTTAACAAATATAGTAACAGAGAATCCTTCCAAAAAATCGAGGTATTACAGTGACATATAATGTATATAAACTTTACTTAAGTGACTGAGAGGGAACTCATATTGCGCATAGAGGTGATCGGTGTACCAGGTTTATTAAACAGAACCTATCGGAAAAAGTATCGGCGAAAGTTTGTTTGTTTGTTTTTTACATTGAAAGATATAGTTAGTTTACAAAAATGTGAAGAAAAAAAAAACATGGCTGGATTTTCTACAAATTTTACTTATTCGCCTATGTCATAGAGGAATTCAGCAGAAAGTGTACTTGAAGTACTCATAAGAGAGCTAATAAGTCATTTTTGGATCCTCTGAAAATTCACGGTATGTGGTTGTAAATGTGTAAAACAATGCTCGGTATGAGGTTGTAAAAGTCGTAAAACAATGCTGTATCTTGTTTCCGACGCTGTACTCCCTTGTGATGTTGAACTTTCTTGATATGCTGACTATTAAAACAAGATCTGATTACTTCATTTGACGATATGTGCATTTCATGTCTTTTGCACGCAAATGGTATATATCTCATGGCGAATTGTGAAGGTTGCTTCACGAGAAAAAGAAATACTTTATTTCATATCCCATGGTTGTGCACTGTGCAATGAAATTAAGTAATAGAAAGGAGTGTCTTTCCTTTGATGAAAATTAAAATATCTCACCCATCGGTGTCACCTTCTTAAGGAGGTCCATGGCACCTGCCATTAGACCATACGGTAAATCGCAGTGGTTTGAAGTATTTCCCTTCTATAAGATACGATTTAACAGTGATGAGTCATTTAATTTTTTGATCTTATTTATTTATTTATTTATTTATGTATGTATGTATGTATGTTTGTATGTATGTATGTATTTATTTATTTATTTTTCTTTATTTATTTATGTATTTATTTATTTATGTATTTATTTATTTTTCTTTCTTTCTTTCTTTCTTTCTTTCTTTCTTTCTTTCTTTCTTCCTTCCTTTATTTTTCTTTCTTTCTTTCATTGGTACGCGGATGGGAAAGTGTTGGCACGGCCATACTTATCCGAACTGAGGTAAGGTGAGGTAAGATATGATATAAATCTGTAACGATGTGTATATCGTGACAAACTGTTCACAGAAGTGTGTTAATTCAGAGTTGTGTAGTACGGAGCCCCAGATGGGACATGAGAGAATTTTTTTTATTGTGTGGGAACGCAAAAGAATTTTTTTCACAGCAAAAAGCAGTATCTGGAGCCCCAGAGGCGCCATAATACATTAAAATTTATGTCCTTTCATGAAAAGAATTATTTTTGCCCTCAAAAATATTTTGCGTTCCCACGTAAAAGTTTTGCGTTCCCTCGAAAAAGTTTTGCGTTCCCACGCAAAGATTTTGCGTTCCCATGTAAAAGTTTTGCGTTCCCTCGCAAAACTTCTACGTTCCCTCGCAAAAGGTTTGCGTTCCCTCGCAAAAAAAGTTTTGCGTTCCCTCGCAAAATAGTTTTGCGTGGGAACGTAGAAGTTTTGCGAGGGAACGCAAAACTTTTACATGGGAACGCAGAAGTTTTGCGCGGGAAAGCAAAAAAAATACTTTTTTTCCTCATGTTCCCTCTGGGGCTCCATTTTTTAGCCCAAGGGACATAAGTAAAAGAAAAAATAATTAGTGCGAGGGGACGCAAAATGTTTTGCGAGGGAACGCAAATTTTTTTTCTCATGTCCCCTCTGGGGCTCCTTAGTGTAGTGCCATAATGAACAGAAACATATTTTGGTCATTACAGGATGTAGCAAAAAAATACATCTCATATTTTAAGCAGATTTTCCCTTGGAAGCTTAGTGCCTGACATTACATAATGTTGTTCATGGTCAATTTATTGACAGACGTCACAAAAGCTATGGCGTACAGAAGCTTTGGTTGGGCGTTAATGTCTCCCAGTTTCAATGTAAAGTCATTGTGCCTTAATTTCGTTTATTTTATCTACCTTCAAAATTAACGCTCTAAATAATGCTCAAAATTTAGTTCTTGCTTAAGTGATTTGTACGTTTCAAATATGCGCCAGTTATTTGAATTGGGCATTTCATTGCTCCATTGATATCGAAATAAATTTATTTTCTCTACTTATGCGTCAAAAAGGAGGAAATTCGTTTAGAAAATCTTCATTGTCCCAAAGTTGCATTCCAACTATCCTTTACAAATTGAGCTAGGTTGATTGGTTTTTTCTAAACCAGTTTTTCAAACAGAGGATAGTAAATAAAGGTTTCCAAGCTCTCCAAATACCGCGGTATTACACATTTTCCTATGTTACCTACGTAGGATATATTTTGAAAAATTCATACATAATCGTATACAGATCGGGTCAATGGCGAAACAATTGTCTCAAAAGACTCAATAAGTCACTCAAATATATGTAAAAATGCTAAAGACGATTTGATTTATCTCTTGTTCGTATGTCCATTAGGTACGTCCTTCCGTCCGGATCCAATTGCTTGTCAAAACGATAAGTTAGCCTCTTGAAATTGTTAGGACATGCTCTATTAATGAAATTCTAGGTTTATTTCGTTATTGCTAGCACCACTTAGTGGTAAGCGTAATACGGGGCCGAAACGAGACAAAATTGAAAACGCTTTTGTGTGTTATATTTTCAACGGATCTTTATGAAATTTGAAAGAAACAGGCAAATATGGCAGACTACAACCGTATACTACTGTTGACGACCTATAAATGAACGGAAAACAGGCGTTATTATCTGGTGAGTTTTATGAAATTCATTAATTTGAGAAA
Organism: Hermodice carunculata; assembly: GCA_964020975.1. Classification (NCBI taxonomy): domain Eukaryota; kingdom Metazoa; phylum Annelida; class Polychaeta; order Eunicida; family Amphinomidae; genus Hermodice; species Hermodice carunculata. The sequence continues at coordinate 51,202,105 of OZ026619.1, forward strand.
TATCAAGGCTAATTTTACCAAACGCACACGAAACGTGTAAAGGCTAATTTTACCAAATGCACACGAAACGTGTATCTTGTGTGGGAGTTTAATATCATATAATATGGCTGACCTTGATCTACTTTCTCGGGATTACTGTTGGAATACATTTAATTTTAATTTTTAATTAAATTCATTACTGTGATAAATTTTTGAGCTGGAACTACAAATGTTACACCAAATATGCATTAGACCAAATTTCGGAATATTTTGGGTAACCTTGACACATTTTTCAAGATCAGTAAGCACTTCGTAAAACTTAAAGACCCGAAACTCAATATGTTGTGGCAGAATCTGGCTAGGGATACCAAATGTATTGCAAATTAGTATCATATGTAAAAGTTGTATATTTCATGATATGGATGACCTTGACATACCTTCTTCAGGAAATGTTTCTTGTGATGGTCATAACATCCGAACTTGTTGACACATATCAATATTTACACCTAATATATGCATTAGGCCGACAGTAAAATTTTGTAAGGTGTTGTGTAATCTTGACCTATTTTTCAAGATCAGAATGAACTTAAATAAAGGACACTAAATTCAATATTTTGTAATAGAATAAGACTAACGATACCAAATGTACCACAAATATGCATCATGTTATTGAAGTTTGATATTGCATAATAGAGATGACCTTGACCCACTTGTTCAAGGTCATGGAGGGAATGCATTTCAATAAATGGAATTTTTTTCGATGGTATACAGATCACATTCAACAGAGCATAAGGCACACGAGCCTCTCGTTTAAAGTGTTTATATATATATATATATATATATATATATATATATATATATATATATATATATATATATATATACATATGTCAAACTCAATATAAGTGTGTTGTCATGTTTAATCTTTTACTTTTTGGGGACACCGGGCGTTGACTCCGAACCCCCAGCACTCCTGTTGTGAAGGGATAGGATATCCCAATAAATTTCATGTTATGTTGGTGTATTTGCTGGAGAACAGCAAAACACCAAACAAACAAACAAACCCCACAAAAAACCAAAAACAAAAACACACAAACCCCCTATATTTTTTCGCACGACAGGATCAAGCTATGCTGTGATCTATTGTGGCAATGCAGCTGAGATAGCAAATTTTATTGCCTACATACTCACTCACAAGTGAACTACAAGTCACCTCACATGAACACAAGAACTCAGGACCATGAATTTGTTATTCACGACATGTCTCAGCCTTTTCCATATAGTTAAACCATGCCATGGTGACATTGGAGCAATTTGCCACAGCATTAAGGTGGAGTCGGGAATCGGAATTGAAGGCGCTTTTAACTGGACCAATGAAAACACACAGCCCGTGGTAAGAATTTTCTTATTGTGTTGCCATGTTACCCGTTTTTTCACTTTGTTTATTATTATTATTATTATTATTATTATTATTATTATTATTATTATTATTATTATTATTATTATTATTATTATTATTATTATTATTATTATTATTATTAATATTATTATTATTATCATTATCATTATCATTATTATTATCATTATCATTATTATTATTGATGAAATCCTTAATACAAGAAAATAGGGTAACGAAAGACGATGTACGTAATAACATCATTGTTGGTCCTCTATCTCATATCAAGATTCGTCACACAAGCTACAAATTTTGTTTTTGCAATATAACGCTCTTTTGCTACGGAACATTTATTGGGCTCATATTTCCATGCCAAACAAATACATTTTGCATGACACATCCACCCTTCATGATACATGCATGTAAATATCCTTATACAGGATTTTTTTTTTATCAATGCACCCACCACTAATTGATTCCAAACCTTTAGCATGGCGAGCAGAGTCCGACATGTTCATTACTCACACACGGTTTCCTGACACAGGATAGTTGTATTCAGACAGGTGCTACTTGATCCATGGTCTGTGAAAACGGGTTACATACAGTTCAACAGTCAAATCACATCAGCGTTGTCTTTTGCAGTTCCTGTACCATTTTATCCACCAGGTGGGGCTGTATGAAGACATCTATGCCTGTCATGGCCAGGACTTTTGCCTGCTTCAGGGTGTGAGGCTGCGCTTCTGCTTTTCCTGCGTGAAAATTTAATAACGTTTTGTAATTTTATCTCAGAGTCAGGATGGTTACATGATATGCGTGTGGTGAAGAAAATTTTGATTACTTTGGAATTTTCTGCAATGTTTCTTTCATAGGCATAAGTGGGTTGACATTAACAATATGGTTCAAGATCAAAAACAAATATATCTTAAATTACCAGTTAATTAGCGAAGCGCCTGACAAGACCCGTTGAAAACAGCACAAAATTGCTCCCGAACAAGGACTTTCTACGATTATAAGTGTGTGTACGCTTAATTAATCTGCACGGGTACGGCCTTAATATTGAACAATTTTGTACCATCAATAACTGGTCATATATGGTCATGGGATGTATCTGTGAATGTTATGGAGAGTAAGTGTAAAGCGAGCTGATAAAATTCAGATGTACATACATGACTTGCAAAATCACGATATAGTTATAAAACGTAATAGCTTATATCCATAGATTTTCGGCAAGTGTTCATTCATTCATTCATTCATTCATTCATTCATTCATTCATTCATTCATTCATTCATTCATTCTTTCTTTCTTCCTTCCTTTCTTTTGTAAAATTTCATTTCTCACCTACTGCATGGGCATAGTCTCTGGTATGGTGAGCTGCCGAAGTACCAATATGAAACATCGGGTGAATGCTAGGCACAACGTACGAGACATTCCCCATGTCTGTGCTTGCTTTGATATTTTCTGAACATTCCATGTTATCCGGCTCCATACCAAAAGTTGCTGCGTTGGATTTGTACAGGCTTGCCAATGTAGGATTAATACGCACATCGTAATATCCATGAGATGGGTATGTTATTTCTACCTAAATCAGAGCGAGACAGAGAGAGATGCGCAAGTTGTGTATTTTTGTTTACGCAAGCAAAATACTGGAGAGCATACTGTAGATGTGCTTATTATACAGATATTATGAACATAAAAATAGCCGGTCTACCGCCCTCAATACCCCATCGGCCAACATATTCTCCGTCTTCGCTGCTGCTGGCATCTGAGGCCTTGATGGTGTGAAGATGACACACTCCTGTGTGGTATCTCATGCGATTACTCCGTACACCAAATTTCAAATTACATGCCAATATATCAGATTTGCCGAATATGCTTTGATAAAATTGACGTATGTGACTTTGAAAATGAGGAAAAGGTCACTGATATACAATCCCGTTCAAAGCTACTCTATAAAAGGAGCACCTACCAAATTTTGTTTGGAAAGCTCATTCCATTCTCTGATTATCATGTGACTTTGCTGCAATGAACAAAATTGACCCCGGTGACCTTGACGGAAGGTCAAAGCTGCTGATATACAATTAAATCCGAGCTGTTCATAAAAGGATTATACATACCAAGTTTGGTTGAGGTAGCTCTTTACATAGGAACAGGTGTGGACGAATCGAAGGACGGACGTCGACACCATAACAAAACTTTTCGGTGAAAAGTTTTATCGAGGGGTAAATACCATTATGCATCTTTGCAATAACAAAAGCAATTAATAGCATTTTGGAAAAGTTAATGTTATATGAGTTAGTTTTACCTGACATCCAGTGGCAGTTGCTGCTGCTTCGGCGCATGTTTTCAGTTTAGTTTCAAGTAAATTTAATTCTGGTTGAGTTGGCGCCCTGGCTTGATACACCATTTCAGTTACCTCCGGGATTACATTTGGTCTAGATCCACCATTGGTTATTATTCCTGTCCAAAAATTGGTTTCAAGACGGATGATTATACATGTGGTTGTTTATTCTATTTATGACAATTCTACTTCTTGGTATCTCTTTCATATAGGAAACTGTTTCATCAGGTACGTGCATGTCTCTGGTGGTATCACGTAGTCTTATCAGACCATTGAAATATATGGAACGACCATACATGCTATGAATGACAAAACAGGTCAAACATGAGCAATGTCTACAAGTGTACAAGAGGGTTAGATTATAATCAAAGTTATTTTCTGGTTTTTATATAATTAGTAGTTCTCGAAATGCAACCAATAGTTTATTTTAAGGAACAACAGACAGTAGCTTAGTTTAAACTAGCATACAGCCACAGTGTACGACTACAAGGACGAAATATGTATTAAATGTCCCACAAATTGAAATTAAGTATTCAGACGGATGGTATCCATGCAAAATTACTGAGGATATTGTTATCAAATATTATGTGTCTCATGTCCCGACCGACCCTACATTGTACCTCCAACCTAATGATAAAACGTTTTTAAATTTTTTCTGCTGACCCATATTTCTCTCTCTCTCTCTCTCTCTCTCTCTCTCTCTCTCTCTCTCTCTCTCTCTCTCTCTCTCTCTCTCTCTCTCTCTCTCTCTCTCTCTCTCTCTCTCTCTCTCTCTCTCTCTCTCTCTCTCTCTCTCTCTCTCTCTCTCTCTCTCTCGCTCTCGCTCTCTCACAGAGGGATACATACATACATACATACATACATACATACATACATACATAACATACATACATACATACATACATACATACATACATACATATTTTATTTTTATTTAAACCGACCGACATTCTTATTTTTGGGACATGAGAAACACAGACTTTGATAAGGATATCCTAAGATATTTCTTAATTCAAATTCTGCTACTCCTTCATACAAAGCTATTTTAGGTATGAAGGCAAGTACCCTTGAAGTTGCACAGTACAGCAGGAAGACTGATGGATTCCATTATTACCATAATGCTGTTCATTTTAAGCACTGCATCAGCATGTGACAAAAATACTTTTTGAATGATTATGATCCTCTACCTGATATCAATATTTCATGTGCATCTGTGATGTATTTCAGCAAAAGTTTATTAAAACAGAACTAATTTATCATATTTACAACACAAAATCACGGGGGGGGGGGGGGGGAGGAATCAAACCTGCCATGGATGAGCCTGACAGAACTAGTAAAATCTATCAACATTCGCCTTTAAACAAAACATGTGCTGAAGACTAACTTATCATTCATAAAACACTAAAAATTCCGGCAGCAATATTAACCTAATCAGTGGGCCTTCAACTGCCTTGGTCATACCTAACTCAACTAATACAATTAGAGCCATTGCTACGTCACATACTTCGAGAGCAGCTCCTCTTGGAGGCGCGTCAGGAGTATGCACGCATGCGTACATGAGAGGTGTTCAGCAGGGCTGTCCAACTGGAGCATTGTAGCAAAATTCTGCTTCAAAGCTCTTGAAAATTGCTACAGATTTTCTCTAAAAATAGTGTTTCTTGTGTAAAGAAGTGGAAAAAATGCTGCAAGTAAAGACAATTTTGCTACAGAGGTTTTTCAGCTGGATAGCAGTGTGTTGACATGGACCAACTGTAGAACTACTGATTCAAGAAGGAAGGCTGGCCCATGTAATTGAACTAAAGGTCTTTTTACGGAAATTGAATTTTATTTTACTGTAATGAAACAGTTCAGATGAAAAGAACGGCCTTCGTAATGACCGGACAAATGATTAAACCTACCATGGACCAACCACTCGGGCTTCATCTGCTGTCTCAGGCATGATACACTATTATACATCAAGACGGCAGCATCCAAAGCATTGATACCTTTCCACGGGGAACCAGCAGCATGGCTGGCTTTGCCCTTGAATGTTATCTGTAACCTGTAATGTATACATAGGTTTAAAATTTAATTACAATCCTCAGGTTTTAATAGTATATCATGTTAGGGTAAATTTACTTTCGATTGTGCACCACTGGGTGATTTCATGAGTGTATATTCCGTTAGGTTGGGCTAAAACAGATTCATATTCTTATCTGTAATCAACAATTACTTCCTCGACATATTCCAAACGGTTGTATCTAGTTTTTTTAACAGGGTTACTTGCAATGTACAATAAATGGAGTATGTCATATCGTAAATTCAACAGTAAAGAAACAAGTAAAATCTCTCGGCATACACACAGTGATGTGCTGCATAAAGTCCAGCCAGTCTTGCCCTGTGCACTTTAATCAAAACTCTGTGGTAGAATATATACCTTACTGTTGCTATAAATATATTGGTTTCGACTGTGTCGTGAATTCCTGGATGGGCCATCATTGCAACATCTACTTCTTTCAGAGCACCAGCTTTTAGAAGCATGATTTTACCACCTCCTCCTTCTTCTCCGGGAGTGCCTAGAACTGTCACCTGCGAGCAATGGCATTCGTATGCGACTTTAAATCTGAATGACATTGTTGGATTAAACATATTTTATTTTGAAAAAACAATTGTCAACAGGCACATTGCCAATATGAAGATCTCTTGTGCAAGCAATGACAATACAGACATGGAAGAGTAAAACTGCCAAGGTAGCTGATGGTTGGCGTATCACATTGCGTACAGACAGAAGAAGAGGAGGGAAAAAAGAGAAGACAATTGGGCGAGTACATGTGCTCGGTATAATTTACCACACCTTAGTCTAGCAATGGGATATACAATGCAGAGAGGGTTATCGCTTATAGACAGGAGTTAAAGCTAAATATCACAGCGATCGAATGCCTGTAAACATGGATAAAACGGAATGCCAGATTAAGCGTCAAAATCGTTTGTTTTTAGTTGCAGACCCAACCTTTAGATTCCGTGGTCAATTATTTGCATCACGGCAACATCTTAACACAATGCTAAAGGGAAGAGATAATACAGCCAAAACAACAGAGAAAGAGCGCATAAGGTACTTTCTGCTCACCTTTACTGAGCGCGGACCATGTAATACACCAATACAAAATTGCGTAATGCTTTAATGATACGCAGCAGAATGGATAGGGAGAGAGGGGTTAATATAGGCTCTGCCTTCTCCCCAATCCCATTGTCAATAAAATATGCTAAAACAAATGGACAGGTTATACACTTTGAACGGCCCAGTGCAGGCTCGTCACCAGCTTCTGCCTCGAGGCGAGAGGGAGGGAGCTGGGTAATTTGAAGGCAATACCACTGCGAGGGGCATAGCGACAGGCCTCTTAGAATTGTTTGGGAGGGGGCTGCACTCTTCTCAGACAAGATTTCAAAACGAAAAACAAAACAAAACAAAACCAACAACAACAAAACAAACAAACAACAACAACAACAACAACAAAACAAACAAACAAAAAAAAACAAAGAAAAAAACAAACAAACAAACAAACAAGAAACAAAACAACAACAACAACAGCAACAACCAAATGATGAGTTCTGGCAAGTGGCGACTGTCGTCATTTAATCAAAATCATATGGAAAACAACCTTGACATTTACTGGCTCAATCAAGCAATGGAAACAGGGTTTAGATGCTTGGCGAGAAGCGCCCTTAACAGGTCATCTGACTCTGATGCTTTGCAACAATAAACTTTTACATTTGTCTGGATCTTCATTTTCATTAAGCCAGAGCTGTACCAGTCAAAATTGAGCACAGGGTCCGTAGAGCAAACCAACGGTTGCCAGAAGAGACGGAATTGGTTTCAGTAGTAAGGTATACGTAATGCCATCTGATTAGGATGAAATTACTGCCTTCCAAAAATAGCACTAACACTGGGTTAGCGCCTCATCTGGACGTTGTTGGTTGCTTTTTTCTTACAGGTGGTGGATTTGATTTACAGCCGCATGGAGGCAGTATTTCAGATATGACCAATCATGCTGCTTGTAAGTTTTACATCACAATATATTATGATCTCAAGATGCCCAATAAGGATATAACATACACACTTGCGCAGCAACGTCATATTATTATTACTATTAGTGAATGAGACTACAAAAGGATTTTGGTCCAGAGGAATCTATCTCACAGAAGATATAGTAACTTGGGGGAAAATCTTGCTTTTTCTTCAAGATCATCTACAGGTTTCCAGAATAGTTGTTGGATGATATGTTCAAAATGTATATCAAGCTGTCTGTGTGTACCCACAAGAGGGCGCAGGCATTTGAGCTGCAAACAATGGTCACAAAATTATTGGTGGTTGGCCCCTCAGCCTGGTTCCCTTTCATGAACCACAGCTGGTGAACCAGAACCACACATTTGATAAAACAATTTGCATGGCACAGTTCCTTACTAACGTATGCAATCAGTCACTTGATGAGTGCAGCTTGCACTTTTCATTTTGTTTTGGCTACTTTCAGCATTGAGATGTTGGAAAGCATGTTTTTGAAAAGTAGATCTATGTCATGATCAATAAAAGAGGGTCTAGATAACTTTCCACTTCAAAGGATTTTGCCTAAGCAGTTAGAGTACATCTGTATCTCTACAAAAGTGTTCCTGCTGTCTCAGATTATGCACAGGCAAAATCACATATCACATTTCACCCAATATGGCTTTATATATATATACATATATATGCATATATATATATATATATATATATATATATATATATATATATATATATATATATATAAAACATTTTTTAGTAATTTCAGAATCCATAAGTATACTTATCTCTCGACGACCTTTGCCAAGACCTCCATGTCTAGCCATATCACTCGACACAATTGAGTTGGTTACTTACTTGATTGTTTCCTCCCAGATGATTGGTCAGTGGACATCACCTGTGTGAAGGAAGTGGGGTGGTTGTGTAGGCTTCTCTAGTGGTCGAGATGTAAGCATACTTACTGACACTAAAATTACTAAAAGTTTCATGTATTGGTTCTGTAACTTGCATGGGGTGTGTGAACCACTTGGGTTTATGGTATAATGGGGCCTGTCTTCACCAAAGGGCAGCAAATGGCCATGTCTCCTGGTTTTTAAGACAAAAGAATCATCTGTTATAGAATTTCATTGTTAGCAAAAGGCAGAAAGACAACCACTAACTGGGCACTCTGAGATGTCTGTAGCAGTGGCGGAGGGCAACCCTGGGACTAGGTGGCCTAAGCAAGAGTCAGGAGCCTTGAGGCATGCCTGACTGCTTGGGTTTACCAAACTGCTTGCCCTTCTCAGATCCCTTCCCGCTTATCCTGGATCTTGCAATGCTGGGGCATAGCTTGGGCCAGAGGGTGAGTGAGCATGGTCTGAGAAGCATGCCTTGAGAAGGTGGTGGCCAAGGACGAAACTTCTGACTCTGGAGGTAGGCATCCCTGCATAGCAAACACCGGTTCACCTCGAGTGTGTAGGCTGTCCGAATCTGGTGGTCAATTGCCCATGACAATGAAGTCGTGAGCAATGCTGCCTGATTGAGCCAAACCTGGACTCCCTCAGTAACTTGAACCGAGCACTGGAGGTCATCCTAGAGGGACCTCAAGGCTGCCAAGCAGACATATGAGTGGGACACCATAAGCACTAAGCCCCTGGCATCCTCCTCAAGTCTCAAGGAGGCTCTGAGGACATGGAGAAGGTCTTCAGCACACTCCTCCCAATCTGGATCCAAAGGAAGAGACTGTGAGGAATAAATCTGCTCAGGCACGGAGTACCACTTCCCCAGATGTCTGGTCAGGAGAGGAGGCACCCCTGCCTGAGATAGCAAGATATCTGCATCTCCATGGAAACTCAGGTGCCATAGATCTTAGCCATCAGCTGGTCGTAGAACTCAGCTACAAAGGGCAAGGTTTCTGAATGCCTGGGCAGGACCCCATAGGTTTCCATCCTGGCTTCACTGACTTGGCTGGCTTAGACTCCAAGCACTTGGACTGGGGTGTCTGAGCTCTCAGGAGATCCAAGCGGTGCCTAGCCTGCCTCTTAAGACGGGTCTCTGAAGTGGTGAGCTGAGACAGAGTGATCAGTGACTGGATCAGATCCATCTGCATCTGATGACTCCTAGCCATAGACTCCTGGATTGCTGGAGTCAATGACCAGTGAACCTTTAGCCATCACCTTAAGTGCGGCTGGGCACTTGGGATCCCCATGAGGTGATCTCTTGCTGCCCGACTTGTGACTATGTTGCCTCTTCTTCCTATTCCCCCAGGGGTTTCAGGCAAAGAGACGGCAGCCACCTGAGCCTGTGAGTGAGCCACCTGGGTTAAGGCCTGTGGCAAATCTGAGAAACAGGCCTTATTTAAGGAGTTTGGTCTACCGGTCTGCCTTATAGCTGTAACATACCTCATTCTTTTGCAAATCTTCTGTAGATTGCAAATATGCCTGTTGTGGAGCTCTCATGTGGTCCAGTTTTACGGTATATGCAAATTAAGAAACCTATATCAAAACTGCACTTTTATTTGTTTGTTGGATTTCCATATTTTCCTATAGTTCCTCCTGTCTCTAAAGCAACATTATGTCTTTTTTTTTAGAATAAAATTATAGAAATTGTTGTCAATTTTTGTGCCTTTTTCAAACATGATTTTCATTTAACTCTAATTTAAGGTATTCATGACACTGAGTGCATACTTATCAAGCATATATATTGCCGATCATATGAACCAAAAAGATGGTAAAATTGTCAGAGCTCCCAAAGAACGTCCTTATCGCAGTTGGCGTATGTGCACCTAACCAGCGCAATTTTGTCTGAATTATTTTGTGTCAATGTTACAAACCATTTTATATTCAACACAATGTACTCCCCTTTTCCCCCTTTCACAACAAAATATTCAGACAATTAAAATGGCAAAAAAGCTTCAAAATTGCCACATTTAGTTGCACTTCTAGAACTCTTGTTCACTGCTCATTGGCAGATTTCTCAAACCTACATGTGTAAGGTAGAAATTTGTGTCTGTCTAAAATAGTTTGGAAGATATGGAGCTTTTAAAATTTTAATTGCCCCTAATTTGCATAATTTTAAACATCATGACTATTCCAAGTCAGGTGCTTAATTTCACTGGTCGGTGAGTCACCATGGCAAGTTTGGTGATTGTTGGAATAACAGTGTCCGAGAAAAACTCCGGACAAATTTGGTCGTAAAGAAGAAAGACACCCAGACATGAAAAAGCCATCGACGTGTATCCTATAGAGCAAAGCTTGCTGGAGATATATCCAAGGTACATCTGCAACAGCACCAAGTCTGAAGTGGATCCAGTAAACTGTGTTTGGGAACATTATGTATGCATGTATTCATAGCAGCCTATCACTGTACCAATGGCAATGTGTCCTCTCATTCATAATCACGATTTTTGTGTGAAAATTCCGGGGCCGGGAGGAAGCATCGCCTAGCGACTTTGATGGACACCAAGTCAAAGTAATACCCACCACCTTTGAACAGAGTTCAGTCAGTGGTTTTAGAGAAGTCAAAAACAAACAAAAAATAACTAGAAAAGATTTGCTTCACAGCAAATCTGTCTGGGTGCCTTCAAAATGAGAACAGTTTGAAATGCTACACTTTGCCATTGCTCAGCATAGTCTAAATTTTGATTATTATTTTAATTTACATAAATTAGAATGCTATAACTTTGGTTCTTGGTTCATTGGATGTGGCCATGTCACAAACTTACAAAGTAAAGTTTGAATGACACTACTATCTGCAATAGTTTTGATAGCTATTCAAAGACTTTAATTTTGTGTATTTGCCTAATTTGCATAAATTAAAAGCCTACAACTCTGGTTTCTGGTTCATGGAATGCGGCTTTGTCACATACCTACAAACTGAGGTCGGAATGGCACCTCTATGTATAATAGTTTTGAAGTTATTCAAGATTTAAATTTCTTGTATTCATCTTATGTGCATAAATTAAAATTGTACAATTTTGGATCATGGTTAATTGGATGCACCTATGTCACAAACCCAAAAATTGAAGTTGGAATTGCACCACTATTTATAATGACTTTGAAGCTAATCAACATTTAAAATTTTGCATATCCGCCTAATTTGCATAAATTAAAAATCCTATAGCTTTGGTTTATGGTTCATTGGATGTGGCTTTGCCACACACATTATATTGACCTTGGAATTTCATCTCTATCTATAATACTTTTGGGGATATTCAACTTTTAAATTTTTAAATGCCCCTTATTTGAACAAATTGAAATTCTACAACTTTCATTTACTGTCCATTATTTTGGCAGGTGTCACAAACCTGGATGTGCCCATTAAAATTTTGTATTTATCTACAATAGTTTGAAAAATATGGAGCTTTAAAATTTTAGAAAACCCCTAATTTGCATAATTTTAAACATGTCGATTATTCCAAATCATATAAGTCAACTCCCTTACTAGCTCTGGTACCATGCCAAGTGTCTGGGATATATATATATATATATATATATATATATATATATATATATATATCTATATATATATATATATATATATATATATATATGTATACTTATTCTATATACTCAGTTGCCCACTCTGTGTAAGTAAAGACAAAATATTTTGAAAAACGAAGTGATTTGTAGTAACTGAACGTTTAACAATATTGAAATCGGAAATGGCGATTTTGATCTTTGTGCATGTGCGAAAAAGACTTGCATCATGCAAATATATGTGTATGACATTAATCTACAGACACAGCTTTATTTGTAAGATAGTTTTGGTGCCTCAAGGAACCTAAAAGATACAGTTCTGTAATTTAAAATACACACACACACACACACACACACACACACACACACACACACACACACACACACACACACACACAAAACTGCTGGACTACAAAAAACGCTTGCTCCAAGCTAACTTGCCACAGAATTTCGTACATCCAAAAGTACAAAATCCTTCACCTTTTTGGAAAATCTATCATGAATTGTTTACCATGACGAAACATACCAACATCAGTCCCACTGATGCTTCAGACTGGACCCATCACTTTTAAAACTTGCTGAAGACGCTGCAAGTATTGGACAATAAATAAATTGTTTCTTTTATCAAAGAGAGTAAAGACAAAATCGCCTATGAGCTTTACTTCAGCATTTCCCAGGAAGAAGTGGTAACTGCAGTTAAAGGGCTGGAAAGGGGTAAATATCCTGGTATTGACAGCATTATGACTAAAATATTCAAAACTGGTACAGATGTTTTAGACGCCCATACTTACCACTGTGCATTGATAAAATACTAACACAAGGAGTATTTCCAAACAGTTGGCTTAAGAATATACTTAAGCCAATGCATATGAAAGAGATCACCTGAATCCATTAAATTACAGGAGGGTAGCCTTATCATGTCATTTCAGTAAACTTTTCTGTACAATCTCAACACAAGACTCTATTCTTCCTTGAAAATAACAGTTATTCCAAAACATCAAATCGGTTTCAAAACGAAAAACAGAATGGCGGATCATATCTTAACTCCAAAAAGTTTAATGGACCAATATGTTAACAGCAGATCGAAAGGAATTTTACAAGTGTTCTTTGTAGACTTCTGGTGTGCACTTGATTCTGTCTGGCGCCAAGCTCTACTATATTAGTTACTGGTGAATGCTGTGTCAGGTATTTTCCTTTCTGTCCTTATTTCATTGTATGATAATGTGTAGCACTGTGTTAATCTAATGTGGGGCTGACGGATGCATTCTGCTCTGACGTCAGTGTGAAACAAGGCTGCGTCATCATCCCAAATTCATTCAATCTTTTTCTATTTGACTGACCTGATATATTTGATACTTCATGTGACCCAGTTGAACTGCATGACATAAAGCATAATTACATAATGTACCTAGATGACCTTGCGATAATTTCTGAATCTGCCAATGGTCTCCAAAACTCACTTGTCAAATTACAAGAGTATTGCAACACCTGGAAGCTGACTGTAAGTGTACCCAAAACTAAAATCGTGATTTTTAACAAATCTGGCCTATTACTCAATGCAAGACCATTCTTCTTTAAACAAACCATAATAGAGGTCACCAAAAAAGTAGTGCTACCTAGGAATTAAATTTAGTGCCTCTGGAATTTTCACTGTCTGCCTGTCCGAGACTTGCATGACAAGTTTGCCATCACACCTGTTGACAAAGCTAGCAATAACATTGCACTAACTTGTAAACCATACTACATTAATACAATACTGAGTGAATTAAATAATTAAAGTTATCAACATGCAGGAACCTCTGATACTGTTATCAAGGACCAAGTGGATAAAACAAGGAATTATCAATTATATATGCAATTGTCAAAATGCATAAGTACCCTGTTAAATTTAGGTTCATCATTGCAGCAAAGAAATGTGTTTCGAAACAAGTTGTCAAACGACTCACTAAAGTTCTCAAACTTGTCAAATATTCACATACCAACTACTGCAAAAAAAGTGAAAATGTACACGGGAGTGAATAGAATGTAGATTACAGATAGCACAAGTGATATTATACTGGACATTGACAAAATCAACAATAAGAATGGTGCCAAATCAATTCATACCTTTGATTTCTCAACATTGTATACAAAAATCAACTTGAAAGACTTAAACAACGTGTTAATTTCAATGTTGGATAAAGCGTTCAAAGGTGGCACATGTCAGAATATTAAAATATCTGGTGCTGAGGCTAAATTTGACAAAGGTAAGAGCAAAGGAATATCTTACACAAAGCAAGAATGTGCTCAAATGATAGAATACATTATCAACAATGCATACTTTTGCTTTGGAACCAGAGTCTATCAACCAATAGTAGGCATAACAATGCGAACAGAACCAGCCACACATACTCCCAACCGTTATTTACATTAATATGAATCAAAATGGATGGAAGAATTGGCAAAAACAAACTTTACAACTGCAAGAAGATCATATTCTCACACAAGACGATTTATTGATGACCTGTGTGCTTTAAACAATGGAGATGAAATAAAGGGAAATTCGAAAAACATTTATCCCAGAGAATTAATATCAAATCTGGAAAATGAAAGTGATACAAAAGCTACACTCCTTGATCTGGATACAGAAATAAAGAACAACCAGTATGTAACAAAATATTTTGACAAGAGAAACCAGTTCCAATTTGATATTATCTCCTACCCTGATCTGACAGGAAACATTCCGGAGAAACAAGCATATGGAGTTTCTATCAGACAAGTGATACACATTGCTAAAAACACCACACTTTTTAGCGATTTCGTCAATAGAGTCAGAACTTTTTTTGCAAAAACTACCACAGAATGGTTATAAAAAACAACAACTACACAAAACTCTGTTGAAATGTTTCCAGAGATACTACCAAATACCTAATAAATACAACACTAATTCAAGAACATCAATCGAACCATGTCAAGATGGAGCTTGAAATGACAAAGTGTAATTCTCAAAGTGTTTAGAGTGGTAAGAGGGAAAGAACCCAGGGTAAAGTATACTTAACCCACCTTGATAATTTTCTCTGGTCAGTCTTAAGTCGGAAAACCATTATCATACTCACTTTTTGCAGGATTTTTTTCTTTTCAATCTTCATTCAGTATAGTGGAAGAGGTGGCTTCCAGCTAATACCTTAGTACACTTTACCTCATGACACCTCTAGTCAACTTTATGGTGCTAACAATTGTATTAATATTTTCCAGTTTATACCAGTGTCGGTATGGTGGAACAGTGTATGTAGCTTTTAAGTTTCAAAGGAGACGTCCGTCCACATCTATCTATCTATCTATCTATCTATCTATCTATCTATCTATCTATCTATCTATCTGTCTGTCTGTCTGTCTGTCTGTCTGTCTGTCTGTCTGTCTGTTTGTCTGTCTATCTGTCTGTCTATCTGTCTGTCTATTTTTCTCTGTCTGTCTGACTGTCTGTCTGTCTGTTTATCTGTCTATCTATCTATGCATGCATGTAAATATGTATATACAATGTGTATACATGTAAAATTGCTTCCGGCGCTATAGCTAATTAGCTTTCCGCGCCTGTCCTGAAACTTTATGCTAATTAGGCTCTTTTTGACAACCCTGTGTCACTCCCGGCACCCGAGCCCATAGTACAGTACTGATACAATGCAAGTAACAACAAGGTTAACAGGAAATGCTTGTCATTAGAAAAAATGCTGATCCTTTTTCACACCAGGCGAAGGGCAAGAACGTGTGTGTGTGTGGGAGGGGGGGGGGTAGCATTTGATATATAGGAGAATCTCATGTTAAAAATCAAAGCCATGAATTTATGTTAACGGTTAATATACTTAATTAATGATTCGGCCATTTCTGACACACGATACGTTTGAACACTTCGACATTGGTCGCTCAATTACCAATCCCAAGAGAACTTTTTCCTCACCTTCCCAAGTTCCTTTTTCGCATGTTCTAACGCTGCTTTGATACCAATACTTGTAGCAACTCCAACTTCAGCGATAAGGTTATGTCCACATGCATGCCCGATGTCCGGAAGTGCATCATATTCGCACAAGATCGCAACATTGGGTCCACAGTTGTGTCCGTATTCCGCCCGAAACGCCGTTTCCATATGGTACCCTCTTTCCACCTGAAATCCATTCTTTTGCAAGAAATCAGTCAGAGTGTCATGAGCTATGTGTTCCCGAAATGCGGTCTCTGGATTTTGCCATATGGTGTCCGACACGGCCCTTAAATCTTCGGCAGCGTTCTCTATTGCATCGGCTGCTGTTTTCTTCATTTCACCTGACAAAGTGTCAATCTGTGCTCTGTTTGAAGACATGTCTATTAGGTTTTCTTTTGACATTTTATTGCGAATAGGTCCCGAACGAGTCCAATGAACATGTAGCGGAACACGTGTCTGCGCAACATATGATTTGGGCCCAAAGTTGTGTCACGTTCGCTTCGCTGTCGTAACGATATGTGCCTTAATTATGTGTTGTGCCCTACAACATAAAAATCAGTAAAACAGTTATTTAATGTTATGTTTGCTGCTTTTATGCTTTATATGCTGATTTTTCTCGATTTTATGGTCCTTTGCGCTTTTTCCAAAGCAGCGTGTCTTAATAATGCTACACACGATATGTGTCACAATTAGAGTGTAAAGAAATGGACCACGTGACAGTAAAAGTCTAAAGAAATTGTGTAGGTACCAAAACATGACCGCATATATTCTGAGACTTTGGAACCGGTATTGCAATAGTCTGTTTTTTTTCTATTGTTAATCTAATTTTCATTTATAAATTTTTTAATCGGAAGTCAAAAGTACTTCGAACTTTGCTCTGCATACAAAAGGGTAATATAGAACAGCAAGACAACCTTTCCTATGCTACGTCAGCTGTAACGTAAGCTTTCAATGAAACTGAAGGGGCGTTATCAAGTGGACATGTAACTAAAGACAAACTTATACAAGATAAAATCGGCTTCAATGCCCTGTATTCTAATATCCAGTTTAAAAACAAAACAAAACATTTTATCCACTTGGGTCATGCTTAATGATTATCTTCCCAGCTAGCTTGTGAAGAGTCTCGTGGAAAAATATGGCAAGAGGTACTTTAAATGGATACAATCAGTTGCTAGTTAGTTATTAGTTAGATATACACCGGTGGATGTCATGTGTATCTCCTGAGGCCGAAGGCCGAATGAGATACAGATGTCATCCACCGGTGTATATTTCCGTACCCTGGTCTCCTTAACGGAGAAACGGCTTTATCTCGTATTATTGACGGACTGACAAAATTATTTATTCTGTGTTTGAGGGTGAATTATCATTCTCTAGAGTGAAATTCAAAAGTAGTAACTCACTGCAGATCACATGATCTAAACATCGTTACAAGTAAATTGCATCAGTGACGTGATGCATTGACAAATGTGCACGAGCGATGTTTTATTATACGTCACGCGTGACGTGAAATAACTGTGACGAACGTGAAGAAACATGGCACACCAGGTCGGGGTTGAAAGCAGGCCTCGGGTAAATTTTTTGCGATGAATACCTAATTAAACATAGACTAAACAAACCTTACATGGTTGGAGAGTGAGTTACTATTTTTCTCTCACTTGGGATCGTTGTTGGTGCGGAAAATCACTCATGACCTGCGGCCACTCGTAATTTTCGCCACCAACAACGATCCCTCGTAAGAGAAAAATAGAAACTCACTCTCATCCATGTAAGATTCCCTATTTCCTCCCATAATAATGAGGGAAACATGCGGCTTGCAGCCGCCATGGTCACTGTCGAGTGTCGTCTGCAAAGCGGAGGGCGAGGCATCACGGTTCCAGGCCGAGGTCATCCAAAGGTACGGGATCAAGATGGGGGTACGGACTGGTACACCCGGCGCGTGCAGCGCGTTTTAACCAATGACGTTGCTTGTTAGTTACCAAACCGAAATAATCAGAGGTTATCTCATGGCTAAATCAGTATCCTACCCGGAACAATTCCCCTGAGAGCCTGTATACTCCCGAGACCCAAAGGATCGAGGGAGGATACAGCTCGATGGGGAACTATACAGGGTAGGAGACTGATTTAACTATGGGATGATCTTTGTATCCTAACTGTATCTGCCATAATTAGACGAAAAAGGCAAATGCAGCTTTTCCTGGGATTACGTAAGATGTAGGCCTACATACCAAATCAGTAGTAAATTTCTGGTTCATAATTTTGTGTGAGAAAAGCGCACCTCCCCTTCAGGAAGAAATAGGCCTAAACAACTGTCCTGTCAGGTCATGCATCTGGTGCGGCACGCACCCTTGCAACGTGAGTGACGTCATGTAACGTCATTAGAGTCACTGTTTCCGTAAATACAGAACGTGAGGGATATGCTGATTTTCAATGTTATTTTAATGGGCAGATTGTATTTCCCTTGGGAAGATACTGGCTACTGCTAGTGTAACATTATCCATGTGTTCTTATTAGGGACCGACCATTTGATACTGGGGGGGGGGGGGGGGGGCTATGCATTTTATAAAAAAAAATATGTACGTCCCAACATTGCTGAAAAAAAATAATGTCCTTCGTAGTATCACCTGAAAAAAATAAAGTACGTCATTCCTCTCTAAAAAAATACTGCATTAATAAAAAGATAGTATCAATAGTGGCATTTAGATTTTTTATATACGTACATGTATGATTCTCGAAATATTTGATACATCCACGTTCCTATTCTCGTTTTGGCTAACCAAGAAAAAAAACTGTTTATTTTCTCATCAAATTCCGTGTATTAGTGGGTCAATAGCTTTCCTTGAGAACTTGGGAGCCCACCATTTGTTGCGAAATGCCAATTTGAATGACGCAGAAGAGTGATCTTGTTCCATTGCCTTACAGGCTATATACATTGTGCAGATTAAATCTGTAACCCAGTATGGATATGGCAATTCTATACATGTAAATGCAGAATATCAAATTATTAAGGAGAGTCCTGCAGTCATCACTCCACCCATTTGAGACTTAGAGTAAATATCATAAAATATCTAAATATTAACAGTTTCCAGTCTGAGTCAACAGCTTTCCTTGGCGTGGTCTGGGCGCAATGCGCCAGGGCATGCCAAAGAAAGCTGTTGACTCAATCTTCCTTCAGGGGTTCACAGTTGGCAGGGCGGCCACGCTCTTGCCTTCCACCTCTGCGACCTGTGTTCAAATCCCGGCCTTGGCGGCATGTGGTTGGAGTTAACTACCTCCCCGATCGTGAACGGTGGTTTTCCCCAAGATCTTCGGTTTCCTCCACCAATAAAAGGTAGAAAAGTATATGCCAACATCTCTGCCTTGGAGAGGGATTAATATAGGCTTTGCCAGTTTCCCAATCCATGTAAAACACATGTGTCTATACTTTTCCTTCAGGGTGGAATGAGTTAATACCATATTTTCTGAACTGGTTCATCCAGATTGGGTATATATTTATTAACTATATTTACTAAACTAGTTCATCTAGATTGGGTGCAGACCACAATTAGCTGGTGGCTTGGCAGGATACATATAGGTGTGGATATGAAGAAAAAACAATAAGAAACACTACTCTTTCAGAATGTCACTTTATTTTTGCAGAATCCAAAGTACACAAGAACTTGTTCTAGCATTACTATATTTTTACATGTATGCCTTTGTATATCTGAGACAGTCACTACATTGGATTTAAAAACAATACTGCTATATATATATATATATATATATATATATATATATATATATATATATATATATATATATATATATGTATATGTATATGTATATATATATTAGAAGAAACATACAGTATTTTGGTTGCGCAAATAAGAATACATGTTTGTGTTGATCATGTTGATTAGACAAGATGCTGTATTATCATATTTTTAGTAATAATAAGCAGACTTGATTGGTTTATTATTCCAAAATATATAACCACACTCAGTGTATCATGCAGCAAACACATGGTATTTTCATCAAACAGGTGATACGGTTTATATCGATATCGTTTTAGTGAGCGAGCCTTGCTTTCGCGTGCTAGCAGAAAAGTTTGTGCAGCACGAAAATCAAACAGGTGATACGGTTTATATCACGGTTTAGCAGGCGAGCAACATAATTATTACTAAAAATATGATAAAATCGTTATAACAGGCTAGCTTCACGTAGTACGGAGTTTTACTTGGCATTAGTCAGACATAGCACATTTGGGCTTCGCCCTATGTGGTATGTCTGGCAAAGTCAGGTTTAACTCCGGACTATGTTCAGCAAACCTGTGATAGCTGATAGTACCATAGTTCACTGGTAAACATAAAATGCACAAATTAATGTCTCCTTTATGACTTCAATATACAATGTTAATTTTCCAAAATACCAAATGTTGTGTTTATTTCGTCTTCATTGATTGTACTCTAAATGTTAACCCTAAAACAGTTCAAGAACCTGTGCATCCCACTAACTTCTTCCCCCCCCCCAAAAAAAAAATGTACGTTGAGGTCAGAGGGAAAAAAATCATGTACATCCTGTGTGCATTAAAAAAAAGTAGGTTGATACAAAATGCATAGCCCCCCCCCCCCCCCAAGTATCAAATGGTCGCTCCCTTAGATACTTTCAGTATCCTCCCTTACTTTGGTGTCGGTATGTCCCTTGAAAGACACTGTAAGCTGTGCAGGAAAAAATTGCAGTTTGAAGGCAGTTTTAGTAGTACATTTAAGATACAAGATTGTACACGACTGGATTCGCACGAGACATGGACTCAAGGACAGCATGATCTATGTTTCGTAAAGGTCGCCAGGGCGCGTATCCGAATCAGCAGGCACGACAAAAGTTATTAAGGTTAAAGTTTGTCATCGTGTGTGAATGACAAATTGCTGATAAATGTATAGTATAGTACAAAATACGTTTGAATAAATGAAAAAGGTGACATACAAATGTTGGCATCTTAAAGGGTCGTTGTCTGCATGTTTAACATGTATAACGTAATTGTAATAGTTTCTTTTCGTCCAGTCCCATTGACTATAAAATAAACAGTTACAGCACACAAAATATAAACAACGCACTGATCTGGCCCAATGGTTTAAGTAGTAGTGATCTGCTCTTTTCGTCTTATCCTAGTTTTGGGGTTCGAGCTTCGGTCTAGGTTTTCTTTTTTGTTTTCCTCTCTTTCTCTCTTTCCTTTTGCTTACGTTTTGCCTATTTGTATTCATTGCATTTTTGTGTGTAAAATTTTCTTTAACGGACACACATTTTGATTCTGAGGGTGCGGTTAGTTGATTTGGTTTGAAGGCAACTTTTTTGTCAAAACGACGCGAATATACAAGCAAAAGTAAAAAAGTACAGGAATCATACAAAGTAAAGATGTAATGATGTGCAAGGTATAGCTATGTGTCATATAATAGATTGAATAAAGATACAGTGACGTCCAAGCAAAGATATGTGTCGTGTAGAAAATTGAAAATAAGAAAACATAATTTACTGTGTTATATATTTATATTGTATTTTTATTCAGTTTAGACAGTGTCAGTACCATATCCAAACCGTAGTCCTAATGAAACAAATCCAAGTCAATTCCGACCAAAGGCAATGTTCTTGGTATATATATCTGAATCACATAAATTTATAGTTTACCCAAAAGAGTACAAAACGTATGTGCAAAGGTCCATAGGGTCAAAAAAGCCATGTCTAGTTTTAACATGACAGAATGCAAAAAAGTTTTGTTTAAAATTATAGGCCTATTTCAGTAAATTGGCTTGAACAGGTGCATCATTCATGTGCATATAGGACCGTACAATTCATGAAAAAAGACCAAAATTTGAGGCACATCAGAGAATTTGCAAGCACAGGTTCCTAATTTGTTGAAAATGTCAATAAAATTCAGCATTTAAAGGGTACTAGTTGCAACCACCATTTCAACAATGATCATCATCCATGTAAGTCCACAAAGTGACACTAACACCAACATCAATCCACCAGAAAAGCCCCTAGGCCTAAAATGACCATCAACAAGAATCCAAACAACATGATTATACAATTCGATGTATTTTAGACATATAGTTAAAGGCATGATGTTGTTTTAAAGGAGATAAACTCAGAGTATTTCAAAAAGAAAAGTGTTTGAATGTGCAAATATAGTGGTGAAAAGTCAATACATTGTCAGAGTTTGTGGTTCATTATCTATTTTATGGATCATTTATTCTTTTTATCTGTTCATGAATCTCATGTTTTATGTATTCACATACCTTTAATAATATGGTTTATTGATTTTGGAGTCATATCTACATTGATAACGATTATTGGCAGATAAAATGAAAGAAATAGGAATAAAAATACCATGTAGACAAAGTTACTTTCTAAAACACGAGAGAGAGAGAGAGAGAGAGAGAGAGAGAGAGAGAGAGAGAGGATAGTATACTTCCGTGAGAGAGAGAGAGAGAGAGAGAGAGACAGAGAGAGAGAGAGAGAGCGAGAGAGAGAGAGAGAGAGAGAGAGAGAGAGAGAGAGAGAGAGAGAGAGAGAGAGAGAGTATACTTCCGTGGGCCAAATTAATGGAAGGGACCGATTCAGATCAAGACAAGAGTTGCCCCGTCCCTTTCACCAACCAAATGACGCTTCTTGCTTCATGAGGGACAGTAATGCCTTAAGCAGCCACTTATCTGACAAGGCCGTCAGCATTTACAAATCCTTCTGTTTGCCTGTAAAACGAGGGATGGAGAGGACGCAGAGAAACCGAGAGCAAATTCTGTATCGGTTTACTGCTTTGTTTTCTGTTTTGCACATTTATTTTTGTTTGTTTGATTACTTTTGCGTCAAGGGGGTGGGGTCTTAATTTTGTTTGAGATATTTGTCAGATCTTTCAGATAATATATCCAATAATTCAACTTCTCTACCGGAAGAACATTACAATCACCTCTCTGTATATGAACTGCCACAAACTCATTTCCAGAAAGGATAGACAATCAAATATCCTTAAGCAACGTATACTGATAACTTTCCTTCAAAACTGAGATATAATAATACTGAGAATTATAACTTTGAATTTTGAACACAGTGTTCCACTCCCCAGGGGAATGTCATATCACTGATAAAAAAAGTTGAATTAATGAATTTTACAATGGGCAGAATCCAACTTAACAATACATTCTAATTATGTTCTAATCACGTTTCACAGCAGCCCCACTGGGAAAATAACTCTCCTTATCAGCTTAACTGGCATGAGTAAGCACAAGTAAATAAAACAAGGGTGTTATCTACGCCCCAGTTAGCCTCGGTAGTACGCAGGCTACAACTTGTGCAATCTTTAAACATGCTGTCACCAACTTCAAGTAAATCTAAGGGACTATAGTACAGCCTGATATCTATAGCACGTCCCTGCTGACATCAATCCAATTTGATTAATTGATTGACAAAGAAATAAACAAACGAATAAACAAAGAGATTTTTTTTCAAAACTGCAGATTTAAACACAATGCGTTGAGGCCATTTTGTGATGCGTATACCTTTATTACCAATGTAGCTGGTAATATTTTCTTTATACCAATACAGAAATGACAAGACACACGATCAGCTCAACGAAAACATGTCAAAGAGGCATAGAAGTCGGTGACTTTACATCTAACAGCCGAGATGCTGACATGGGTTTAATGAGCTACGAGATTGAGGTTCTAATCAGCAGCCTCGTTATCAGTTACATAACTGGGCAGTGCTTATGTAAACAGGGAAGCACGGGTACATCGTATTCCCTGCTATTTGGTATCGTTGAGGTGCAATCATCTCAAAATATATGTATATTTACCCGACGAGATAATGTTTAGGTATTTCTCGGTAGTCAAAACATTTTGTGATGTGCTTACCACTGAAAGTAGAGACAAACAATGACAAAATAGGGCATAATTTTTATTTCCTATGACCCTGCCAAATCCTGGTTTCATGAGTTTTGTATCGATTCAAATTGTATTGTATGCTGTTCCATCATTATTTATCTAATGCTACAAAATTGGAAAAATACTGGCTCAGCATCCAGCAAAGGTGAATGCTTGGTTCTTGTTACCTTGGCCATCTTGACTGAACAGCTAATCAAAGAGCCGTTGTTCCCAAGGCACAACGCAAAATGACCAGCCCTCTGTTTATTCATGTCTCAGCTTCGGATCACATGAAAGGGCTCTGATATAGACTTTAATACTTCCCATCCAGTGTTTGTGTGGATTCTATGACTGACGTCGGATGACGACCGTAGCGCGAAGGTCATGATATCCCACGGAGGTCATAGAATCCACACAATCACTGGATCGGGAGTATTGAAGTCTATTCTGTTATGGCTAGACTTAATTTAACTCGCATAATTACCTGCAATGCAGCACTATTCGCAAACATGTAGTAGACCTACACAGGTCTACCAGGCGCTAGCTGATCTCCGAGTAAAGTGGCACTTCATTGCAATCGCTGCACGTATGGTGCCAAATTACCGCTCTGAATTAAAGTGTTTGTAAGTTCATGCTACAAACATTTCCATTGATTCTACCAACCTTAGAGCATTACACACACACACACACACACACACACACACACACACACACACACACACACACACACACAGAGAGAGAGAGAGAGAGAGAGAGAGTGAGAGAGAGAGAGAGAGAGAGAGAGTTGAGTTAACACTGTGTTCAACTTTAACATCACATTGGGAATCGATCAGAAAGGCCAAATAGAAGAAAAGGTAGGTCAACTGTTTCAAATGGAAGTTTGCAATTCTGTCAACAGGTAGCGCTGCATGTATGTAGACAAAGCGTTGCGTCCTACCTCGAAAACTATAAGATCCCAACCTGTTTGCTTCAAATTTAAAATGGAAACACAAAATTATAGTTTCTTTTGAATTGATAAATGTTATTCACCCTTATGAAACGAAAAAAAAAAAAAAAAAGTCATTTTAAATTGCTTGATGGAGGCGTGGTTAGTGCTGATACCAACACCGGTCAGTCAAAGATTCAAATGCAGCCATCTGATTGGCTGTTGCCCGCTGCCCATGATCGAATAAGTGATTTGCCCTCATATAACAGTCAGTGCATTTATTGGGTCCAGATGAATGGCCACTTTACAAGCTTCCTGTGACCCAACACACCAATGAAGATGCAAGAGATGCCTGTTCGGAACATCCGCCGATCAGATGCTGCTATGCCATTTTAATTTAAAACAGACCCAGAACTCATTCATGCTGTCACTTTATCAACAAGTTTTCACGCTTTCAAGAGAGAATAGATTGAGACTAGGGTTGGTTATATTTCCAAGATACTAGTGGTCAAATTTGAATAACGGAACAGTCCATTTTATCGGAAGTAATGGGGGAGGGTAGGGCAACTGATAGGATAAAACTTTTTCTTTAGTAACATAGATTATGCCAAGTTTCACATTTATTAATACTTTAATTTGTGAAAAATGTATTTTTGAGCATTCTGGACAAATTGTACGCTTTTAATCACAATTAAAAGGGACTTACCCCCTAAATATGGAATTTTTAGGGTTCCTTTCTTTTTGGCTGGAAGTGGACACAGGGTTGTTACTATCTCACCACCCCCATTTTATTATGGATCTGTATGCTTTGGCAGTGCATTCTAGATGCAAATTGCCCGGAATAGGCCACCATGTTATAAAAGTGGGGCTTTGTAAAAAGGATTTTTGGGCAAGATGGGCAAAATTCAAAATTGGGTCACAAGATTTTTCCTCCTAACTACATCTTATTACTTTCATCAGGAAAATATTCTTGGTGTAGATGGCAAAATATTTAGTCATCACATTGCTTGTACAAAATTTCATCAAAACGATGTATATGCATGACTTCTGAATATTTGCGTCAGGAAAGGCTGACTGGTCAGAAATGAGATGGACATATTGGATTAGCATGGCCGTATTATTAGACCGGAATAATGCCTTAATGTGGATTTATATCTGGGGAAAGATGATATATATGTGAGGGTAAGAGATCATAACATATATTTTGTCTCACTATTTATTTTCCATTTCTTATTTGTATGTGACATCAGGTAATAACGTGCCTGCCATATTGAATTAGTCTATCTTGATGACGTCACAGCCTAAGGCTTAGCTTGCAACCGAGACTCGCTTGTGACCAATCTCCTTTATGTTTCAGCATTTAGACTGTACACTGATAAGGAAAGTTTGTTATTTTTATTTGGTACCTTAGATAAAGGATAATTTACAGATCCGAGCTCAAATTCTTGTGATGACTAATTTTCAAATTAAAATAGTAAATCCCGTTCCGTCCTGACACTCGGATCAATTTGCTATATGTCAGGTAGTTCAACCAGACAGGCAGCTACATGCCCGAAAGTGAAGTCATATCGTCTTCTTAGAACTTCTTATCCAGTACTACTGCACTATCCCACACGAAAATGAATATCAGTTAGGTTTGAAAACCAAAAGCAAACAAAGAACGAGAAACGTGGACAAAATTTAAAAAAAAAGGTGGGGGTTTGGGAGTATAAAAGGATCAGTAAAAGGGCGCCATTCTTCTTGGAAGATTTCTCTGAATTATCGAACACACCATATAAGGCTTTAGGACCTAGAAAGAAACATTCATTTTAAGTGGGATCCTGTGTTGCCACCTAAGCTGCATCAAGAACTTGGCAGGAAGGAGGGGAGATTCATATGCTAAGCTGGGTCAAATGAGCTTCTATGATCAAGCAACAGATCGAGGGAGCAAAAAGGTTAAGAAAAGTCATTCGCGTTTAAAAACACACAAGACGGTAAACATATTTAGAAACTTTATATTTAGGTAGAAAAAGTGTTATTTCTGGATAATTGAGTAAGCTAACTGATACGGGTGTCCTCATCATGGCGCAAATTCCGTTGCGTCTCAACTGAGGGGACCAGAGCTGGTCTGTGGTAAATGTGTTTAAATATGAACACCTCCCATTCAGAGATGAAGACATCTTACTTCACTAAGCACTGGTACCAGGGTTGTAGGGTTCCGACTCCCATGGAGCCCTCAGATCCCTAATATATTATGATATATTGATATTTACAGTGCAGATATTGCAGTAGTTCCAAATCATTTTCTCCTGTGTTTACAACTTTAGTACTGTTTATTTTACCTGTGTCTCTTAATAGATTGCGGCATTTCGGATTCTATTCTTGGATGTAGTTCTTAGCTATAGTTCGTTGATGTTTCGGAAAGCCCGTTGTGTGTGTGTATATATATATATATATATATATATATATATATATATATATATATATATATATATATATATATATATATATATATATATATATACACACACGTATATATATATTTATATATATATATACGTATATATGACATTTCCGTCAAATCATTTAATGCCTTCCGTTCATTGAACTGGTCTAATAGTGAAATGTACTAATAAATAAATTCGAAAAATAACAAATTTTCTACATCACATATATCATCACCTTTAAAAATTGAAACAAAAATATATTAATCTTAAGAATGTCAATTTTCTTGTAGACGTAGCCCAAATCGCACCATGAGAGCATATACATATCGCAATGCCCTTGCAATCTGTTTTGACTAATTTATATCACAGCTTTGAAATGTTTTGATAACTTACCCCTGGTCTTAGAAGTTGTATATTGTTTGAAGTGCCGGGCTCTTGGTCCTTCTCTCGCGGGGGCCTCAAACATTTGGAAAGGTGGCATTCCCGTCAGTATAATTTTGATGTTTTTCATGTCATTGTACTCTATTTGGTAACAAAATACCGGTAAGCAAACTTGTCACAGAAAGAAAACAAACTTTCTCCGTTAAATACTTCAGCACTTTCCAAATACCCAACCTATAAAACATACAGAGCCCAGGAGGTATTTTTTATCTCATACATGTAGCCTAACATTTTTTTTTAATAACAAAAAAAAGTCGAAAAAAAATCTGTCTTGCTCACTAACCATGGTCAAATATCATAGTTCAGAGATCATTATCTCTGCACATGCAGTATGTTTAATACGTACTAAATGTAATCCCCAAACTTGTTTCCAAAGTTCAAATGTCATTATATGTACTCGACTTTACTAACCCGTTCTCTCAGGTGACCCAATTTTCAGAGCATTTCTGGTATAAAGACAATTGCACATATGATTATTGTGTTTTGTTATACACTAAATTTATGTGCTTCGATGTCATGTTGTATTTAGTGGAGAGAAGTCAGTATACGCCTGTGCTTGTTCCCCAATCCCTTCTTTTTATAGAAATATATGTTTGAATGAAAATTTGCACTATAAGAGCATTATCTTTATTGAGATATCTTTGTCTCTGTTGGCTGGTTTATGCTTCAGCTTTAAAGGATTCCCACAAGTTCTGTCACAAGTTAGCTGCTATTTTGGTGCCTTTACACTGTTCAGAGTTTAATTTTCTTGCCTTCGTCTTGGTTCTTGGGCTGCTGAGTCATACGGCAGTATTTGCACTCTATGAACGTAACTGTAATACATGTAGTTGTCCCATGCAACAGCAGGATTTTGCCGAAACATCACAAATGGGTCTATACAAATTGCCCTCGGGTTGTGCAAGATACGCTGTATATGTTTTCTAAACTCACGACTGTGGTTTATTTGGAGCTAAACACTCAGGATCTTTGTAAGTTGAGTAAATAATATACTTTGCCCTCTTGTATTCGTTAATAGTCATTTCAAAAGCACACTCCCCTCTTGAGGTCAGATCTCACATGCTAATTAGGTACATCAGATCATAAATAAAAAATTGATGTGACAATGGAAAAAAAGTCTAAAATGTTGTTATAAGCATATGGTATGCCTGCATGAAAAATACATATTTATAATATCAATTGTGACTACCAAACTTGTAATGACCAGAAAGAACATTGCCTTACAGTAAAAGTGTACCGAACCCCTAAAAAGTAAAAGGACATCTATTTACCTAGACCAGCATAAGAAATATCTATTTTGGTTCATCGCACATTCTGTTCACGGCTGGATTCTATCACCTCCCCTGGGTAGTACTGCTTGTATTACCGTGCAAACAATATATTGTTTCCTCGGTACATTTTACCCAGAACAGCCGACAAAAGTAGTTGAGTCAGACCATGGATTCGTTTTTCTCTAACACTATAATACAGACATACTGTTACCTGGATGAAAGGTCATAAATGCAGGGATGAGGCAGATATGTTTTGGCTCTTGGCAGGCGACGAGTTAATACAGGTTGGAGGCGGTGTCGACAGCAGCAGATTTTTGTAAGAATGTTACACGTTGCTGACTTTATGATGCTAATGTGTCAGTGATAGATCGGATGACAATGAACTTGATCCTGTTATCATGTTATTTCAGTATAACCCTATTTCTCATTTTTACGCTTTCTTCGCATAAGGAAACAAAGTCACAGGGAAGGCACTGACATTATTTATCACAGAACGATGCACTATCTGTGCGGGTCTATTGTTAACCGTCACCAAAACTGAAATAACATTGTCTGAAAATACCAAGGCCCAAAATAACAAAATTAATCCATGAAATTGTTCCATTTATGTACGGTCGATTCGGCTCCTGTTATTTACAATGAAAAGTAATATAAAACAAATTTTATATGTAAAATGTCACTTATTTTCGAGATGTTTGGCTTGCACGGCCTCATGGATGAGTATAGTTAGCGGTATTCGCTGATCCATGTGACATGGATATCGGCGACACGTGGAATTCAGCTTCATGTTTAACATTCCGGGTCATTTAGCGCAACTTTCAAAATTACAAATTTTGGAACTTCCCTCTTTACTGTTATTGCTTATTTCCTGCATAAACCCAATTCTAAATGCAACGCACAGAAATATGACCGAAAACTGGACCTTGATTTGAGCAACAGGGTTGCCATGCAGGGGATTGTGTCGTATCACTCAGTTGTATGACATACGCATTTGCTATTATTTTTGTAATAACTTTGTGGGCCAAAAGCTATGATGTATTCCCTTATCACTGTAATGCACTTTGACGTATTTTATGAAAGAAATTGATGAAATATTTGTCATATTTTAAGAACTATTTCTTTGAGTTGACTTTTGTCATGGTGTTACCACGTCCTTTAGCTGATTGATGGCTGTTCTCCTAACGTCAAACGTCCCACATGAAGGCAACAATGAATTAATGATAAAGTAAAATATGCGTTTTTCGAAGCTACATGTAAATAATTTGTATAAATAAAAGTATTAGTATTGAGCGTCGCCAATTGGGAGTTATGGTCTTCGTGAAGATATTGGCAGTTCCCTGCATTGGGGAGCTGGCAACGCCTATACGAGCCCATCTCTAGGGCGGATATCGATGCAACTTTGTACATTTAAGCATGTTGCACATCTTTGCAATGTACATGTATATTATTTCAGTAATTCTTTTTATTTCACACAATTACCCTAAAAATACCGAATTAAAATGGGAAAACAACGTGTAAGCGATATGGTTCCTGAGTCTTCAAAGTGTGCTTTCTGAAACCATTAGTACGTGTTAAGTAATTTGCCTTTCTTTGTGTTAACAGGGACGTGCTATAACAAGTCCCTGGTGTTAACGATGTTTGCACAAAATTAATCTCCCGGTGGTTAAGCTATGAAAGAGTTTATGAGATTAGCACAAGTACTGGTTGCTTTAAAAAAAAAAAACTACTTGTGAAAACAACACGCCAAGAAACAACACACGGGTTGTTAGTTGAGGAGCACATGGTAAAAATATTTGTAGTTTTAAATGTTAAAATGAATATTTTAGTGACATGTCAAAAACGGAATCTTTTGCCCGTTTTTCGGCTATGATTAAGAAAACTCACCGCATAGGTTTAAACATATGTATTTATACAGGATTGTCCAACAGTACTTTAACATCCTTCCTGACCCATCCTGTGCCTGTTCTTATCCCACTGAAGACTCCAAGCATTTTGCTACTGTTCTGTCCCTATTGCATCGTTCCGAGAAACAGATTACTGAATACTGTTATTCCCTTGATTGCTCCGGGGGTTAAACCGCATCTTATAATTCATATTGGTAGTGATAGGTTAGTTGAAATATTTCTCCGTGGCAGTAACGAGCTTTCGAACTCTCTGAATATCCAGATCTGTGATGCTCTCCATCAGTACATTATTGATACCAGGCGCTTTAACGACTAAATGTTTCCGTTACTGCAGTATTCATCGGTTGAACTATGCAAATTTATTTGTGTCATACCTTTTTTCTTTAACGGATAAATATTGAACTCAATTCATATTGGTTTACCTTGTATCCGATATACCGTTGCTCGTGACGTCTTACATACTACTATCAATGCCTTGGCTCCCTTTTGTTTAAATACTTTATTATTAGGAAGCATCGAATGTGATTTAAACCAAAATATTATAATATTTTTAGCAGTACAGGAATTCATTGAGAAGAGCAAACGCTTTGGACCTGAAACGCCGATCTAGCAGCTTTATGGTAATGGTCATGATTGCAACAAAAATAATATATATTATGAGGACGATTATTGTTATTATTTTACTACATGTAAACAATATTACCATCCGCTAGTTCAAGCGAGCCCCCTGTCTGTGCTTTGTGACTGTGGTGTCTACTTCACTTTGTTCTGTGGCGCGTTGTTTCGTTTGTACTGTGCATGCGTCCTTTTCTTGCGAGAGGGATTAACATAGGGCCATGCCCTCCTTCCCAATTGCTTCTTTGAATAAAATATGTTTAAACCAACTTGTATCTTACAAGTATTCAAACTTTGATATTCGTACAGAGTTTACATAGATATAATACATTGGTAACATTTGTTTTGTCGTGTGTGTCTTGTATATACTTACTGTGTGTCTCCATGTTCTGGAAAACCCATGTATTAGTCATCTCGATGTACTATAGGGCTATCCAGACTAAATAAATACGTTTAAACTAAAAATTACTTCTAGATGACTAATAACATGGGTTGTCGAGCTGAATATGACTAAGGTGGAAGAGCAAAATCTCAGCTTATCAATCTGATTAATTTCTGCTGCAGATGAACACGTCCCTGTTTTCATGTATGACATTGCGTAATGAAAGTTGAACATTTCCTTTTTTCATGTCTGACTCGGATTATTCCCAAATCAAAGTTTGTATAAGAATACCCTAGTTTTGAAATAACTTTGCTCAAAACTACATGGATTTATCTTTGAAAAATCAGTAATAAATAAAGGAAAATTTGTTATTTTAGGAAGCGTAATATTTCTTCTTTCTTTCTTTCTTTCTTTCTTTCTTTCCTTCTTTCTTTCTTTCTTTCTTTCTTTCTTTCTTTCTTTCTTTCTTTCTTTCGCTCCTTTATCTACTAACCTGTATGTCTATCTATCTATCTATCTATCTATCTATCTATCTATCTATCTATCTATCTATCTATCTATCTATCTATCTATCTATCTATCTATCTATCTATCTATCTATCTATCTATCTATCTATCTATCTATCTATCTATCTATCGATCGATCGATCCATCCATCCATCCATCTATCTTTCATGTTCTTTTATCATTGGCCATAGTGTTTACACGTTGGTTGCAAAACACACAATACGATTTGGTCCAAAAGGAAAATGATTCAGATGACAGGGTTACCCAGTTGGAATGGATATATTGAAAGTAAACTATGTAGACTGATCGCAATGTGCAAATGTCATCATTCAAAGTTACACGGCAAACGTAGTATGACGAGGTCAAGTGCACGAATTTACACAATTTTCAGTCCTGGAATGTCAGGCGATCATGAGCACGAATTTGCACAATTTTCAGTCCTTTCCAGAACAGGAAATTCTTCTTATCCATTATTTGACCAGTTTTTATTTGTTGGCAAGGGATAAAATTTTCGTTTTTTGCCTCAGGAATAATTTGTAAAGCACACAGCCAAATAACAAATTAAACTTCTCATGGCTACCTGTGTAATTTCATAGTCGACACAGGTTAGCACAGATATCGCCATTACCGCTCGTATACTACAAATAAGCCCGCAATGCACTGCGCGTCAAAAAATTTGGCGCATGCGCTGTGCCGCGAGCATAACATCTATTGGCCATTCTGATAAAATACCCTTGGTTTCAAGGCTTTACGTTTCATGGACTCCCACAAGGAGGACCAGCGTGGCCTACCAAGTAACAGGCGCAGTAGGGTAACTACGTGATTGGTCATGAGCGTGATTGTCACGCCAGCCTGCGGGAGGCTTGGGAATTGATTTCGTCAGCTTGCTTAGGTGATGATGATGACGACGACGACGACGACGACGATGATGATCATCATCGTCGTCATCATCATCATCATCATCATCATCATCATCATCATCATCATTGCGCATTGGCGGTGAGCGACCGTGAATTTAAATGTGGTCAGCGAAAAGGGCACGTCACTGAGTTCATAGTGTATGAAGGCATTTGTTCGCAGTAGCGTGATGAATTACAATGGAAAGGTTATAGGTTACATTTAATAACGTTTTCCAACACTGTTAGACCTATTAATGTGGACCACCGTGTCAGGCAATTACGCTCATCTTTGTGTAACCACAAAGCTAGAAATATATGCAAAGACATAGGGCTCGTAAAATCGATTCTAGTGTTGTTGGGAAACGCAATAATATCCAAATCTTGAGTTACTGTGCAGTATGCCACACTATGCCACAGTATGTACACTATGTTCTTTTTCATAACTTGTTCATATATTGCTAATTTCCCATTCAACGTTAGGCACTTTGTCACTTTTTAAAGCAGTAAATCGTTTTCAAGTTGTTCACAAGCTGTTCCAAATTAGCAAAGTAAATATCATTTCACGGTAGCATGCTGCTAAGTTAATAAAGAGCGATTTTTAATGTTTTGTTAGCAACTATTTTATCGAAATTTGTCAGTTTTCGTGGTACCAGGCACTGACATGTCTTATTGTGAAAAAGAGAAGGCCTAATGGTTTTTGTCATCATTACATCTAAACCTTACTCATATCCACTTCATTAACTAAACACTATGTTCAAAGTTGAAATCAAATTGATCGCTAATGGAAGCGCTTGTGACATCTTTCCCAGCAGCGACGAGATACCCAGAAAACTCCAATGCCACGAGAACTGGTCGTTCGATATAGTTGTCCAAGGGTTCCTTGCTGATTTACACATGGCAGAAAAGAGAAATGACGGATGTGTCAGTGCCAAACACGTCGGCTTGAAGTTGAAGGCCTACAAGTTTTGCAATTTTTATTAATTCCTCTCCATTTTACAACATATCAAGTTTTAGATGTAATGGTGACAGAAACCATTGTGCGTTTTCTGTTTCACAACAGGGCAGGCCAGTGCCGGGTATCACAAAAACTGACAAAATTCACATCAATTGCATAAGTGAACAAAGATATAAATTTACTGAATAGATGCACATCAATGCTTCTTGTTCATAGAAGTAGGGGTTTGTAAACTTAAAAAGGGTATATTATATTTAAACCTATCTAGAGGGTCTTAATTATTGAAACGTTTTAAAGCTAAAATACTTTTGGACACTTTCTAACAAAGTTGTATTCTAAGCACTCATAGTTGGTTTATTTTCAGTATCCAAGGCCTCCGGCCCATAGTGCAATAATTGAGATGTTACACAAATATACAAATTTACTCAGAGGGGGACAGAAAATTATCCCTTTTCTTTAATGCTTTATAATTATCCCTTTTTTTAATGATTCATAAATAAATTCAGCAAGATGACATTGTTCTCGTGCAATGGTTGATCTCATAAGTCTTATAAAACTATAACGACATTTATATTTGGTTATATATTATGATAATAAAGAACTAGATAGTATTCCAAGCACTGTATTTGTAAGGATCACTAAGCAGAATTTTGACGCTTAACGTAGTTTAGAAATTACCAAACAATTCTTGTCTCATTGGTTGATATTTAGGACAGTCTAACATCTAATGATGGGTAGTTTCGCTTGGGGAACCACATGCACATGATGACGATGGAATATAACTTCAGCGAAAAAAACAAAAAAAAAAAAACATTGACAGTACGGCAAATGACGTTTTCCTCGCTGTAAGCCTGTCAGATTTCATCTATTCCTCACGGCACAACTAAATTCAGGAATGATCAGGAATTCGATATAAATATATTCTGGGGTTAAATTAGTCAATATTTTAACCCTTTCCCCCTTGAATTAAGACTGACTCAACAGCTTTCCTTGGCATGGGTTGGGCACGAACCCATGCCAAGGAAAGCTGTTGACCTGGGGGCACGTGATCTTGATAAGTCTCATGTACATATCTCAGTCAAATTGTTTTTCATTACTGTTGAAATTAGTTGAAAACACTGAAACAGACGACATTTGACCACCAGCCGGTTTCAGCCGGTTTGAGGGGGAAAGGGTTAAACAAATATATAATTCTATGCTTCTCCCGCCTCTGGCCTGAAAAGTCCGTTTTGTTTCTTCACATAAGTTTTCTGTTTTGCTGTTTGGGTTGTTTTACGTGTAGCCGCACGTTGAACTGCTTTCAGTCTGTCTTTGCATATAATACTTGTATAAAATGATCCCATAAAACATCAGCATACTCGAGTAAAGGTCTAAAAAATGTAAAGCATATTTTTTTATAAACTGTTTTCTGTCTAACATATTCATACCCCTGTGACCATGTGCCCGTTGAATGGCATTATGTAAAAATGTTTTCCATGTGCTTGTTCCAAGTACCGTTACTAGACATTGTAATTCCTAAATGTTTGTGACAGTTTGTTTGAGCAATTGGTGTACCTATCATAAATAACGCTTTCTGCTCGTAATTTTGATTCTCGTACATACAATGGACTCAGGTTTGCTTTCGATTAAAGTTATAAACCCTTGACTTGCCTATAAAGAGACGACACCTAATTCACCTTTTCAAACTCATGGTAGCTATTTTTGTCTGTGTGCCAACACAGACATATTGTTTACCTAGGAATTCTTTCTTTCTTTCTTTCGTTCTTTCTTTCTTTCTTTCTTTCTTTCTTTCTTTCTTTCTTTCTTTCTTTCTTTTTATTGTGCAAATTAGGGCCATTTAAAAATTTAAGTCTTGAATATCTCCAAAACAATCGTAGGTACAGGTAACCAATCAAACGTCAGTTAATATTTTTGTAAGAATTCACATTTTTTGTAATTTACATGTAACCTCTAAAGGTCAAAGGTCAAGGTCATTTGGACCTTTGAAATTTTCATTTAGCCATAACTTGGTCAATTTTTATCCAATTTTGATCATGTTGGCTCAAAATTGTAGCAATTGTTATACTACATATTTTTCGTAACATACATTTGACCCCTAAAGGTCGAAGATCAATGTCAATTGGGTTTTCAAAATGTTCATCTAGCCAGAAATTGGTCACCTTTTTGTCCAATTTTGATCATGTTGGGCTCAAACTGTAGCTATTGTAACATTGCACATTTTTGTAATTTACATGTGACCTCTAAAGGTCAAAGGTCAGTGTCAATTGGACCTTCGAACTTTTTATTTAGCCATAAATTGGTCAATTTCTATCCAATTCTGATCATGTTGGGCTCAAATTGTACCTAATGTAACACTTGACATTTTGTAATTTACATGTGACCCCTAAAGGTCAAAGATCAATGTGAATTGGGTCTTTAAACTGTTCATCTAGCCAGAAATTGGTCAATTTTTATCCAATTCTGATCATGTTGCACTTGCTATTGTAACACTGCACATTTTTGTAATTTACATGTGACCTCTAACGGTCAAAGATCAATGTCAATTGGACCTTCGAAATTTTCATTTAGCCATTAATTGATCAATTTCTATCCAATTTTGATCATGTTTGGCTCAAAGCCTACCTATTGCAACACTTGGCATTTTGTATGTTATGTTTGCATGTTACCTCTGAAGGTCAAAGGTCAATGTCAATTGGACCTTTGATATTTTCATTTAGTCAGAAAGTGGTCCATTTTTATCAAATTTTAATCATGTTGGGCTCAAATTGTAGTTATTGCAACACTTCACATTTTTGTGATTTACATGTGACTTCTAAAGGTCAAAGGTCGATGTCAATTGGACCATTGAAATTTACATCTAGCCAGAAATTGGACAATTTTTATAAAATTTTGATCATGTTGTAACACTGCACATTTCCGTAGTTTGCATGTGACCTCTAAAGGTCAAAGATCTAGGTCATTTGGACCTTTTGAAATTTTCATCTAGCCATTACTTGGTCAATTTTTATCATGTTGGGCTCAAATTGCAGCAATTGTAACACAACACATTTTTGTAATATACATGTGACCTCTAAAGATCAAAGGTCAATGTCAATTGAACCTTCGAAACTTTCAGGTAGTCCTTACTTGGTCAATTTTTATCTGATTTTCTTGGCCTTAAATTGTAGGTATTGTCACACTTTACATTTTTGTAATTTTCATGTGACCTCTAAAGGTCAAAGAACAAGGTCATTTGGACTTTGCAATTTTCATCCAGCCATAAGCTAAATGAAATGTGAAGAACAAAAGCTGTAGCCTTTATCATTTACAGCTTTTGGCACACAGACAGATTGGCTTTGAAACAAATTTTGTTTTCTAATTCAGGCTTATCTTTGTCAGGGACAGCATGCAATGTTCTGTCGTCCGCAAAAAGCCTTATATTAGATTCAACAATGCTAGCTAAATCATTTATATAAATTAAACAGACCCTTGAGGAGCACCTGTATTTACTAATTCCCAGGTTGATGCTTGTCCATTTATAACCACTCGCTGCTTTCTCCGACAAAGATAACACTAAACCATTCTAAAACATTACCTATAGCCCCAATGGTAAAGAGTTTGTGCAAAAAAATCTTGTGCCATACTTAACGAAAGTACGAGAGACGTCGAGAAACATTAATGGCACAGTTTTACCAGAATCCATAGCCTCAAGAATAATATTGTATAACTCCAACAGTTGTGACACGGGAGAGGCCCCCTTTTGATAAACCGATTGAAATTTTGTTACAATGTTATTCTCTCTAGAATGATTCAATAGTGGTTTAGAAACACACCATATACATATAGAAGCTGCACGATATTTTAAACGCCCGGGGCCTATATTATATGGTCCACATGTTGCGTCTGTTTTTAACAGAGAAATGCAATCTCATACCAAAGTTACATAAATGATATTATGCTACAAAATTGTGTTTAAAGAGAGTGCAAAATCTGTGGTGGTTTTGTACCCGAATCGTTTGATGAACACTGCTAAGCAAAAGATGTATAAAATAGCTCAGCTTTTCATGTCAGCGGTGACGAGAGTGTCCCTATTCAATAGTGGACATTCAGAAGATAAAGCGTTTTGTTCAATTTAAAAATATTTTACTTCCTTGGTTCTGTGGCATGCATTTTTCCGGTGTTTAAGTGTTCAGGAACCACAACAGTCTCAGAAATGAGATCTGTGGATATGTGGGTGACCAAAACATCGGAGGCTGGACTGCAGCTTATCGTCACCTTAGTGTAGCTCGTTCCTGCCGTCACAAGGATATTGGGCTATGATTCGTTCGCCTTTGTGAAGTCAAACCTGATCATACGTAGCCTAATTTTCTCTAAGTACTTGATCCAACACAACTATCGATGTCTGATTACAGTTTATAATTTTTAATACAGCTTGCCGTTTATGCCACTCAAATGCACCAAGACACGGGAAATTGAACTTTTTCTCTAAAGTTTTTCAATTATCAAGTCTCGTAAAAATCGAGTATACCTAACTTACATAGACAGTTGTACCTCCAAATGCCTCAGAACAACAGAACATTAACATAAAAAATCTGATGACCCCAGTCTTGTGCGTTTTTTTGCCTTTACGAAATCTTAAAAGTTTCCCTGAAATTTGACAAAAGCAAGTTTTGAGCAAAGTAAAAAATTGCAAAGAATAATGCATACTGCAGTTTGACCTCTGATTGGTCACCTGGTTTTTCAGTAAGCTTGAATTGTTTGTCTCAGCAAAAGCTATGTTCTCTTCCGTGCGAAAGGTTGAATGCATTTTATCTTGTCAGCACAAAATTGAATGTATTTGAATTTTGCATGGATAATCATTTCATTATAAGAACACTTGGTCATCAACGTTTAGTCAAAGTTTAGTTACTGTAAACTGTGTATCATGTTTGCACTTAAATCAAATGGAAGATGCCGCGTTTCACATGAGAAAACTCACCGTCTTTGCATCCAGACATACACAAGTTTTCTCACCAAATGACATTTTGCATGTCACAGACCTTTACATATGACAATTGTCTGACAAACATATTTTCCATGTTTTTCGAGATAGCACTTTTTCACCGTAAACGACCTCACGGTGTACGACCTTTTGCCCTGACAGCGACGATGTACACATCAAGACTAGAAAGTCGTGTAAATAACTCTAACGTTTTGAAAATATGAATGCTTCGCATATTTATACTCCGATATATTATGTTCAAATGATCACCGACTTTAGTGTAATTCAATACAAATAGACTTGAGTGATGTTTTATCACTATTGGACATCGTATTTGAATACGCCTTCAATAATTACACAAACCATTTCTCATGTTGTACAGTTGACACAAAGGCATGTGATAATAGAAGGTCCCCTTTCTGTGATTTGTATTTAAGTGGTGAATAATTCCATAAACTGCTCCATCTTGCATGATGTTTTCAGCATGCTGAAACACTAGTTGTCTCGCCGTGAGTACTTCAAAAGCCAATCCAATGTAATCTTTATAGGACAATTCGGTATAGGTTATTCCTCCTTGGTTATACCAATATAAGCGTGCACTATCCTTCTCTCCAGGGATATAAATATAGGAAGCTGAGAAAACGTATCTGTTGAAAATCTATTTAAAGTCCTCTTTTTAACCCCACCCAATTAATTAGGGTTTTTTTCATATAAGAATAGTGTCTTGCAGAGTCCTGAATGTTGAAAATACTATATATGTGTGTGTTTGTGTGTGTATGTATGTATGTATGTATGTATGTATGTATGTATGTATGTATGTATGTATGTATGTATGTATGTATGTATGTATGTATTGCTAAAGAAATTTACCCAAAAGATATCCCTTTGGAGGGTAACAATTCAGATGGTTTCAGAGATGTGTTTTTGGACTTGGATATTTAGGTCACTAATGACAGGTTTTGCATTAAAGTCTATCACAAAATAGATGAGTTTAGTTTTGAAGTAGTTAACTATCCTTTCCCAGACAGTATTATTTCGGAAACTATTGTATATAATACGTTTTTGTCACAGATTTCGAGATTTGGTCGTATTTGTTATAAATTTCAGGACTTTTCATCTAGAACCAAATTTATTTACAATAAACTTGAATCAAGAGGTTTCAAAGATTTACTTTTGATCACACATTTCTAAAAATTGTGCTGTAAATATCCCGAGATGGTTTGAAAGTTTGGCTTCAATAATTTTACAGATTTTAGACTTGCATGCTTTGCTACCTAATTTTATCTTTTGGCAACATTGTATTTTAATGTTCACCTTTCAGACATTTTAGGCTAGCTTGTTTTCTGTTAGGTCAATCCCCCAGGGGCTATAGGAAGCAACCAGCTACTGACGACCGTTACGAGCCTGCCAAATTGTACTTGATATCTGGTTTAGAAATATTATATTTTCATTGCATTCTCTTGACTTAAATACAAATGACTTTCATTCTTTCCTGACTTGCCTTATGATTTTACTGTTAATATCCAAATATTATTAATAAGTTTGGCCACAATAATTTACAGTTTTTAGACTTGTCTGTTTTGCTACTTAACTTTATCTTTTGGCATCATTCTGTTTTAATGTTCACCTTTCAGACATTTGAGGCTAGCTTGTTTTCTGTTAGGTCAAACCCCAGGGGCTATAGGTAGCAAGCAGCTACTGAAGATAGTTACAAGCGTGCCTAATTGTACTTAAAATCCTGTTTAGAAAAATTGTTTTGAAAACATGTTTTTGGCATAAATGCTAATGACTTTCATTCTTTTCTGACATGCCTAAATGGACGTTTACCCATTTTACAAAAAATACTCAAAATTGACAGTATTTTCCCAAATGTCACAAACCTGACACATTAAGTTGATACATTGACTCAAGGTTGGCAGTTAAATAAAGCTTAACTGTTTGAGGGGTAGGTGTCATCATGGAGTTTGTTTTACATTTCTGGTGCAGGATGTCCATTGTTGCAGTCCTTGTTAGGATTTCCCTTAGTTTGTACAGGTGGTCTAGCTGCAACTGTTTATTGTACAGCCACTGGGACTGAATATAATGCCCCAGCTTGTTTCCACTTCAGTTATTCACTGGCGCGTGGTTTAACTCTGATAAGCTGTCCAGCTAGAAAGGTTACATATTGTTTCAGGGGTAAGTCAAATTGTTCTTATCTTAACCTGTACTATACAAACTTAGTAATAATGGTTTGTTTGACAGGTATTCTTCTTTCATAAGGAATCTCTGTATTTATAAGCAAAATTTCACGTATTTAGCTAATTCATCATTTGCCACGTTCATGTCTATTCTTCATTATATGGGTTGTCTTTGCATATTTAGCTTAGACAAGGAGCCGCTACTCAGAGAGACATGTACGGGTAAAAGGCTCCGAAACATGTTGAGTGGTAACCCGCTGAAGACCCTTTAATTTATTTGGGCTGATACAGCCTATGTCAAAATTTTGCAGAGGAACGTGAGCAATATGGACAATAGAATTCCATATGTGTGTAGGTTAGACAGGGACAGGTTAGTTTATTGAGAGTAAAGAGTTCGGACTACGGAATAGGGTAATGACTACTAGGAAGTGGTTCTGGGCAAAAAGACACAAATACAATATATATATATATATATATATATATATATATATATATATATATATATATATATATATATATATAATAAAAGTTAACAAAAGTTGTTCTAGAGCCTTTTGTGTTTCTTATTCTTCATTTTTTTATCTTCTCGTG
The DNA here is from genome assembly GCA_964020975.1 of Hermodice carunculata. NCBI lineage: Eukaryota > Metazoa > Annelida > Polychaeta > Eunicida > Amphinomidae > Hermodice > Hermodice carunculata. The sequence goes on from OZ026619.1 coordinate 51,244,203, forward strand.
AAGCATGACACCAGCCCTAGTTTTTTATGCAGAAAATATTCATAAATGTTTAAGCCTCTTCCTCCACAGCCCCAGCATAAGTTGTCTGTCTTGTATTGAAACTAGCCAGATCTCTAAAGTAGCTACAACATTAACCCTAAGACCATTCCTGTTACAAACTGCATAATTATGTTTCTTTTCTAATTTACCCCTTTACCTGTTTATTTTTATGGAGGTATGCATGCATGCGTCAGAACCTGGCAAAGTGTGTGTATTGATGAAAAAAACAATAGCCTATAACCTTTTCCACAGAAATGTATCTAACGCTGTGCTGTGGAGCAGAAAACACCGGAGTATGATAGAGTTTCAGGACACTTTTGTTCCATTAAAGTCTTTGAAATCAAGGTGAAATAATAAGAAGCACTAGTCTCGGATAAAACAATGATGAAAATTAATAGACAATGGGCTTTGTCCCTGTGAAGAAGTGTTTCACACACTGCAGCTCACAGCTGTAGGTGCAGGGCTAAACACTATGATTCACACAATAAAAAAATTGTGGTTTTTTAAAAAATGTTATTTCTACAATGCTTCTCTAATTCTAATTCTGAATTGAGACTAATACACTAACAAATCTATTAGCCAAAAGCAATAGGTCAACGACTACATAATGTTACATTATGAGTAACCCCTGGGCTTTGCTCTGCTGCCACGTGAGCTAAATTTGCCATACACAAGTCAACTGTTACTTTTTCAAGATATTAGGCTATGAATTTATAACTTAATAAATGAAGGTACCTCGGTCACATTAATTTACTTCACAAGATTTTGTTATTTATTTACAGTCATTATTCGTTTTGGTCACGTTCTTATATATATGGACTGTGTTCTCACATTGGAAAGTGCATTGTGTTGATTACAAATCGCGGCCTACTTCACGCGCCCCAGATTTTCTCAGTGGGGAGCGCCATTTGTGCAGCGAAATAACGAATTAACCTTGTCGATGATGCATGATAATTTATTTTCAGTCATGAAACTTAGCCATACATGCATATGCAGTTGGTTTTGTATCTTTTAAGTTATACATGCACAGATGAAATTCCAGGTTTGAATGACACTGTATCCGTGTGCAGATTTTCTGGAGCCGTGGACTGAATAGACTTCGGAGTTCCCAACGCAAAGCGGTTGCCACATTTTTTTGGTCGTCAGATGGCACACTATAGAATAAAGGTGCACAAGACCATAAAACCCGACCATTTAGCATTTACATAAAACTATGCCATGAAGTGTCTTAACATTTATTGCCGGCTGATCAGTTTCATGTGACACAATAAACCTATAAATATGAACTAGTGCCAATCTTCCTATCTAGCCCTGAGTTACCATGGACTCCCACCTAAAAACATATGCCTCAACTTCCCGGAAGTAGTTGCTGTCATCTAGTGGTGAAACTGAAAACTGGAGATAGTGGTACCCAGCCAAAGAATGTACATTATGTGTACACAAATCTGGATCTATCGGTTTATACATATAATCTTTGAGTTTTTGAACTTAAGAATTTTGTGTTTCGGGTAAGACATTCTAGTGCCCGTAATATCATCCCAGCAAGCGATCTGAATGGCTACCTGCGCTGGTGACATTCTCTATGGCTAATGCGACAGCGAACATAAGTCTGTCATCCTGGGTGCAATGTCGGCTACCGATACATTTCTGTAACAAATGCTTCTGTGTGAACATAACTAAGTCACCGAAATAGGGTATCAAAGTGCTATGAGGTATATGTCACTCACATAGAGCCATCCTGCTCAAAGGGGTATGATTGGAGAGGGGCCCTGCGGTAATCTTAGAAACTACACGTTTCAAATCTACAGAGATGGTAGTTTCAAAGCTATGCTGTGCAAGTAAAGCATCAAGATACGTGTGAATTCTTTCCAAATTTGCCAAATCTGTATTGATGTAAATCACAACATATTTTTAACCTGTTTGTAAACAGAATTAGAACCAAAATCAGGGAAAACATGACCCTCTAAATTTCTAGACTGAAGAGAGAAATACCAATAGAAGCACGTTTACGTGTGCAAGATTTCACACAAATAATAATAATATATCTATGATGCAGTTATTGTTATTGTTAATTTTTTATACCTGGTGGACTTATCAATGACGAATCAGGATAATGTTTAGGAACATGATTTTAGAAAAATGGCAAGATAGGCTTAATAAATTATTTTAAATCCAAAAACAAATCATGAACAGTGACAAAAGCAGTGAAAACGGTTCAGCGTTAGCCTCAAGCGCTGATTTTGGAATATATTTTGACGGAAATTGTAACTGTCTATTTTGTAAGTCAAATTTCATTAAGAACAAAGAATTTCACAGCAACATTACTAACACAAAATTCAAACTGAGAAACCCTCGATCGGAAATTTTGTTGTTAACTTGTGGATCTTCCAATGTCATTTATTTGATATCCTGCATCAAATGCAAATCACAATATATGTCCCTAACTACTCAATCAGTTAAAAAGTGATTTAATACACACAAAACTCAATTAAAATCACAAATTGAACACTTTTTTAAAATCAAAATTGTGACTGTATGTCAAACAGTAAACATTCTAATTTTTGCTGATACGTACCACAAATATATATTTATAGGTAGTTTGGATATAACACAAAATTCATTTTTAAAAAGAATTGATGAAAAAAGGTTCAAAATTTCAGATATGTTCTAAGTTTAACATTGACAGTATTTTTCGGGATACATGTAATGCATTGGATTCCTACTGTATGAAATGGGCAAAGAAAGAGAAGATAGAATTTTAGAAATTTGAAGGATGGGTTATCAAACTTGAAAAGAGTCTTTAGAAAATGAATTTATCGTTACAAACCCTGCATTAAGAATCTCAATACGGTAAATTTCAAACAGCCTAAAGCTTCAAAAGGAGTCAAAGAACTACAAGAACGTTTTGTAATCACTAACATTAATAAGGCAAGTAACAATTTTGGGATTATCTGCAAAAAATATTATCTGAATGTTTTGAAAAATGAACGAAGTATAAACAATATTTCATACATAAAAGGAAATGATGTATATACATTCCACAAACAGTCCATTGATAATTTGATAGATACACATAAAGATGAGATGAAAATGAATTTAATATGATAATTTCTGAAGGGGACTCCTCAATTTCCGTTTTGTTCCGGATACCCAAATAACATAAAAACCCTTTTAAATCTAGTTTCATAGCTGGTAGTTCAAAATGTACAGCAAAACAATTATCAAACGAAGTAACATTGACTGCAATTAGAAATCATTTTCATAAATACTGTAATGCAATAGGCAAGGGTCAGAACAGATGGTTCAAGAACTGCCTAAAAGAGGGCACTACAGTCAGTGGAGAGCTAAAGTTGTGTATTGCGTTACATTGTAATTTGCAACTTAAATTGAAAACTACTGGACATAGAAACACCAAATTCCTGACAGTAAATTTAGATGCATAACTAAATAACTCACAAAATCATATAACCACAGCTACAATAGTGACTAGTTTATTAAAAGTTGACATAACATACAAACTAATGGGAATACACAGCTTTAGTCCTCCAAATGTTTGTGTGTTCAGTTGTGTATTGGGACGAATACACCTTGGCGCTAATTCTGACCTTTCTTATTTCTAGAAACTGTGAAATAAATTGCTTTAGGAGTACTAGCAATTCTTCCGAGTTTGTATCTAAAATCAAAGATTTAAAAGCAAAAAAAAATCAAATGCTTTGATTTTCCACACTGTATACAAGCTTATCCATAGATGAAGTCAAAAGTTCTATTTTAAAGTTAATAAGCAAAATGTTTAAATATAATTGTAAACCATACATAAATATTAATTTACATTTTAAAAAAACGCACATTGGTCGCACAATAAATATTCCAAAATAACGTTAAATCTATAACCGTTGAAACTTTGATAGATGCTATCAAATTACTTTTGGATAATACTTTTGTTCAATGTCGACAATTGGTTTTTCAACCAATAAAAGGCATTCCGATGGGTAGCAACTACGACACGTTACCTGCAGATTTACATTTAACCTGGCTTGAATGTACGTATATGGATAAATTGATGAAAAGTACTTTCGAATGGCTACAAAATTATCAAACAACGCAAGATATATTGATGACATTGCTTCTGTAAATGTACAAAATTTCAGGGATGTTACGAAAGAAATTTACCCAAAGAGTATCCCTTTGGAAGGTAACAATTCATATGGTTTCAGAGATGTGTTTCTGAACTTGGATATTAGGGTCATTAATGACAGATTTTTTGTTAAAGTCTATCACAAAATAGATGAGTTTAACTTTGAAGTAGTTAACTATCCTTTCCCGGACAGTAATATTGGATAAAATACATTTTTTTTCATGCAATTTTGAGATTTGGTCGTATTTGTTCTAAATTTAAGGACTCTGCATCTTGAACCAAATTTATTTACAATAAGAGTCAAGAGGATTCAAAGATGTACTTTTGACCAAATATTTCTTTTTCTATTTCAAAGTTGGCTGTAAATATCCCGAGATGGCTAGAAAGTTTGGCTTCGACAATTTTAGAGATTTTAGACTTGCTTATTTTGCTACTAAAGTTTATCTTTTGGCATCATTTTGTTTCAATGTTCAGCTTTTAGACATTTTAGGTTAGCTTGTTTTCTTTAGGTTATTTTAGGCTAGCTTGTTTTCTGTCAGGTTATTTAATATTAGCTTGTTTTCTGTTAGGTTAACCCGCAGGTGCTATCGGTAGCAAGCAGCGGCCGACGACAGTTACAATCTTCCCTAATTGTACTTAATATCTGGTTGAAAAAATATTTTGAATGCATTTTCTTGACTTAAATAGTATGGACTTTCATTCTTTTCTGGCTTGCCCTACAAATTTTGCTGTTTTTATCCAATGTTTATTAGAAAGTTTGGCGGCAATAATTTTACAGATTTTAGACTTGCCTCGTCTGCTACTTAATTTTATCTTTTGGTGTTATTCTGTTTTAATACTCACTTTCAGACATTTTAGGCTTACGTGTTTTCTGTCATAGCAAGCTGCGGCCGGTGACAGTTGTCAGTTTGCATAATTGTACTTAAAATCTGGTAAGGAAATATATGTTTTGATAACATGTTTTTGACTTACATGCTAATACACATTTACTCATTACCAAAACATTACTCAAATTTGACAGCATGTACTCAAATGTCAGAAACCTGACCCATTATGTTGAAACATTGAGTCAGGGTTTGCAGCAAAAAAGAGCTTTGTTGTTTGGAGACTTTCAAAGTGAGAAGTAGGTGTCATCATGGAGTTTGTTTTTAATTTCTGGTGCAGGGTGTCCATTGTTGCAGTACTTTTTAAGATTTCCCCAAAGTTGTACATGTAATCTCGCTGCAATGTTTATTTCACAATCACTGGGACTGAATATAATGCCCCAGTTTGTTTCCTAAAGTTTGTTTCCTAAAGTTATACATTGGCAGGTAGTTTAACTACGATAAGCTATCCAGCTAGAAAGGGTACATACTGGTTCAGGGGTAAGTCAAATTGTTCTTTTCTGAACTTATACTATATAAATTAAGTAATTATGTTTGGTCTGACAGGTAATCTGCATTTATGATGAAGCTCTCCTTTTATAAGCATTACTTCACGTATTTAGCTAATTCATCATTTGCCACGTTCCTATTTATTCATTGTTATCCCCCTTGTCTTTGCTGAATATTTAGCTTAGACAAGGAGCCGCTTCTCCGAAAATCATACTTGTACGGGTGTATGCTCCGAAACATGTTTTGAGTAGTGACCCTGTGAAGATCGACCCTTTAATTTAGTTGGGCTAATACAGCGTATGTCACAATTCTACAGAAGAAGGTGCGCAATATGGACAATAGTACTTCCATATGTATAAAAGTTAGACAGTGACATGTGAGCTTATGGAGAGAGAAGAGTTCGGACTGCGGAATAGGGTGATGACCACTAGGATGTAGTTCTGGACCAAAAGACACAAATACTACCGGAAAAGAAGATTTGCTTAAGAGCAAATATGTCTGTGTGCCTTCAAAAGTTGTAAATATTAAATGCTACAACTATTTTCCTCGGGTACTTCACAATCCATTAAACTTATTGCTGGGTGCACATTTCATAGTCCAAATGACCTTGACCTTTGACTTTCACAGGACACATATAAATTGCAAAAATGTACAGTGTGACAATACCCACTATTTATGCCCAACATGAACCAAATCAGATGAAAATTGACCAAATTATGGCACGATAAAACTTTCAAATGGCCAAATGACCTTGACCTTTGCTCTTTAAAGGTTACATGTCCTTACAAAAGTGTGCAATGTTGCAATACCTACAATTTAAGTCCAACATGATTAGAATTGTATGGAAATTGGCCGAGTTATGGCTGGATGAATCTTTCAGAGGTCGAAATGACATTGACTTTTGACCTTTAGGGGTCACATGTAAATTTTGAAATATTCATCATTACAATAGCGACAATTTTAGCCCAACATGATCAAAATTGGATAAAAATTGGCCACGTTATGGCTTGAAGAAATCCACCATCGAAAGTAGCCTTTGACCTTGAGATGAACTCTACGTGAAGTGAACCTTGAGCTTTAAAATGACATTTATACCTAAAATTGACCTTTGACCTTGACATTTGACATGACTTTGCCTTGCTATGATCGAACTCCTGTATATTGGGAACCACATCTACTATAGTATATAAGATATTAAAGATTTAAACTCTAATTGGCCCTCATTTGCATAATTTTAAAAAGCATGACCTCTCATTATAAAAAGGCGAGACTTCATCTATAGTAGTATAATAGTTTGGAGTTTGTGCGAATAATACTTTCCAAACGAAATGTCGGACAAACTTGCCTGTAAAGAAAGAAAGAAAGGAAGAAAGAAAGAGAGAAAGAGAGAAACAAATAAATAAATAAGCAAAAAAAGAAATAATAATTCATAATCCTAGAAAAACAATATGTTTTTGTTGGCACACAGATATAAGAAAGAAGGAAAGAAAAGAAGAAAAAGAAAGAAAGAATTCCTAGAAAAACAATTTGTCTGTGTTGGCACACAGCCATAAATGTGCTGGTTTCTCAGACCACTTGCCAGATGTTACAGCTGCTGTTCTCTTCTTGGAGGCCGACATACAACTGATGCAACATGTGTATTTTTAATATCTAAAACTTTTACGCAAGATGTGGGCATATATTGGATTTTTTCCGCTCCTTTGCTGTTGATCATTTTGAAAGCAGGAGAATAATATCTTTGTTTTTAACTTCAAGTACTTGCCCATTTACAAGGTGTACATAAATCGAAACAGTTGCACCTATAAATCCAGCCCCATTCCAAATATGTCTAAATATCTTTGAATTGCCGTGACAGTAGCATGTGCCAGATCAGTCCCATCTCAGCATGCCCTACCCTCAGCATGGCTGTACTAAAGAGACCCACTGAAGAGTACAAAAAGATATTGACCAGTCTTAACCCTTTGCGGCCTACGTTCTTGCCAAGCCAAATGTGTCGGGGCGGGTTAACACCAGCTTTAAGCTTGGAATGACCTCTGGAATGTATATTAAAATAAATGTACTCATCGGTACATTTCACAATCTCATACATATCTAAAACTACTGGATTTCCCATATTTCCAAACATATTCAAAAATCTTAAACACACTCATTTTAGTCATCTTTCTTAAATATTGAGTGCCATGATGCAATCTAATATTGGAATTTAATTAAAAATGAGTGCAGCCTATGTAACCTAAGTCAACTGTTAAAGCGATAATAGATTAATATGAAGAACAATATCACAGAATATAGAATCAATAATACACATGATAAATACGCATTTTTATAACGTAAACATTGAAAACCAAATCAAATTACGCACTTGTTCGTGTCTATGTACCTGTTTTTGATTTGTACTCACAATTAGGCAAATATATTAAACCTCACTGAATATGGACATTTTGCTTAAATCATGTTTAGCCCCCCCTAGCCGCCACATTAAAAATTATATGATGGTTTCTCATATTTGATTCTGGGAGAAAAGTTTTGTCTTTAAGAAAATAATGAAACTTGCATTGAATTCGACTGCTACCTTTTTAAGGTATTTGTTCTTGACTAATTCATACATAATTGCATTAGTATAACCGCGTAGTGATCTGTTTTACACAGTACTATCCCTATGTATTTTTTCGGCACCAGAAATATTTTTCTTTCTCCAGTTTTGGAGATCAAAGTGTCCCCAATGTTCTGTCCCGGTATTCCAAAGCCCGACAATGTTTGCAGTCGTTTCACTCTTTTCTAAGGTAAACTTCAGTGCCCCCAGGTATAAACTCTCTGCTTTCTTCAGATTCGCATTAAACCTACCCAACAATCATTTAAGTATTCCAGCCATAAATCATGCATCTTAACATTTTTTGCTCATACAAAAAAGATGTAGGCATTTTCGTTGAAAAATAAACACGTTTTCAGGTGTTTTCTCATTGCCTGGCATGCTGTGCTGCCATCTGCCGTAAATATACTGAAAAAAACAGGTTTGCCAAAGTAAGTTTCAATTTGGCCATATGGAAGGTGATGTGCACAAAAACCATTATGCAACGTGACTATTCCCTAATCCACGCAGGGAATGTAGTGTCTTGAGTAAAAGTCATGATAAAGTTTGTCAGAGCAGGGAGGTCGATTGAGACAACATTCATGTCCCTGGTCAAATGTATTGGCTTCTTATGGTTCACTTCGCTCACTACCGCAAATAAATAAGGCATCTTTCATAATATTGTAAAGCTTTACTGAGTGTAAGAGAGTTGTGACTGTATTCTGGTTCATTTGGAAAGCTCTGCCGTAACATGGCACAGTGATGTGCCTGATGCCACAGCGCATGAGTAGGAAGATGTACAAATGTTCTCAAGGTAACACATGTCAACATTAACTTTGCCAAGAACCCTGCAAGTTTGACAGAGATGGCAGTATTATATAACATGAAATGGGTGCCACATAAACCATGAAGGAATGCCAGCCTCGCCTTCATGAAAAAGTAGAAGGTAAAAAGAGTTAGGATAGAGTTATCCTGGTGAGATTCATCGAAGGATTTCCTGATCGGCCGGGTTTCTTTTTAAGGACTGGACAGCTAGGTTGCCTTGTCCAGATACTACTAGGAGCAAAAACTCAATTAGCTGTGGCAGTGGGGCACATACACGTTTGATTGTGACGGCAGCGGCTGCCTCAGACCCAGCGTTCGAAAAGAGTGAGGCGAGCGAGGAAATAAAGGTCTCGTGCTCTAAATGCCAGGTTCAACCGTGAGGAAAAATTAATATTAACAGAAGTAGAGCAGACCCCACCAAAACCGAGGAGATGACCAGATCAGCACCCCAGGACAGACCTGTCTCAACTGTATTGGAAAGTCGCACATTGCCGTGAGCTGTAACTTGGCCGATATTCGTAATATCCCATCCACACCTGATACTCACTGCCGATTCTGTTCCCAGAACAGAATCGGCGCCATGACTCATGCCATGGCGCCCTATCCTGCAAGAATGAGAAAACCAGAACTCTTATTGGGAGAGATTCAGAGATGCCCTTACTTAGAACTAATGCACATGGGTGCGTCAGTCATATTATAAGTGATAATATAGTGCTTCTGAATTGCAGGACAGCTCTACATTGACAGAGGAAGCAATGGATAAAGCTGGGACTCTGCTTATGTATTTTTGTCACCAAAATGTGGTGATACGTATAAAGGTAGCTTTGATAGATACAGTTGCCGTGTGGGCTAAATGTTCTCAGCTGTTTATCACAGCCTGCCCAAAGGTGTAAAAAGTGGTTTGAAAATAGACAGGTATACCAGTTTTAACTGTGGCTATTAATCAAGTGGCTAACCTGAGAAGGCCAGCAAGTATGACAGTGCAGTCACCTTGTGGGAAAAAGAGAGTTAAAGTATGTGTGCATGATCAGGTGTCCCAACCCTCTCATTTTAGACATTGGCTTCCTGAAAACGTATGAAATTGCTAATATGCCCATGCTACTACTTAACGTAAGGGCAAGGTAGTTAGAACCACAACTTGTGAGACCTCGTCCTGAATTTGTTGTCATGGCAAATGTAACAACTTAGATCCCATATCATATTCATACAAAACACCCCAAATGTATATTGCACATAACTATCCAAGAGTTTTATTGGATTCTTATTCAGACACCCTGCATGTAAAAATAGATTGCTTGAAACGTTCAATATATCTGGTGATGAAATATTCAAAATGTGCGATAAATGTACCTTGGAGATAAAACAACAAACTTTTCAATTCTCACAACTTAATCGATCTAGGCTATACATAATGGGTATTATAAACAAAAAACAAATAGACATAAACAAAAACAAAAAACAAAACAAAAAAAGCAACAAAAACAAACAAAAAAGAAAAAAAACATCAAAAAACAAACAAACAAAAAAGACCCCTACCCTCCCCCCAAAAAACAAGACAAAAAAGCCCCCAACTTAGTACCCAATAGGTGTCACTGGTATAGGTCCTGAGGGGAAGCCCAGAGATAGTGTTGAGATGTGTAGCAAAATTTGTCACCAAAGTTGACTTACAAGAAGTAACAGAATCTATAGGATTGAACAAAATTAGATCTGGGTCATTTTTTTACCAGTGTAAACTAGACGGCGATTGCACAAATTATACTGCTTTTAATACAAGTTGTGCGACGTTCAAATATCTTAGAATTCCTGAGGACATAAATGCGAGCTGTGCAAGTATGCAACGTTTATTCAAAAGAGTGTCGAGAGAATTCGGGGGAATATTTATATACCTTAGACTCTTGCAGTTGTGAATAGGGCACGTATGTTTGTGGTTGTTTATGTGGACAAAGTGGAAATACAAACTGCATCAATGGATATGCAAACAATGGCGTTGCACTGCGGTGGGTAAAATGCAACTTTAGTTTATTGATACAATGCAAGAGATTTATAACATGAGGATAATGAATAAAAGTATACACACACACATATATATATATATATATATATATATATATATATATATATATATATATATATATATATATATATATATATATACATAAGGAATATTACCACAACACCGATCAGTGTAAAATGTATTTCTTGGCAGCGACCTTTAACTGAGATGACCTCCCTTGTATGTAATAGGTCACATACCTCATTTGTGAGAGCAGGGACGTACTTACATACAGGTGTGAGTCCCTGGTGACAGGTAGTGGGCCAACCTCCCATGAAATCATGTGACGTTGGAGAGAAGATCATGCCAATAGCAATGTTACATAATCATTCAAATATATACTGAATTGATTTTCTTGACAGGGGTAATCATGGGCACATTCCTACTTGAAATAGGTAAAAAGGCTACAATTCGTCATCCCAAATCTTTTGTTTTCATGAGATGCGGGTGGCAAAATTGCGGAAGAAATCCTTAACAAGGGGCATGTCATAATTTCCGGGACTATCGTGAAATGAAATGAACCTTTATTGACTGCGCTTTTACATCCTATGGTGGGAATGTGCAGACCGGTTATTCAAAGTACATTGAGGAATAGGCCAACCAATGTAGTGAATACCTGATAGAGAAAACACTTCCATTGCTTTTGACGACATTATAATATTTGTGCAAATTTGAATTAACATGAGTCTCTGCTCTATGATTCAAATTTCGCATGACAATACTGGTCATTAAGGTGCCAGCAAGCCTATACTTAAGGTTGAATTCATTTGGAATCTACCTGGAGTAACCAGGGCAATAAAATATTATATCTAAACTTATAAATAAGACTGTTTCACTTTCAGTTTAGTTCATGAAATTCAGACCAGAATGATGTGAGACACGTAAAATATGCTTTGACAACGGCAAGGTCACCACAAAATTCAGTTTACCATTGCAATTTCCCATGTATGAATGGGTCAAGGCCTGCCACAAAACGTGTCTCCATCGCCTCAGCTTGCAATGATCGACGTTTACCACAGATTTTGATCACAATGGTTTATCATTCATCAAGTATGAGCCTAGCTGGCCTTCCAGAAATAAGATTGATCTTATTTACATAAACTTATGTTCGTACTTGAACAGACCTCCAACCCTTGTGAAGCCAGTATTAGTATTAGAAGAGAAAAGGCTGGATGACTCACCGTGCGACTACAAGCTACACGATGACGCAAATGTCTCAGACGGAACTATACCCCCTAGACCCCTCGAGATCCACTCCTGCATTAACGCCTGCATGAGTAACTCACTGTCACGTCTGAAATCACTTTATGTACTTAACAAACGAAAAATTAAAACTTCTTATATGACCTATTTGCCTTGCCAGCGAAGCAAACTCTGTTTTTTTCTGTTCCGTTGTTTATGTACTTCGCTGGAGGTAGAAGGCTTCGCAGACAACTATTTGCCTGCTTCACTAATAATTGCTGTGTACAAACTAAACTGCACACACAAATCTGCACATTTAAGTATCGCTCTGTACCTGAAACGTACTGTCGATGTACCTATTCTCGATATGTTCCCGTTGTCGACAGGCCAGTAGAAAAGGGAATATGTTTGGCTACCATGCGCGAGAGAGAGAGAGAGAGAGAGAGAGAGAGAGAGAGAGAGAGAGAGAGAGAGAGAGAGAGAGAGAGAGAGAGAGAGAGAGAGAGAGAGAGAGAGAGAGAGAGAGAGAGAGAGAGAGAGAGAGAGAGAGAGAGAGAGAGAGAGAGAGAGAGACTTGATGTTTCTGATCACTACAGCGACAATACGAACTCTCATTTTACAGGGTGCACAGCGAGATACGAGGTGCATGCAAAACACAGATCTCCAGCGTTTTATCAAGAACGCACTAGTCAATCTAAGGCAAAGTGGGGTAAGTTGATCCCTGGGGTAAGTTGCGTCACTCCACATCTTTACTTAATGAGATGCATCAGCTAGAAGGAGATGGTCTCTTGTCGGTCACTGCTACCTTAATTCCTGTCTTATGATAGAGATTCAACAAGAAACAGGAATGGCCATGTGCTGGGTGGAGAAACGTCTTGCGGCATGCTGAAAGGTAATATCTTCCAATAAGGTATGCGAATTTCATATGTACGTACCATAGAGAGTAACCCAAATGTAACTGTGGTACGGCTGATTTAGTAAACTGTGCAAACTATTATTTTTGTTTTCATCTGTTAGCTTGAAACCTTGTTTTGGTATAATGGATTAATTAACCCCCACGATATGGAACAATCTACCCCAGCCGTGGGGTATAGTCTGGCAGAACTTTGGGTTCACCTGACATTATTGTCTATAGTTTTTTTGCTTGAATTATGACTATTGGGTCACACAAAGTCAGAAAATGCCAGGTGACATCTTGTCACCCTCGAGCATTTAAAAATATTGATGGTTATTCATTTAGCCCACCTCCTATCCCCATATTTGCTTTTTTCATCACTTACTGACAATATAATTGGCACAAAACAAAAAAAATGTGTTCAATACCATAACATTGAAGTGACTTTGGCCTTCACATGATCTCCACCTGTTAATGGCTCTATCAGTTTGACACTGTTTTCTTTTTTTTTCCTGTTTTTGTACATGTATGTGGTATAGATGTAAAACATTTGGTACATGTAGTGTTATGCTGGAAATTCTCTTTGTCCTTGGTCCTAGTCATGACCCTTGATTGGCCTTCAGTCTTCAAAAGTTGGTTTCCAGGCACTCATGAATTTTCCTGCTATGCAAATCATGTTTGATTTGTTTGCTGGTGGAAAGGTAGTGGCTAAAAGTTAAGTTTTGTTTTTCTTACAGGTAAGCATTTGCAATAAACAATAAAGCAATCAGTAATGTGAACATGCAGCATATAGGTTTACAGTACTGTCGAACTACTTTTTACCCCCGCACATAATGTGCTGGAGGGTATTGTCGTCCCCTGGGTCGTTTGTCCATCCATCCGTTCGTCAGTCCGTCCGTCCGTCTTGTCAACGTTACCATGGTATCTCAAAATATTCGCCGTAGCTGTACCAAATATATATCACGGCAGGACCTTATGATGCACATAGTTTCCATTTAAAACCAGCTTCTTTGATTAATTTTAAACTTTTCGTAACACTTTATCGTATTTATTTGAAGGCCGTCTGGGTGGCGTCAACCCTGACGGCGTTACGGCGATATCTAAAAAAAATGTTGACTGCACCGTTACCAAATTTTTGTCAGAGATCCATCTTGTGATGGACCAAGTTTCCACTTAAAACCAGCTTCCTCTGGTGATTTTTCAGATGTGCCAATTTTTTTTACATAATATACTGTGCTGTCAAACCTTATATATAGATCTCGCATCGTACATGTAAAACACAATCACGATGGCTACATCAGACGTTGGATCGGTATTATGACATAAATAAATTTCCCATCACGGGGTCCTCAAAATATAAAGTTGACACAACTTACCTCACTCTCTCCAACGTTTTTGGTGCAAACGTTTTACTAAATACATGCGGCAACCGGAAAACTATATGACCAATTTGTTTCTATTAATAAGACATTCAGATGAGTTTATGACCATGCTGGTCTTAACCCATTGGTAACCGGTACATCTTCCATGCACACCAGTTATGCGACAATGCTGGATTTAACTACACTTCCCTTTGCATGGATGTTCCAGTGCCCTCAAGCGACTATCAATATAAACATGCATTCAGAAGCAAGACTTGGCCGTCTCTTGTGATTTCCCTCCTCTGCTTTGCCATACTGTTTTGATCTTTTTGGGGGGTGGGTGGGTGGGGGTTGGGGGTGAGGCACAGTAGATGGACTTCTCCAAGGCCAGGTCTGAACAAGTTTGTAGATTCAGCGATCTGTCTTTACGGTTTAAAAGGGAGAAACCACTCCAGATCGTCGGGTCTTCCGTCATTATTTATAACAAACCACGAGGCCGCGTCATATTTAAGTATTCCTTACGCGTCATATTTTAGTATTCCTCAGGGCACAACAGCCCTTGTCTTATCAGAAACAGGGAGAAAAAATTATTTATGGAAATCTATCTGCCTACAAGCTGTGGTGTAGAGCATGGGTAGTATAGCAAACGGTCATCTCCGATGACCCCCTAGATCCTAACTCATGCAATAGATGGCATGCAGACTTTTGTTTACAGTTTTATGCATTTCATTGTGTTGGTGTTTTTGACAGTTGTGCATTCCCATTGATTACTGTGTAAACAATGGCGAGTGCAATGGTAATTCACTTTTTGGACTTGTTCCCCAAAACTGTCACCCAGATTTGCTTCAAAGGTGGTGCTGATGTACTTTGAATGGGTCTCGAATAAATGTAATTTTCATTTTCTTTTTAATTTGGGGGGTTTATTTTTCCTGAAATCTTCTTCAAAACCGAGAACCCAATTGCTTTCGACTAACATAAAAACACACCTGGAACCCCCCGAAACTTTGATTTGTTGGTATATTTTGAATTGCTGCTATAATCGTAAATCTGCCTAAAGGTATGTCTCTGTCACCAGTCGGAATATCAAATGATATTTGCATTTATTTTTGAGGAGTTGCTACAGCTTAAAATAGAAAACAGTATTCTGGCATATGGTCTGAAAAGTTATCCATCTTTAACACTTCAAAATCCACAATATTGTCAAACAAATTTGTCTTTAGGAGTACATAATCTATAATTGCATTATCTACACGTGTGAAACGTAAAACATTCTCATTTCACTTTTTCCATGTAACTACTTGCAAAATGTACACCAAAGTTTTACATGCAGACCATAAAGTTTTACCAAACACTTTCACATGCTCATTCTTGTAACATTACTGTGTTTTTCTGGCAATACTTCATATCATACCAGTCGTCCATTAGCATACAGTCACCGGAATCATACAAGCTCCTCTAATAAAACATTTTAGTCATTATTATTGAAATCTACAGAATGCAATGAGTATATAGGAATGAAATAAAAACAAAGATTTTTAATTTCAGTTAGTACCTGTATGGACCTACCTTGAATTACCCTAAAGAGTCCTTTAGACACAAACAACATATGTGCAGCTATACTTCTTCACATTTGCTCTTTGTAAGCTGTAAAAGTGTGTTACTTACAAGATATTGCTTTTTTGCCGGCAGGTCAAGTGTTAGTGTATCCATCGATTTGGTGATATTCACAGTTCATATACGGAACTGAAACGCTATAATACGGGACACGCATATTTATTTTTCTCCAAAACATCTGGCCCTGTTGCTACGCAACATTAGCATTCAGCTGTCATGATGCAGGCGTGCTTATGAACAACTAAGATATACCGACAAAATAAAGGAAGAGGATGGTCATTTCGTATCCTCCAGAACACAGATCACCGGGTATTGATGGTATATTATTAGTTGCTATATAATGCAAAGAGCATTTTTGGACCGTATTTTACAAAATTATCAAATGTCTTGTTAGCAAACGGTGTCTATCCTGACAAAAAATGTGTAGCACTAACATTTGTGGAAATAAGGTATACTTATTCCAAACATATGACATGGCCTTCTTGTATTCAGCTCAATGTGTGCGCTGACATGAATGTGGGTTTTTTTTAAACATTCAATTTCATGCAAACTTATAACTTTGACAGAAAAAAACACATTCATCCATAGGGGCATCTGGTCATACGTATGTACAAAGTATGAAAATGGGGATGTTGTGGTTCCCAATTACATCATTCTGATAACTCCTCAGTGTGTCAACGTGTCTGTATAATCATTTTTGCGTACAGGATGCAGTGAAAGGAAATCTTCGCCTGCACTTCCTAGTATGTTGAAATGAATTAATTTGTCCAACAATTACAGGACCGATTTCTGCGTTTGATTTTATATTAATTTATCAACTTGGCAACTAATTCGACTGGCTAAATTATGTGTATAATTTTATATGCCTGACATTAATTTGATACCAGTACAAATTACAAAGAGTCATTTCTGGCCTATGCTTATATTTAATCCTTAGCCTGCATTGTTTGCAGATTCACAACTGATACATTGGTTGTGTTGAGATTTTTGTTCAAGGGGTTATCTACCCCAAGACCGAACTTGATTCAAAAGGAATCAAAGTTAACCTATACTGAACCAAACAAATAACGCAACTTTTTCATTTGGGTTTATTTTCACATAAGAACTGTATTTAAAGTTAAGAAATATACGAACTGTTGTTAAATCAGTCTAAAATAATGCACCAAGTAGTGTGACCTCAAGGTCCAGTACCCTGACCTTGCCATGGGGTCATTGTCATGAATCAAGAGTGACTACAGCAGGCTATTTTACGCAAGTCTCTGACACCTGAAATTAAGGTTGACAAGTCTTTGATTCTGGGACAGGAAAAGGCCACATTGAAATCAGCCCAAGCATAGCTGTGTGCAAGGATATTAGGCTTTCAAAGTTTGGTGGTCGTGCTGAATCAAGGACAACTGCAGGATTCAGTGTTACCCACATGACTAAAACATTCGCACCTTTACTGGTTGGGTGTAGCCCCTCACGGACAATAAAAGGGCAGCATGGGATTCATTTGGCACAGTATTCCAAGAACTATGGGTCGATTATCAACAGTAGATCGGGAGAGAGGAATTGGCATGCTACAGGCTGGTTTATCTGCAGCAGAGGTGGCAAGAAGACTGCAAGTCCACAAATCCACTATATCCAGACTTGCTACAAGATTCCAGGAGACTGGGGCCACAGCTGATAGACAGCGTCCTGGGAGACCAAGAGAAACCACACCTGCACAAGACAGACACATCAGGGTGTCACATCTGCGGAACAGAACTCAACCAGCCACTAGAACTGCACAACAGACACCTGGCAGAACAAATAACAGAATATCTGGCCAGACAGTACGTAATAGACTACAAAAACACCATCTACACACCAGGCGTCCTTACAGGGGTCAAATTTTGACACAGGCAAGAAGGCAAGCCCGACGACAATGGGCCACTGCCCATACTCCGCTGGACCCATCAACAGTGGAGGGATGTGCTATTCACCAATGAATCCCGCTTCACCCTGTATCATGCAGATGATAGTACACGTGTTTGGCGACGAAGGGGAGAACGCTACTCAGATGCCTGTGTGCTGGAAACAGATCGATTTGGAGGTGCATCAGTGATGGTGTGGGGTGGAATTTCATTCACAGCCAAAACCCAGCTAATCTTCATTGAAGGCAATCATAACACTGCCAGTTACAGGGATGAGATCCTTCAGCCTGTTGCTGTCCCTTTCATTAGACACCACCAACTCCACTTGCTTCAACAGGACAATGCTCGGCCCCATGCCGCTAGACTGACGATGGCTTTTCAGCAAGGAGAAGGAATTAATGTTTTGCCATGGCCAGCCTTCTCACCTGATATCAATCCCATTGAGCATCTTCGGGACTACCTTGACCAGCGTGTTCGGAGACGGGATCCAGTGCCCGCCAACCGCCAGCAGCTTTGCCAGGCTCTTCAAGAAGAGTGGGATCGTGTGCCCCGGCAGATGGTGCAGCGGCTAGTGTCATCCATGCGCCGACGTTGCATAGCAGTTACAGATGCTGATGGTGGTCACACACAGTATTAGTGGACATGCCAATTTGTGAACTTTACAGATCAATGTTGCCCTGTTTATTGCCAGCTGGTCGCGCCCTCATTGACAGTTTCAAGTTTTTGTTTTTCACATGTTATGCCAAAAAGACTGCAGAATATGGATCTAATTTGTTTCTGTGATATGAAAGTAACAATAAATATTTAAGTGAAAAAGTTTAAGGGTTGCGTTATTTGTTTGGTTCAGTATATATAGGCCTGTGACCAGACATTTGTGGAAAAAAAATTTGCCATCAAGATGGTGAACATGGCCAAGCTCTATCTGGTTACCCATTGTCCATGTACCACACTGCTTTCCTGGTCATAATTGTTGCTATTTGTTAATAGCTTTGTCTTTATGGCCTTTGCAAGTTAAACCTAACATTTAATCCTTAGCCGCCCGCTTGGTTTGCAGATTCACAACTGACGCATTGGTTGTTTTGAGATTTTGGGTCAAGGGGTTATCTAACCCAATGCCGAACTTTATTCAAAAAGGGTAAGGAATCATAGTTAACATATATATGGCTGTGACCAGACATTTTCAGAGAGAAATTTTGCTACCAAAATGGTGAACATGGCCAAGCTCTGTCTGGTCACCCGCCCTCAATTTTGAACCAAAGTGTGAAATTGCAAAGGTCAGGGTAATTTCCGCCACAAAGCTGCAGAGTACCGCCATGGAGGACTAACCCTGTAGACGACTCTACCCAAGGCAAGGATTAAATTTGCAATTAGCACTAAATAATAAATTTTAATGAGGGAGATAAAGCCCAAAAATTGTACGTCAAAAAGGGTTCAATTAAATGTTGAATTGTGAAACTCGTTAATATGGCTGGCACGAATAGCATCATTGTCAAATGAGTGTCTACTTGACAATAAATACACTATAAATAGATGGAATAGTAATGTAATAGCACCCTATCAAATACTGTTTATTTTGGGTAGCAAAATAAATGCGCCAGCTCCAAGGATTGGGACCCCGTCCATCATCAAAATGTTCCATGACAGCCCTGCATTAAAGATGGCCGAGTAGTGACGCACAAATTATACTTAAAACGACCATGCTGTCCATATGTAATGGGGCTGAGTAATATTGAGTAGTCCAGATAAGTTGATCAATGGCCTGGTGTATTGCTTCCTTGGTACCAGGCACTTTTATCATCAGAGCTCAGATGCACCCCCCCCCCCAAAGATACATATATACATAAAACCAGCTTCGTGAAATATGAGTTACAACTGAATACAGTGTTCCTTGCTTAAGCTAGCCCAGCAGGTACACAGTCCAGCCCATGCAGGACCCCTTGCCTACAGGGGCAAGCAAAAGCCCACCTGTACAACACTTGCAGCCTCAACCGGAACCTGCATCAGTTTTTTATGTACACAGTCAATATATATAAACAGAAAAGCAGGTTCATGAGGTATGAGTAACTGAATACTGTGTTCCTTGTTTAAGCTAGCCCAGTAGGTAGAGCCTGGCCAATGCAGGACCCTCTGCCCACAAGTACAAGCAAAAGTGCTTGAGTATGACCTGTGTAGCACCCAACTGGAACATGGATCAGTTTTTTAACTACCCAGTCAAAACAATGAGCAATAAGACTGCTGCTCCTCCAATCAGGAAAGGGTCGGGCCATGGCGGGACACTGACCCGACAGAAAAGTAGCCAGAATAATGAGTACAGGCAACAAATGCCACTAATGCAAAAAATGTTTGTGTTGTTTGACTTTGACCATGGAACCAATTCTTACCGGATCCACGGCAGGACAAGACCAGCAAGTCTACCTTGTTCCCCAGTGAATTTATGGTCACCTGTCCCCCTGCAAAGTTAATCAAATCATGGCCACTCTAATATATTTTTGGAAAGCCTCTGATTTCCAACGGCCTTTCAATCTTATTTGACTATCAGGGACTCTGTTTTGTGCATCCCATGATGCCGCCCCCATTACTGAAGCTATGGCCTTTGTAGCGCGTACTATCTAGATTGCAGATTTTGAGACTGGTGCGTAACTGTCCATTGAAGTTGGAGCGATTGACAGGCAGACTGGCTGAATTAAGAAACAGGTTGCCCTGTGACGAGCCTTGCACCTGGAAATATCTTATCTACAGGTGAACAGGACAGAGTGGGCTTTTGGTACCTTTGAAAAGCAGCCACTGTGGTTGCGCGCATAATAATAATAATAATAATAATAATAATAATAATAATAATAATAATAATAATAATAATAATAATAATAATAATAAAACTCAATTTTTAGAGCGCTTATTCCATACACAGTATGCTCATAAGCGCTTTACAATAGTATGAATCCATCACACAATTTATAATACAGGTTAAAAGAGTAAATGACGATGTTGAATGTGCATTAAAAATCATGATAGAATGTCCACTTAGTCATTAAAAGCTTACTTAAAAAGGCGAGTTTTTAATTGTCGCTTAAAAATATCTAGTGACACGGAGGATCTGATATGAATTGGTAAGCTGTTCCACAGTTTGGGGGCCACAACTGAAAAGGCTCTGTCACCAAAGGAGTGGGTCATGCAGATAGGTTGTGACAGTAAATTATGTTATTGTGACCTGAGAACTCGACATGGTCTGTATGAAATTAGGCAATCCTTTACATATTCGGGGGCATTTCCTTACAGGCATTTAAAAACAAGTAGGAGTATTTTAAAATCAATCCTTTGCTTAATAGGCAGCCAATGTAGGTTTTTCAGCACAGGTGTAATGTGATCCCACCTTGGAGATCCAGTCACAATTCTTGCAGCTGTAATTTGGATCCGTTGTAAGCGATTAAGGAGGTATTTTGGTAATCCAACCAGCAGCGAGTTGAGGTTATCAAGCCTGGAAGTTATGAATGCGTGTATGAGTGTCTCTGTATCGGATTCAGAAAGAAAGCTACGGATGTTTCGAATATGTCTCCACTGGAGGTTGGATGATCTACAAATAGCATTAACGTGGCTTTCAAGGCTCATGTGACTTTTCATCATGGCACCAATATTTCGCGCTTTGGCAGATTCGGGAACAGAAGAGGTGCCAATTTGAATGGCGTTATTTGAAGGGATTTTGTGTTTTTGATGTTTAGAACCAATGACCAAGAACTCAGTTTTATCATCATTCAACTTCAGAAAAATTTGCTGCCATCCAAATTTTAATTTCAGCGATGCAGCTTTCAATCCGATGGGTTGCCTCACTCAGCCCGCAAGGTGATGATGGTTCAAACGATATGTATATTTGTGTGTTGTCTGCGTATATATGATAGTTCAGACCATGTTTCCTGACGATGTGACCTAGTGGAGACGTGTACATCGTAAACAGGAGAGGTCCAAGTATGGAAACCTGTGGGACACCACAGGACAGCGGAACATTAATGGAACTTTCGCCTTCAATGATAACCGCTTGTCCCCGGTCAGCCAGATAGGACTCCAACCACTTAAGAGCAAGTCCAGTGATCCCAAAATGTTCCTGAAGTCTCATGAGAAGGACAGAGTGGTCGACAGTATCAAAGGCCGCAGATAGATCTAGGAGCACAAGTAACACACACTGCTTCCTACCCAGAGATAACAAAATGTCATTCTGAACTTTCACTAGTGTGGGCTCGGTACTGTGATAAGACTTGTACACTGATTGAAATTGCTCATGGCACTGATTTGATAAAATATGTGCACCCAATTGGCAGGCAACAACTTTCTCTACTAGCTTTGAAACATAAGGAAGATTTGATACCGGTCCATAATTTTTAAGCATGTTCGAGTCTAATGATGGTTTCTTCAATAGCAGTGTAATGATTGCATTTTTCAGGTCAACATGGAGCTTTTCTTCTGCCAAAGAAGCATTGATGACAGCTTGGATAGGTAGTAATAGATCTTCCATGCACTCTTTTAGAAGCCAAGTGGGTAATGGGTCCAGTGAGCAAGATTTTGTTGCTGACAATTTAATGAGAGCTTTCAGTTCTGTTGTATCTATTGGCACAAAAGCTGAGATGCAGCTGCCAGTATGTGGAGCCGGAGAGTCATCTTTTCCAGACTGTTGGTTGGGTGATGTTAGTAGTTTACTTCTGATATTTGATATTTTATTGCTATAAAAGTCAACGAAGCTTTGGGCCAGTTCTTTCTTATCAGAGTGATGAGGTAGTGTACTGGTGACTTTCCTGTGTAACAAGGAGTTTATGACTCGAAAAAGACCTTTCTGATGGTTATCTCTACTCTCTACTCCCTTCTCAGAGTAGTATTCTTTCTTTGCGGCACGTATAAGTGACTGAACATGTGGGTGTTTCTTTTTATAGGCAGTAAGGTGTACATCCTCTAATGATGCTCTCCATCTGCGCTCGACTCTCTGTGTTTTTCTCCTGGCATCCTTGATTTCGTCGTTGAACCAAGGTGCATTCGGTACAACTGCAATAGTTTGCTTTTTCTCAGGGGCATACTTGTCCACCAGGGCTGCCAATGTAGTGGAGTATAAAGCAGAAAGTTCATTTATGCCAAGACTAGCATTTGTGGACAAATCAGAGTTCCGGATATCTTGTTTAAAAGATTCTAAGTTGATCTTCCTGTATTTCCTGTAGACAACCTGCTTTTGTACTTTCGTTTGTTTTCGTACTGGCGGAGTGAATGATACAACAAAGTGATCTCATATAAGCTTGTCAGCTACATTGATATTGCCTACGTCGAGTTCCTCGGATCTTGTAAGAATTATATCTAGAGTATGTCCATGCTGATGGGTAGGGCTTTTGATGTGCTGCGTAAATGACATTGACATGATTAAAGACTGGAACTTTGATGCTAAGGAATTTTGTGCATCTTCCAAATATTAAAACCACCAAGGACTAGTTACTTTCCCAATGATACAGAAGTTATCTCCATAAAGTCAGAAAATTCTTCAAGGAATTGGTGTGTTGATGAAGAAGGAGGGCAGTAAATAACAATGACGTGCAGGCTTGTTGTCCCAAGATCTATTTCAGCATCCAAACACTCATAAATTATGTTTAATATTATGAAACAGACCTTAACTTCTGCTGGATTCATGTTCTTGGTCATTATAGTGACATCACTGATTTGCAATGTAGAGTTTGTGCTTGCTTTAGATGGAATAGTTATCTCACCTATGTGGGCATATGTAAAAATGCAAATGAAAACATGGCTTGACAGAGAACTTGATCAAATTTATAGAGAACTGACTTGGCTGCTCTAAGAATCTTGTCCAAAACTTGGGCCGTTATAGGCAGCTTTAAATCAAAAGGTCTGAGGCGGTAAGCCCCAGCCATTATTTTTCATATCAAGAAGCTCTTCACAGGGTCCGGCCTACCTTCAACTTTGTATAGATAAGTGATGGCCGACAAGTATGTGGAGATCGTCTTTGCTGACATTTTATTATCAAAAAGATGAGCTATGTACAGTGACAGAGATGCAGTGAAAAGGGTACAGGGATCCTCAAGATTCAAAGTTCTATAAAAGGCTGAGCAATCGTCCCATACTCGTTTGTAAAGGCATGATGATAGGCAAGCCAATGATAAATCTAGAAGCGTCCTGATGGTGCCATAGAGTTTTGTGGCAGCAACTCCTGTGGTATGGTGCCAGGACTTTCCCGGCTCTGTGGAGAGAGTGATTTGAATTAGAAATCATGCCTCCAGAAAGAGCATCAGCTCTGACATTGAGGGCTATGGGTACATGATGTGCACACACCCTGATGTTAAATTTCAAACAAGCAATTACTAATTTTCTCACTTCCTTCATTATGAGGTTCTCTCGAGATGACTGCTTCTTAATGATAGTGACTGGTGCTTCATTGTCCGTCATGAGTAAAATTGAGGGATTCCTCATTAGGTTTCCCCAAACATGTAAAGCTAAGACCATGGCAACAAGCTCCAAAAAGATGATGTAGCGAGAAGCCCACTCAGTGTGGAAAGGATTTGCAAACCAAAGAGCTCCAAACACTGCTCCACAGCCCCATGCCAAAGAGTCTGTATACAATTTGATGACCTCGTTCGACACCCAAGCCTGTTTTATGAACATATTACGCCCTTTGAAGTGACTGATAAACTGAAGCCAGCATGCTATGTCTGCTCTGGTCTCTGAATTGAGAGTGACATAGCAATGAGGCTTTTTAATTCCAATGGTAAGGCAAATTAGCTTCCAGAGGAAGGCACACCCTGGAGGTACTGGAATACAGGC
This sequence comes from Hermodice carunculata, assembly GCA_964020975.1. Classification (NCBI taxonomy): domain Eukaryota; kingdom Metazoa; phylum Annelida; class Polychaeta; order Eunicida; family Amphinomidae; genus Hermodice; species Hermodice carunculata. The sequence continues at coordinate 51,268,945 of OZ026619.1, forward strand.
AAAGGACAGGGTGAGAATGAGTGACTGGAGCTCCCAGAGTGTCATCTTGCGACATTTCCTGTTGGCCAATAGCATCTCTGTACATTTTGAAATTTTGTCAGATGGAAGCCTCATTTCCGTGTGAACCAACTCTGATTCAATGGCCAGGAAGAACAAAGATTGTGAGGGTCTTGTCATGGGCAATGGGGATTCCCAAGGCTGAACACAAAGACAAAATCATACTCAGAGATTCAAATATTGAACATGAGCTAGAGGCGCCCATTGGAAGACAGTGGTCATAGAATTAACAAGCGTTCCATTTGAATCCCAAGAGAGGATAGTCTTTTGGGTATATTGGAAGTTGCCTAAAGGCTTGCATGATGTCTGCCTTTGCCATGTATAAATTCTGACCTGGTGCTTTGAGACATCACACAGCATGATCTAACCCGGCATACTGGACTGTCGCAGATTCCCTCGGGATACCCTCATTGATTGAGGCAGAAACATTGTTTGCTGCATATGAAAGATGATATAATAAGCAAAGTTTATCTTCAGCACAAGGCTCAAAGGACTAAGGTATAAATTTGGAAATTTTACAGATTGGAAAGGACCAGCTATTTGACCTAGGTATATTTCTTTTTCCAATTTTTTATTCTACATCAGGCCTGAGTCGAGCACTTTTAGCAATCTTGACCACATCATATTCTCTCAAAAACCCAAGGAGAATACATACTTAAAACCATTGACCAGGAAGTTTATTTTGTTCTGTGGATAACCCGAGAGGTAACCACTGAGTAGGTGTTCATTAACGGTGGTTAGAAGTTTATTTAATTGATTGGCCTTTGTTTTTACTGGGACACTTGGTGATGGATGGGTGCCTGGGCAGCTACAACATGTGTGCGAATAAGCGCAGGGGCGGTATTTTGAGTTTTCTGCTCTTAGCTGATTACCACCCTGGTTATCCCACTTGCGAACCATGCCATGAGAAGTGGTGAAGTTCATTGTTATGATATTTACCTCATCCCAAGCCAAGCTTTCTGAAGTCTTCATCTGACAGAATGTTTCGTTGTAATAGCGCCAATCACCTCCTTCCATGGCAGAAAATTATCGAGGCAAGCATGGTACATTGCCATTTTTGAGGCCAACAATTTGTTAAACTGAAAGAAAACTTGAACTGAAAACCACCAAAATGCGATCAATTTCTGTTTACATTACCTAGAACAACCAGCAAGCAGTGGATGATGGGCATGAAAACACCCACGCCATTAAAAAGCAAACCCTAGAGATATCCTTAGAAAATTACCAGACGTGGTCGAGACACTGAGAGTCAGTAGGCACCACCCGAACCTCAAGAGGCGAAAAAGGGTAGCTGTATTTAATCTTGTCACTGTAGCGTATTCACACTGTGTACACGCACCTATGCACGCCGGTACATTCATAAGGGTGTTTAATCTGAGTATGGGTCAAAGTGGGCATGCACACAAATGCAAATGTAAATGCGTCTGCCTGGTCAAGTGACCCACTGCAGATAATGCACACGGCATACACAACCCAACAGACATCATGTATAAGGCAGGCACAAACCTGCGTTCACTGGATATATGCTAGTGCATCAAATAATGGCTTTGGCAAAGCCAGTGAAGTTTGAAAATGTCAAAAGCCATAACATGATGACTCGACCTAGTAAACTGGGCTTAACGGTCATGTGACTGACCAAAATGGCACTGACAGCATCATGTGACCGCTACCACGTGACCCAGAATGGTGGGTAAAATGAACGAAATGGCTTGATACATCCTAGCTGATTAAAGTGACGACAAAGCGTGTAACATGGCTCCACAGACAAGTCTCCATTACTTCGATATGCTCACATCACGACTCAAGTTGACGCTGTCAGCATCGAATATCGGCAAGGGACTGTGTCTGTGATCCCAGCAGCGAGGTTCTACCCTGTGAAAGTATGCATGGTTTGCATTGGGGAGACGCCATAGTAGGCCCTATAGTTGGAGATTCTCAGCTGTGGAGTCACTGCCTTGCAACTTACCGATGAGGATGTTTAGCAACCGGAACTCTTACCAGCAGTAATAAGAAGATTTTAACTCAAAAAATGTTGACCATTGCAGTTTAAAAGTATAAAGATGTAAGTCGAGAGCAGAACTTTAAGACGTCTGTGCTGGAGGAGATCTCTTGCAGGATTGAATGCAAATTTGATTTACCCATGCGTAAACGCCGCGATGACGGGTAAAGCGAGAACCAATAAAAATGCGAGGAAAATTGCACGTGACCTATCTTGTTGGTACTATTTTACAAAGCATGTCAATTACCTGCGTATGGATATCTAACACCCCGTTGTCCATGTACCACACTACTTTCTTGGCCATAGGTGTTGCTTTTTTTTTAATAGCTTTGTCTTTTCTATGGTATTCATGGCTTCCAAACTAATTCCAAAATAAAAATAGGAGTACTGAAACGGACGCTGGTCAGGGACTGTAGCATTGTGCCTGAGCGTAGGACTTGCAACACATGATGTAAAAAAAATTTCCAGGAGAGTGTATAGATATTTTCTCATAAATACAGCTTGTGACCAGCATACCCCCGCGCGCGTTCAATCCGTGCCATAATTCGACTTTTCCATGAACTGCAAATTCCTTATACAGTAAATAAATTTTATTCCAACTATCATTTAGATCAATTAAACCACTAAACTTCCAAGACCGTTTAACTGTGAAAATGCGTTTTACACGTAAAAACTGCACATGCTCATGGCAAATTCTTTTACGCTGCTGTGATCCGCTGCCATTTGAATGCCTTTTCAAAAGCAGCCAAATTTATTACTGAGAATTTTATACTGCTACAATGCGATGAGTAACCTGGTCAGGTTGCTGAGTGGATCTCTTGGCTAATGTGCCTTTGTCCATATCCTGTGCATTATTACTGCACGCAAAAACGGATCTGACAGCAAGGCACAGATCCAATCTTACCCCAGATATAGGGAGCCGTGCCGAAGATTGTTGGGTTGAAATTAAACTTAATGGTGTGAGTCCAGTACTTAACTGTATGTTAATTTTACAGACCGCCTTTAGCTGACATCTTATATCATGAAACTTTGTTGCTGACATTGGTGCAGAGCGAGTATGGTCACTCTTGGTGACTTAAACATTCATTATAAGATAAATAGGTCTTTATATAAGAACCGTGTTTATCAAATTGAAGATTTTTTAAGCTTGAGCAGTTGATAAGTGAACCAATAAGAGTTACCAACACATCTTCATCAACCACAGACTTGGTACTGACTGCCATACTTCATAATTAGGGTCACCACAAGAATGTGGGAAATACGATATCTTAATCATTGCGGAGAAGCAGCACTATTTTACAAATAACTTAAGCGATCGGAATAAAAATCTTGCTTCTTTATGGAAAGAGATTAGAAAAGTTTTTTAACTTAGTTTTTTGGTACAAGTGTGGTTCGTGAATTACAAGTTTCTAAAGTAAAGTGATTGGATATTCTCGGAATTTTGCACTACGTTTTTACAGCTTGGTGCTGCTGTACGTAATGGTCACTCTGTGACGCATGTCCTGAACTTACCAGATGAGTGGAAACTATCTCGTGTCACGCCGGTGTTTGGGGGTCAAGAACAAATGCTTGAACTGAGCAATTACAGGCCAGTATCAACGGGGTGTCATGTTGGTGAAATAATTCAAACGGGTTTTCAGCGACAGCTTCTTAACTATTTAGTCACGCATGACTTCATCAGCGCAGACCAAAGTGTTTTTCTCATGAAACATTAACCTCAGACATGTCTGCATAAGATCACTGATATCTGGTTTTCAATTATCAATGACAATCTTATTACTGCTATATGTTTTCTTGATAATAATAAATGTTTTGGTATTATTAGTCACGATATTTTTAAATCAAAACTTGCGAAATGTGGTATTCGAGGAACTGACATGTTTTCTACGTATTTATGAGACAGGAAACAGGTGGTTGGCTCCAACGGGAAACTGTCAATTCAACAAATAGTTAATATAGATGTCCTCCCTCAAGGTTTGTCCCTTGGTAGAGTGCTGTTTTTTGATCTATGTAAATGATATTGTTCAATATGTAAATATTTGCTTCCTACAATTTGATAGCTGATGACTACTTTTTAGACATGGGTCGAGACTTTGAAACGCCCTTCAATTTGTTCTAAATGACGTAGCATATTGGTTCAAGCGCAACAAATGTCAGTAAACGAAGTTAAGCCAAATACAATGCTTATTAAAAAGGGAAAAGAAAAGTTGGTGATCTACAAATTTTCATAGCGTGTTAAGCTGTTAAACAAGCAGACCGTATCAAAAGTTCAGGAATGCAGGTTGATGCAGCTCTCGGTTGGTATACACACGCAGGGAAAATGAATACTAATGACATGGAAAAATGTGCTGTAAGACACTTAAGTAAAGTCTTACCGAAACAGACATTGAAGCTGATATTCAAGGCAAGCATTTTACCACGTGTTGACTAGGCCGACACCGCTTGGGGCATAAGAGTTTAGAAAGGCCTTAAAATACCACAGAGATTGCAAACTGATTCAGCCAGAATTATAATACAGAATTATGATTATGTCAACTTTACAGGGGATGATATTGTTCAAAAATTAAAATGACGGACTATTGAAAAGAGAAGACAACTTCATATGATATACCTAACGACGAAGTGTACGAGAGGTGTCGCAGCGAATTACCTCTGCCACCAAGTCAGCTTTGTCAATGAAATTAATCCAAACCCTACTAGATTTTCAACGAATGCCAATATCTATGTTGCTTTGCCGAATAAAAAGTGCATTTCAGGTCACCTTTGTGTATAAAGGCGCGCCTGCATCTACTGTAGCAGTCCTATCTTTGAAAGAATTGTTGTGTTAATGTATATGATAGTATACGTATGTGCAAGTCTCATTTTCTAACAAATGATTTATATTGTCTGCGTAACTGGAATTAGTCATTCCCTTTTGATTTTTCTTCTCTTTTGTTGATCTTGTATTATAGTAATGTTAACTTTTCATGATCATCTTTTCTTATGACCTAGTCATTGCATTTGGTACACATTTCAATGTTATTTTTACTGATGTAGTACACAGGGCCCTGTGGGAGACCAGTTTCTGACTGAACGGGTGTGCCGTATAGATATATTCAAACAAATTAAAAAAAATCAGAAAATGTTTGAACCACTCATGGAAAGATGTTAATCTATATTTGTACCGTGATATTTGCTTCACTACGGATATTTGATATGTATTTTGCTTTCCTGATTCGCGAGGATAAATAGAAAAAAATGTTTCTAGTTATGATTATGCGGGGATGTAATGGGACAAATAATAACCACTTTCCAGTGGGCATATCTCGGCCGAATTTACGTATCAAAAGCAAGGTTGAGAAGTCTCAATTGGTGCATGAAATGAGACCACAGAATGGCATGCATGTGAAGGAACTAGTCGTTCCAAGCATTCCATCTCATCGTGGTGTGGTGCACCAGAGACGGGACACACGGCACGTTGTTGACAAATGGACTTTGTTAGGAAACCTCGGGGAGTCAATAAGGCGCAGTTAGAAGTTCAAAAGTGCGAGAAGAATGGTCAGTTGCTTCACGTTACAAACGTTATATCTTACTAGTGCAAACATCACACGCAGCCAGATCCAGTTGTGAGAACAACATCACAGCCGACACCACGCAACGCAGGTTTGTGTGACTTAAAGAATGTATGTTCTATTTTATATGCTTGGATGAATCAAACATAAATGTCACCTTGAAGTGGAGATAAGTCAACATTCCTTGAAATGATGCACTTCTGGTTAGTTATGTGCAGTATCTCACCATGCGTTTATATGATTTTAAAACTTTTAATGTGTCCATTGTGGTAATAATGATAATTATAATAATAATAATAATGATGATAATAATAATAATAATAATAATAATAATAATAATAATAATAATAATAATAATAATAATAATAATAATAATAATAATGATGATGATGATGATGATGATTATTATTATAATTATTATTATTATTATTGTTATTATTATTATTATTATTATTATTATTATTTGGTTTTATTGTTATTTTTGTTAGTTGCCTATGTGTGTATGTTTTCTTTTATTTTTTGTGTCTGTTTTTGATTTTTTGATTTTTTGATTTTTGCATTTTATATTTTATTGTCGTTTTTAATTATGGCCTGTACTTTATGTAAAGCTGCTTATCCTAGTAAAAAAAAGTCATTGTAATCCTTTTCTTCCTTGTCACCTTGTACATCTACGTATATGCATTGTGTCTATTTATTCTATACATCACGTAAAACATCAAATTACCTTTTAATGCAGTAACAAAGTTCATTCATATGTGCGTTTGACTTACTCTGGACCCTTTTAGTGCTAAGCCGGATACCGAGTCAACAGCTTGCATCGCCACACTTTGGGAGAAATTTGTGTTGCGGAAAGCTGTAAATCCGTGCCGTCCTTCTTTCTCGGGAGGGGAGAATGTTGCAAATGCACCCGTGCCCGTACTTCAGTGAAATGTATTTTCACACGAAATTTAAATCTGGAATTACTGTAAAAATCAAAGAAGCCCAATGTGTGCTTTGATCAGCACTGGAAGAGTTTACGTCACGGCCTTACTACATAAGATAATCGCAACTAGAAAAGAAGATATGCTTGAAAACTAATCTGTCTGTGTACTTTCAAAAGTTGCAAATATGGCTAGATGAAAATTTCAAAGTCCAAATAACCTTGACCTTTGACCTTTAGGGGTCACATATACATTACAAAAATGTGTAGTGTAAGACTTGTAGTATTTACAATTTGAGCCCGACATGACCGAAATTGGATGAAAATTGAGCAAGTTATAGTTAGATGAAACTTTCAATGGTCCAAATTACCTTGTCCTTTGACCTTTAGAGGTTACATGTAAATTACAAAAACGGGTGGTGTTGCAATATCTACAATTTAAGCCTAATATGATCCAAATCAGATAGAAATTGAACAAGTTATGACTACATGAAACTTTCAAAGCTCAAAATCACCTTGATCTTTGACCTTTAGAGGTTACATGTAAATTACAAAAACGTGCAGTGTCACGATTTCTACAAGTTGAGTACAACATGGTAAAAAGCGTATGAAATTGACGAGTTATGGCTAAAAGAAAATTCAAATTTGCAAAATGACATTGACCTTTGACCTTTCGAGGTTACATGTAAATTACAAAAATGTGCAGTGTTACAAACCTATGAATTGATGTTGGATTGGTTACCTGTAGCTATAATAATTTTGGAGATATTCAAAATTTTAAATTTAAAATGCCCCTAATTTGCATTGTCTTCAACATATTTTCTCTCCTTTATTAAAATGCACAAATTCATGTATGGACCTATGATCATGCCTAGTTTAAAGTTTCTAAGTGTAATAGTGTTCGAGAAAACTGGCGAACAAAATTTGGTAGTGAAGAAAGAAAGAAAGACATAAAGAAAGAAAGAAAGTAAGAAAGAAAGAAAGAAAGAAAGAAAGAAAGAAAGAAAGAAAGAAAGGAAGAAAAAAGAAATAAACTGCAGGAAAAAGAGTATGTCTGCCTTGGCACACAGACAGAATGAATACCATTCAATTGGCGTCAGTCCAGATTCAAAGTCAGTCACACAACTTTTGGCTGAGTCTCCAACGTGGCACTGAAACTAAGAATTACTGACCACAATCTTTGACACTTTCCCGGTCAAACCGGTCGACAGCGACCGGTAGTTTCAAAGGTCGTCTGCTTCATCCGTTTTCTTGAATATCGTTCTTTCTCAAAATTTTCTCAGTGAAATATTATAGAAGACTTCCCAGAATGAACATGTCAATCGTCAGCAGCTTTCCTTGGCGTACCAAGGGCCCTAAGTACCCAGTGTGCACCAAAGAAACCTGTTCATTCCGTCCGGTATGACCCTTAGGGGGCTAAAGTACTCAGACATAATGAAATAGATCTATGATCAAAACCAGACTTTCATACAGCTGGAAAATGAGACTGACACCATTATTTGACCGGATACATCTCACAGATTTGGCCCGACTGCAACCATTTTGCCGTGCGATCTCTGGAGACAAGAGCGTATATGAGTATAAATATTCGATACTAAATCTTTTGCATTTCGGCTAGTCTTATTACCTGGATATCCATCGGGTATAACTGGTTTATGTAACGAATTAAACGAACGATGAAGTGCATCACAATTCACTTTATCTCGTCACCTTATTGCCTTTGTGGATCAGACTATAATGTGATATTCACCACCTTTTTATTGATGACGTGCCACTTGTTGCCTCGATTATACACTAGAACATGCGATTTTATCGCAATACTGTCACTTTTTTAATGGTACAAGTATTTCAATGTTTTAAGCTATACGTAAGTGATCAACACCAAACACTGCATGTTCGTACATTCCTGCTTATCTTTGTAGTGGATGATGGCTGAGGACCTAAAGAAATTGGCCTGTGAGGCCATTGATCAAGCAGCAGAAGATCTCCACCAGCTCAGTCATCAGATCTGGAGTAAACCAGAATTGTGTTTTGAAGAACACCACGCTCACGAAGTCCTTACCAAATTCATGTCCGCACAAGGTTTCTGTGTAGAACCCAAGTTCATTCTAGACACAGCTTTCCGTGCAACATATGATAATGGTCAAGGACCCAATGTTGCTATTCTATGTGAGTATGACGCTCTGCCGGACATTGGCCACGCCTGCGGCCACAACCTCATCGCTGAAGTGGGTGTGGCAGCATCCATGGGCGTCAAGGCTGCTCTGGAACAGAATGGATGCAAGCTTGGAAAGGTACAAGATGTTGTTGAAAAGAACACATAAACATAAATTTATACTGTACAAAAATTTACATTGTTGTAGCTTTAGTATTTTAGAAAATACATACATATATATATATATATATATTTATATAAATATATATACATATATATATATATATATATATATATATATATATATATATATATATATATATATATATATATATATATATATATATATATATATTCCAATTTTTGAAAACCTGTATAAACACGGTGGGATTTATATTATTATGATTTTTCGTTTTCGTTAGTGTTCAGAGATGCCTTCAAATGTATGAGGACGTTAAATGTTAAACAAGAACATATATTTTCTGTTAATGAAATGTTAAACATGAACATTTATTTTCTGGAATGGCATTTTCAAATTCATCTAAAATATCATTATTATTCCTTTATTTCGTACACATGAGGTACACTGTTACGTATAACATGTATAAGAGGAAAAAAAGGTAAACGCGCACATATATATATATATATATATATATAATCACTTAAGTATGTCCATGAACTGGTGCACAGAACACGTTCAAATGTGAGAATTGTTCCTTTTTATGACACACAAAGAATGTTATCTTACATAGTTCTTGTCGGGTTAGTCCAGTTTGAAACTGCATGTCCCGAGCCAAACATAGCTCTCTTCAAAACATACTCATTTGAAAGTCATTGTTTTCAGGCACTGCTGAAATTGACATTACATGAATGATATGCTACAGACAAAAATCTCTCACTGTATTTTTGTCTAACCCATATTTTGACATAATGAAGTTGAAAGAATTACAAATAGCAGAACAACTACCCTGGAGAGACAGAAGTGCGCAAGTGCACACTATCACATTATCACTGGTTATGGCTTTGTGGAAAAATCTAATGAATCTCTCATGCATCTGTTTTTCTATCGGAAGGTCATCAGAAATTAACGGGAGAAATTTACTATGACCTCTGAATGGAAGACGCCAGAGATACCTAACGACCTTGCGCCAGGCAGTATAAACATGCAACCTGTCGCTTGGAGTAATCCCACAGCCTGCACCCCTGAATGGGGTATACAATAAGTTTTGAAAACATTGTATCTTGTATCAGAAAAAGCATTGCCAAATTGTGGCATTAACATATTTACCTCGGTTTGAAATCGTTGTTTACATTGTGATATACCTTCCTACAAAATATTTAGCCCAACCAGATGGCCAAGATGCTCAACTCTGTCAACGTTGGGGATTGTAAAGGGTCCAAAAACAAGCTACCGCAAGTCATGTGTTTAGATTTTTCAGGATTCAATTTCACATGATATTGTTTAGAAAACGTTGAACAGGTATCTAATAGTTTTGACATCGAAACTGCAGTGGGAGCAATAGGACTACATTCCCAATATAAGCCAATGCAGCTGTAAAGTTGCCTTCGAATATTTACAGATTCATCAAATCTGCTCAACCAACTTTTAAAATGTTTTTAAAAACCATCTAGGGACCCGTAAATCTGCTAGCATACACACTTCAAATATTTAGACAAGGCTCGAGATACTTCGAAATATGTAAAGATATTTCAAGATACCGCAAAATATTTTTTAAATCTCCAAAACACGTTCACATTTTATTGTTCTGCCTGTCCTGGGGACTCCAGCTGAAGAGGAAGGTGCAGGCATACAGCATGGTATCCCAAATTTGGATTTAATTGAAAAATATGTGATAAGATTTCAGATGTAGAAATTTGGGAAGGATGTCCTGGCCCACCAATCGGTGATCTTGGTATTCTCTTGTAGCTGACTGTTCTAGGGACTCCAGCCGAAGAGGAAGGTGCGGGCAAGCAACATCTCATTGATGCTGGGGCTTTCAAGGATATAGACGTAGCAATGATGGCACACCCAGCTCCAATCAATAGTACTGATGCATTCTTTATGATTGCAAGGAACACGTAAGTGTTAAAAGGCTAGGTTTTAATTAATTTTTTTTGCAGGTGGCGTTTTTATTACCAACGTGTCCGAGTTATGTTTACCTGACAAATAGACGAAGAATTATGAATACACTTATTTTTTATGTATATTTCTCTTTCCGTTTCCTTTCTGCGCAAAGTGTACCTGGTGGGACATGCTTTGAACACTTTAAGCACCGGAGAGCTTTACCAGTGAAGAGATTCACCTGACATGCCTTGACCTATTAGACATAGGAGGAGGTGTCAAGTGATCCCCTAGACAAGTGGTGTGTCCTCTAGGGACCCAGGTCCTCCAGATTTATTCCATTCGCTTCACTTCACTTCACTTCACTTCACTTGACGTTACGTTCCATTACATTACGCTATGTTACGATACCTTACCTTACTTTTTTGTAGGTTAGCAATAACATATAAGGGCAAACCAAGTCATGCTGCAGCATTTCCGTGGGAAGGTATCAATGCCCTGGATGCGGCTGTTATGGCCTATACTAATATAGCTTGTCTCCGACAACAGTTCAAACCTGCGTGGAATGTGGCTGGTTAGTATTCAAGTTGGCACCACATATGCTTGTCATATAGTGAGTTGGAACGGCCATTCAACTATGTGAAGGAGTGAATGACTAACTTTTTGCCTCAGAAAAGGCAGTGGCTAAAGTATAGTTCGACAGCAACAGTTTGTTAATGCTTATGTATTTTTTTATATTTAGGATGCTTAATTTTGTGAGTCGCTGCATTGAAAATGGCAAAAAAGAGAAACTTATGCATGCAGCAATAGGAATAGAATCCAGCAGGAAGGGACACCTTTCCAACATTGAGGTACAGGCACCACAGGTCGTCTCATTCTTCTTTTTTTTCTGCTCAATGACTATTATAATTATGTTTGGAAGGAGCAGAAAAGCTAATGTGCTGACAATTAAAGATTATCAGTGCTACTTTTGTGTGAGTGGAAAATAACTTTCTCCAGGTAACATACATGGGACCAATACATAAAATCATGTAGTGCTGCAGCGCTTCAATTCAGTGGTCAGAAATATTTGTTCCGTACCTTTCAATGGCATTATAATTTAATTTCATGTTTCTGAAATAGTTCTCTTCAAGACAAACCCTTTGACTGCGTCAATCTTTTTAAGTCTAGTGCTTAGATCCATTTTTTGTGTCTTATCAACAAATAAATGCACGTGTCGTTTATGCAATTGGCGGTGCACCAACTCGACAGGGACTTGATAAACGTAAAAATTTTCAAACAGTTCTTTAAATTGTTGCCATAAAATCTGCTAAAAGCCTCTTTGACGGAAAAATAGTTGATACTGGCGGCCCGAGAAAAATTTGATGACCCTTCCAACAGAAACTATTATATGCTCATTTCAACAGTTACAGTTTTACAAGTAATATAACTTAATGTTGTGACAAGTCATCAAGATTATATCATAGACACCAGCATCACTTCAAGTTCATGAAAATTTTGAAAATTGATGTGTCATGTTTTGGTCGGATTTTTTTTTCTGGCGCAGGAAGATTTGTGAGCCTTCTTTGGTTTGTCGGCAAACCATACAGAAAATGACAATAAGCAGGCCTGGTACAGCCTGAATACGTCCTCTTGAACAAAACATTTCAAAATACACTCGATGCTGTTGCTATCTTAAATACTCTCTGCAATCGGACTATATACAAAACATGTAGTTGCAAATTGTGAGCGTACTCAGATCAACTGACCTTGTCTTTTTGTGAGCAACAACAGTTGTAATCTAAAACCCAAAACGTTATTTAAGTTTTAGGTTACGGTTAAACGCCGTTCATCTACAGAGTTCGACTGTAAGTCCATTGTAGTAACATACATGTATGTCTGCAAGTCCTGCCCGCTATTCACCTTTATTGAATTATCATAAATATATATATATATATATATATATATATATATATATATATATATATATATATATATATATATATATATATATATATATACAGATAGATAGATAGATAGACAGACAGACAGACAGATAGATAGATAGATAGATAAATAGATAGATAGATAGATAGATAGATAGATAGATAGATAGATAGATAGATAGATAGATAGATAGATAGATAGAGCGGGAGAGAGAGAAAGAAAGAGAGAGAGAGAGAGAGAATGGAAGCACCACAATTTTTTCCTGATGAGCAGTATCAAAAGCCAGAAGTCCTGGAACCCATGGTACCACTCACTACACGTTCCTGTAGGCATGCCATTTTACTCTGTATTGGACACAGATAGACGATCAGCGAATTTATGCGTCGCCAGCCATTATCCAACAAATCGTTCTTGCATGTGCAGTCGCACAGACTGTTCTTGGGTGGGTCATTGAATCGAAAAATATTCCTTCATGTATAGGTTACTCTGTAACCTTTTAGGTACCCAGTTGGTGCCGATGGTTGAATCAGTGATTCCTACTAACGAGGGCAAATGTCGGAACAGACGGTTTTAAGAGAACCAGTGGGTATAAAATTAGATAGCATTTTTGCATTGATTGTGCAGTGATTCTTCTTGTGAAAAAAGTAGGAGTGTTTATGCAACACAATAAAACTTCGTGATAGTGACACCATCAATTCCCTGAAAAATGTCAGATATCTACAAATGTCACACAAATAAGTCAAGTAGTAAAACAATTTGACATTGAGTCCTTCGAAATTTGTGTCGTTAACTGAATATACCGGATATCTGAGTGTCATTTTATCTGAGTGTCATTTTAATGACGCTTCACAGTCTTAACACTTTCAGTGCAACATTTTGGGCGGAGTCAACAGCTTGCCTCAGTTCAGAAAAGCTATTGATCTCGGCTATTATATTCTATGTAATTGTTTGCATGCTGCTACTTGAATGGACACGGTCTTTTTACAGTTAACATGAATCCAGCACCCTTATCATAATTCATAGCAGTTCGGTTTAAGTAGGTCGACTTAAGTCAGAGTTGGCACTGAAACAGTTAAAACAAGCGTTTGTTGAACGTTTCTACAAAGATACACTGTGTTGAAGTAAAGTTAAAAAATCACCATTCGATATCCGTACTTTTTTATTTTCAGTGGCTGAACCATTCACACTTCATAAATACCTAACATAGGTTACGTATAAGTATTCATAATTCCGGTATAATTAGAACACGTAAGACTTTGATTTTACGAGAACAGCAAGATGATTAAGGAAAAACGGAAACGAGTACACAATATTCTTTATAAATCGATCATGGTGCTTAAAATGTAATATGTCAATAATACGCCATCAAAGTAGATGCAAAAGAGCCACAGCGCTAGCTGCTGTTATTGTGGTTGAAATGTAATGCACCGAGTTCATTTGGTGTGTGATATTTTCAAGAAATACTTTTGCGAGACCTGACTGATTACTGGCGTTAACACTTTGTAGATGGCCATTCTAAAGAGCTGTTGGCGCCCTGGTTATATCCTTCTTATAATTCTCAGTCTTTGCTTCGTGTTTTGTGTATTTCTAGTATTGTACATGCGCGTCCTATTATTTGCTGTTCTGGAAATGTTAACTATATGTGCTATGACGGATGGAATATTTATGGAAACACATTTGCAATATTTGCTACTTTTTTCCACTTGAGCTGTTGGCTGTAGGCTATGGCATCCGTGCATGGTGTATTCTTCAGCAAACGAACATTTGACTGCATGATGAGCAGATATTGATTTATGCTGAAAATGATGTATGATTTATGTGTTTTGATAGAATGAATGGTGATGTCGTAATCATAAACTGAATTTTACCCTATGCTTTTTAGTGTGAATAGAACTCAGCCGAACATTCGGCTGATCTCAGTCATGTTTTCTTATCTATACGCCATCTAGAAAATTCAATAACGGATCAGATCAGATGGCTTAGATGAATCAGATAAACGTATGTATCTAAATTTATCTCTTTTTGATAAAACGATGACATCAGCGTGTGCCTTATTATACTTTACAGCTACAGGTTTTGGTAAGATCCAGATGTTTTGACAATTTCAGAAGCTAATAAAATATCTGTAGTACACCACCATTTGACACGTTTCAGGTATCATTACCAATGGTGGATCTAAACCAAATATCATCCCTGAATTAACATCAATGAAGTATCATTTGAGAGCACCGACAAGAGTTGAGTTAAGTAACCTTAAAGAAAGGGTAACTTCTTGCTTCGAAGCCGCAGCAAAAGCCACAGGGTGCCAGGTACGACAAATGATACATGCATACACAACAACATTTAAAATACAATTGAGTTTAATCCCAAAAATTAAAATTCCATTTTTGTGTTTGTTTGTTTGTTGATGCTTACACGAGTTACTTAAAATTTTAAAGTAAAACAGAAGTAAGTTCTTAGGTTAATATCTTCATGCTCTAACGAATTGATAACAAGCAAAGGCTTTCTTGTGCGTATTGTAATCCTCAGAAGAAGTTAAGTATCGCCCGTAGTCCAGAATTGATGCCATATTTCAGGTATCTACGCATTTTATTATAATATTAAATACATTGACACGTCTGCGGCTGCAGCTTTCCCCACAATATTGATATTTGAGCGCAAATCATACATTCTGATTAAGGTAACAGACTTTGACCTGGAAGAGAGGGTCACAGGTAAATTATCGAAAATTTAACGGGCAATCGTGTTATTTTAGCAATCAATCATTCTCTTTTATAATCGTGGTTTACAATGACTATTAAACAACCAATATCTTCCAAGTAAATCCCTTATTTTGCTTGTAGCTTTCATCAATGAATCAATTTTTGTTTAAATTCGTTGTATAGAAGTGAAGTTGTGATGAAACATTGTAGTCTGAAAAACATATCTGAATTTTCAAGGAAAAAAGGGATTGAAGAACGACGACAATACATATCAACTTTGCTGCATGTTACACATACACAGTTCATATAATGCAAGGATGATAGACCATGAATATGCACATATAAATGTATGCGCAATTGCATTTCGGATTTGTTACCAATTATATAAAGACCCGCCGGTACTTTTGGACCTGTATCCATTATCGGGGCAACCTGCTTCACTTAGCTCCATTTTTGAGTCAGCTGGGCTCTTTGCTGCTGTGCCTGGTATTGCTACTTAATTCATCGCCTGGGGGGCGACTTCAGTGTCTGATATCATATCCCTATTCTGGGGCCCACCGGCGACTTCAGTGTCTGATATAACATCCCTATTCTGGGGCCAACAACTGGTAACGTCAAACCGTTGTATTTACATTTTTAGGTAATGTTCACACTGGAAAAGTCCCATCATATATTGTACATAACTTTCATTCAACAAATCAACCTTCATTTAACGCAAATCGCACATACATATGTTTGATACTACCTCATCAAAATATCCAATCGGGACTAGCCCACAGACTTGGCTGTCATTTTGAAATTTGTGGATTACGTACCCAATGGTTTGTAAATGGGGATAGTAATGGGACGATCGGGGGAGGGGGGGGCTTATAGTATATGAAACCAAAACTATATATTTTGCATATATTTCAGACCATTGATAATGATACGAAATATGCTGTGGTCGCGATTCACTTTCATATCAAAATCGAATGAATTTTTGGCTGACTGTCCCACAGTGCATTGCGCCCTGATAAAAATGGTGCTCACCGCAAATGGTACCAGCGTGATTTGTATTGCCAGGGTTGCATTTAGAATTGTTACTAACGATGATAACTGCTTCAGATACAACCAAGTGGGCAAATTAAAGTTAAGAAAGTAAGTCTTGTTTTTTAAGTACTTTTTGCCCTGGTAACTACACCTGGAATCTAGCAAAATATTACGATAACGATCACCAAACAACCATGGCTGTGGGCTATCCTGTTTTGCTGAACAGCCATGGCTATGCAGCTATGCTGTTTCCGCAGCCCAAGTTAACCCTCCAGACAGGTTGGAATAAAATGCTGTGTTTGAGTTGACTTTGCTGCAAAATAACGGCACACAATGGCCACTTTCTCGATAAAAAATTCGGCAAGGGTCGATGGACTTTTAATAATAGGGACGGGTGGCTTGGAACTCTCTCTCTCTCTCTCTCTCTCTCTTCTCTCTGTCTCTCTGTCTCTCTCTCTCTCTCTCTCTCTCTCTCTCTCTCTTTTGATGTTACATAAAATTTATTTAGGGCCGAGGCTTTTCAGTGGGGTAGTCCGGGTTGCCGGAACCACATATATATTGCTGTTAGGCCTTGTGTAACTTGGTCATTTGTTCAAACATGTTCAAAATGGATGTTCTTTCCCTTTTACACATTACCTCCTTTGACGTCATCTTAACTCGTTAGCTAGGCACAGCCGGAGGCACTTGTATTGTATGAAGAACCTGGGGAAGGGTAATGTCCGGGGTATACACAATTTAAAATCTTTGGTATCAATGATGAATAGTGAGGCTAATGCAAATATGCCTTTGTTGACAATGAACGTATAATTTTGATTGTCATACATTTAAGTTTTTCATATGCAGGTAATGGCCTTCATTAAGACAGTCAAGGCTATCGGTGCGTTAGACATGCAGGTCCAAGTACAGTTATAACACTTGGAAATTTAATTGGCTGATTTTGGAAGGTACATGTTGGCAACATTTTGGTACAGCCCACAGAAAAGAAAATAACTCCGTCAATGGTGTTTGTAAACAGGTTCCTTTAAAAGTAAATTTCAGCTTTGTTCCATCCATTTGCTTTACAGTTGAAACAACTGACCCAGACATTTTGTCGACTGTGTCATGCTCTTGTTTTCTCTGTATATTACCATCCGTGCGCACACGCATATTTACCAAACAGTAGTTTTGTTGTTTCTTTGCTGCAGGTTGAAATAAAAGAAGGGGCACCGTACGATGAATTGGTACAAAACAAAACCTTTATAGATGTCTACAAGAGAAACGCCGCTGACCTCGGTATTCAAGAAACAAAGAAAAGTGGGGCTGGAGGAGGAGCCAGCACAGACATGGGCAACGTGTCCCACATTGTTCCCAGCATTCACCCTATGTTTTATATCGGTAGTGACGCTATTAATCACACAAGACCTATGACACAGGCCGCCGGTAAGCAACCAAATTTAGTCTATAGTTTTTGTAAGATTTTGTTGCTCGCAGTTGGAAATGCATATTTTCTAAATCATATTCATATGAGGGCTGGCTGAAAAGTTCTAAGCCTAAGTGGGGTGACTCAATCGGTTTGAAACAAACTTTTGCCACCAACAAGTACAATCGTTTTATGAATCTTAGACATAAGAACTGCAACTCTAGTGTGCTTGGTGTCTATGTACCAGACCATCTTGTGAACCTACCCATTGAAATAACTACAAATGGACAAAGCTGGCCATAGCGCAGTCATCAAGTACATGCAGCTGCAACTCCAACAGCGCTACATGCCGAAATGGTTCCACTTGAGGGGATGATGCCCCTCCCTTTTCCATTGTTAAGAAGTGGGCTGCGGAAATCAAGCGTGGCAGATAGAGCCTTAACAATGACGCGCCTCCAAGGAAGGCATTGAACAGCAACCATTCCCGGAAACATTACCCAGGTGCATGACGTGGTGATCGACGATTGACCATTTGACATATTGCCAGTGTTGTTGGCATCTCTCATCAGAGGGTTGAGCAAATTATTACCAAGGGGTTGGGAATGACAAAAGTTTTTGCAAGATGGGTGCCAAAGCTCTTTAACAAATGATCAGAAACGTGTCAGATTCCAGGCGTCGGGTGACAATTTATGCCATTTTGAAGCAGATCCCGGTGATTTTTTTAGCGCGATTTGTAACCATGGATGAGACCTGAATTCATCACTTTGAACCAGAAACCAAAATTCAGTCTAAACAAGGGAAGCATCCAGGACTCCCCCCCCCCCCAAAAAAAAGAAAGCCAAGTCAGTTCACTATGCTGGAATTGTGATGGCTTCAGTCTCTGTGGATTCAGAGGGTATACTGCTGATTGACTATCTTGAAAAAGGCCAGACTATCAATGGAAGATATTATGCTGACCTACTGAGACATTTGCTTGAAGCTATCAAAGCTAAGCGACGGGGAATGCTCACGAAAGGAGTCCTGTTCCACCAAAACGATGCTCCTGTTCACAAATCGGTGGTTGCCATATCAGCGATCTATGATGGTGGCTTCGAGCTCATTGACCGGCCCCCCCACCCCCCTTTATTCTCCCGATTTGGCCCCATCAGATCTCCATGGCACCTGTTTCCCAAAATTGAAAAAGGAACTAGCCGGTAGCCATATTCCCAGTAATGATAACGTTATTTCCGCTGTGAATGACTTCTTTAGGGTGGCTGAAGAAAATTTCTTCTTGACCGCCATCCAGGCTTTGCAGCATCACTGGCAAAAGTGTGTAAACCTGGAAGGGGACTATGTTGAGAAAAAAATGAAAACCATCAACTTTGTACAGGTCTTTCACAACTAGGCTCAGAACTTTTCAGTCAGCCCTTGTTCAGGTGACAACACAACACAAAATGGTTTTAAGACAAGAAATGATTTTCCCCAGAACAAATGCATGAATAAAATTCAAGATTAAGAGAATGTGAATGGTGCAAACTGTTACATTTTGGGGTAACGATATTGTATTGTAAGGTATGGTACGGTACTTACTGTACCCGCATGCATTGTACTGTACTGTACTCTACTGTATTGCCTTGAAAATTGCCAAAATACAGACTCCTTGTCACGTAGACCAAATTAGGGTAGATGTTTCTGACCGGCTGTTAAATCAATATTTTTATACTTATGGTACTACATTCGAAATTCAAGTCGTATGCATGCCGCTTGAGCAACAGATGCAAACTTCCTAGCTTCTGGCAGCTTTTCCAGTGCCATAGTCCATGGCGATATCATTATGACATCCTAAACATATCTTTTCATTAGTAAGATACAACTATCAACGAACACTCAAGTACTTCTATTGATCATATTTATACAAACAGACCGAATCTGGCTCTCAGTTCAGGTTGATCCCCTGCGGCCTCAGTGACCATAGTTTAAATACACGTTTCTAGGAAAGGTTTCAGACCAGCAGGAAAAGTTAAGATAATTAAAGTCCGTACATACAGAAATTCAGTGATTAAAATTTGCGTGCCAATATTGGTAATTCCGATTGGTCCAGTGTCCTTAGTGACCCGGCCCCTTCCTCAGCTTGGAGTAAATTTGATGATACTTTTACACCTATCTGCAATACCCATCCCCCCCCCCCCCCAGTTGATACTCACATTCAAGATAACGAACCGCCGTGGGTCACAGATGAACTGAGGCCAATGTACAACGACAGAGACTTCTTCAAGGCAACAGCTGAACGTTCTGACTCTCCTAGGGACTGCGCCAAGGCCCAAAAAACGCAGAAACAAGACTAATAATCTTGTTTCTAGCCTGAAGAAAAACTTCATCACTCAGTCTATTCATGAAAATGGTAATAACCACAGGGGACTTTGGAAGGTCATTAGAACAATAGTGCCTTCCAAGGCCCCTTGTGGTCCTTCCAAGCTCACTGTTGGTGAAGATAAGACCTATGATTCCACCAAAATGGCAAGCATATATACAACAACTTTTTTGCCAGCATTGGCAAAACATTAGCAGATAAAATTCCTATTATAAGTCATAAGCAGCCTTCCAAAAGGACTGAAGCAGTCTGCCATTTCTCTGCAGTGACCTAAGAATTTGTTGTAACTCAATTTCTACTCCGTCTTTTGGGCAAGGCCACAGGTCTTGACACTTTGAGTACCCGATTGCTCAAAACGGGTATACATGACATTAGTGCCCCCTGACTCATATTTTTAACTCTTAACTTTTTACTGGAACTGTCCCAGAGGAATGGAAGACTGCCCAAATCACCCCAAAATGTAAAAACGGTAGCAGGTCTGAAGTCAATAATTATAGACCTATCTCAGTCTTACTGGTAACCCTTAAAGTCCTCGATGAAGCTGTACATGATCAGTTCTATCTTTTCCTGTCAGACCATAATTTGCTGACAGCGGACCAGTCAGGATTCAGAAAACAACATTCAACCACCACTGCCCTTGCGCATCTATTAGAAATAATGCGTGAGGACATTGATCGTGGAAAGATTTGAGGTGTACTTTTTTCTTGACCTTAAAAAGGCCTTCAACACCGTGGACCACCAGATCCGGCTTCGGAAACTGGTGAGCTACGGTGTCGAGGGTACTGAACCTCTTTCTCACAGAACCCAGCGGACCTCCATTCATGATGTACTCTAAAGAGGTCACCTGCAGAGCTCCCCAGGGATCCATAATTCGGCCGCTCCTCTTTATCCTCTACATTAATGTCTTCCAGACAAAATTTCTGTTTGCAAAATCTCTTTGTATTCAGATGACACAGCACTTTACTTCTCAGCCCCAGATCTGCACAAAATTAAGCATACACTTAACTCGGAAATGTCCAATGTCTCTGACTGGTTGGCTTCAAGCAAACTACTCTTTCTTTTGGGCAAGGCCACAGGTCTTGACACTTTGAGTACCCGATATTTACAACAACTTTTTTGCCAGCATTGGCAAAACATTAGCAGATAAAATTCCTATTATAAGTCATAAGCAGCCTTCCAAAAGGTCTGAAGCAGTCTGTCATTTCTCTTAACTCTCAATGTCAAGAAAACTAAAGTTATGGTTTTTGGCACTCCTCAGAGACTCAAATTAGCCCTTCCTTTTATTATACAGACAGATGGTGAGACAATTGAACAGGTTTCTGTTTTCAAAATACCTTGGAGTCTTGCTAGACTCCTCCCTTTGATTCGTCTCGACTGAACCACATAATTTCCAATGTGAACTCTTAGACTGTTCTGGGCAGAGCAAGCAAATTCATACCACAAAAAACCAACATGCTGCTCTACAAGTCACTTATTATACCATGCTTCCTGTTCCTGCCAGCTTAATCACAAACTCCTCTTTAACAAAGCTGACAGGTACACCCCAATTTCCGCCCTTCATTCAACCAGCAACATGGTAAATCTACAACAGTGAAGAGATTTCCACCTTCAGACATTTATGTACAAAGCTACTCGTAACATACTCCCAGATTATATTTGGTCTAAATTTTTATTTACTGCCCAAATCAATACCCACCAAAGCCGAGCTCTGACAAATAGGTCCCTGTCCATTACATGTGCAAGGCTTAATGTTGGCAGGAACAGGATTTCCATAAGGGATGCCACCACATGGAACTCTCTTGTCCCCGAGATCACAAATGCCCCAACCCTATCCTTATTCAAGTCTTGGAGCTACCCCCTCAAAAATACCCCTCCCAACCTCATTACCTTACATGTTTTCTTCCCTACTCATTTTCCATTTTGTGGCCCCCCTCATAATACTGGTCATGATCAAGCTTGATCTTGACCTTCAGCGTACATTCATGTATATCAAACTTTGATTATGACCTAAGTTAATTATTGATTTTCCATTCTGTGATATTAAGTCCTATATCTACCTGATGTGTTATACCTTTTACAGTTTCTTTCTTGGACATTGATTATTGTGTTCATTGTACTGTTGTCTATGCTTTACAAATTTGATTTATTTTTACAAATTGTCACTTGACCTTCATGAATTTATATGTACCGTTACCATCCAGGGCCTGGCACAAAATCATTGCCGTGTCACTGAGCCACTCACCCTGGCTAAAGAATAAATAAATCAAATAAAAGCTATGTAACTGTCGTCGCATGGATAAGCTTAGATTTCACAGTAGATTGCTCGCTGTTGTTCCCGTTATCCAACAGTGATGCCATCTTGTGCCCGCTTGCTTTGTTTGTATGGCCTAATTACTGAGTTGTTGTCAATCAAATCTATACCATAAACGGAGGTCCGCGTTTTGTTCTCAGCAAAACGTATCTTCTTGAGTATCAGTCTGCTTTATGGGAGCACTATTAAAAATCTCTCGTTATTCTTGAAGTACAGAATAGAAACAAATACACCTGGGTCTATTCTAGGCTCCTTGGTCATAGTCACCAGATTACCTTCGTTTGATGAGCATTAACCATGCCTCCGGCTTCAGTAATACGATTGTAACTCAGGCTGTATGGTGATTGACAACTGGGGTAGTTTTTTCATTGGTTTAAACATATTTTTATTTCAAGCACGACCTGGAAACAGGTATAGCCTATATGAATTAGTCTCGCAAGGTAAAAAAAATGTAAAGGTAATATTACAATGAACAATATAGATGTACAATACAATTATAATTGAGTATGCATAAGTGTCCATTGCAATGGTATGAAGTTAAGAAAAAATGAGAGTGAAAAAAAATCTTATTATATCGTTGGGGCATATTTTATCCAATAGTACTTATACAATAAAAAGATATCATAAAATTTCTCTTGTTAAATGTCACATCTTAAAGGTAATAGGAACTGGGCAGGAAATGTGGGCCACTTCTTACTTCTTGGATGGGCTCTTTAGCTGTGATGTCATTCTACAATGGTCATGTGAAAATAAGCTTTTCTTTGAGCTCTGTAGGCCTGGCCTGCTGGCCAAGCTACCATTGGTTGAGGTGTTACCTTCTTAATCTGACAAGAGATTATTGTATTTGTGTGTTTTTGCCCAGAAACACTTCCTAGTAGTCATTACGTTATTCTGCAGTCCGAACTCATTACTCTCCATAAGCTAACCTGTCCATGTCTGACCTATATACATATGGGAGTAATATTGTCCACTACTCAACATGTTTCGGAGCCTATTACCCGCGTATATCTCTCTGAGTAGCGGCACCTTGTCTAAGCTAAATATTCAGCAAAGACAACCCACATATTAATGAATAAATATGAACGTGGCAAATGATCGACTAGCTAAAGACGTGAAGTTTTGCTTATAAATGCAGAGCTTCATTGTGAAAGAAGAATACCTGTCAAACAAACCATAATTACTAAATTTGTATAGTAGAGGTTCAGATAAGAACAATTTGACTTACCCCTGAACCAATATGTACCCTTTCTCTCTCGACAGCTTATCCTAGTTAAACCACACGCCAGTATATAACTGAAGTGGAAAGAAACTGGGGCATTATATTCAGTCCCAATGATTGTAAAATAAACAGTTGCAGCTAGACCACCTGTACAAACCAAGGAAAATCCTAGCAAGGACTGCAACAATGTACATCCTGCACCAAAAATGTAAAACAAACTTCATGATGACACCTACTCCTCAAACAATTAAGCTCTATTTCACTGCCAACCCTGAGTCAGTGTATCAACGTAATGTGTCAGGTTTGTGACATTTGAGAAAGTACTGTCAATTTTGAGTAATTTGTTAATATTGAGTAAATGTTCATTTAGGCAGGTCAGAAAAGAATGTATGCTAGCCTGCCCAATGCATTTAATTATCATACAAGTAGCCACCTGGTGGCAGCAGCACTTCTCATAGCGTTTAATGAAATGCTAAACAACAGTTCAAAATGTCTTACTTCTTAATTGATGTTGCAGGAGATCCCAGAGCCCAACCATACACACTGATGCAAGCCAAAGCCTTGGCTTATACTGCCATCGACATCATGAAAGATCCTGAGCTACTGGCAAAAATAAAAAACGAACTGGCAACTTTCAAAGCGTCTACCTAAATGCTAATTCCTAACTTTTTGAAGAACTTAAAGAAAATTAAATACATAGATCTTTTCGCATGAAGGGAGTGCGTACAGTCACATGTCCGCCCAAAAGCAAATACATCATGACGTTTACGGCTTGAGCGAAGTTTGTTGGACTTCATCTACAGAAAAAACAACAACATAATTTCCAAAGCACGATTAATATAATGGAATATTGGGATGTTGCTAATTGAACCACACAGTATGGTAAGATACTGTCATCCTTGTCAAGACATGTATTTTAGGTCTGCACAGTAAATGTTGTGCATACAGAGCTGTGTACCTTCAAGACCCAGCTTTCATCATCATCATCATCATCATCATCATCATCATCATCATCATCATCATCATCATCATCATCATCATCATCACCACCACCATCATCATCATCATCATCATCATCATCATCATCATCATCATCATCATCATCATCATCCATGAAGGTATCTGCCTGTAATGCTACCAACATTCACTGACCTATATCGACATGTTTGAACAGAATGTCACAATTTTCCTTTAATTGCTAACGAAATTAATAAATATACAAATCATAAGTTACTGTTTATCATCAGATCAGATCATGCATTAAAACTGTGTTCTGCCAGTAAAATGCACTCGATTTTCAGCTCTATATATTATGTTGGCGATAAAATCATTTTATTTCTACGTCGGGAAAGGAAGTTTCTCAAATACTGCTAAGAGAACAGGGTTGATTTTGTGAAAATGGGATAAAATGTGGATAATTATCAAATAAGGTATTCGTCAGCGCAGCAGTGAAGATTCTGGAAGCTTCGTTTTGAACGGATCCTGAAGACTTAAGAGTAGTTTCCAACACCCAAAGAATGGGGGATAGAATATAACTCTGAGAAATCTAAATTAATGATCATAGGGAAACGGTACAATAGCTCGAAGAGAGGATTTTTAGGGAATACATATATTTCGGAATGTAAAGAGTACAAATACTAGGATATCATGTTTTCCCCAGTCACTCTCGGATTCAACACATGATAATTCCTATCTAAGGTCTAAGACACCTCATCTACTAGGTCATATCTGCAGTATACTTTCAGCTCATGAAAACGTCAATCGTGTTTCGTGTGGTAATAATTTCGGAAAACTATAGTCATCCCCTCTATTTCTCGTGGTTATTCAGCCTGGCTCAGTGACAGCAATCAAAGCAGAGAGACCATACAGTCAACACAGTAATCCACGGCTCAATCGATCATGCGAATCAAATCTTCACCTGCGATGTCAGCTTTTGTAGCGGAATTTGGATGGTTACCCATTGTATTAATCCTAGACAGGATGCGTATTAAGTATTACAGAAAATTGATGTATGACGTACGAGAGTCGAGGCTGGGTAAGCAAATATTCAATGGCATGGCTGTCGAATATGGGGGGGGGGGAAGGGTGGTAAAGCACGCTCTTGGCCTTAGTTCCCACAAATGCACAAAATTCTCATTAATGTTGGAATGGGCAGAGCTCTGTCAATTAAAAATCCCAAATGGTTATATCAATTGATGTTGCAGAATATATTGAAAATTAGGCGGCCTCGATGACGGCAAATATTTGATAACTTATTCCATACTGAAGAATCGAACGTCGCTTTGCGGTGGTCCACGGCGTGAGTAAAAACAATGGGCTGAATTGCGAAGTACATGAATCGTAACGCGATTCATGTTAACTTTGTCATTCGAGCCCGCTGTTTTCTTTTACGCCACGGACCGCCGGAAAAATGTCATTCAATACTTGCATTTACATTCTAGAAACAAATTTTGCATATGAAATTATCGAAATGTGTTTAAAAACAACCACCTGACGGGCGAACAACAACCACTGCAACAGGAGTATGCTCGATGGAGGTAACAGTCAACGTGACGTGAGGTCGTGATCTTAAAAACCACAAAACAAAATCCCCGCCTTGTCTCCTTTTCTCTGTCTAATCTTTTGATTTTCCGTTATACCGATATTTTTATTGCTTTTACGGCCTGAAAAAACACATGTTGCTGCTGCCTGACTCGATACAAAATCTCACAATGTTTGAACTTGGTATACAGAGCCGACAGCAATGTGGCACCCACGCACCCAAGTTTACCCATTTTTGAATCGAGAGTATTATTTCATTTGGCCGAAGATGAGGCCAGCATGTTCTTAGTAGTTCTACACTTAGTGCTTTTATTTCACACTTTTAGTACAAAACTTTCTTTCACAGATTGTTATTTTACCTGTCATGATGTCGTGTCACGTGTCTTTTCTCTACAGTAATTGTGAGCCTCTATGTACGGGCCTTGGTGAACAGTGTCAACTGAATCAAGCTACCCTGGTGAAATAACAGTATTTTGACTACCCTGTACAATTAGCCAGGCGGGTATACCTCGGAAGCAAATTTTATGGTCCATTAATTCCAGGGTTGTGGATTCGCGGTTTTTTTTTTTTTTTTTTTTTTTTTTTTTTTAGATATTTGTCTAGTTCAGTTAAATTAGCATTTTTACGTATCTGTACAGGATTTACACATATGTGCAATAGTTCAACACAAATGTGCAAATATATTCCACATATGTTTAAAATTATATCACATAGGCGAATTTCTTATTTTAGGTACGTGAGAAAGATTTATATATGTGTAATTCTTTTACACATATGTGTAAAAAGGACTATCTCACTTAAACCTTAGTCCAAAACTATCTCACGTGCGTACGAATCCTTTTATATATGCATATAAAAGAATTTAAACTCGATATAAATCTATTTTGCATGTACAAAATTATTTTGCACTGTTACATATATGTATAATTATGGATTAAATGCCAAAGCCGCTTGGCACACCTATAGCCTACACGTTGCTATGTCAGCAAGTATGACTCGTTGCCTTGTTTGGTCTGCTTTTAAACTTCTCTGAACTCGAATGGATGTTTGAGGCGAGGACTGAGTAATTTGTGACAGTTGGTGAGTTTTTTTTTTGTATAAAATCCCACGTTACATGCTGAAAAAATGCCAGGATTGCTTGCGGAAGGATTCTGTTCAAAGCGAATAAGTAGGCCTAGACCTATCATATGGAGACCGTAATGACAGGACAAATCAACATGCACCGCAGCATCATCTGACCTATGTAACCACAGTTACGCTCTGTCAGGCCAGAGGCAAGGGGTGCTCTTTTGTACGGAGAACTAAAGGTTCCCTACAAAAGTTAAGCTCCACATCACAATTGTATTGTACATTTTTATATATTGGAAATATTTGAGGTTCTAACCCTTCAAGAAACATGTATTTAAATGTAATGTTAATACCTTCCATGGTAGGCCAAACGATACCGCTCGATCAGTAGTATCGTATGCCAGTTCCTGTCTCTGGCCATATTGCTAAGGCATAAAAAACATAAAATGCTTTGTAGAAATATATAAAACACCCCCCCCCCTACCAAGTCAAGATATTCATGTGGGTCCACACGTGGTTCTAGGGCCATCAAAGTTACAATTAAGGCGGGCTCCTGAATCTCAAAGGCAGCTGATCTTACATCAAGGGCAACTGACAAGGAATTGTGACCAGCAGCAGCGAAAATTTCGGAAGTATCCACAAAAAACGGAACGGAAACAGTTCACGAAGAATGCAATTGCCTTTGATGTCTGCTCTAAATGTGTGTAGCTACCTGCACGCATTTTTACCATGAGTAGTGTGTGTGTGTGGGGTGGGGGTGGGGGTGGGGGGGTTTCAAGCCAGGGCAGGGGCTGCCATCGAATCTATGGTAGCTGCCTGTCAGGGCAAACAACTTGGAGATCAGTAGGTTTCACACAGATCCATAAAGGATGGAGGACAGTAGCATTAACAACCTTGTGCTGTTACTCTACATCCGTTCACCATCCAGAATTCACATCCTGTAATTCCCCAAATTCTAGATTTTATTCCCCTAATTTAGTTGGAATGTATTCCCAAGCCAGCAATAACTGAAAAAATACATGTGCTTATTTGTCGCTGGCGACGCGCTACTTTCACCTGCAGTGTGCGACAAATGTCTCCCAGGTTTACTTCAGGCATGAATCTTGTGTCGTTATCGATACGTCGGTTTACTGTTACTGTAGCTGATCTGTATGAATCAAATCGTTGTGCCAGCACAAAATGTGTGCCAGCAGTTCAGATAGCGGTCGAGTTGAAGTGGGAAGCTACAGTAAACATTACGCCCACCGATTGGACGTTTGTATGGTAAGCTTTCACCCCAAATTAATTTGGGCTTTCAAGATGGTAAGTGGGTAAAGAGCATACAATATGCAGGTTGAAACTTGTGCACAGCACCGTTGCAGTGGTTTAAGATGCTAAATATACGACCTTACATTTACTGTTTCCCTCGTGAGGCTGGCTAATAACGGACAAGATCATGCCACACAAAGCAGGGAACTGCCATCGGCAGCTCCCTCCACTGACCCAAAACCATGACAAGTTTAACAACTCTCTCATTATTTGCATCTGGTTTGAGCATGTATCAAAATGACTGCACCAGCAGCAGCTACTTGCATCTCTGCAGCACCAGCAGTCTGAGTCTGAGTCTCCCTTCATTCCAACATAGCATATGACTCCGCATGTCTTAATGTAGACCATTCTAACACTTGTGTATCACCGAGTGCGTGCCCCTGTTCATGGGACCATTTAACATTAAAACAGTTTCTTAAGAAAAATACCCTGCTCATGATAGGACCTGCATGTCAAGGACAATGCGTTCAAATGGACTATAGCCATAAACAGGAACAGAGAATCAGAAAATAAATGTTAAATCTTGTTGACCTTGACGGATTAGTTAAGATATTCAAATCTATACATGATCAGGTCATGATAAACACATGAAATGTCGACGGATGTTATATCGTGAAGTGACACTTGAGTGCACATACATTACAGGGTAGCAGCGTCATTCGAATTAGCTGTAAATGCTTTTTTGAACAAGCTAAGGACTCAGGATTCAAGACATCTCTATTTGACCAACATAAAAAAATTGCAATTGTCAACGTTTTACACATTCAAAGTATAGAAATAGAAAATAAATAAATAAATAAATTTGCACATAGAACACGTTGGTAGAGACACACATAAAGACCTGTGTCAGGTCGCTTTTGCCTGTGTACAACACCGTACACGTAAAATAATTCAAATTTTGAGTAATAATGTTTCATTCTGAGGTAATTTTTTGTCAGATTGCAAAATCACTGAACTTAGTTTGAGTTAAAGACATAGCAATTTACAATATTACAGGATGTTTCATAATTTTTTGTAAAAGTTTACTTGATATAATACGAAAAAACCTCGGTAACTATGAGAAAAGACTTTTTCCGTAATTAATCTGGTGTGGAACTTAAAACTTTAATTAATTCATGCCTGATGCGTTTTGTCGCAAACCTATGAGTTGTGCGTGTTACAAAATAATTCTTCCTTCTCGTCTCATGACCGTGTGTGTGTGTGTGTGGGGGGGGGTAATAAGCAATTAATATAATACCAAGGAAGTTCACATCTTAAAAAATGTTTCCACGGGCTCTCACGCAGGTGCTGAGAAATTCAGTTACAAAGTATCTAGCAAAAGATTGGGTTATTTATTGTACACCAGCGCAAGCCCAACTAGTAAAACAAGCTATTTGTAAAATGAAAAGTGCTTTCTTCAAGATCCTTGGATTGTTGACACGTTATCATAAAATACCTTATAAACACCAAGTACTAAGACTCAGTTATAAATCCATATATACAGACCTACAGCCACAAGACTGGTGGCATGTCGAATGAGCCATGGCACCAGAGATCAACAGATTCATGCACCGAAGAAACGTGAGCAATGCATTGTACTCGTCAGTGAGACATGCGCCGCATATTGCTTTCGCGTTTCAGGCAGGGTTAGACATCGTGGGTGGGTGGGTGGGGGGGGTAGCCTGTTAGCAAGTCTGCAAAGTTGCTGCCATTCATCTTGCTTGACATTGTCACTCACACTTGCCACTGATGTCTGCAAGTTAAGTGCTGAATTTTTATCCCAATGAAATAAGTCATACATAAGAGCATTTAGAGTACAAATCAATTCTAAAAAAGCAAGCAAAATTGACATTCCAGAATGCAAAACCACTGAGGCAAAGTGGCCCGTTACTTAATTGTACTCAATTAAATATCAACTAAAGATGCTGGCTTATTGGCTACTGATAACAAGAGTGGCTGCCAATCAGGAAAGGTCTAGATCAGATTAGAGAATAGCAACTACTAAGAATAAGTGAAGGAGGAGTTATTACGAGCTAGACCTACACAAACTCTGATGGCGCATGCTATGTCCCTGGAAATCCGCACACTGTTGTTACTTACACAGAGTACTTTTTTACAAGTGACAAGGGAAACGATCGTACTGTACTAAATTGGAGCCTTTCCAGCATATCTCGGGGATTGCATTTTGATATTTAGTCCATATTTAGAGTCCGTGAATGATTATTTAATTCATCAATTGTTAACTTTATTTGCTGTATATGCAGATTGTGGAATCTGGTTAATAAAAGCTAATTAACAACTATAAAAGCACAACACAGTTTTATGTATTCAAGATCAAGAATTATAGATCCGGCCTTGTCCCAAAAAAGCAGAAACATAAACATACATATACTGCGTTGTACTTCCACAAGAATACCTTTTTTCTCTTGGTTAGTCAGCATACAATGGCAGACAAGTTGAAAACAGCAGCCTGTGAGGCCATAGACAAGGCAGCAGAAGAGCTACACCAGCTCAGTGACCAGATCTGGAGCAAACCGGAACTGTGCTTTGAGGAGCACTACGCTCATCAGGTCCTCACGGATTTCCTAACTCGCCATGGATTTCCAGTGGAACCCAGATATACTCTGGACACAGCGTTTCGTGCCACCTATGGCAGCGACACAGGGACCAATGTGGCCATCCTTTGTGAATACGATGCACTTCCAGAAATTGGACATGCTTGTGGTCATAACCTTATTGCTGAAGTGGGCGTGGCAGCGGCCTTGGGAGTAAAAGCTGCACTGGAACAGAGTGAAAGCAACTTTGGAAAGGTGATTATTGCAAAAAATTTCAAAATGAAAGTTCACTTTGTATTTCAAGTTGATATCTGTGCCTGGTTTACAAAATGTAAGGCGTTTATATATTTAAGTGACTGTTTCTTTTCTTTTCTGTATGGAACATTTTATCCTTAAAATTGCTCAAAGGGCAAAAATGATTACTTTTCACAAGAATCTGTTTGTTCAGATTAATATGCCTGTAACATATTGTCGTCTTAGTTCGTTTACTGAATGAAGAAGGGGTTTGAAAACATTGAAAGAATTTTTAAACCCAGCATAAACTTCTAATATTCACTGAGGCCTCCTTTGATCTTGATAACTGCTACCATTCGCTGGGACATTGTATTGACCACGTGTGTCAGTGTTGAAGTTTCAGTTTTACCCTACAGTATGAGCCTTAATTATTTGCAAATTAATTATCTTTATGGCGATTGGCGACGGGAGTGAAACCCTCGACCACTAAAGATATTCAAACCGTTTTCAAACATTTGAAAATCAGGTAAACTGGATCACATTTGTCTTTCTCCAGACGCCCTAGCAGATTACAAGAGCAACATTTCCATGTCACATGTGTGGTGTATACTTGGGGTATCTCCTGAACAATCGGTAGCTCCAAGCAAATGCTGATCATTTCATGACGGGTATTTTTCGTTAATAGCTGAGCTGACTTGTCAGTGTAGCTGAGGTTTTTGGAGGCTCAGTCGCATATCAGTCTTCTGTTTTCATTTCACATTTTCCACTTCTCCAAAACCGGTGACGAGATTGTCTCTAAACTTGCTTGACATCTACTTTGTGTTAGTATCTTCTGGAAACGGTCATATTCCAGTGATTTGTTTAAATCTTTTATGAATGTCTATCTTCTAATTTTTCAAAACCTCTGAAACCGCTGGTGCCCATTGTTTTTAAATTGCACAAGGGCACTTCTGGAGTCCTCTGAACCTTACCTTGTGTAACAGATGGAGCTGCGTACTTTTTCTATTTCTCGGCGAATTGTCAGGTATTGGTGCTATTTCGACTTCTTCGCTGCCTCTTTTATATATACTGTGCTCTTAGAATTTCCTGTGTTTTAACAAAATTATTAATTATCGCTAATGTGACCTTGATATTCTTCCAAAGGCCAGAGACCACTTCAATTTGTGCATCCAAAGTCAGCTGAGCAGAGGACTGTCATAGTCCTCTAGCTTTAACTTTTCACATTTTAAAGCAGAAAGGACATAGGATTCCAGCACATTACAACGGTAATAAGAATAAAAAGGAAGAGCGTGAATAGATGTTTCCTGTATCCCTCCGGTAGAAGGCATTTCAGAGTGAAGTGCGTAAGTTGTGTACTAGTATTCCCATTATATCCCTTTTTTTTCAATCTGAAATAAACACTGCATTTTTCATGCGAAGTTTAGGTGTATTATATAAATGATTCCGAAAAATTTTCATCAGCCTCAAACAACCATTTTTTTTTCACGGTAACTGTGACATGCAATGCAATAGGAATACAAAACTCATGCCGGCAAGATTTTTTTTTAGTATTGGCCTGTGTATTCAGCTGAATGCACATGCAATTGCGAATTATGTGGGATACGGTTAAGCGCAGATATTGTTTTCCACGGTTTAACCCTTTCTCAGCCAGAGAACGAACCATTGAGACACTTTTGCAATGAGATATTTATGTTTATGTTAGCAAAGTGTCACCTCGTAAGTTAGGTTAAGCACAAACAGATCAAGTTCATTGTATTACTATGTCAGATTATCAAGCACGCCCATTGTGATTATGGTACAATAATGACATCATTTACATGGATATATGTTTTATATATATATATATATATATATATATATATATATATATATATATATATATATGAAGTCGCATTTTGACAGTTAACCGTTCTGGGAACGCCAGCTGAGGAGGGCGGTTGTGGCAAACAACTGCTAATTGATGCCGGCGCCTTTAAGCACGTGGACGCCGCCATGATGGCACATCCCTACCCACTCAATGTTTTTGGAAACGCCGGTATCTCGGCCTTAGACCAGTAAGAATTCCTTACATCAAAAAATTGTAAAAAACCTAACATGGGTGTGTCGTTATGTAATTTTATCTATTAAAATTGCCAACAAAAATAAATGCTCGCTGTTGTCATGAAGAAAATATGCTATCAATCAGCATAGTGAAGATATGTTTCATGGTTGATTGTTTAATCTATAAAACACGCTTCATGGTTGATTGTGTTTTCTATGAAACACGCTTTATGGTGGGCTGTTTACTCAACGTTGTTGCTGTCTACGATACCAGTTCAGGCGACGCTTGTTTATTTATGGTCATGCATATAATATTAATTCATTCTACAAATTAAGAACCGTTTGCCTTTTCTTCCAGCGTCTTGCAATTCTGAAATAATATTTATGTGAAATAACTGTGGCTGCAGAGGTTTGATTGAAGTCTGTCATGCAACGTTTCCTACCACAGCAAGATGATATTACTTGCAGGGTGTGCGTCTTGAACCTACCGAAACGACATTTTATTCCAAAAATTGGAACAGGCCGAGTCTGACAGGCTGGTATAAATTGGGGCCTTTTTCGCTTCTTTAACAAGAAAATATATTCTTTGGTGCCTTTCTGTCGGCCCATTTATCCATCTCTATATATCAGTCTGTCTGTCTGTCTGTCTGTCTGTCTGTCTGTCTGTATGTATGTCTTTCCCTGTCGGCAATTTCTCATATTCATATAAATCCGAAGTAGCTATATAAACTTCAGTGTCATTTTACAGAATGGTGATAACATACAGGGGCAAAGCCAGCCACGCTGCCGCGTTTCCGTGGGAAGGCGTCAACGCCCTGGACGCTGCTGTCATGGCATATAATAATATTTCGTGTCTACGACAACAAATCAAACCTACTTGGAGGATCCACGGTAAGCTTCATTCG
This sequence comes from Hermodice carunculata, assembly GCA_964020975.1. Lineage (NCBI taxonomy): Eukaryota > Metazoa > Annelida > Polychaeta > Eunicida > Amphinomidae > Hermodice > Hermodice carunculata. The sequence continues at coordinate 51,303,254 of OZ026619.1, forward strand.
AATCCAGGCGATTTTTTTCTTTCTTTTTTTTTTTGTAAAGTCAAAATCTATGCAACCCAAATACATTCCAACTGGTATATAGATAAGAAGGCTAAATAACCTGAGAGAAAAAGTGCATCAAAACCATTTGCAAATTAAACGTTTCATAGTCTCCTGCTGACTAAGTTAGTAACGCTGCCGTTATTAATTTCTGGATAAAAGTTTGATTCTGCATGTATTCTTCGGGCTCTATTCTAATCATTAGTAATTATTTGTGGTCTTACTCAAGCAGACTTTGAGTTTGTCATATAATGCTAAAAGTAAAATTGAGTCACTTGATTGCAGCTTACTTATCTTTAAACTTTATTGTAATGTTTTATGTTTTTGCAAAGTTAAGGTACAGTTTAATGCATGTATTCACAAGATGTGTGAATTATGATTTAAGCTTTTGTCAACAGAATTGATTTTGATCTGGTGTCTCATCTTCAAAATGAAATACATCATTGCAACTGTGAGCAATGAACTCGGTCAACGTTGACTTAAAATCCGTTTTAATGTCAATACAGGAGTTATTACAAATGGTGGAGCTAAAGCTAATATAATTCCTGAAGTGTCTTCCCTAAGTTATTATATACGAACACCCACAAAGGCCGAGTTAGCTGCTGCTAAAGACAAAGTCATTCCTTGCTTTGAGGCAGCGGCAAAAGCAACTGGATGCCAGGTGAATCGTACTTACGTGTTACCTTTTATTCGTTTTCTGCAGTCTTATATTTACATACCAATGTAATGTATATATGCATGTGTGTGTAACATTCTGCTGATTACAAATTTCGAACAGGTCATATTGAAAACTTATATCACAGGATTCTTGTACGGTGACGAGTCAAATGTAACCCTTTCCCCCTTGAACTAAGACTAAGTCAACAGCTTTCCTTGGCATGGGTTGGGCACTTAGTGCCCAACCCATGCCGAGGAAAGCTGTTGACCTGGGTCATGTTGTCTTGACAGGTCTCATCTTCAATTCTCAAATTGTTTTTCATTGCTGTTGAAATCAGTTGAAAACGCTGAAGCAGACGACATTTGACCACCAGGCGGTTTTGGCCGGTTTAAGGGGGAAAGGGTTAAAGAGCTAATGGAATGAATGGTTCATGGATTCATTCGTGTTATCATGAGCTGACAGAGAAGCGGTGATCTTTTAGTCGGATTAAACCAGAAAAACTGTTCTCAATTTTGTGAAAACACAAGTATTGTGAAAAGTTTTATTTATATTTCTAAAACTTTGCAGACATGCAAAATATTACCTTGAGTAGGCTCTCCAAAGACGTTCAAGCAAGCTTGACATGCTGCATTGCATGATTAATAATGTGAAAATATGCTTGCAGAAACAGTAAGAATGACAGAGCCTCAATCAAGGAATTATCGGTAGATTCAGCAAATAGTTATATTGACTCTGCACATCATATTAAAGTGTATTTACGCACCATGTTTTATGACATAATTCAATCATGTTTTAATTTGCTTAAAAATAAACATTTGATTGGTTTGTGTATGTTTGAATTGCCGGTACTGCATTTTGATCGAGGAAAAGGTACTTAAAAGGAATTAAAAATTTCTCACCTTAGAAATACTGAGAAATACTGTTTTGCTGAATTATAATCCTCGGTAACCGTTATGAACACAAAAAACACATGACACAACACAGCTTATCTGAGCCTTTAATAGCAATGCATGACGACAAATCATCTGAAGTGTTAGCAATTCTACTACCAAGGGCGGCAAGGATCGGGTTATTCTCTTAATGTAGCAGCAGTCATGAAAATCTAAGGTGCTTCAGAATCTGATAAGCAAGAACAGAAAGTTTTTAAATAGCAATACCAACAGAAGATAAATGGCGACTGTTTTTGAGCGAAACATGGACCTGCACTGTGTGTCGACCTTACAGGTTGAAATAAAGTATCCGGGAATACCTTACGATAATATAGTGAAGATTAAAACAATACCAGCAAAAGATATATCGACTGCTCTTGAACAAAACTAACAACATGTCTACCTTACAGGTTGAAATTGAGTATCCAGGGATACCGTACGATGACATGGTGACAAATAAAACGTTTATTGAGGCATATACGCAAAATGCTACGCAGCTAGGTCTTAAAGAGACAAAAGGACATTCGCCAGCCCGAGGTAGTACCGACATGGGTAACGTGTCCTATGTGGTTCCCGGCATACACCCTATGTTCTATATCTGTACGGATGCCCCTAATCACACCAGACCTATGGCAGAAGCCGCCGGTGAGTCTAACTTTCCAAATGACATTTTTCTTATATATAAAAAAGACATATAGCGTATATAACGTCAGGTTCTGTTGCTATTGGTACACATTCAATGAATAGGTGAAATACATTTTACGCCGCATGTTTACCATACACTTGAACGTCAGATTTCGTAGCGTGATGTCCAAGTAAACACACAGTCTTCCATTTTGCGTGTGATTGGCTTCATATCTGGATATGAATGCATGTACACTGTCACTGACGTCACTTTCTCACCCAACTTTCATTTTGCGAAAAGACTGGTTTGTATTCTCGGTAAAACATAAGTAATGTATTTTAGGATGAGCAAGGTCTTCATGTAATTTGTGATGATATACCTTAGGAATGTCTACACTTAATTCTAAAATGTTACAGGTGACCCAAAGGCCCAGCCGTACACGTTGCTCCAGGCAAAAGCGTTGGCTTGTACTGCCATCGATGTTATGAGAGAACCAGAAATCGTGGCGAAAATGAAAAATGACCTGGTAGAAGCCACTTCGCCTCAAGATTTAAATGGATGAAAAGGGATTTGGAACCAAATGGCCAGTTAATAATGGTTTATCATGATTTTAAAAAATGCTCAGAAAAGAAGCGGAAATATTTTGGAGGCAGTAATATTCAATCTTTTCGGGGAAGTAGTACTAAGGTGCATCTGAGGATTTGCTAGTGGTACTGTTGAAGACAAAAATCGTGCAGCAACTCATTGACCGGATCCCTTGCCATCCGGTCGGAAAACCATCAATTAGAACTGTGTACAAACCTGTATGCTTGGTTTACCGTAAAATATAATTTTCCAAAATAAGTTTTCGTTTTCCGAACCTAGATTCAAACTTTACTTCTCGTTCTTTTTCTTTCGAATTTCACAGCTTTCCAAATTCTTTTTCGAGTTTATTTTCAACCCAAGTCAGTCAATATGTATGGCATGGTGCAGTCGACAAAAGAGGTTCTCTTAGTTTTTTATAAAGGCTATTAAAGAGTCTCTTGACGTGCCATGCAACTGGGATTGTTTTAATGGGAGTGGTTTACATTTTCAATAACGAAATCTTTAAAGTACGTCTTTACGTTGGAATAAAATTGTTGAGTTTCAATATTACTCGGGTACTCTGGTACGAGGTTACATCCGAGACGGGTACACGGGAGCAAAAATTCTTTTCAGTGCACACCCGTGCAATCATACTTCCAGGCATTGAATTTCGTAATTTGACCACATAATAGCATTTCCGAATTGATCCTGAATTAATGGTAACTCCTTTAAGTAGAAAATTTTCTGCACTTTGACGTACTCCACCAAGTAAAGTAACCCAGTATATTCTATGAAGTATCAAAGGAAGTGGAAAAATTATTAAATAAGGGCGTAGTTAACAATGGAGTTCAGCAAATACCAAGGATTACCAATTCCTATATGTTCCCTTCTATTAACGTCAAAAGCATCCCCATAAAGACGTTTGTGAAGCTCGTAGAAAACATTATCAATGTCTATAATTCTAATTCTCAATTTCCATATCTGTTCCGTCTGCGTGTGTGTGTGTGTTGTCAGTTTTACAGCTAGCAGCTTGAGTTTGTTTAAAAACATAATGCCAAATTAACTGTAGCGAGGAAACACGTTCACAATAAAACGAAACATAAAAACAAAGAACAAAGGAATGAAATGTTATACAGGACAAAGACACATAGCAGAAACAGCACAGAAACATGGACAACAAACGATGGAACACATATGACAGTTTTAAGCATGGTTTTGTGTCAAAAATCTGGGTTTTATACTTGCAACTGTCACACACAGACACACAGACACACATAAACACACACACACACACACACACACACACACACATATATATATATATATATATATATATACATATACACACGCAGAGAATGTGTCCCACTGTATATTTAGATCAGTAAAACTTCGAGTGGTGGAATGGTAAAGTAATCATTGGTCAAATACATCTCAGTCGGAGTCTGTGTTATATTGCAAATCGTGTAAATAAAGGCTGGCTGATTTGTAAACACTTGTTATTGTTCCTTACCGCTATGATACATGGGCATTTGTATGGTTAGCTTTGTCTGACTTATGAATTTGAAGTTTAAGTAAATTATTAAGAAAAAGATTGTCCTGTCGGCCAGGACTGACTTCAGGTACTTGTGTACGATTATTTTGATTATCTTGTTTTTAACTGTATGCTCGATTGTAATTGGCTGACAATATGCAGCAAGGGTTGATCAAATGTTTGTAGAAATTATGCTGTTGTCTGTTACATCTGACGTCTGCACGTACATACGATTACTTTATTTAAAATAAAGATGGAAGATAAAGAGGACATATATATAACATCTTTGTTGGACCCATAAGCGCCATCAATCTCAAAGAAGTGAAGAGTACGCCTTGTGGTCATTGATTCCCGCTGTCATGTTGGAGCTAGATGCTGTCTATATATTGTATAATACTGATTTAATATCTTAGAGTTGGCAAATGAACAACCTGTGCAGCAAGCATAAAATACTTTACATTATCTTTTGTCTGTTGGTCAACTAAATTGGTGTGCAAAAATAAGAAATCTATGTAATCTAAGCGAACTAAGATATTAACACATTTGGAATGGTCAGAAAGTTAATATTTGTCAAACTGTGATAAAAGATATTTGCAAAATGATGCAGAACAAAAGGAGAAATAAATACCTGGAAAAAAAATCAACGATCAGACTCTGAAACAAATTATGCACTTGTAAACTGTATAAGAGAGATTTTGGTTTGGAACCTTACCTCATGCTTATGAAGGACTCAAGATATAGAACTGCCCTTAGTAGACGAAGGCTCAGCTGAAACAACCTCTCCATTGAACCAGAAAGACATGCCAAGCCAAAAGGACCCCTGAGGGATCAGCTCGGCACAAATTGTAATTTAGAGACTGTGGAAGATGAGAAGCACTTTATCATGATATGCCAAAAGCAAACAGCAGCAAAGAGCCACCATTAACTAAATTATACGAACATGTGTCAAACTTACTGGTCCTCTCAGTAAAAGAAAAGTGGAGATGTTTGATGCAATGCACTGCGTAATCGTTCCTGGTACATTTAGGACAATTTTTTTATGGCAATATTAAAAGTGAGACAAATGGGTAGAAACTCATCTCAAGTGTGTCACAAGCAGACAAAACAAAGTGAAACCAAAGTGAATTTTAGGTGGTGCTGAAGCAGGGTAAATAAAACTAGATGTGGTTAGTGTTGTACTTGAATTGAGTTGACATTTGATAGATATGTTGCTTTATTGTTTATGATCACTAGGTGGGCTGGGCGAGGCTAAAGAGTCCCTGGACATTAGAGTATTCTTGTTTGATGCAATGTATTATACTGATTATCAGCACGGACAAGAACTTACATCTTTTAATTATTGGATATAGCACATACATGTAGTAAGAATAAGTGAACTGACACTTTGTTATTTGTTTTCCACAGCACATTTATTCAATTAGGTGTATTTATGGTAACATGTTACCTGATACTATGACTCCGTCCAGTTTTGTATCAAACGGGTCTTATCTCTCTCTCTCTCTCTCTCTCTCTCTCTCTCTCTCTCTCTCTCTCTCTATATATATATATATATATGTGTGTGTGTGTGTGTGTGTGTGTGTGTGTGTGTGTGTGTGTGTGTGTGTCTCAGCACCAGATTTTCGTAGCTTTCTCACCTCACGGCCTTCCTCTGCAAAAATGATTTGCTGGACAAAAAATACGTTACATAGATAACACGTTATTTGACATCAATAATCACGCAAGGCACGCTTAATGCATGTTCAGATTTTACGTCCCGCATACTATAGGTCTAATGCTACCCCTTGGCCATTTATCATATTCTTAAAAAAATTAATAAGTTTTTCAACTTGAGAAATCATTCACAGATATTTAGTCCATTTGGCTTATAGGTATTCAATTCTTCTTCCACAGTTTTTCTATCGTTCGCCGATAAGTTACATGCTTGAAGATTTTCTCCATTCCAATCACCCTGAAGTCATCAATTGAGTGTCCATTGCTATAGAAATGTTGGCAAATGGGGTCATAATACTGCCTTCTAATTCTTGATAACTTCAATAACATGCGTTGGTAAAAAGTTCCTTCTGTTTCCCCTACATAAATGTACTTATTACATTTGACACAGAAGACAGCATTTATAAACTAAGTATTTCGTCTGGCGATTGATGTAACCTTTGACCGTGTATTCCTTGTTGTTCCCATCTTTGAAAGTGTTCCTTTCAATTATTTTGGAACATAAAGCACAATCCTTATTGCACTTCTCACACTTGTTTGGAGATTTAAAAAAATAATTTATAGGTCAAGAAGTAGCGCAGATGAAATGTGAATAGTGTTGTACTTGAGTGGTCTTTTTTTTAATTACAATTTTATAAAGGACACTAGATGAACCATGTATGATAAATAGTTCAGCATTGACCTGTTTACTTTTTGTCAATGGAATCTTAACTTTCTTGCTCAATTAATGTTAAAGCTGGATGTCGAGTCTCTTGAAGGCATTTGGGGAGCATCTGAACACAAATGAAGTATTTTAACGTATAGATTGTCCATTCTGTGTTTGATTTTTAAAAAGTTGAAAATATCTCAAGAGAAAAATCTGGGCAATTGCTTTGCTTTTGCATACAGAGGTACCTTTGGTCATGTAGTTCACATTTTAGCCAGCATACCTACAGGTCCAGGTCAACAGCTTTTCTTGGCATGCACTGAAAGCGCACCAGAGAAAGTTTTTGAGCCAGTCTTTACTGTAGCCCTAAAAAGATGACCACATTTGAGATATCGTCGTGTGGAATACAAAATGAATCCGATAGAATTGTTACATGTGCATTCCGTGGCGAGCACCCACATTCATTTATTGGTGAGTTAAATTTCACACGAAAAACTCGTTGCGAAATTGATCAATTAGGGATGAAACAGGTTTCTCTAAATGCTTGTGGTGACATCATACAAAGAAGTGGGTTATAAATCCTAAATAGGCAAACAAGTATGGGAGAAGAGTGTGAAAAGTAACAGTAATCTCAAAAAACAAAACGAAACAAAACGAAACAAAACAAAACTAAAACACCCCCCCCCCGCAAAAAACCCAAACAAACACCCCCCCCAAACAAAAACCAATAAAACAGAAAAAACAAAAACAAAAAAAAAACAAAAAAAAAACAAACAAACAAACAAACAGAACAAAACAAAACACCCCCCTCCCCAACACCTAAAACTTTTAAATTGGAATGCAGCAGACCAAAAACAAGTAACAATTCAATAGGCCAGTAATCACACTGTTTAGAATATACTAAAGCCAAAACATTACAGTTTGATTCTGCTTGAATGTCTGCGACAATGCAGTGCTACTATCACCCGTAGAATGTGCAAAATGTGGTCCACACTATAAGAAGGATGGATGGATAGATAGATAGATAGATGGATGGATGGATGGATGGATGGATGGATGGATGGATGGATGGATGGATAGATAGATAGATAGATAGATAGATAGATAGATAGATAGATAGATAGATAGATAGATAGATAGATAGATAGATAGATAGATAGATAGATAGATAGATAGATAGATAGATCAGAAATAAATTGTCCATCCATTTGGCGTTTTTTATTTTTTGTTTTGTTTTGTTTTGTTTGTTTTTTTCTCTGGTTAGTCATCATCTGGAACCATGCACAGCAAGTTAGGAACCATGCAATTTTTATATGCACATATATTTTGATATTTTTTTCTCTGAACAAAAAACCCCAGGCAGCATACCAGAATAAATATTGTGCAGAATATGTAGTTGAAGTTTTAACTTATAACCGTGAACTGAACTGGGTCAAGATGGCTTTGGCAGCATTGTCCACAACATTGGTATTGGGTTTGGGGCATAGTTACATTAGGTGGTTGGAGGAGTTCCCATACAAGTGCAAAGAAGCTGATGTGACTCCCAACTTTGCCCTTTGTGAATGGCAGGTAAAAATAGATTTCTATGGGAGCGGGGGCTCCAGCTCGCAGAAGATCACAGCACATTCACATGTGTTGGAGGACACTGAGGTAAAGCTACTACTGGTTGGCAGTGAGAAACAATATTTCGGTGCAGTATTGCAGCTGGGTGGGAACGATCTTTGTGAAAAAACGTTTGGGTAAATACGAACTATAAATTTATGTGTTTCAGCTATGCATACCAAGGAACATTGCCTTTGGTCGGAATTGACTTGGATTTGTTTCGTTAGGACTACGGTTTGGATATGGTAATGCGCTGTCTAATTAGGATAGATCCAAGGGGACTGGCTGCAAATGTGATGGCATTAGCAGCAAACATGCAGAGTAGCAAGGTAATTTAGCAGGTCAATTTCTGAGCAACAGAAAGGAAGTTTCCAATTTTCATTTTCTGCAATTTTGTTTTTCAATTTTTGCACAATATGGTAAGGTTGCAACCATTTCTTAACACAGAACACGGACACAGCACAAAGAAGATGCCATAACAGGCTCTGTCGTTGTATGAAATAATAATGAATTACATTCGTATTCTGGTTATTTACGTCATAAGTTCAAAGTGCTTTGAGAGAACAGTTAAGTTGACCTGTAAGAAACTGGCCACCACAAACTGTGTCTAGAGTTCGGTTCTCTGAGGCAGGTTGAAATGAAATACAAGACTTGGTGTACCTAAAGAGTCGTATATCCATCAGGACTCACTTTTAAATATGGCTTATGGTGACCCATTTTGAGCGTAAAAAATCCTTGAGTGGTGCAAGGTTCACACTCAGTCTTTTTCCTGGAAGTTGTGTTTTTTGTGAATTGCTTTTTATTCTCGGCCTGGGTCTAGCAGTGGTTTGTTATGATGAAGTCAAAGTCTTGTGTAACAATAATGCATATGCATAGCTGGTGTGCCCACTTTACACAATCAATTTATTTAAAAATTTCAATAGGCAATACAGTGGTCGAAACAGCCATACACCAATTAGTCTTGGTATAATGTGCTTATCCTGACTAACAAATGTGATTACTGTTCATTTAGGATTAATACGTTATCAGCAGAGTAAGCACCTACATGCAGGCATCAGTGACTTGTCTGTGTGTTTAGTAACAAGGTTATGGGTTAGGGAAGTTTAGGCTGGTAACTTGAGCAGCTTTGACAGCAATACTGTCTGTGTGGAGTCCCTTCTGTTGCAGGGATGCCTGCTAAATGGCACAAGAAGAAAGCCCTCCCAGAGGCCCTGAAGCCCTGCAAAAGGAGTGCCTGTTGCAGAGCCAGAAGAAGTAAAGCCACTGTCGGGATCCTCCTCAGGTGATAAAGTACACCAAGAACTGTGAGCCATGGTTCAGGCACAGAATAAGATGGGCCTGTTGGTAAAACAACAGGCCCCAAACTCAGAAAGTGGCTAAAAGATGCAGACAGGAGTCAGAGTCTGACTCTGCCAACAGTAGTAGTTCAAAGGAGGAAGACTCTGAAGAGTCACAGTCTGAGGGCGATAGTGAGGAAGAAGGTGAGTTCCTGGTTAGGTTTTATAGCTGAAGCATAGAGATAGATCAATTTGACGATGTGGAAAGTGCACCATATGATGAAGAGCCCCCAACATTTATCAGATCACAGGCAAACTACTCAAGCATTGGGTTCCATTTAGGGGTTCACCCAAAATAAGGAAGAAGATTTGGAAGTGCAAGTTTGTAGATTTTGGTGACTTGTTTTAAGCCACCCCTCCATCCTTTTTCACAAGAAGAAAAAGAAACCAGACAAAAAATTGGAAGCCCATTAGGTCCCTTCAGGTGAAAGTATATATGAGTGCACCTCTGCCTTTCATCTGTATGCAGCTGTGATTACACTTAAACACTCACAGGATACACTAGGGCTGATGCACTATACCAACCATACAGCCAGCATAGTCAGGGATAATTTTTATTGTTTAAGTTGTGACACAGAGTTTGGAACGGCTAGGTAAGGCAAACTACATTTATGGTTTGAGACAAACCTGGAGTTGTATTCTAGCTGCTCAAGATTAGGCCCACATTCTCAGCCCTTGCACCAACACAAGCCCTTTTGGCAACAATCCCTACCCTCAACGTTTGTTTCAAGTTACACAGGGGCCAGCCATGTGATGGATGTAAATGGCCACATGAATATTATGAATGCAATGGGGACCATCCGACATACAAGTGCCCACAGCGATGTAGCAATAACATACATAGGGAGGACCAATTTCACCAAAATATAAAGGTCATGCCCAGTGAGTCCTTGGGCTTTAAGACGTAACAGTGACAAAAGACCTAAAAGGAACATACGAGATGGTAGTTGCCCTATGCACATTTAAACATGGTGGCAAGCAGGTTCCTCAGTGCATATGTATTAGGGCTCAAGAGAAAGTGCAATATTGCCCTGTCTATTTAACTATGAAGTACCTAGATGCAAGAGGTAGGGTTCCTGGACCTGGACCACTTTTCATATAGCAAGATAGAGATTTGTACACAATTAACAGATTTAAAATGATCATCACGAAGATGTGCATACAAATGGCAAGGTGCTTGCATATAGATTGTGACTCCACCACCTCTCCCCAAACTTGAATTCATGCAGGAAACTTGTGCAGCATGTCCTTAGCACCAGACAGCAATACTTGGTTCCATGTAACAGGGATAAGATTCAGGATCAAACTCATGGTCAGAAGGGGTACACTCCACCAGTATGGCTTTGCCCTCATTCTCGCTCTCCCGGGCCTCACCCTCGGGCTGCCTATCCATGGGCTCAAATAACTTCCATGCTGCCAAACACACATGCCTGGCCATCAATTATTCACTCCAGTCATTTTCCTTTTGCCTATTCTCATTTCTCCTGGTCAACAAACTCTCCTTTATGTCATTTTTTTTCTGTTTTTTCTTTAACATTTATCTTGGCATGCAGATGTGTCCCATCCAGTAATTTGTACAGTTGATCTCGCTCATAGGATATACTTGTTGTTGCCTAGGCTTTCCAAAACACATGGTCAGATACTCAACTGGCATAGCTGATTGGGACAGCTTGTTGTTTGATCCTTTGTGACAAGAACTGAGTGAGTGAGTAAATAGATGAGGCTGCTACCCATGTGAGCATTTCAAAACAAACTGTCAAACCACATGTGGACCGACTCGTGCTGGCAGCCATTTTGACACAAGGTGTTGTTTGGGCCACGATCGGGTGATGGATGAATTGCCTTATGTTCTCCCTTTGGTCTTGGATAGCGACATGCAAAAAACAGAAAAAAAATGATATAAAGGAGAGTTTGTTGACCAGGAGAAATGAGAATAGGCAAAAATTAAATCATCTACTGTATACTGTACCAAGTGATACTTTATTTCAATTAATTAATGAACCCACCTGATCGACAGAAAATAAAATTACATCACTCGATCTTATTATCACAGATTCGCCTGGTTTAGTCCCTGACAGTCGGACCTGACTCCTATTTCCAATTCAGATCATGCTGTGATTCACTGAAAATTTCTCTTGGATAATACTTTTGTTCAATGTGGACCATTGGTTTTTCGACAAATTGAAGGCATTCCAATGGGCAGCAACTGCTCCCCGCTGCTTGCTGATTTATAGTTAACTTGGCTCGAATTTAAGTGTATGGATAAATGGATGAAAAAAGACTTTCGGAAGGCTAAATAATTTTCGAACAATGGCAGGTGTATTGATGACATTGCTTGTGTTAAATTACAAAATGTCAGTGAAATTGCCAAAGAAATTTACCTAAAAGATATCAATTTAGAAGGTAAGAATTCATATGGTTTGAGAGATATATTTCTGGACTTTGATATACACGTCACTAATGACAGGTTTTGCATGAAAGTCTATCACAAATTGATAAGTTTAACTTTGAAGTAGTTAACTATCGTTTCCGTGGCAGATACATTTCGTAAACCTTTCACTGTGATACATTTTTGTCACAAACTTTAAAATTTGGTCGTATTTGGTCTTAATTTCAGCACTTTGCATGTGGAAAATTTCGTTACAATAAGCCTGAGTCAAGAAGAATTCAAATATGTACTGTTGATCAAATATTTCTTCACACTTTTGTTGTAAATATATAGATAGTGTAAGAAAGTTTAATAATTTTAGAGATTTTGGACTTGCATGTTTTGCTACTTAATTTTATCTTTTGGCATAATTCTGCTTTAATAATCTCCTTTCAGACATTTTAGGGTTACATGTTTTCTGTCAGGTAAACCCCCAGGGGTTATCAGTAACAAACAGCGGTCTACGACAGTTACAAGTTTGCCTAAATTGTACAGCAAAATAGAGCTTTATTGTTTGGAGAATTTCATGTTGAAAGTTCATACAAAAAATGTGTCTGGACAAAAAGGCACAGATATAATCCAAGGTTTGTACCTGGGCCGAATAGTTACCTCCCTGAATGAAATAAAATCTTTTTCTGCACTTACAAAAAGATTCGGCCAATGAGATACAATGCCTTCAATGGAATACAAAATTTCATGGTTGGTCCTTTTAAAGGTCCGTACAGGCTTTTCGAAGGGCTTAGCTCTAATTACAGACAGGGAGAAAGAACAGAAAACAGAATGATCAGAGTTTGGAAAAGCAGTCAAAACACAACTATCAGAAGCAAGTCCCGGTAAATCAGTGATCATTAAATCAAGTAAGCCCTTCGGGTATTCACTTTCTTTGGTAGTGAGTATAAAGAGGCTGTGTCAAGATATGAGGTTGACAAGGGAAAGACCAAGTTCACTCTCACAGTGGGGGGAGGGGGGATGTGCAGTCAGCCCACCTGGCACAGAAATGGCCGGTGACTGTTAGACTTATTGTATGGGTTAGTTTCTATAGTTGTGGAGTTAGATAAAGCTAAAAAATGGGAAAAGTGTCGCAGATCTCTGCAGCCTGTCCAGGCAGACAACAGTAGTTTCCGACAAATACTTTTCCGCGAGGTGTGGATGTTTTTGTCCTAACGCACTCACAATGAAGATCTTCCAAGTCGGAACACTTAAGACTGGACAAAGATGAGTGGACGCGAGTTAACAGGCCGCCTCCACTACCTGTCGCTTGATCTCTTGTGGAACGGCGGTTGGAAATTGTGAAGAAACAAAAGCGGATCATGGTAACTCTCTTTAAGCCAAGTTTCAGAGAGGGTAATGACGTTAAAATTTGGATTGGGCTAGCAGCTGGACTCATGAAGGTTACTGTCGCTTCTCAGCCTGTATATGCATGACAAACTTTAAGATGCTGAAGCCCATTAGTAACGGGAATGTGAGCATGTAAACTTGGAGGCATATCGAGTAGAGTAACATAGCAGAACATACAATTATTAATATGAAGACCAACAAAAGAATTTTTTGATTTAAACATATTTATCATTTATTTACTCATTCTGGACAGCCCCAAAAGTCACTACAATGGTTAATACAACGGGTTTTCTAGACACAGAGAGACGCAATGTATTTTATATACATGTATATATATATATATATATATATATATATATATATATATATATATATATATATATATATATATATATATATATATATATATCGATAAGTTTGTTTTCTGTCATTACTGCTGATCTGTATCGATCAAACAAACATCGTAGTGACGGACTCAAAACCAGCGTCAGCTGGTCAGATAGCGGAAGAATCAGTTTGTATCATAAATACACAAGACGACCACCGATTGGACGTATGAATGGTAAGCTTTTGCGCTAAATTTATACACAGTATGGTAAGTGAATAATAAGAGGTAGTATGCTGGTTAAAAGTTGCAAACAGTTCATGTGACTGAGAAAGGTGTTTATTTAAAAATATATTAATTTCAATTTGTTTACTTCTGAGCGCGTAAGTATAATCAATAACAGATATTATCATAGCACATTAAACAACCAACCGTGGATAAATTTAACAGTTCTCTCCTTATTTTGGTGTCATATTGAACGTAGCAACAACAGGTCTCCCTATAGCTCTAGCAGTCCAAGTCTCCTTCTTGACGGGGCAATGCATTTTCATGTGCCCACTCAAACACTTGTGCACCTGTATCATGTTTGTGCAACAGGGTGCGTGCCCGTCCTAATGTGGCAGTTGAATATAATAGTTGGGGTAATGTTTTAGCTAGGTCACATTTGTAATTTTGGTTTTAAAAAATACCCCTCCTCATGTGACGACTAGCATATCAAGCACAGCGCGTGTATATGGATAAAACCTATAAACACCAACACAGAATCAATACATAAATGTCAAATATTGCTGACCTTGTCACGATAGTTTTGGTATTCAAATGTCCTCACAATGCAGGTCACGACAAAAGTATAAAATGTGCACAGTTGTCACATTGCAAAAGACATTTATATGTAAGCCTACGTGCAGTGGTAACGTCATTGGAAATTGTTACTATTTGCATTTTGTTAATAACATGAATAAGTTGACACATGAAAATAGTGTCCATGGGCTTTATTCAGAATTTGGCTCTGAAATTAAATTCAGATGTCTCTCTTGTGAAGGCTGGGTGATTCATTGTAAATGAACAACAACTAAGACATATATAGTTGTCGTTTTTTCAAAATGCTTTCATTTTGACATGTTTTCGTAAAATAGGTTATAAAACTATGATCAATAATTGCTCATAAATCGCTGAAAATATAGATTCTCGGCTACAAAACTCGTGGCATGTCGAGATCTAGAAATTAGAAGCACATTGCAAAAGCACCCTAAGTGCTGCACTAATCACCTATGAGACTCGGCGCAGTCAACGGGGGGAGCAAAAGACTCGGCAGCCAATAAAAAGTGTGCTAGATGCCAGACAACAATTGAGAATAGAGATTCAAAGAGAAACGAGCAATCACTATATGTGCCCCCTACCATATCATGCAAAAAGCAGAAGATCTGGAAACCATAAATTAGTGCTACATGCGATTCTATGAATTTATAAACCCTTTTTAACATTCAGTTCTATTTTGCGATATCGGTAAAGCATTAGGCAATATTGCCAAATTATTTAGCAATATCTTTAAATAGTTAGTGGTGTCGCCGAATATATAGCCATATCTCTAAACCATGATTAAGACATATCGCCAAATCATTTAGTGATATACCCAATGTGTCTGATGTAGTGATATATCCAAACGATTTAGCGATATCGCTAAATGATTTAGGGATATGGCTTAATGATTAAAAGACATTGCTCAATCATGTGGCAATATCACTAAATAACTTATTTAGTGATATCGCTAAATCATTTAGAAATATCTGTTAATGTTATCCGCCTCCTGTCCTATTTTTTCCAATATGGCTACCGATTTGGACAGAAGTGCAATAGCTTCATCCTCCCAAAGTGAATCGATCGTCTTCTGCATTTAAATGAGTTTATTATCATGCTGCGAAGACACTGTATCCTTACTATTATTTCTGTCGTCAAACGTACCAGTTACGCCCACAAGTCCAAATGCGTCAATGAA
This sequence comes from Hermodice carunculata, assembly GCA_964020975.1. Lineage (NCBI taxonomy): Eukaryota > Metazoa > Annelida > Polychaeta > Eunicida > Amphinomidae > Hermodice > Hermodice carunculata. Next base: position 51,318,982 of record OZ026619.1, read on the forward strand.
TACACTGGCACTGCACTAACACCAGCATGCACCGATTCATGTATTTCGCGAAATCGCTAATGTATCTTATTTGGCGATATATCTGAATCATTTAGCGACATCGCTAAATCATTTAGGGACATTTCTAAATCATTCAGAGATATTACTAAATGATTTAGGAACTTCAATAAATGAGACCATTTAGCGATATCGCTAAATGATTAAGTGATATGGCCAAAAATGACTAATTGTCAAAACAGCTTGCCATATGAATTTAGTACATGCAACAACAAACCAGGATCGAATATTAAGTGCTGAGATAGATTTTGCTGAAAGAAAACGCTTACTTCAGACCACAAAATAAAGCTCAACGTGTACCCACCATTATGATTGTAAGCCAAATTGGAGGTATCTGTTCTGTTTCCCTCTGTTGCTAGGCAACGGAACGACGGTTCCGCTATGATGAAGGTACTTGTACCTGTTATGTTGCTTAATAATCCAAAAATAACACTTTTTCTATCAAGCAAATACAATTTTCTGAGTATCTTCAGCATCTTATGTTTTAAAACTCTATGAATGACTTTTCTTAAGCATTTTGCTTTCTCGAGTTGTTGCTTTTGTCATATAAGCTCATTTGGTCCCTCTTATTGCATATATCTGCCCTCCTTCTTGCCAAGTTTCTTGTCACAGCCTAGGTGGCAGCACATAGTCCCAGTTACTATGGATACCCTTTATTGGAGCGATAGGGGTCATACACCATTATATACCTACTCTCAAATGTTTCCAAGTTTATTGGGATCCCTCACAAAAAGCGAACAAGACTATATATTTTTTTTGATCTGCGCAATTATACATTCAATGTTTCCTATGTAATTATAAATCATATACTGTGATGTCTGACCTCTGTACTAAGTCATTCAATTTAATGTAACAACTGAAGTCCGCTATGCACGAAAAATTAAATGCAAAGACATGTATTGTGAGGTAAAAGTTCACCTCACTGACGTTTTCCATTTAAAGTTGAATCAATAACGGAAGTAATATTCACTGTCATGCTGCAAAAGATCTTGCATTTGATTGAAAAGTCCTATCAGGCTAGGGATTTGCTGACAGTGAGTTGGCAATTTGGTATCGACAGTTACGGTACATTTCATACCTCATGGTTCTAGGGTATATCGAGATTGAGGTTCCGAGACACGGAGATGGTCTTTCTCAGTCAATTGTAAAATATTCGCTTGCCGTCGGCTGTTAGATGCACACTGTTACAGTAGAACAAAGAGTCAATTGTTGGCTGCACAGAGTGTGACATGCTGATTACTAGTGTGTCCAGCCGCATCTGCCTTGTATAGTTGTGAACTGCTTTGTATGATATGAAATGAACCTTTATTGACTGCACTTCAACACATAAGTAAGCAATCTGTCAAATGCAAGACATAAACAACATAAACTCACACACTAAGCACTCACAATACAATACAACACCATGCCACAAAAGCAAAGAAAAAGGGAGGGATTTCAAACAGAAGGATCCATATGCGGAAATGTAGCGTATAAAGTGTTGTGTATAGGCGTCTATAATGTTTTATCCCTTATTACAATGCAATCCATAATGAAAGTTTCAAACACTTTAATTAATTCTGGATCTTGTAAGTTCGTAATAAAACCAAACATATCTATCTTGAACACTTTATGAATCAAAATCAGCAAATATTTCCTTTAATGTGTCTAGTAGTTTTATCCGAGGAGTTTCAAATTTTGTAAAAATCATAACAAAATGATACTCGTTTTCGATCTGCCGACAGGTGTCATATAAACCTTCGTTTACAGGAACTTTGTTCGGGCGCTTATGTCTACCAATTTCTATTTGAAGATTGTGAGCACTTAAGCGTAAAGGCGTTACGCTTTTTCGAATGACAACATTTCCCACAACCTCTAGATGTTGTTCAAACTCAAACCTTCTTTTAAATGATACTTAGGCCCTCAATTTTGATTCTTGTCGCGAAATTTCATTTTCCTATTGATTTTCAAATTTTCTTGTAATGCGTATTTTAATTCCTTTATAGGGAAAGTCATCGAAAGATTCGTAATAATACCAAAGTTCCTGTAAATCTGATGAAGCCAAACTATCGTGTATTGAGTTGAGCCAAATAGATCGGTTTAGATCGGTTATCGTGAGAAATTTCCAAATTACATCTAAAAGCATGATAAAGTAAAGACTCTGAGTCGGATTTTACTATTCGTAACCAATTCCTGCAGACCAAGGTTATAATTTTGAATGAGAGTGAGGTCCTTCCAAACGCACACAAAACTGCTATATTACAGGATTTACGGTGTACACTTAGGCTTTGCTTAAGAAACTGAATTTGTATTTTTTCGAATTCTGTTTTGAAGTAACCAGATATATTCTCAGCCATTAAGGTTCTTGATGGTATGACATTATATGCTCCCCAAATCTCAGATGCATATGATAATACTGGAGATATTACCTTTTCAAACAAAGATAAATACGTTTTAAATTGGTATCTCCCACAGAAATAACTTTCTTTAGCCTTGCCAAACTTTCCCTAGCTTTATCACAAAGTAACTTGATTGCCTCATCAAAAGAACCATTTATGGAAATTTGGATCCGACGATAAACATATTTTGTAACAGGTTCTAACTCCCTATCCATGTACATATATTTTCTAGTTATCTTTCTACCTGTCTTGTTAAATATCTTATTTTTTGTGTTTTCTGTATATTAACATTTTATTTCTAGTTGTTGCAATAAATATTTCATATATGACGGAAGTTTTTCTAGTCCCTTCTCTGTTTTCGAAACTAGAATAAGATCGTCAGCATATAATAAGCAGTTAGCTCGTTTTTCATGTAAAGTAACAGGGTCACATATATCATTAAACTTGTACGGTAAGTCATTAATGAAAATGTTGAATAACGTATGTTTGCCCGGACAAAATGCCCCACCTATTAATGGTCGCCTGCGGCAGCCATGCCTGCATCTCAGCTAAAAAGGTCACATCAGCTAGTGGCACACCTGACAATGCGAGACACGCCAAGTGCGTGCTTCATAACATACACTGTTATCTTGGTTCCAAGGGGGCTTGGGTGTCTCCAGGGACGGCACTGTCTTGCTTGAGAGTAATACAGTAGTAACGAGAACAGTAAATGCTGACGCGAACAATGCAAAACCCAACTTTAATTTTACATAAAAACGTTTATACGCTTTCTTACTTTTATCTAACTGGGGGAGCAAGACACATCTCGGAATAGTCATTGCATGTTAACAGCACAGGTATAGTTAACATATATTCGGTTCGCGCACCAATTTTTTCCCTACTCCGATTTTTGTCAAAAGAATTAAAAGACGATTTATCCTTCAGTGGCAAGAAGCAATGAAAGGCAATTCAGCTCCAGACAAAAAACTACGTACTTATGCTAAATTTAAAGAAACATTTGAGTTAGAGAAATATTTATTAGTGATTCGAGATTATGCTTTAAGGAAAGATATTACACGTTTAAGAATAAGTGCACACAATTTGAAAATCGAAACTGGTAGACACAAAAGACCACACAAAATGCCTTTAGAGGAACGATTGTGCGATACTTGTAATATACTAGAAGACGAATATCACTTTATAAGCGCTTGTAGAAAATATGAAAAGGAAAGAAGAAATATATATGGTGCACTAACCGATATTTTCCCAATATTTGATAATTTAGATGACTACGACAAATTTATATTCATTATTAGGCTAGATGATGTGGAAAAAATTACAATAGTTAACAAATATTTCTCCGAGACACTGAATAAGAGGGGAACATTGTGAATATGTATATTCCCCCTCTCTTTTCCCCTCTATTCTTTAGACTATGTACCCTGTGTAAACATCCACAAGTATGTACACTGATATGGCTCTCGAATATATCTATGGTAATTTATTGTTTTGTTGTGTTGCAACGGTATTTGTATTATTTTCTTTCTTCTGTCTTGTGTGTAATGTGATTTGTGGGTATATTGTGTGATATGAGGTTTTTTTTTTTGTTTTTGTGTGTGTGTGTGTGTGTGTGTGTGTGTTCTTGTAACTTGTGTTTTCTATTTATATGTGTTGTATGAACATAAATTCATATTTGTAATTTGATGCAGTTAATAAAGTTTATTCATTGGTGATTTCCAGCAATTTATAAATGTGCACACTCAGGCAGGATAAACTTAGGACAAGTTCTAGGTACAAATCTTGCAAGGAAATAGGTTTATTTTGCCAAAAGTATCTTCATTTAGTGTCGTAAGTTCACCCTCTTTACTGGCATATAAACATATTTTATAGTTGACTAGCTACTTTAGTTTCCCACTTTAGCTGTCCGAATGTCATGTTATTTCATCAAGTAAACCTTATGTCACTATAGATGTCTATATCAAAAAATCACTGGTAAGCAGGCACGGAGATGAAAAAGCAGTTGTACACAGTGGCTCTAATTGAAGAGAAAGTCACGCGTTTTCGTGACGAAGGTATTTTGCGTTAATGTCAGGACAAGAAAAATCATACACGCCAGCCAAAAAGAATAGACCAGCCGGTAGTTTAGTTTGGCTTGTTGGCAGAGCCAGAGAGAAGTTGTTCGCTATAGACCAGTTCATAGGACTCGGGTTTATTCGGTTCACTTCGGGAAGTGCACCCTGCTTTGTTTACATTTTGTGCTCGGCCTCGCTGGCCGATTACACGTGGAAGGATGAGAAAGTAAAACACAGGATGTGCTCGGATTTAACGAAAAATCAAACCGTCAGTACACTATAAATGCACGTTTCACCACTGAAGGGACATTTTAGGTAAAAGAATTGCCCTGTTCAGTACAATTCATGCTGTAATCACTAGCGTTAGCCGTGGCATCCGTTGTAAACATATGACGACGTGGGCCCGACTCGGCAACTTGCTGATTGGACAATCAGGCCAACAATAACTGTCCGGAAAACTTCGGTACAACTCGGCATGAACAGGTCTATTGCAATGAGCAGAACCGCCGCATACATGGAAGACAGCTCCAATTTTATATCTGTGTAACTCAGATATCATTTTTGAAAAGTGCTTGAGTCAATGACCATATGTCAGTTAAAAAAAAATGGCTGATCCCCACCAAACCATTCCAGCGTGGTTTTCCTTAGCTGCTGCATGTGAGGATGGTGATGCAATCGAAAAAAATTGGTCTATAGTTCATGGATCTGAGCCCTTGGATGTTCACAGTTATTGTTTTGGTAGGAATAGATAATTAAGCTAGTTGTTGCTTGCATACCTGGTAGTCTGCTGTAGCACATAACCAGGAAAATGTATACATCTTTTTTGTGAATCCCACAGCGCAGAAAGATTGGATTATTATTATTATTATTATTATTATTATTATTATTATTATTATTATTATTATTATTATTATTATTATTATTATTATTATTATTATTATTATTATTATTATTATTATTATTATTATTGTTGTTGTTGTTGTTATTATTATTGGGGGGGGGGGGAAGAACTACACGAAAGATGTGGCATAGATGCTATTGATTGTGTAACAGAGGAATCTGCTGTTCTGTTGACATCTGTGAACTCCCCGGTGCTTAGAAATGCAACAAATGCATGTTAATGCCTCTTGCTAGGATTTCGTACCTCTACAAGGTGTTAAGCTAAATTTGGTATATGATCTTAGGTAAAAGGAAACTATTATATACCTGCAGAACAATTCCATTTCAAATAATAATAATAATAATAATAATAATAATGATAATGATAATGATAATGATAATGATAATGATAATGATAATGATAATGATAATGATAATGATAATAATAATAATAATAATAATAATAATAATAATAATAATAATAGTAAACTGTGGATCTTTATCTCGACCACTTGCCCATTTTTTTCTAGAATATACAGTAGTCCAAGCTTCATATACATTTCATTTTGTTCTGCCGAGAGGCACTCTTCTTAGAAGTGCATTTTTCTGGTGCGCTTGAGGTGGCCTTACCAAGGAGATCACGGTTTTAACATGGAGCCCTTCTGGTGTTTCTTGTAGACTGAATTCTGATATAATGTCCATATTGAGATTCATTGAATTTATAGTTTGCTTTCCATTTGTTACATTTATTGGCTTTAAATATGTGCACAATGTAAAAATTGGCTAATTAAAAACCGATGACGATAAAGGCACACTGCATTTGTGCGTTCAAGATCAAGACTTACAGATACTTGTCTTGCCCTGAATAAACCAGGAAAACAAGGGTTTGCTTTCATTTAAACTACATTACAGTAAGAATAGCCTTTTTTGTCTCAATTAGCATACAATGGCAGACAACTTGAAAACAGCGGCCTGTGAGGCCATAGACAAGGCAGCAGAAGAGCTACACCAGCTCAGTGACCAGATCTGGAGCAAACCTGAACTGTGTTTTGAGGAACACTACGCTCATGAGGTTCTTACGAAATTCCTAACTCGCCATGGATTTCCGGTCGAACCCAAGTTTTCTCTGGATACAGCTTTTCGTGCCACCTACGGCAGCGACACAGGGACCAATGTGGCCATTCTTTGTGAATACGATGCACTTCCAGAAATTGGACATGCTTGTGGTCATAACCTCATCGCTGAAGTGGGCGTGGCAGCAGCGTTAGGAGTTAAAGCTGCATTGGATCAGAGCGCGGACGAACTTGGAAAGGTCATTACACATTTTATACCTAAATATTGAAAATAAATCATACCTTGTGTTTCAAGTTTATATTTGTGCCTGTTTGATATTGGGGAAGGCTTTTCTATATTCATATAATTGTTTCTCTTTTCCAGCCAGCGTATCTTCCTAGTCATGAATGCTCAAGCTGCAAATTTATATTTACAGTTAGCGAAAACCCGTCTCTACGGGTTATATTGTATGGTATATGGTGTCTCAAAAGTCAGTAAACTTACTTGAGTGAGGAACCAGAACAAGGAAGACATTAACCAAGCACAAATAAAGAATGTAGCCTTCCTTGATCTTATAAACCACTTCTCTTTACGGAAGGCAGTGGGGGTATTAAATTGACCCAGTGTGATATTCTTGAAGATATGATTTTAATGTCCAGCCTGCCCGCTGGTAGACTTTATCAGTTGTCTAGGAGTCACTGTAGGTGCACCCACTGATCTTCATCGATGCTGTGGAGTTATTAAGTGAAGTGCAATGCAAAGTCCGCCGATGTACCTACAATGACTGCTGAGCTAGCAGTAAAATCTTTTCTGTTAAGACCAGGGATACCTTGTCTATCATTTTACCTTTCGTGACAGACTTTTCCACCTATGAAAAGCACACTGTTAAACTGGGTTAGGTTGAGGTTAAGGGCAATCTGAGGTCCGTAGATGTCCCTACTATGACTCTTGGATGAGTAGTAAATTGTGCTATGTTCAGCTTTAATTTGCGTACAACTTTACTTGTTGTGCCGCTATTTCCTCACCTAAAAAGCCACAGAGGGACATACACTGTTCAACGGGGTAAGTGAAATTCCTCGTCGAGGACATTTCACAATCACCTGCAATCAATCCTGTATTCTGATTGGTTGAATGTCCTTGCAACCAAGTACGTATATAAACACAACACAGTTGCAAATTAAAATTGCTTTATGGTGGCTGGGGTAGGCAGCGAAACCATGCTACCAAAATGCCCCTCCTGAGATACCATCAGCTTCAAATTTGTCGAAGTGGATGGCTATTTGTCTTTTTATCCAAACACCTTGGCAGATTATCAGAGCACATTTCCCATGCTGTTATGTGTATTACATACTGGAGGTACTTTCTGAATAATGAGGAGTTCCCGGCACATGGGGGAACAGTTGGAAACACAGACATAGCTCTCTCTCTCTCTCTCTCTCTCTCTCTCTCTCTCTCTCTCTCTCGCTCGCTCGCTCGCTCAATTTTTTAAAGAGTAGTCAGTTTATAGAATTCCTGAACATCATGTATGCAACAATTGATAAAAAAATTGCTAAGGAATGGGTAAGGTAAAGCTGAGGTAGTAAATCACTTGGTTGCTTTAATCCTTTCTCAGCTGGAAAACGAATTTTTGTGAAACGCTTTGTAAGATGATATATGATTATGTTTGAATGTCTTCATTTCTGAAAAAAAAAAATCATTATTTAGGGTTGATGCTGCAAAGAAGATCAAGTTCACGATTCATTGCGCCTGATGTCAAGCAATCCCATTGTAATTTTTATATCTGGAATCATATTGACATTATTTACTTTTAGTTTGTCAAATACTGCATATTTAAGAACATTTTGAATGAATATGTGATGATTAGTTTAATTAACACAAACTTCAGAAGTAATAGTACATATATTTCAGACTTTGACATAAGGAGATTCAAAAATGTTAAAACTGCTTTTTTCATATTTTAAATTGAATTTTGGCAGTTAACCATCCTGGGAACGCCGGCTGAGGAGGGTGGTGGAGGTAAACAGCTGCTACTTGATGCCGGTGCCTTCAAACACGTCGACGCAGCGATGATGGCACATCCCTACCCACGCAATGTTTTTGGGAACGACGGAATCTTGGCTTCACGCCAGTAATGCTTCTACTAAGTCGAAATTTTAAAGAAGATACCGCCAATGCATTGGCATGCAAATTGTTCCTTTGGAATTATCAGCAAGCCTTCCATATCGTAAATGTTGCCTCTTATGGTTAGGAATAACATGCCATAAGGCAATAGACAGTTGACATGCTATATAGGTGATGGTTTATTCTAAAATACAGCTATGTACAACTTTGTGCAAAGCCAACATGTACTGTTCACATGTAGAAATATTTATAATCCTCTAATTTGGAACTTTTACCAGTATCTTTTAGCTCTGCAAAGCAATATTAATGTAAAAATGATAAAGGCTAAAGAGGTTGGTCCCAAGCGTGCCATGTAATGTTTACAGGCTCTTCACGTCACTTTAAATTTCAGAAAGAGAAATGTATATGTACATCTTAAAAGCCAGAATCAAATTCCCCGTATGGTTTTTACACTGTGGATAAACAATTACACTAATGAGACGTATAAGGACAGTTTCTAAGTGAACTATGAATTTTGATGGGGTGCCATGTGTGGTTCACAGCAAACGAAAGGTCTTAACTGAAAAATGGCGCTCTTTATCGAATAAACACATGTAGGCAAACACAAAGAGGTAGATTGCATATGTTACCTTCACACAAGTTGGCCCTTGCAGTAGCGAGGACAAGGCCTATGAATATTTAAAATTGCTGAAAACATCGTGATTTGCCACAGATAATTTATTACATTCTTTGATCGCTATATCCTTAGAGAGCCTGCTAAAACGAACTGTAAATCACCAAATGGGAACAAGGAGAGTATGACAGGCAACCAGAGTTTGAAGCTTTGCTCTTACTTTTTTTATTCCAACCAATATATTGTTTGTTTTCTGTCGGTCTATTTGTCTATTTCTGCGTAAATATCTCCTTCCGCCGTTTGTCCATATCCCGCAATTATTCATATTTCATTTAAAACGACCGCTGCGTTGTGTTTTAAACATAAAGTAGAATGATTAAATGCAGTCAGTAACTATATAACCTTTCGGTATCATATTTTCCAGAATTTTCATAACATACAGAGGTAAAGCCAGCCACGCTGCTGCATTTCCGTGGGAAGGCGTCAACGCCCTGGACGCGGCTGTCATGGCCTACAACAGTATTTCCTGTCTCCGACAACAAATCAAACCTACCTGGAGGATCCATGGTAAGCTTCTTTCTTCAATGCAATGCAAATACATTCCAACCAGTCTAAAGTTGAAAACGCTAAAGACGCGAATTACGTGATAGGCGCATCAAAACCATTTGAACATTAACTTTTTATCGTTTCTTCCACTTTAGGTTCCTCAGCTGCCCGTATTTGTTTCTGAAAATTGTTCGATTACAAAAACATTATGCCGTTTCTAATTTAATTTTCAAAAGGCAATTATTTGTGGTCTAATTAAAGCAAAGTTTGAGTTTGCCTTATATAGTGCTTTTGGTATAATTAGGTTGCTAGCTTTCAGCTTTTTTAGTTTGGGATCAGTTAAGTGCATTTATTTACAAAACATATGAATTAAAGCGTACACTTTCGCAAGGGAATTAAATATTTCATTGCGTTTAGTCTAGTATTTCACAACGAAGGCAACCAATTCACTGTAACTGCGGCTATTGGACTCAGTCAATGTTGATATTAAAATCAGCTTTAATGTGAATACAGGAATTATAACAAATGGTGGTGCTAAAGCTAATATCATTCCTGAGGTGGCTTCCTTGGGTTATTATATACGAGCACCGACAAAGGACGAGTTAGCTGCTTTTAAAGATAAAGTCATTCCTTGTTTCGAGGCAGCAGCAAAGGCCACTGGATGCCAGGTAAATCGCGCTTTTATGTCCAACCTTTTTCCTTTATAGCAGTCGTATATATGGGTACGATATATATTTTGTGTACCCAAATGTATGTATGTATGTATGTATGTATGTATATATGTATGTTTGCATGCGTGTATGTACATATGTATGTATGTATGTATGAATGCAGGAAGATGTGATGGAATGGTGCATAGATTCGTTTATATTACATTGAGCTGGTAGAGAGTCGTTGTGGAAAAATTATGCTCAATTTTCCTGCATATAAGCCATAAAAGATTTTTAAAAATTGATAATGCCAGAACCTCATACACACGCAAAATAATGTTTTATATGGGTTCTCCATAAATGGTGGCCTCTTGTTATGCTGAATTGCACATTAAATAAATTAAATGCAAGAACATTCTTGCGCCAAACAGTGATTATCATTCAATTTCAATGACACTGTTATCTGTAGATTTAGTGGATACTTATGTTGATTCTACACATCCCGTTAGAATGTATTTTTGGACTGTGTTTTATGATATTGATTAATTGTGTGTCACTGATTGGACTAACAGCTGAGACTCTGTATGATTTGTATTTTGGTTGAATTGGCGGTACTGTATTTTCATCTGTTAAATATGTGTTGAAAAGGAATTAACTATTTGTGTACATATATATATATATATATATATATATATATATATATATATATATATATATATATATATATATATATATATATATATATATATATACATACATATATATATAGCAATGCATGCACAAAACCCACGAGGAACGTTAAAAATTGTAGCACGAGAGGTAGCAGAACGATCGGTTTTATCCATTAATTTAACAGTACTGAAAATCCAACATGCATCTGAATCTGATAAACAAGGACAAGAAATTGTGTTATCAAACAATACCAGCAAATTTAAAGATATATTGACTGCTCTTGAACAAAACTAACAACATGTCTACCTTACAGGTTGAAATTGAGTATCCAGGGATACCGTACGATGACATGGTGACGAATAAAACGTTTATTGAGACATATACGAAAAATGCTACGGAGCTCGGTCTTAAAGAGCCAAAAGTACAATTTGTGTCTCGGGGCAGCACCGACATGGGTAACGTGTCCTATGTAGTCCCAAGCATACACCCTATGTTCTATATCGGCACGGATGTCCCCGATCACACCAGGCCTATGGCTCAAGCCGCTGGTGAGTCTAACTTTCCAAATGGTCATTTCGTATATACAAAGAAATGAAGATTTGACGCGTACATAACGTCAGTTTTGGCTCATATGAGGGAACATTCTCCGATTGGGTGAAATATGTTTTGTGCTACGTGTTTTTATAATGTACCTATTTAGAAATGGTAAACTATGTCATTTAAACTGTCTATGGACTACATTATTTCGTATATTCATAGTGGACGTATAATTCTTCGTCCATAAAATAAATGATCATTTATGAGTTATGCAATGTAGGTTTTAGTATTGTGCTGGCCAAATGAATACACATTTATTTTTCTGGTGCAGCAGATTTATTGGTTTGCGTTTTGATGGTGTTATGTCTTATAGGAATCATGGTTTTCTGCTGTGCCATGTCGTAATAAATGAAGCTGAAATAAGTTCATGACTCGAAAGATTATGTTCATATTGGTAAAATGAAAGCTGTCAAGATATTATTGCACGTAATTACTAAAAAGACCCACACAAAGATATGAAGTAATCATGTGATTTTTACGTTCCGTGTGGTAAAAGTCGCTGTTTCGTTCACTGTGGCTGCTACCTTTTTAATACAAAGGGCTTGTGAGGAAAATACCAGAGTATTTTGTAAGATAATGTCTACACAGTTACTCATACATGCAATTACGGGACGTGAGCTATACTAAGATAGAATTGTTCTATGACGTTTTACTTTGCATAAAAAAGGAGTCACTGTATTATCTGGTTAAATTTGTGTGTTTACTATTTTAAATGCTAAAATCTAGAAAATGAACTATATACATTCTGGCTGACATTTAAGAAAATTCTCAGGGTGCTGTGCTTATTTAGGCAACAGTTTACATTCATAAAGATAAAACACAGTTCCTTTACAAATTAAACACATTTAAGACCAGCAAGCACCTTGTGAATTGTCATTAACTTCACTGTCCGACCCATTTCTATAAAAGACGGGCTATTTTTTCAGTAAAGCGTAATTCATATGATTCTAGAATGAGCAAATAATAAACTTAACTCCATATGATATAATGTATCTTGGCAATGTATGAATTTAATTCTTAAATGTTACAGGAGACTCGAAGGCCCAGCCATACACGCTGCTCCAGGCAAAAGCTTTAGCTTGTACCGCCATAGATGTCATGAGAGAACCAGGAATAGTGGCAAAAATGAAAAATGACCTGGCAGAGGTCACTTTGCGGCAAGATTTAAGCTAATGAACAGGGAATTGTAGCAAAAAACATGGTTTATTATAATAGATTGCTGTGAAAAAGTGCCGAAATATTTAAGACACAGTAATATTCGGTTCTTACGGAGGCTAGGAGCGCTAAATTATATCTGATGATTTGCTGGAGATGCTCTTTAAAAAAACAAAAAACAAACTAGAAAAGAGGATTTGCTTTAAAGCAAATCTGCGTACCTTCAAAAGTTGTAAATAGTAAATGCTACAACTTTTGTCCTTTGGTACTTCACATTCCATTAAGCTTATGATTGGATGAAAATTTCAAAGTTCAAATGACTTTGACCTTTGACCTTTAGAGGTCACATGTAAATTACAAAAATGCTGTTACAATACCTACCATTTGAGCCCCACATGATCAAAATCGGATAAAAATTTACCGAGTTATGGCCAGAAGAAAGTTTCAAATGGCAAAATAACATTGACTTTTGACTTTTCGAGGTCACATGTAAATTGTAAAAATGTGCACTGTTCCATCACCTACAAGTGGAGTCCAAAATGATTAATATTAAATAACAGTTGACCGAGTTATGGCTAGATGAAAACTTCTAAAGTCCAAATGACCTTGACTTTGACCTTTAGAGGGCATATGTAAAATACAAAATGTGCAGTGTTGCAATACCTACAGTTTAGGTCCAACATGATCAAAATTGGAAAAAATTGACCCAGTTGTGGCTAGATAAAAAAACTTTTATACCTACCATTTGAGCCCCACATGATCAAAATCGGATAAAAATTTACCGAGTTATGGCCAGAAGAAAATTTCAAATGGCAAAATGACATTGACTTTTGACGTTTCGAGGTCACATGTAAATTGCAAAAATGTGCACTGTTCCATCACCTCCAAGTGGAGTCCAAAATGATTAATATTAAATGACAATTGACTTGAGTTTTGGCTAGATGAAATATCTAAGGCCCAAACCATCTTGACTTTGACCTTTAGAGGGCATATGTAAAATACAAAATGTGCAGTGTTGCAAAACCTACAGTTTAGGTCCAACAGGATCAAAATTGGATAAAAATTGACCCAGTTGTGGCTAGCTGAAAAACTTCAAAGGTCCAAATGTCCTTGACAGTTGACCTTTAGAGGTCACATATAAATTACAAAAAATTGCAGTGTTACAATATCTACAATTTGAGCCAAACATGATCAAAATTGGATAAAACTTGACTGAGTTATAGCCAAATGAAAATTTCAATTGGCAAAATGACATAGACCTTTGACCTTTAGAGATCACATGTTAATTACACAAGTGTGCAGTGATACAAATATATTATTTGAAGCTCGATTAGTTACCTGTTTCTAAAATAGTTTTGGAGATATTCAAGATTTAAATTTTCAAATGGCCGTAATTTGCATAACTTTCAAACCATTGAACCTCTTTACAAAAACCCAAGACTTCATTCATGTATGAAAGTATAATCATGCCAAGTTTTGAGTTTCTACGTATAATACTTTTGAAATGAAATATCGGACAAATTTGCCTGTAAAAAAAGAAGGTACATAAAAATGATATAAAGAATTTCTAGAAAAACAATGTGTGTGTGTTGGCACACAGACATAAAAAAACCTGTGCACCGACAGGGTATCCGGGTATCCGGGTATCCGCACAAAAACCCTTCTTCATCTGTATCCGGAGTGCGAAACTTTTACATGACATACCGTAAAATTTAAGAGCCTGAAATAAGTCTCATTTTCGGAACCCAGACTCCAAACATTAGTTCTTGTTTTTCCAATTTCACAGCGTACTAAATAATTGTTCAGGTTCGTTTTCCACGTACTTTCGGCGCAAAACTGACGATAAAGCCAGGCTATGTCAGTCAACACGTATGGCATCACACAGACGTGGAAATGTTCTATTGTATGGGGACATTTTACCAAAGGCTACAATGAATGTCTCCTGATGTGTTCTGCGACTGTTCTGCGACTGATTGTTTTTCCTGCAAGAGGGTTATAATTCAATGACGTTATCAGAGTTCGTCTATACGTTGGAGGCAAATTGTTACATGTACATGTACATGTGTGTATATACTGTATAATCATTTATACCCCCGGGTACAATATTTCCCGAATACACTCCGAATCAGAATTTCACGAGTTTCGTTTGCCCGATTTTATGCAGGTATTCATTCCACATTCAATCTGCTACAATTTTCCCAAGTTTAACATTTCCGAACTAGATTTCCTCAGAAAAATTTGGGAAATTTATCCCCCGTCAAAATTTATGACTGTACCGTGCTACTGGAGTACCCGGGTACGGCCTCTCACCCGGCGGAACGGGTACCAGGGTACGTAAATCCTTGCAAAGTAAAAGAACAACTGTTAATTCATATTGCTAAGCATTGAATTGCCAGATTTGCTCCCGACATAGAAATTTATGAGTTGATCATAAATTGAATTCTACTTCTATACATAAAAAGGAATTTCGAAATTTGACTCTACCAAGGTGAAACAACCTAATATATTCCCATGAATGTAAGAGGCTATGAAAACAGGACAACTTATTGTTCGTGAATAGGCGAGGACAAGAATAGAAGTTCAAAAATTGCCTAAAAGAGGGCACTGCAGTAAGTGTTGGGGTAGGGCTGTGTATTCCCTCTGTTTTACATTATAATTTGCAACTTGATAACTTGAAAACTACTGCACATAGAAAGACCAAATTTCAGACAGTAAATCTAGACAGTAAATCTAGATGCATAGCTTAATACCTCACAAAAATCATATAACCACAGCTACAAATGTGACTAGTTTATTTAAGGTTGTTTTAACATACAAACTAATGGGAATACACAGCTGTATCCATCCAAATGCTTGTGTATTCAGGTGTGTATTGAAGCAAATACACATCTTAGAACTAATTCTGACTTTTCCTATTTTGGAATGGCGTTGAAAAACAATATTGGGTTAAACTCACAGCAAGGTTATATTTTTTTCCTGCAATTTGCTACTTTCTATTGATGTCAAAAACACCACCCACTCCAATTAAAGCATTTGTGAAATTCGCAGTAAACATTATCAATGACTCTTATTCTCCTCTCAATGCCCGTATCATTCTCTCTCTCTCTCTCTCTCTCTCTCTCTCTCTCTCTCTCTCTCTCTCTCTCTCTCTCTGTGTGTGTGTTTTGCCAGATCCAACTAGTGTTTGACTCTTGCTTGTGTTTGATTTGGATAATAGTGAAAAAGCTAACTAAGACAAGGAAACATGCACAGAACAAAAAGAAAATCTTGAAAGCAAACGTATCAATGTGTCTCTGTGTAAACCGTTTGCATAGTTTGATAACAATTATTGTCTTTTTCCCACCAATATGCTGTTGGCAGCTATTCCATAGTGTGAGTCACTGTAAATAATCATACGGAATAAAACCTTGTGTCTATCCTAATCTTATGTCAAATATGAAATCGGTTAACTTTCTGATGATTTGCATGTATTTGTGTCTGTTATTTTGGGCACATCTTGATGGCGATAGTAGTTTGAATTGTGGTTATTCCAATACGGCAGTGGCACTTACAATCATGCTCTCCATCTACAACCACTTTTAAAGCTGATTGTGGAAAGTAAATAGTTCATTAGGATGCCATGAAGTCCTTGTAGTACATATATTCCCTGTATGTTTATAAAATAAGGAACCGGACTTTAAATTCCATAGCTTTTGGACATATTTTCATCAGCTGCACAAGATGCAATATCCTGACAAATACGCTGGTACACCTGCTATGTTCAAGTTGGTCACTGCGGTGAATAGCCATGCTGCTTGTCGTCATATTTCATGGACACATGAGCCAGGTTCTTTGTTAGTTTATCTGCAAAGAAATGTCACATGCTGAATAGTTGGCCGCGTACAGCAGGTACCACTGTATTACAAGCAATTGGTGTCCCCGATGAATCGATGAAGACAGTGAGACCGTTCACAGGTACGGAATTATGTTCCTTTGAACCGGTATTAACCGACGAGGTAACCAAAATAATAGCTGCTTCTCCGAGCAAGCGCTGTGCTCTGGACCCACTCCCAACATCACTTCTAAAGTTGGTCCCGGACTTACTTGGTCCCATTATTGGAGCCATTATCAACAAGTCTCCAGCTGAAGGATGCTTCCCTGCTGCTTTCAAGTCGGCCCTCGTAACCCCACTGCTGGAAAAACCATCGCTAGACCAAGATGTCTTGGAAAACTATCGCCCTGTGTCTAACCTCCCATTCATTTCTAAAATTACTGATGAAGATGGTTGCAAAACAGCTCAATGCTCATCTTCTCAGAAACAACTTACTAGAACCTCTTTCAGTCAGCATATAGACAGGAACACAGCACAGAGACTGCACTGGTACGCGTCCAAAACGACATACTGTATGCTATAGGAGAGCAGAAAGTTGTACTGCTGGTCCTGTTGGATTTGTCAGCGGCTTTCGACACAGTAAATCATAAACGCCTCCTTAACACACTGAAATCTCTTGGTATACAGGGTACTGTTCTGAACTGGTTGTCCTCCTACCTTGAAGGCCGTCATCAGAGAGTGTGTATCAAGGGTGTTCTGTCTGAACCGCAGCTAGTATACTGTGGTGTACCTCAAGGTTCAGTCCTTGGGCCTATTTTGTTCACCCTGTACACCTCATCATTGGATCAACTTCTGCGCCAGTATAACATCAGCTATCACTTTTATGCAGATGACAGCCAGCTATACATCACCTTCAAAATTCAGGAGGCAGACATTGCTGTACACCAGATGAAAGAAATTGTTGCAGTCGTCAAGACATGGATGTGTAGTCATTATCGGAAAATCAATAATGATAAGACTGAGTTTCTGGTGTTATCATCAAAGCCCATGTCAAGAAGATTCTCAGTCCCATTTCTCCAGGCTGGAGATCACCAGATAAGTCCAACATCAACAGCAAGAAATATTGGCGTCATCATGGACTCACAAGCATCTATGGTAGCACATGTGTCATCTGTGTGCCAAAAAGCCTACATTCAAGTCTATAATATAAGTAGAATCAAGAAATGTCTTGACCATGATTCCTTGGAAACAATTATCCATGCCTTCATTACATCCAGGCTGGATTACTGCAACTCTTTGTTGTGTGGGCTGCCATCAACACTTATCTCTCGCCTCCAACGTATACAGAACGTAGCTGCCCGACTCCTCACAGATCACTCGAGAAGTGAACACATTACACCAGTGCTCCATTCCCTCCACTGGCTTCCAATAGAGCAGAGGATCAAATACAAAGTACTGACTCTGGTGTATACAGCAAAGAACGGTCTTGGTCCACAGTATATTGAGGAACTCATTATCCACTATGCCCCCAGTAGGAAGCTTCGATCTGGAGATCAGTCCCTGCTGTGTGTTCCTCATACATAATCCACCCTTGCTCAGAGCCATGCTTTCAGTATAGCTGGTCTTAAACTATGGAATGCACTGCCACTGACAATAAGGACCTTGCCTGGATTAAGTATTTTTAAGAAGCAACTAAAGACCTACCATTTTACATGTTATTTTAACTGGAAGAAAAAAATTATATACTGTGATGAACAATTGCGACCGGTGCTTCCATCCAGTGTTTGTGTTTTAATAGTTTTTATACTTAAATGTTTTTTATAAATTATATTATTATTTGTTATTGTTCGCAAAAAGTAATCATATTGACCTACCGTCCTTTGTACTCACAGCGTTCTAGAGCATGGTTACCATGGATTTTACGCTATACAAAATAAACTATTATTATTGTTATTACCAATACAGTTCCCCTTCCTTTCAAATACCATCCATCAGGCAGGCCCAAACATGGTCATACAGTAGCTGGTTTGTCAATGTAGGGTCATATAAAAGTTTATAAAATATAGAACTGTGGACCTCCTGAATATGTCCAGGCCCGTAGCCAAGGGGTGTCGATTGACATTTCCTTCAGCCCCGAAAGGTCCAACAATACCCCCCCCCCCTATAAAATAAAATAAAACAACAACACCAAATAAAACAACAACAGCAACAACAAAAATGGAAAGGAAGAAGGAAGGTATCTCTTTGATTCATGTTTACAATAGTAATTATTTTCTGCATAAAGTTCGCGCAATAATTCATTCAAGCCAGAGTACTCTACTTATTCTGATTGATCATAGCACTTTAAAGAAGGAAAAATTTTCATTTCACAATTTTCACTTTTTTTTTCAATATGCCAAGACCTGTTTAAGGTCCATGTTTGCATAACACTCTTCTTATGGAAATTTTTTTTTTAGGGGGGGGGGATCTGAAATTACGATGTGACATCGGTATACAAAAATGCGGAAATAACTTGTTACCTAACATGTGTGCCGAAAAAGCGTCCCACGGTTTCTTTATTTTTGTTTGTTTTGTAATTTCAAGGCTGAATCTAACAAACCCGTAATGTACAGTGGCATCAACTTTGAAACACTGTAACATTACGGCAAAACAAGCGCAGATAAAAATTCTAGAGAACGCCTTTTCATCTACATGTAGCCAGTAATTATCTATCACAGTTTGCAGTTTGATAAAACCGCCTTGATGTTATTTCCACATTTGTATATTCATGTTGTACTACATTGTAATTTCTGATCAAAGAAGTTGTTGTTTATGCAATAATTTAAGCCAGAGGGGACTTTTTCACCTTGTATTATAATCTATCGATCATGGCCATTTAAATAATAATATACATTGCATACTTATGTGAATACTTTTCAATTCATGCACTCTGAAAGGTGATGATGCACTTATTTTACCGGGGCATAGCTCGACTACCTTCACAAATAATGGCTTTTCAAATCGGAACCAGCATTTTCTTGATGGACTTTTCACTATTTAATAAAATTTAAACACATAGCTGCCATTCATATGCTGTCTTAACATAAAAATTTGCTGTTTACGCGGTACTTTTCTTGAAATGGGAAATCCCCGTTCTAAAATCGAATGGTTCAATGGAGGTAGTCATGTGCGAGTGCCAGATGAACACGGTTATGCAGTATATGTTCTGTGTCGGCATTTACTTCCAGGATCGGGGACTTAAGTCCACCAGCATTAAGGAAATGCCGAAAATGTATTTTATGTTCGGAACGAGGGAGACTCCTGCAAGTACAAATTGAATACAGGACTGGTGTGTATATATGTATGTGTATGCAGAGACTCCACTTTGTTGGCCAGTATTGCAAACACATGTAAATGTATCTGCGCTATGAATGTATGCATCACAAGATGTAGCACAGGTGTAGGCACATGCTTCGGTGAATTTGTAACTTTAGATTATAGAAGGCCACTATAGAGGTAAAGATACGCGTGATTTTAATGCCCTAATCCTGTTGACTGGGAGTGCCATGTTTCTGCCACATAAATTTGAGTAAGGGTAAGTTGTGTTTTGCAGCATGTTTCTTTGTTCAATTGTACTTTGCTCTACCATCAGGTATGAACTATCATTTTGTCAATATATGATTGGAGAATGAATTTGAATTCTCAGTTAAGAAAAGCATGTCTGATTTGGTCCCACCATAAAACATTTGCATAAGGCGATGGATAGGTTGCCGGGGAAAGGGTCAGTCTTGTTTGGTACTGATCAAATATATCTTGAACACCTAACTGGTAAATCGGTTCTTCTCTGTTTGGAAAAGCACGCGCACATATGACTTGGTCGCCAAAGAGAACACTGCCATAAGTAAGATCAATTGAAATTCTACAACTTTGGTGTAGTATCCATTAAATGCACAGCCCCAACCATAGTAACAGAACCCACTTTTCAAGAAACTAGGAAGAAGATTTGCTTCAATGCAAATCTATGTGCCTTCAAAACTTATAAATATTAAATGCTACAATTTTTGTCCTTTGGTAGTTCACATTCCATTAAGCTTATATCTAGGACAAAAGTTCAAAGGGGCAAATGACATTGGCCTTTGACCTTTAGAGGTCACATGTCAATTACTAAAATGTGCGATGTTAAAAACATGAATTGAAGTTGGATTGATTACCTGTACCTATAATAGTTTTGGATATACTCAAGATTTGAATTGTCAAATGGTCCTAATTTGCATAATTTTCAAAAGCGTTGAGCCTCTTTACCAAAACTCAAGACTCCATGCATGGGAGTATAATCATGGCAAGCTGGGAGTTTCTAGGTACAATAGTTTTTAAATGAGGTGTCGGACAAATTTGCCTGTTTTGAAAGAAAGAAAGAAAGAAAGAAAGAAAGAAAGAAAAAGAAAGAAAGAAAGAAAGAAAGAAAGAAAGAAAGAAAGAAAGAAAGAAAGAAAGAAAGAAAGAAAGAAAGAAAGAAAGAAAGAAAGAAAGAAGGAAAGAAAGAATTCCCAGAAAAATAATATGTCAATGTTACCACACAGACGTAATGAAAATACTGGAGAAACCGATATGTTGACATACAGACATGAAAAAAAAAACAAAGAAAAAGGAAACACAAACACACAGAACAACACGATTCACATCTTCGAATTCCCAAAAAAATGTTGGTCTGATGCTCCTAAAACTTATGGGAATGAACTCTGAATTGGTCAGTATTGCGATGTTTTAATGGTTTTGTTCCAGCTGTTCTTTTTGTCTTTTTTTTTTTTTTGGCGAAACTTTGTGTTTCTATTTTTTTTGTTTGTTTTGTTTTTGTTTTGTTTTGTTTTTGTTATTGTTGTTGTTTTTGTGTGTGTTTGTTTGTTTGTTTGTTTGTTTTTTTGTTGTTGTTTGGTAGAAAACCTTCAAACAATCTCGAAGCAGAAACAATTTGGTCAATCACTTTTAAATAGTATCGGGATACACCATGGTACCGAAGACTATCACTTGTTCAACAGGTGATGTCGTACGTTTTAATGTATATTTCTGTATTTTGGAATGTCTGACAACTCACAAGCCGAAGACTAATTCTGTTTAATCACGGTAAAATGTTGCTTTACTCGTTTTTTTTTTCGAAAAAAAACCCCAATTATGGAAAAACCAAAGAACTATAGAGGGTACGTATTTCAACATTCTTGCTTCGTGGGTCTTGTACAGTTAAGAAAAGAAGTTATGGGAAAAGAGTGTAGTAAGAGTGATCACAAAAGAGAGTAATACAAAAATGAAAACCTGAGTTCCTTACAATCAGAATGCAGCAGACTTAAGACAAGCGACGATTCAATATACCGATTTGAATGCAAGTTAAAATAAGCTAAAGATGCAATGACATTAGATTTATGTACTACTTGTATGGCTGCGACATTCTTGTGCGACTTTCACCTGCAGCATGTGACAAATGGCGTCCGTGCCTATTTGCCTTGATCCATTTGGTCGATTTTCTGTCATTATAGGCTGTATGACTACAGATATGAGTCCTCCTGTATTACATATAAACATATTTAACCGAAAAAAATTAACAAATTTAAATGTTAAGATTTGGCAACAGCATTCATCTTCAAATGTCACAAAACCATGGGGGTAAATTTATTTTATATAAATCCCAGCTCAACATTTTTTGATAATTGAAATGCGAAACAACACCTGGATGCTAGGTATATGAATTGTACTCTGGCCGGGGTCATATCATTGCACTTCCTTGAGAGAATGCAGTTCTTATCTCTCCTATCAAATACCGCACCTGCATGACCACTAATAAAGCAATTCTGTACTGTATAAAACTTGATTCAGCTGGCTTTATTTATAAGAAGATACAGCATGCTGAAAATACAGTATTTACACCATGACAGACTAACTTCGTTTGGATGCGCAACCAACCAATCAAAACTGTGATCCACAACTTATAGCTGATCTGTACTGATCATATATTGTTGTGTTGGGTACAAAATTTGTGTCAGCTGGTCAGATAGTGGCAGAGCGGTTAGAAGCTAAAATAAAAAAGGCGAGCACAAACATGACGTTTGTAAGGTAAGCTTTCACACTAAATTCATGTGCAGAATGGTAAGTGTACGCTCTTTGAAACTTGAGAACCATACATTTCATGGACAGATGTGTATAAATTTGAATTTCTATTCGTTTATTGTACCGTGCGCCAAGAACAGGAAAAAATATGGCACCTTAAGGACAAGTGAGACACCAAAAATAAATCCCACTTTAGTCATTCCTAGCTCAAAATGTATTTGCGTTAGGATAACATATCATATATGTGTGTACTCGTCATACTCCAAAGAATTTATACGTTCCGTATTTGGGTGCCTGTGATGTTAATTGTTAAATAAACAATTGAAAGTTGACCGCAAAGCATCCACCCCATAAAGATCGATATAAGTCACTAATTATTTGTGATAAAATCATAATTACACTTGCATCTTAATTCTGACATATTGGCAACAAAAAGCGATTCTGCGATTTTTTATGTTTGGTTTCGTTTTTCTGTTATCCATTCTCAAAGTTGGACGTTTCAATTTTCCCTTTCATTTTCAGGATGTTCATTTTCTTCATTTCATAGAAAAAGAACAAAGCAAAATTTAGAAAATCGCTGAATAGGTTTTGCAGTTCAGACATTAGTAAATCAAAAGCCGTTAACCCGATTAAATTTAGCCCAGCCGTTTTCTTGGAATAACCATTCTTAGGTTGGGTTCTCGTCCTATGATTCTTTCTGAGAAAACAAGCTTCAAAGGCCTTTGATGTTGATCATTTGCCTCTGAGACAATACCATTTGCACAAGTTGAGCTGATATTTGTACAAAACGTAGTAAACATTGTCCCTTAACATTTGGAGGAGGGGGGTTCTTAATCAATTCTAGGCCAGTCACATGAATAAAAGAGCTGTTATGGCTGAATGTCAACTTGAGTTATCACTTTAAAAAGAAGTAAATAATTTAGGAAATGGAAAATGAATACTTTAGGGGCCAAATAACCAAACAAAACAAAACCAAACAGACAGAAGAGCCAGCCTGGGGTTGTATTGCGGAGAAAAGATTGTATTGTAAGGCTCGTCAATACAAGATTTTATTATCCTACAACCTCATGTTTGCTCTTCTGCCTGTTTGGTTTTGTTTTGTTTGGTTATTTCGTCCCTAAAGTATTCATTTTCCATTTCCTAAATTATTTACTTCTTTTATATTCTGTTTTTGGCATTTTTAGATGATAACTGATCTGACTCACAAGTTGTATTGCATTTATTTATAATCAAGCCATAAACTTCTATTTTATGGTCTCTTTGAAACTCAAAAATCAATGTTATGGCCTTTCCTGGACCTCTCATCAAAATCTCCGCCAAGCGACTGCTAAAGTGATAACTCAAGTTGACATTCAGCCATAACATAGCCTTTGCAGTACGGATAACATTATTCAGCGATCTGTCAAACGGCGACAGTGACAGTCTGGTTTCAAAGTGTGACGTCACGGGGCGGCCCTTCGGGCCCCGTGACCTCAAGCCTGGCAACGAAAGTTGTGTTGCCTTTCTTCGGTGGGGCGGCCTACGGCCGCTCGTGGTCAGTGCACGGATGGCGGGTTTGGTCTTCCGCCCCATACCTCTTCATCCCGTTTTTAGGGATAGTGTTTTATTGTATTTACTATTATCTGTATACTTTATGTAGTTAGCTTGTTAGACTTCTTTGTACACTTTACTTAGTTGGCTTGTCATTATTTTGTAGTTATTTTCTCAATGAGTTTCATTTCTCTTTCCAACCTGAGTTTTGTAACGCTATTTTGTGTGTTTTCTCTGCTGTTCACGTTTATGCTTACTTCGATGTGTTTATTTGTACTTTTATTTCCTCATCCCTGGGTTTCGATAAAATGTCATTATGTACGTGGGCCTTGTTGATTTAAGTGCCAGTTTTTTTCCCTCTAGTGTTTGGTGTGCAGGACCACTGGGGTAATCCATCGCGACCCGCCTTTGAAGGGACATCGTCTGGCGATTCCCGCTCCTCTTGAACATTAAAAGTCATCCTCCATTAGAACGCAAACCAAGCAAGATAACTTTAAAGTAAACCACTAAGGCTATGATATGTTAGCATGTTTGTATCTTTTCCCTGCCCACAAACATACTTTCGGCATGCCGCCTTATTTCGCATTGCCGCCTTCATACCACTCTCCTTTTGCCATGGGCCGTTGCTACCTGCAGCCACGTGACAAGCTGTTAAGTATGATTGACGGGTGGCATTGTTCCGTTTGGCGGCTGAAACCCAAAAGTATGACACGTGGACGTTCTGATGTCCACATACCTGTGTGCTTTTTGGCGTTTTTCTCATATTTCTACTTTAGTTAATAGCTTGAAATTTACACAACTAATAGAAAGGACATTCATCTTGTAAAAACCGTTAAAATCTCAAAATAGGCCATGCAAAGGTTTTTAGTGTCTTACCTGTCCTTAACCAACTAAGTGGGATTGAAGATTGAATGGGCCAGACACGTTCAACGATTTTTTTATTATTTTCATGTCAAAATGACTGTAGCACGAGCAGATATCATTGCAGCAGCGGAAGAGGAAGTTTGCCTTCTTCGTGACATGGCCACACATAGTCATGTTTCCATTCTTACACTTCGTGTTATTTGGTTCTACAGGGGGCCTACCACAGCTTATGTGGCAGTTGAACATTAATGTTGGAGCAAGGTTTCAGTTAGATCATATTTGCAATTTCGATGAAAAAAAATCCATGTTCGTTTGAAGACTTACAAGAAGGCGCTTGGTCAGAATTTGGCAGTATTAACTCAGTTATCACAAACTTGACTCACTCTTTTGAAACATTAACTCAGAGGTGGCAACAAAATAGAGTTTGATTTTTTTGGAGACTTTCATAGTGTGTGTCATCATGGTGTTTGTTTTACATTTCTGGTACAGGATGTCAACTGTTACAGTACTTGTTAGGAATTCCCTACGTTTGTATAGGTGTCTAGTTATAACTTTTAATTTGATAATAACTGGGACTGAATATAATGCCCCAGTTTGTTTCTACTTCAGTTATACACTGGCAGGTGGTTAAACTAAGGTGAACTATCCAGCTAGAAAGGGTACATACTAGTTCAGGGATAAACCAAATTATTTTGTATCTGAACTTGTGCTTTACTATTTAGTAATTATGCTTGGGTTGATAGGTATTCTTTATTCATATTAAAGTTCTGCACGTATAAGCAGATCTTCACTTATTTAGCAATCATCATTTGTGCAACGATTACCGCCCCAATGAAAAATGTCTATAATAAAAGTTCCCACTGGCACAGTGACTGACCAGGTCAAGTGTCCCTAGGGGGGAAAAGCGAGAGAGAGAGAGAGAGAGAGAGAGAGAGAGAGAGAGAGAGAGAGAGAGAGAGAGAGCGAGAGAGACAGAGAGAGAGAGAGAAAGAGAGAGAGAGAGAAAGAGAGAGAGAGAGAGAGAGAGAGAGAGAGAGAGAGAGAGAGAGAGAGAGAGAGAGAGAGAGAGAGAGAGAGAGATTCGAAATCCTGGATTTGTAAGTACCAGGGAACGTGGGATCTGATTAACATCCTAGTTTTAAAATAACCACTCAACTAAATACATCCTAGTTTTAAAATTACCACTCAACTAAATAAACTATGTTCATATTCATATTTGTTTTATATACTTAAACCATCACACAGACTAAGTAGGACAATAACAAAAATAACATCACTCTCACTTAAGGTGATAAAAGGAACATATTGTGGGTGATTGAGAATGTCCGGAAATAATTTATAGTCCAATCATGAAATAAAACACAAAGTTCCTTGACTTTAGGAGATAAAGTCCACCAGAGAAATCCAACCACTTGTAGGCCTTCTCCAAGTCCATCCGTAAGTTGTAACTGAATATAAATGAAACTCATTAAGGCAGTATCCGTTGGGTTTTTTTTTTCAAAACTGGTTTATTCATAATCTGCTTTACATTTTTCTCTGTATTCCACCAGCAGAATGGAAAACAGGTTACAAATGTTTCATAAAGTTGTGTAATTTTTCATACAACGGATAATCAATAATTTTCATTGCTTCTGCTCTGTATTTCAATTCATGCTTACATAAAGTAAATATGTTGACATTCTTATTATCCTGTTTTAAACAAAAACTTTACAAAATTATGAAGCAAATTATACTTATGATTTCATTAATCCAATAATAATCTTCATTTTAATTTTTATATCCTAAAATTAACGTTTTTAAGCATTTGTCAATATTATATATTGCAATTAACTGAAAACTTTGTGTAACTTTTTGTTCACAGAAAACTCACTCTTTCATTCAAAAAATAAATGCTTATAATTATCTATTTTATTACAGAATAAAGATTCTGGATTCGTTTTAAGTTTCTATGTATACAGTAATTCTCCACAAGGTAGAATAAAGTTACTGATTCTATAACGGAATTGTTTAATCTTATTTTCTTCGATGCCTGTCTGTATAAATATCCAAATATATTTCCAAATAATATCTACTTCAAACTTTCTACTCCACATTTTAGGCAGTATCCGTATCAGCCACATACAACTCTTTATTGACGACAGACTGTTCCCCCACCTAACATTACACATTAACATTAACATTAACATTAACATTACACATTAACTCCAACATAGAAAACTTTATATCAGTCCTCATGAACCAATAACTACATAATCTATAAACCTGATTCATTATAAAGACACAAGTCCCATCACAATCAGTACACCTTAATATTGTTCTGTGAAATGAAAGAGAAAGGAAATTCACATAAGCTGATTCTATTTAACAAAAATCCAAACCGATATTTCAATTGAAGAAATAAGTTTGCGACGCGAAGATAAACTCATACAAAGTTGAACAATTACCAATGAGACTATATGAAACATTTTTCTTCTTTTCATTACCAACATCATTATCATAAACTTATTCAACACACATGGGTTCAATTCCCACAACAAGTAATCAATTGTGAACCTTATATTATCATGGTATAACACAGCAGCCTCACTTTAAGTTGACCTCACCTTTGACCTGACTTGACCTTCGAAAGGTCAATCTAAAGTTGCTAATTTATGGAGATCAAACCCTCTGTGCCATTGAGCGTACAACCGACATTTTTATCACGGGGAACACGCAGGAAATCACTTTGCGGACTCGGCCTGGTCAGCAGCATACAGACAAACAAAGGTCACCGGTTTAAACTTTAGAATTTCACGAGAACAAAGGAAAAAATTCAGGGAAGAAAACCAACACATATTGGTTACCTGTCGTAATTTAGAACAACGGAGGACACGTCATAGCGACAAAAAATAAATTGGCTGTCACAGAAAATATTACCAGATGCGGAAACCCAGTCTATTCATGGAAATTCGTGCGGAAAAATATTTATCAGTGAAAGTGCTTTCTTGTTTTAATCAAAGGGCAACGTCTGAATCTAAATGCGTAAGATTTCTGCAGTCGATCATTTAAACTGAAACGTGCCCTGTATACATTTCTTAGGACGCAAACCTGGTCGCCTGAATGGATTATATAACCTGGCTGCTTTGACCAATCGATCCTTGAAACCTATCAAAGCCCGTGTCAAAGCATTTGACCTCGTAATAGATTGTGAAACGTTTTTACCTCGGAATGCACTCCACGACATTGCAAACAAGTCAACAAGAATGGACTATTGCTGTTGTTTTACAGGAATGATACTACACAGGAGAATCCCTTACCCCGACTCGCTACTTTCCCAAAATTTAAACTAATACATGCGCTATTTACATCGCACAACTTATTTTAACGTGGTTAACCGACACATGTGATTCAATTCATTTTTCACAGATATACAAACTTCTGAACTTGATGTTCTATATTTCGGAAAGGATTCATGACTTAGTGAATGTCTTCTCTTCAATTTAACAGAACAATTTACAATGCATGAGAGAAAAATATTCCCAACCCCAAGGCCTTTCAGTAAAAAACTCATGGTTCCCCTAAAACCTTTTACAGATCACCGGACCATGATATTATAAATACATTCAGTTCGCCACTCAAAAGTTCTTCTAATCAGCCTTTATACAAAAAAAAAAAAAAAAAAAAAAAAAAAAAAAAAACAGAACCATACTTGTCCCATTATACACACCTTCAACCTAATCTTGTGACAATTTTACGCCGCAAAATTAAACCTTTTCAGCATAAACTTATCTCGTTATTTAAATACTGTTTCATATAAATGACTTCATCAAACTTTCACCCATGTCCTCAGTAATTAAATCTGGTTTATGCATTTTTTTACTGAGACATGCCTTTTTTCAGCTGAATACCAATTTCTGCAAACTTAAGCTAAATATCGCCAAACATTATTATGAAAAGTGCGTGGGTCTCCATAAAACTAAATGGACGAATCCTCTCCTTATGTCACATTTATCCTCAAAACCCAATTCATATATACAATACTTTGCACGTACTAACTCTCAAATCCTTAATCCCGTCTGACTCTCTCTCTCTCACACACACACACACACACACACACACACACAAAATGATGTCAGACTGCCACATGGTCCAATAACTCTTCATAAAACTTAATCTGGCCATTCTTTAGAATCCACCACACCGTTACTGTGATAAAAAGTATGGTATACTGTACACTAGGAATGCATGAGTGAACTACAAAATACCTCCGATTTTTCTTCATACAATTAAGTGATATTAAAACAGAAGGTATGTAATTATGCCCATTTTTTACGGTGAGGTACAGTGGTCAGTGTCCAGTGAGCGCCATATTGCTGTTGTAGTATTTCTAGTTCTCGCTAGATGGCGATCCTTGCAATGGTTGGGCACTGGAGCGTTCAAGTGTGGCATGAATGCCACCAATCAACAACAATCATCGCTAGCTCAGGCGGTAAGAGAGGAGGGATAAGGGAAAGGGTTCCTCACCTCAAAAAATATGTTTTTTTTTTTTTGGCAGTCTCCTCACCAGCCAAAATTGGTGTGGTGGATTATAAACAACCTCCCTTACTCTTTCCCCCCATTTTAACCCTATACCTCAGGTAGGGAAAAATGTATCAACACGGAAAAACATATTCTTGGTGGACAATATAGGCAACCTGGTCGTGAATTAAGCATTCTCGCAGACCCCTATAAAAACATTAAGCGAACATAAGAATGACATTAATGAGGGGGATCACTAGAAAATAAGCCAGAAAACCGAGGAGTCGGTGACCAACATTTCTCAGTTCAACAGCCAATGCAAAACAGAAAAAAACCTCGAGTCCATCATGAAGTTCACAGCCGAAACAATTAACTTACCTCCCCGGGAATAAAACGAATAGCCCAAACTTCAAAGAACTCTTTCGCTACATGTTGAAAGTTCCTTGGCTGTATTTTGGCCAATGCAGCCCATGTCAAAATTCTACAGAGGAACGTGGACAATATATACCATAGTACTTTCGTATTTATATAGGTTGGACACTGACAGGTTAGCTTATAGAGAGTATAGAGTTTGAACTGCGGGCGCTACTAGACGATAAGACTCAAATATAATAATACTAAGCAAAACTAAACATTCGATTCATTTTCTGTTTCTTTCTTCTCTTTTCTAGCTCTTTGCTTTGAATAAGAATCACAGAAATTCAATTTTACTATATTCAACCATATTTTGTACAATATTTCTAACTTGTTCTCTATATATTTTGTCATCTTATAATTTGGCCGTCTCTCTCCCAGTTGTACTTGAATCTTCAACGATACACCTATGTGATATGTTTTCACGGCAGGTCTGATGTCACAATCTTGTTGACCTTGTAATTTAGATTAATCATGCTATTCAAATATGGACATAATGAGGTCATGGCATGGCATGGCTATAAAATGTGGATGGTTGTTACATTCTTAAGAAATACTTAAATGCACATACAATAACATAAATGCAGCGGTAACCTCATTTGAAATT
This sequence comes from Hermodice carunculata, assembly GCA_964020975.1. Lineage (NCBI taxonomy): Eukaryota > Metazoa > Annelida > Polychaeta > Eunicida > Amphinomidae > Hermodice > Hermodice carunculata. Next base: position 51,349,552 of record OZ026619.1, read on the forward strand.
GTTACTATTATTTGTATTTTGTTGATAACTTCTCACGCGATGACAGTGTACTTTAACCGGGAATTGGGTTTAGAAATAGAATATGAAATTCCCGCTAACAAAAGTCTGGGTGTTTAATTTGAAAAACACAACTAATGAGACAAGATATTGGAAATATGTAGCAGTGGTTTATTCAAAGTGCTTTGGGTTAGGACACAGTATCATAAAGTGCCTTATAAATACTGTATTTAATACTTCTTGATAAATCCATCAAAATTAGATTTACGACCACAAATTCGCAGCCTGTCAAGATCCAGAGATCAACAGAACATAACAAAAGCAGCACGAGTGTGGCGGATATATACGAGATTCCCACAAATTGAAGTGAGCAGAAAACTCGGCAGCCATTTAAGGGTGTGTTTGCGCGGTGCAAATGACAAATTGAACTTTTTCACATTTATAATTTTCATTTATTTGTTGTACGCACAAGATTACATACGAAAATAAAGCTTAGAATCTGCTCTTACTACAACGGACTTTTTTTAAAAATTAACTGAAACAAAAAAAAGAAGAAATCTGGCCAATACCCATGTAGCAATGAAAGATATAGAAGCACTGAAAATATCACTTTTCCATGTATCACTCAAGAAATAGCGTGCATAGAAATTAAAATAACAGCACCACATGGATTCAGGATTAATCGAAATTAAGATTCCAAGACATGGACATGGCCTGGGATTGAAAAATGTAAACTTGCCCTGCGGAGTTAAGTGCACACCATCACTGTAGAACGGATATCAGTTTTTCATAGAGCACCATGTTAAATACCAATTACGAGTCTGTCTGGCCGCATCTACCTCGTGTGGTAGTGAGCCCTTTGATATGTTTGCCAAGCAAAATGTCTCACCAGACAATGATCATTTGTGGCAAGCATGTCCTATTTCAGTTTAAAGTTCCATCAGCTTATACCACAGCTTACAATGTGATGCACACAGAGTTCTTGCCCCCAGCGTGCACTTTAAACAACAAGGGCCTCGGGTGCTGCAGGAACCAGCATTGTCTTGCCCGCAAGGAATACAGTAATAACAGCGACAGTAAATTCTGACGCCAAAGAATACTACGGGCAACTATATTTTTTACATAAAACCACAGATCCTCGAGTGAGTATGTTTATTAAAATTAAGCATATTCTTCTGCAGATTAAAACTTCGCGAACTGGGCCCTTTTGTTTTCTTAAATTGATGTTCTGGAATCCGCTCTAAAAGTGGATGAAGGTGTTTTGATATGAACTCGTTCTATGAGTTTACATATGCGGATGTCTTGTTGTCGTTCGATCGTCTAATTATGTCTGGGTGCCAAGCCAGACATTTTGTTTTTCGAAGAATTCTTTCTTTCTTAATTTCTTTCTTTCTTTCTTTCTTTCTTTCTTTCTTTCTTTCTTTCTTTCTTTCTTTCTTTCTTTCTTTCTTTCTTTCTGTCTTTCTTTTTTCTTTACGACCAAATTTGTCCGGAGTTTTTGTCGGACATTATTTTTCCGAAAACCACCAAACTTGCCATTATGACTGACTCACCAGTGAAATTAGGCACCTGACTTGAAATAGTCATGATGTTTAATTTAATTCAAGTTATGGGCAATTAAAATTTTAAAAGCTTTACATCTTCAAAAATATAACAGCTAGACACAAAGTTCTAACTTACACATATAGGTTTGAGACATCTGGTAAACCCAATAGCATGCAAACAAAAGTTGGGGAATTCTAAAATATGCAAAATTCAGTGAATTTCCCAACAATCCACATTTTGACTAGGGCTTCTGCTGTACTGCATGTTATAAGCCTCCATGGTGCTAGGCAACCATTTTGCATTCATGTTACTTGAACCTGTCTCATAGGCAGCCGGCTAGCCATGCCTGCTGCGTTTATGGTTTGAAAGGTTTGGGTCTAATGGCAAATGGGAATTAGGGTAGGGGGTGGGGGGAACTTCAACAATTGTGTAATGAGGTTCTCAATAAAATACAGAGAATCTCTTTTTGTTCATGCAAGAAACATATCTAATCCATATTCACACTAATGCTGGACAGACCTGTAAGTGCACCATGGCTGAGTCTGACCAGTCAGAGTTCGCCTGAGGCTAGGAGTCTGCTGGGCTTATCAGTCCCAAGGGATCAGAGGGACTGGACTTCGAGGCAGAACATGCCCGAGTGTACCCTCTGTTAAAAATTGACTACATACAGAGCTGAGTTTGCTGGACCGATCAAAGTCTGACTTACAGTCCTCAGTGACTGTTTTCACATTTTGGTGAATTTTGAAAAAAGTGTGTGGATTTGTGTTATCTCAATAGACACTTTCATGTCTTTGTTTTCTTGTAACCAGTGAGATGAAGCCTGTTCTTCATAGCCAATACTGAGTCAGTATAGTGCATGCCTCAGTTCACAGGTACATGTACATGTAGTTTTTGTGACAGCATCTGTTAAAGTTTGTTCATGTAATAAAGGAACAAAGACAGTTTTGTATTGCATGTATACACATCCCTCTGAATTATAATATGTGTACACTGTACATGCACATATACTCATCAATGCTGCCCAGAAGGGCTGACCCTCTCAGGAATGGGCAATTTTCTCTGCTCGCAAAGGTGCCCGCTGTAGAGAGGTTTCACTGTACAGTGGTACCTGCAATTTAAGACCACCCCTAATGCCAGACAAAAGTGGTCACATAGGACAGGTGGTCTTTCATCTCAGATAAATTAACAAAGAAATAAAAGGCCAATGTCTTTTTTCTTTTTCTTTCTTTCTTTCTTTCTTTCTTTCTTTCTTTCTCGCTTTCTTTCTTTCTTTCTTTCTTTCTTTCTGTCTTTCTCTCTCTCTTTCTTTCTTTCTGACCAAGTTGCCCAGAGTTTTTTTTTCAGACACTATTGGAAAAAACACCAAACTTGCCATGGTGACTGACATAACCAGTGAAATTGTGCATCTCATTTGGAAAAGTCATGATGTTTAAAATTATGCAAATTTTAGAGGCAACAAAAATTTTAAAAGCGCCATATCTTCCAAACTATTGCAGATGGACTCAAAATTTCAAGATGTATATATACCTTTGTGACACTTGCCACTATAATGGACAGTATAGTAATTTCAAATTATCCTAATAAGGGGCTTTGACAAATTTAAAAGTTGAGTATTTCCAAGACTATTGTAGATAGAGATGCCATTCCAACTTCAATTTGTAGGTTTGTGGCAAAGCCGCATCCAATGAATCATTAACCAAAGTGGTAGGATTTTAATTTATGCAAATGAGGTGAATATGCAAAATGTAAATCTTTAGTAGCTTCAAGTCTACTGTAGAGGTGCCATTTCTACTTTAATTTATCGGTTTGTGGCACAGCCCTATTCAATGAATAATAAACCCAATTCTTCTAGGCTTTCAATTCATGCAAACTAGACAAATACACAAACTTAAAATGTTGAATAGCTTCAAAACTATTACAGATAGTAGTTTCATTCAAACTTCACTTTATAAGTTTGGGACATGGCCACATCCCTTGAACCAAGAACCAAAGCTTTGAATTTTAATTTATAAAAGTTAGGCTAATACACGAAATTTAGATTATGTTCAACAATGGCAAAGTATAGCATTTCAAACTGTTCTCTTTTGAAGGCACCCAGAGAGATTTGCTGTGAAGCAAATCTTCTTTTCTAGTTTTATACTTGAATTTCAATATGTAGAATATGATTTGGGTAAAAAGGGTTACAATTTATTGTCTTTTGACGCAATTGACATTGTTTTGGGGATACTGGATTCGAGTTTTGACATGGTAATTATGTGTTCTACTTATATTTGGGGTCTGACCCGGTGGTTTAGTCCAGTTGAAGCACTAAATGGTAGAGTAACGCTAGGATGCGGATAAAAACTGGGCCAAAATTAATATGCAAACCGCGCAGTTTAGTTAGGCCAATTGCCCCCTTTCTTAGAGCCAGCCAAGCACACACTTTCTCTCGTCCACCTGGCCGGACAGGGCTTTGCAGGGAAGGACATATCTCAGCATGAGCAAATGGTTGTGAATAGAACCGCAGTTCCTTGTAAGTATCACATGTATTTTAGCAACTTAAATATCGAACATGAACATTTTAAAATTACATGTATCCAATAACAGTTACCTGGGAAACTTTGAATTTTCGCCGGTCGGTAAGTTTTAATATATGAAAATAATGGGAGCAGTTTCTGTGGTTTTAGCAAACAGGACTTAATTGCAATAACTATGAGGGTGCTTTACGACATTTCCAGTAGAAAAGGGGTATTAATAAGTGTTTGCAATTAAAAAGTTAAGGCTTCACGGGAACATAGTCTGAACTATACAGCTACTTTTATGAAAATTGAGTTTAAAATACCCGCTCTCACTAATCATTTGCAAAAAAATAAATAAATAAATAAAATTAAGTACTGTAGCAACTGAACGCAAACATCTATCATCTTAATGTATCAGTTTTTACATTTTTTTTCAAATAAATACGGCCTATCAGCCTATAAATGTAACGGTGTGCAGTTTAACATCACAGTCCCTTTCGTTCCGAGAGACAAAATCACTCGTGCCCAGCAGTATCATCATTTTTTAATTTGTACTTTCATGACCCCCCCCCCCCATTAGTATTCTAAAAATGATGATTTCCCCCTAAAATCATAGCAATGTTGCACGAAACAGGCCAAAAATTGACCATCATTTCCATATTTTGTGAAAGTGTACAGACCAATTTAACCCACTCCCGCCTTGCGTACTGTAAGTACTAATTAAAAAAAATGATGAAAATGTTGAACCATCTCTTATGAAAGTGGCAAAGAAAAATGTCTTTACTGTAAACGTCATGATCTTCCTGTAAATGTGTATTTAGAGATGATCTACGGCAGTAATTATTTGCTGATAATTTATATTTATTTTATGCCAGCGTGAATGGAAACAAAATCCACATATTGGTCAACATACTTACCTGTCTGATTTACAGAATTTGTCTTCCGACAGATAATGCTTAAAAGTTCTATTGTTTAGAGACGGGATGTAAACGTTAACCTTCAAGCAGCAGTCCCGTTTATTTATGCATGGAGTTAGATAATTATAACACCTTTGAGCTAATAACCAGCATAGTTTTGACCCTGTGGACTGAGTACATTTCAACATGGACAAATATCTGCTCAGTATTATGCCACAGCAAAGTCAATAGTGGCGACTCCCCAGTCTGGTCTTCATTTACGGTTGTAAATTCACCTTTTCACTGTTATGTAAACATTTTTGTACTTGACTTCCCACTTTCCTCTCCAACTCATGGCTGCATGAATATTTATTGATGTTATTTTACTATACAAAGCTTGCACTAGGAGCAAAGTCTGTATTAAAACTACACATGCAATCAGGCTTGTCTTGGAAAGAGGTTTTCTCTAGAGAATGGAGGTGACAAAGCAGGTGTGAACCATGGCTCTACTTGTGGGTAAACATCCTGAATATGCATGACTAAGGCCCCGCGTGTCAATGTAATGACAAGATAACGTGCCAGCAAGAAAAGTAATAGGCCGCCAGGTGCTTTAGTTTGACTAATTCGCAGGACTTTGCCAAGTCGTGTACTAACACAATGAGTAGAATCCTCCAATACTACTACATGGAAAACATCTGCAATTTCCATCAATGTAGCTCAGATATCATTATCAATAAAATGTTGTGGGCAGCCCTTGTGTCAGTGACCTTATATAAGTTAGCAGATAGCTGATCGAAAACACTCCTTTGCTGTGTAGTTCCCAAAGCAACTCTCTTCCTGCACGAAAAGATGCTGATGCAATCTAAAAAAAAAAAAAACCGAACAAACAAACAAAGCAAAACAAAAAACAGTAAGTTTTATTGTCCACAGACCTGAACCCTCAGAAGTTCAGTGTCTCTTTTAGTATATAAACATATTATTAAGCTAATTGTTCTTTGCACCAGGTGTCAGCTGCAGCCTATTGTCATGTATGCACACATCTGCGATGTTGGCATCTGTGAACTCCCCAATGCTAAGAAACGCAACACACACTGGAGAAAAAACACTCTGAATTAAATTTGTTTCGTGTGCATTACAACAAAAAGAAAGTACAAGTACCAGAAATTCACCCAGCAGTCCATGCTCATAAAGTTGTCCAAGTTTTTCAATAACCGTGCCACCTAAGCATCTAAACATGGTTATTTTGGTCCCTAGTAGATAGTAGTAGCCCTTAACCTGGTGTTTCAAGGCAAATCCAGGGTAGAGATGTGGACTTGTGCAGCCTGCTGTGTGCACATGCCAAATAATTGGGTACGCCTCGCTGCTCTCAGCAGGATAACAGCTGAAAGTCTGGTTTTAAACATATTTTATTCTATCAAAGGAAACAACTGGGGAGAAGGGCCAGGCACTATTTTAACACCTCTTGCTGAAGGTCTCGTTCTTGTCTCAAAAAGAAATTATTTTCTTTTGGCAGGATTTTTAGGCTTCCTAATCACATCTATCACATCATTTGCATCGATATTGTTACCATTCCGCAGAGTTGGGACGTTCCATGGGAGTAATTACGACACACTAAGATGAGTTTCTATCTGGTCCTGAGTTCCTAGCATGCTGTTCACAGCATAAACACCATTAGATGATAGAAGAAATGGGGTTAGTCTAGAGTCTGTTGATGTTATCTCCTAATAAATGTCGATCTGTTTAAATCTCCTGCGTTCGTCATCCATTGTGCTCCGTGTGGCTTCTATCCTAAACCTGCGGAGAGAGTTAATGTCTGATGTTGTCCAAGGTATGTTGCTGGGTTGCATTTTAATGCCTGCTGTTCGGTTAACAGATATCTGCAAGGTGCCTGTTAAACTTCGTATATGATGTAAGAGAATATGGAGACTGTAGAGTACCCACTAAAGCCTTATTACAATCAACACGGTTATCAACAGGCATGTTGATTCCCAGCATCAGTTATGAAGTGTATTCACAGTTAATAATTGTAATCCAAAAGCTATCTCTGACAACAACAAAAATTAATTGTCCATAACATTTTGCCACATTCGTCTAAACAAGAGTCAGTCCTCGCATCCTTTTGAACATTAGGAACTTTATTTAAAAAACGCGGATTTTGTTCTCGGCCATTATGAACGTTTTTGAAGACAATGATAATTGTAGATTATTATCTTGACCACTTGGCCCTGCTTTGTTTGAATGTACAGTAGTCAAAAGTAGCACGTCCATTTTATTTTGCCCCCCCCCCCTCGGCAAGAAAGGGGCCACTCTTCTTATAAGGCCACATTTCTGGTGTATTAGAAGTGACGTTAAGAGGGAGACCACGGTACTAAAATGGAGCCCTTCCGGTTTATTTCGTCGGTTACGTTATACTGATATGTCCATATGTTGAGATTCGGTGAATAATTATTTTACTCATCATTTGTCAAATTTATTGGCTTTATGTCTGCACTTTGGGAACTGGTTAATAAAAACTGATTCATAAGTGTAAATACACAATACATTTATCCACTAAAGATCAAACTTACAGATCCCTGTCTTGCCCAGAACAAGCCTGGGAAACAAACGTTTTGCATTCACTTATGTGTTATATTTCGATACGAATTGCTTCTTTCTTCTTGGTTAGTCAGCATACAATGGCAGACAAGATGAAAACAGCAGCCTGTGAGGCCATAGACAAGGCAGCAGAAGAGCTACACCAGCTCAGTGACCAGATCTGGAGCAAACCGGAACTGGGTTTTGAGGAACACTTCGCTCATGAGGTTCTTACGAAATTCCTAACTCGCCATGGATTTCCGGTCGAACCCAAGTTTTCTCTGGATACAGCTTTTCGTGCCACCTATGGCAGCGACACAGGGACCAATGTGGCCATTCTTTGTGAATACGATGCACTTCCAGGAATTGGGCATGCTTGTGGTCATAACCTCATCGCTGAAGTGGGCGTGGCAGCAGCGTTAGGAGTTAAAGCTGCATTGGATCAGAGCACAGACGAACTTGGAAAGGTAATTATGCCAGACTCTTTTTAAAAAACGGTACTTTGTATTTATGTTTACATCTGTGAATGGTTGGCATGATGTCAGGCACTTTTATATTTTGATAACTGCTTTATCCTTTCTGGTCAGGGTATCTTCCTGCTTTTGAATGTTTAAAATGTTAATATGTATTCAAAGTTCATGAAGATCTCTACAGGTTAACTTGTAAGGATCATGGTGTCTCAAAAGTTCGTTTGCCGACTTAACAAGGTATAAGAACAATGAAGACTTTAATCCAGTTCAAACTTTGACTGACGCCTTCAATGATTTTGGTAACCGTTTCCACCCACAAGGGGCATTGATTTGACCTAGTGTAACGGTGATGAAGCTTTGATGGTTATAGATTTTATTATCCGTATGGATTACAAACACATTCACTGACCGAGGTTTGCCCTTGACTGAAGCTGTCAGGCTGACGTGAAAGGAAATCCTTAGGCCACCGATGAACCTGTAATGACTCCTGGATGCTCAGTAAAGTCCTTTTTGTTTCGTTGAGAGACAATTTGCTAACCGTTATGTACTTAGGATGAAATTCTATTCTCACTTATGAAAGCCACACTATTTAACAGGGTCGTTAAATTCGATGAAATTCCAGGTCGGGGACATCTCACAACGTACTTCAATCACGTTTTCTGTTGGGCTGAAGATCATTGACAACCAAATAAATATACTAAAATGAAATATTATTTATTCTATGGCGGTTGGTGGTGGAAGCGAAACTCATGGCTACTACAAAGAACCGAACGGGATTCTATCAATTTCAGATCTGCTGAATTGCATGATTATTTACCTGTCTGTAAACAATCGGGCAGATTATCACAGCACCATTTCCATGTTACATGTATGTTAAATACTGGAGGTCTATCCAGGCCAATGAGCAGTTCCGAGTGTATGGACGAACTGTTTGAAATATGAGGATGGCTGCCTCTCTGTCTGTCTGTCTGTCTCTTTCTCTCTTTCTAACTTTGAGAAGGGGCAAGAGGCAAGGGACAAGACGCAAGACGCATTCAGTGCATATGGTTCCGGGGTAGTATGTCTGTAGCAAATGATAAAACAATTACTGGAGATTGGTTTGTTAAAGGTCAGATATTAAATTACTTGGTTGGTTTACCCTGTCTCAGCGAGAGAAACAACTTCTGAGGAATTTTGTAACATGGTATATATATATATATATATATATACATAGATATATGATTTTTATAAACACTAACTTGAGAAGCAATAATGTGTATAGTTTCAGACTTTGATATAAGGAGGTTCAATGATATTAAAGGACCTTTTTCATATTTGAAATTAAAATTTGTCAGTTAACCATCCTGGGAACGCCGGCTGAGGAGGGTGGTGGAGGTAAACAGCTGCTACTTGATGCCGGTGCCTTCAAACACGTCGACGCAGCGATGATTGCACATCCCTACCCACGCAATGTTTTCGGGAATGACGGAATCACTGCCTTAACCCAGTAAGAGCTTGCCCATGCTAAAATACAAATGCATCTAACACCTATGTATTGGCATGAACATTCTTTTTGGCAATTTTGGGTTAAAATCATCAATGTACCTTTGGTCGTTAAGAATATGCCATCTATCAACAGCTGGTTAATATGCTACATGGCTGATGAGTTATGCTATGGTGCTGCCAACTACCTACAATACAAGCTTGTACCATATTGATCTGTTTTGTTCACATGCACATAAAATTCTAATCGACAAATTTGGAAATGTTTGAATTTTCGTCCAGTGTCTTGCAGCCCTGCATATGATATTAGTGTGAAATAAGCTCAAAGAGGTTGTTCCTAAGCGTATCATGCAATGTTTACAGGTTGGTCACGTCCTGTTTGTCTAAAAAACACATCCGATTGCTCGTGGGGGCTTTTATTCTATTCAAAAACCGTGAAAGCACAGAGGTGTATAAGGTCAAGTGCCTCACTGAATTATGGTAGTGTACCAAGTGTTTCACAGCAAACGAGAGGTTCCAAGCAAAAAAGGGCTCTTTTCCTCCATTAAATGATACATATGTAGGCGAACACGAAGTAGTAGATTACATTTGTTACTTTCACCCAAGTTGGTATTTGCAGTAGTAAGGATAAGACAGTCGCACACACAGTTTGAAGATATGATTTGCCAAATCTAAATTACATTCTTTGATGGCCATGCGTTCAGAGCCGGTGGAAACGAAGTTTAAATCATAAGATGGGGACAAGTCGACTCGTACAACATATTTAGCAGCTTTCCGTTTACTTTTTAACGAAGCCAATAATTACATTCTTTGTTGTCTGTCCTGCAGTACAGTTTCCTGTCTGTATGTAAATTCCTCCTCTGCTGCCGCACCCCCTATCCGGGAATGTCTCGTTTCATGAAATCAACATTTACATTTTTATGCGCATAAGGTAAAATAATTAAATTCACTGAGTTACTACATAACCTTTGGATGTTATATTTTATAGAATGGTGGTAACGTACAGGGGCAAAGCCAGCCACGCTGCATCGTTTCCATGGGAGGGCGTCAACGCCCTAGACGCGGCTGTTATGGCCTACAACAACATTTCCTGTCTCCGACAGCAAATGAAACCTACCTGGAGGATCCACGGTAAGCTTCTGGCTTAAAGGTGCATTGAAAATACATTCCAACTGGTCTAAAGATAAACACGTCAAAGAAGGGAATAACAAGATGGAAAAGGCACAAATCGTTTGAACTTCAACCAGCGTTTTATCGTCTGTTGCTGTTTAAGTTCGTCAGGCTGCCCATACTCAGTTTTGAAAACTTGACTTCCGAAGTATTAGCTCGATTGTATTCAAATTTTCATGAGTAATTATCTGTTGTCGTAATAAAACAGCATTTGTGTCTGCCATATATAGTGCGTAAAGTAAAATTAAGTAGCTAGATTCCAGTTTACTTATATCTTAAATTTCTTGTGATTTTTCTGGGTTTTTTTGGGGGGGAGGGTATTTTGTTTGTTTTTTGTTTTTGATTTTTTTTCTTTGCAAAGTTCAATTCGAATCAGTGCAATCATTTGCAAGATATGTCAATTACTGAACGTTGGCAATGAAAATGTATTTTCTCATTTAGATTCATCTAATAACTCGCCCTAAACTTACACCATATTATTGTAACTAAGGCCATTGCCTCATCAATGTTGACTTTAAAATCTGCTTAAATGTTGTTACAGGGGTTATAACAAATGGCGGAACTAAACCTAATATAATTCCTGAACTGACTTCTTCACATTATGTTATAAGAGCAAGAACAAAAGCAGAATTAGCAGTTCTGAAAGAAAAAGTCATTCTCTGCTTTGAGGCAGCTGCGACAGCAACTGGATGCCAGGTGCGTCACACTTTCATTTTACCTTTTTCCTTTGCTACATTTGTACGTGCGTATGTATGTATGTATGTATGTATGTACGTACGTACATACATACGTATGTATATATGTACGTACATACATACGTGTGTATGTATGTATGTATGTATGTATGTATGTATGTATGTATGCATGCAAGCCTGGACATATTTTTGTAAATACAGAGTCTGACATGTATGTACGCCCGTGTGTAGTGTATATGTGTTTGTACTGCATTTTATTATTTTAATAATACTATTTTATATTATTGATTACATCTTTTGCAAAAACATTATGTCTCATGTTTCAAAACTTCTGAATAATCAGTATTTTGTTTAAAATAATGGTGCTGCATTTTCATCGGGGAATATTTATTTGAAAGAAATTCCAATTTTTGCATCTTTAATTAGGAATGCCGTATTGTTTAACATTAATCCTGTGGCTGCCGTTATGAAACCATCAGTGCTGTTTCCCGTTTAACAAACGCCTGCACTGTATGTCTACCTTACAGGTGGAAGTTAAGTATCCGGGAATACCGTACGATGACATGGTGACGAATAAAACGTTTGTTGAGGCTTATACTAAAAATGCTACGGAGCTCGGTCTTCAAGAGCCAAAAGTACAGTTTGTGTCTAGGGGTAGTACCGACATGGGTAACGTGTCCCATGTGGTTCCTAGCATACACCCCATGTTCTATATCGGAACGGATGCTCCTAATCACACCAGGCCTATGGCTGAAGCCGCTGGTGAGTCAAACTTTCCAAATGATTAAAAAGTCTAAAATATCAAGGTTAAGCAAAGTAAGTTTCTCTTGATGTAGGTGGACAAAGTTTGGGCATGTGAAATACATTTTACGCTTCATGATCTATTAAGTACATTGAAATTTCTAAAATATGCCATTTGAATTACTTATGAATTTCATTGTAACATATTTTGACACACATATTTCTTAGGGCGTTTTCAGGAGCTGCAGATAACGCGAGATGTTGATTTATAGATTCACACCTCGAGGTGGCCGTATAATGTTGGCCAAATCTCTCTCTCTCTCTCTCTCTCTCTCTCTCTCTCTCTCTCTCTCTCTCACTCTCTCTTTTGTAGATCAGTTATGGTTTTGCTTCTCGGTGCTTTCATCATCATTATCATCTCCACTACTAACTCCACCACCACCATCATCATAATAGGTCCGGTTTGACTCAACCTGAAACAACTTTATGGCAACCACAATTATGTTTCTGTTGTTAAAATAATGGATACAGTGTCCATCCTTTCATTTTTGACTGCCCGTGCTTTTGTTTTCTTTCAATTAAAATCGCACAGGTTTTCATTTTTAATGACGAAGGTAACTGCCTGATAACATTGAACTTGATATAAGACATAATGTAAACATTTGGATCAAATTTAAACGACGTTGATGATGAAAGTGTGAATAATATATTTGTCAAAGTCAATTTGGATTCTGCGCAAACCACTGAAAGCCATATTATGCAGTTGGCTTTGAAGATGTTTGTCTCTACTGAGGTACTGAAGACAGTCTAAACACATCTGGTAACTGTCGTCCCATTTGCTCTTCCGAAAATGGGGTCAAATTACGCAGTCAACTGACCAAGCAGAATTTAGTTTACAGAGAAATCATGATGCTTGAGGCACATGTATGTGATGAGTCTCTATGCAGGTAGGACACGTAGGATATCTGGTAACAGTTAGAAGTGGTTAACAATTTATTACGCTCACAATGTTCAAAGCGACACATGCGTTCATTTATAATGCTTGATATAATAGACTTGCTCGTAAATTCTTGGGTCTGCAATTTTAAATTGGCTGTATTCAGAACACGGTGTTGCGTCACTCATGTGAGGTATTACACCATAACATTTTGTATATGTGTGACGCTAGAAGTACCATTTGAACAAAATGGATCTTTTATTGTTCAGTCAAGACATCTGAGCACTTATATTAGTCCCTTTAGATATTTTACGAGGGTGGCTGAAAATTAAGTCTAGCTGTGAAGCACCCGTACAAAGTCAATGGTTTCCATTTATTTCTCTACATAGTCCCCTTCCAGGTTTACACACTTTTGCCAGAGATGCTGCAAGACTTGGATGCCGGTCAAGAAGAAATTGTCTTCAGCCAACCTAAAAAGGGTCTTTCACAGCGGAAATGACGTCATCATCACTAGGAAAATGGCGACCGACCGGTTCCTTTTTTCATTTTGGGAAATAGGTGGAAGTCTGCCGGGGAATATATCGGGGGAATGGGGGGGGGGGGGCGCGGTCATAAATGATTCGAAGCCACAAGTATGGACCGCTGACATGGCAACCACTGATATGTGAACAGAAGCATTATCTTGGTGGAACAGGACTCCTTTAGGGAGCATTCCCCATCGCTTAGCTTTCATAGCTTCACGCAACTGTCTCAGTAGGTCAGGATGCTATCTTCCATTGATAGTCTGGCCTTTTTCAAGATAGTCAATTGGCAGAATACCCTTGGAATCCCAAAAGACTAAGCCATCACCTTTCCAGCAGAAGGAACCTACTTGGCTTTTTAGGGGGGGGGGATGATCCCGGATGCTTCAATTGTTTAAACTGAATATTGGTTTCTAGTTCAAAGTGATGAATCCGGGTGTCATCCATGATTACAAATTGGGCCAACAAATCATCGGAATCTGCCGCAAAACGGCATAAATAAAATGAAGGACGCCAGGAATCTTACACATTTCTGATCCGCTGACAAGAGCTATGTCACCCATCTTGCAGAAACTTTTGTAATTGCCAACTCCTTGGTGATAATGTGATCAACCCTCTCATAAGAGATGTCCACAACACTGGCAATATGTCAAGTGGTCATTCGTCGATTAGCCATCACCATGTCATGCACCCGGGTAATGTTTTTCGAAATGGTTGCTGTTGAAGGACGTCATCGTCACTGCTCTCTGTCACGCTTGAATTCTTTAGCCCACTTCTTAACAGTGAAAAAGGAAGGGGCACCATCCCCGAAAGTGGAGACCATGTCGGCATGGTTCTGTGTTGGAGTTAGCCCTTTCAGCTGCAGGTACTTGGTGACTGCTCTATAGTCAGTTTTGTCCATTTCTGGTGGTGTCAATGGGCAGGTTCACAAAATGGTCTGGTACAAAGACAATAATCACACTACAGTTGCAGTTCTTATGTCTTTGATTCATTAAATGATTGTACTTGTTGGTGGCAAAAGTTTGTTTCAATCCGATTGAGATATCCCACTTACGCTTAGGACTTTTCAGCCAGCCCGCGTGTGTTCTCTCAAGACTCATGCGTGCACAAGATTTTCAGGAGCTCCTACTAGAATACCCAAATTCCGTTTAATTATATCACAATTCTCGATAATATTCCCAGCACATTGCCATCAGACTGCAGCCAACAAGCGTTAATTCTCGATAGGGTACATGTAACATTTGAAACTAAAATGCCTCATTAATATTATATGCGCTTTTATTTGCTTTAGCTGTACTTTTGCATACTTTAATCATATGTATGTCAGTGTTCCAATACCTGCAAAGGAACGATTACTTATATCTATGGCATTTAATAGAAGTATTGAGAAGGGCTTCTTCTTATTTAATATGTATGAAAAAATCCTTTACTTATATTTTGAATATATTGTGACGAAACAATTTTAATTATATCTTCCCTTTCATCCTATTTTTCAAATGATGTTAAAAATATTTTTATGAAGCCTAAAAAAGGGAGCCTAACGAAGATATGAAGTCATAACATGTATTTTATCTCAGCTGACTCGTTTGTTAGCTAAGCGTAAGGGATGTCTTTTATAAAACAATCCAAAACCACTGGGTCACTCACATCGAAATATGATATGACATTTCTGAGGGCCCCTAAAATTTAATTTGTACAACAACTAATGTTGTGATTTCATTTCTGTTTTTTATTGGTGGTCTCCATTGAGTTGGTTCAAATAGTTACGCTCCAATAATTTTAGGATTTTTAATGGATTTTTCCTTATTTTTGACATACTGAAACCATTTAGCCAATTGCTTCGAAATTACATAGTATATTTTGATACCCCTATACTTTAATGGTTCAACAAGTGGCGCTGGGTTTTTTTCATGGTGAATTAATTTTTGACTTCTCGTGTATGTAAGTACAGCTCCTTTAAAGGTGTTTGAATTTGGTATGAGTACTTAGTTTAATCAAGTGTGCTCATGTGTTAAGGATGTTTTAATTACTCAGTGGTCGTTGAATCAAAAAACACGAAAACAAAGCAGCAGAAAAAACTGACCGTAACTTACACTTAGAGCTGCTGACATCAACGAGAACTTACTTATGGTAAGACAATGTATGTCAGCTGAGCACAGGCTGCTAACACAGACTACTGGTTTAAGTTCGGTGTAAGTAAGTAAGTAAGTAAAAGTCACAACACAATTTCGTTACCTTTAATACCTTTTAGGGCTAAGTTCTAGTGAACAAAAGACAGGAATTGTTTTACAACAGTGACTACCTAGTTGTTTATACGTTTGATTATAAAAATGAGACATACAAACATGCGGAGTGTTCTCGTGTGTCTAAGTTCAACTGGAACTTGCGATGTTTCCCTGTTAATTTTGTCTGTTTGGTAAGCTCTGGTAAATAGGATACATGAATGCTGACTTGCATTTTCGAAACTACCAAATTACTACTACCGAAGCCAAGAAGTTTAGATTCATAGCCATAAAACACCACTCTGTTACAAAATTTAATATTTTTTAAAGACAGGCAGTCTGCTGGTGTACTATTCACTGTCTCACCGGAACTTCACTTTGTATGCGGCACTTTATATTTTAAGTAAAAAAAAACATTGGTTCTAGAATGCCCATTGTTCAAACGTAATTGCATGTGATATGATGTACTTTGGGGGATATCTACATCTAATTTTGAAATATTACAGGTGACCCGAAGGCCCAGCCGTACACGTTGCTCCAGGCAAAAGCCTTGGCTTGTACTGCCATCGACGTTATGAGAGAACCAGGAATAATGCAGAAAATGAAAAATGACCTGGCAGAAGTCACTTCACTGCAAAACACAACTTGAAGAATTTCGAATTGTAGCGTAAAAATGGGTTGTTATGGTTCCTTATGATAACAAATTGTTGAGGGAAGGTAAACAAGTGTTGTGGAGCTATTTGGTTCACAGAAAGAGTGGAAGCATGTCAGGATTTTTCAAATTCCGGATATCCACCTGAAAACTCTGAACATTTTTCAACAATGTTTCTTGTTTTCGAAATTTCACAGCGTACCAGCCTACAGCTCGTTTTTCCCAAAATCGCTGTGCCAAATTAATGATAAAGCCAACACAGGCTAGTGAGCATGTATGGAAGTGCACAGATGCAAAAATTTGTGCAGTTGTATGAGAAACGTTTCACTGAATGTCATTTTGAATGGCGTCTAATGTGCCATGCGACTCTGGGGTTGTTTGATTGTGAGTGATTTGCAATTCAATAAAATTATGATTAAGGTACGTCTGTAAAAGTTCAGGTTTATCATATAAATTGAAATTTCCTAATATCACGCCGCATACCTTGGACTGGTACTTGTTGAATGCAATTTCTTGCAAATCAATGCACATCCGTAAAATTATATTGCCCAGCGTTTCGTTTAAAGATTTGACCCCAACACAGAATTTCTGAACTTCATTTACCCAAATTTGTCCTGAATTAAATTCAACTTCTATGTATAGTAAATAAATACGAACTTTTACCAACTCTTCTAAGGAAAGCAATGCAATATAACCCCTGTTACATTACAGGATGTGGGAAAAAACAAGACCTCACGAATCTTGCATTAAGAGGGACGTTGCTATATAATAAAGAGTTCATCTAACAGCAAGGTTTGTATTTGTTTTTTTCCTTCAATTCACATTTATTTTTTTCATTTCCATATATTTTAGCAAAAAAATCCCCCACAACAAAAACGAGCACAAACTTCGTACCAAATAGTATAAATGTCAATATCCTCCCAATGTCCATATGTGTTCCGCCCATTTGTGTGTGTGCACAAGGTCAGTTTTACACATCAAAGTAGCTTTCAGCTGATGCTGGTTTTAAATGATAAAACCAAAGTTAACTGAGGCTGGCTAAAAATGCACAGGGTAAAACAAAGGGACGGAAATGTTAAAAGGCAGCACAAATACACACAGAACAAACAACACTGACACAGCGACCACAAACGGCCTACCACAAGTAAAAATACAACCAAAAGAATAAACAGGCAAAAAGCAAAAACAAAATGATGCAAGAAACAAACACCACAAAGCATACAAGCAAACAAAAAGAAAATGAAACATACAAGCAAAGACAGAAAGAATCAAATAGGGCATTGGCAAGCTGTGGTATATAAAAAGATAATATGTAGAATATATTAGTATATTATATACAACCATAAGTCTCGAAGAAATGCAAGCAAAGAAGCAATAAAATGAAAGGCGGACTGCAAAACATGAAAGCTGCATTGGTCCGACATCAAAAATACAAGTAATACGCTTCCCATTGATATTCTACGGAACGGAGACGTTTGATACAGGGTTGTCTTCGATGAGGACTTCCACTTAATCTGTCTCTCCTTTGTGCTTCCCGGTATTATCTGTACTTAGAAGGTCATATTTCTGGCTGGCTATAAGTTATGAGAAAGTGGTGACGAGCCCATATGTAGCAAATGTGCCTGAAACTGTTTAGACAGAGGTTTTATCTGTGCGCTTGCCTGTATTTAATCAAATGTCTGAACCAGTCGTGTGGCCTATTTTCAATGCAAATCTTGTCTTCTTGTTTCCTGTAAACTCACCTAAAAAGATAGATGTATTTTTAGTGTAAACGGTTGTTCACAAAGTTATCAGTCGCCAGTATATACCTATTTAGTACGGTAATTCTGATTTTCTTTCTGATCTACGAGGGATCGTTTTCTCAATGCAAAATATGTTTGAAATCTGTACATCCGTTGCCACAAGATTATTTTGTCTTAAGTCTTATATATCAAATGAAACCAAGCAACCAAACACCGATTTTTTAAAACAGGAATTTGTAGGCTGTATCTATGAATACAAATGACATGTGACTGAACAGTATAATGAGTACACTCCGATGCTAGGTCCTTACTTCAGTTTACCGGTCCTTCTAGTCTGTCCTTTATTTTATATTAGACGATCAGTATGTATACACACACACACACACACACACACACACATATATATATATATATATATATATATATATATATATAAAATTCTTGATTTCCATCAATTTCTTCATTAGAGAATTTTGTCACTGATTACTCGGATGAGCTTTGTTATGTAAAGGCTATTGTGTCGAACCTGTGCGCCAGCTTGTTAGGTTCTCCATGAATGATGCTCAAGTCCAAAGTTAATCATCACGTCTTTCACCATTTAAAAAAGCTCAAGGTAGCATTTTTAAGCAGGATGAGATGAAGTTGAAACACAGGAAATGTCATTTTTGAGAAGGAGGTGAAATTCCTCAGCTTCTGAATGTGGCATAGTGATTATCATGACAAGGTCAAAGCTGTTAATACCAGGCCACTGCTCCACTGTACCAAGAAAGTCAAATAATTCCTGGAAATAAGTCCAAAGCTTTATGGTCACAGCCCTGAATCTGCTTAGATACCCGGTGTTTTGTATCCGTTGACAGGTCCAAACAGTAAGTTTGCCAAAGAACAGACATGTCCTGAAGCTCTTGAGAAGCTGAAATTTCCACTTAATACTGCTCCAGATAGATTTTTTCATGAACAAAAGGGCAAATATTTCACATTGTGATACAGCAAGTACAGTGATTAGAGCTGAAAGTTCTACCACAGCACCAGCGCAGACAGCCAAAGCGTAGTCTAGACACTTGAGGGGACATCTATAGACTTTAATTTCTTCAATTGGTAGCGCTGCCATTTTTTACGAATTTTTGTCTGTTTTTGCTACTTTCGACTCCTCGAAACCTTTCTTTTTGATTGTTTTGAATACTTAGTGGAAATGTAGCTTGTGGGAAAGTTAGAAAAACCTGTTCACTAGCTGCTGATACTTTGGATCCCTCATTTTTAACTATTTTTAGTTCGAGTACTTGCCTGTTAATGCATGCAGCCCCTTTGATCAGTGTATATTGCAATGATAATTCGCATTTTCGATTCTATTTCCAAAACAGTCCACCAGATTCGCTTCAAATTACGCAGGGATATACCTTACATCGGTCCCTATCAGATTTTTTTCAACTGATTATGCTCCAGTGATCTTTTTATTTATTATATTTAGTTATTTTTGGGGGGAGGGGGCTAAAAAAACTGCTTTGAAATTTACAGGAACACTTCTGGAGACCCATAGACCCTAATTTTTTACAACAATTAGTGCAGCGATCTTTTTCGGGGTTTTTTTTGGGGGGGGGGAGGTGGCGGAAACCATATAGGAGAAATTAAGAAAAAGGCCTTTTCAAAAGTCGAATATTTCAAGATAAAAATCGAATAGACGAGATTTATCTTGCATATTCGACTTTGTTAGCAATTTAGCAAATGATTGAATACGTTGGATATTCAAGATAAAAGTCGAATAAACGAGGTTTATCTTGAATAGGCGACATTTTGGGCCATCTAGCAAAAAAATTAGGAAATCGGAAATTTAAGATAAAAGTCGAGTAACAAGTTTATCTTGCATAGTCAGTCGAATATAAGTCGAATAAACGACACTTTATGTTGATTATTCGACTTTTGAAACAAGTCTTTTTTGACTTCCCTATCTCGCGTCCGTATTTTTTTTGGGGGGGTCTGTTTTTTGGTTGTTTTTTGGTTGTCTTTTTTTTCTTCTTATTTTAAAGAATTTTTGTGCGGTTTCACTTTTCTTGACTTGTTCCAAACCGTAAGGTGTTTGGATGCTCTTTAAACTGATTGAGAATGTACCTGGACTGGCGCTGCACCAAAACTCTCTAATATATTGTGGTGCTTTCATTTTCTGATTTTTAGCAATTTATTAAAATTAGGAAAAACTGGTAAGGGAATGTGTACATGTTAGCAACGGTGCTGATGGTCTTAAACGAAGGTGACCTTGGCAGCATTCTGAAGTTCACAGGACCACTTTAGTTGTACTTTAATGTAAGGTTAGCTCAGCACAGGACTCTCACAGTCCTCTTATTATATTCTGGAAAACCTTTGAACAAAATTGGGCAGAGCGACGTGCATGATGGTTTTGGTTTTGTTCTTCTTGATACAAATTAAACAACGCCACACCACTGTTCTTTTCCAAGGTGAAGGTCAAAGAACTTGCCCTTGAAACAGGAACTTCGAAATGTAAAAGGTAATATATATTATATATATATATATATATATATATATATATATATATATATATATATATATATATATATATATATATATATATATAAGTGTGTGTGTGTGTGTGTGTGTGTGTGATGGCGTGTGCGCGTGTGTCTGTATGTGTGTGGTACATTAAAAATGTAGTCGGTTGTGTTGTAAGGTAGCAGCACTTCATCAGTATGCCTGGGCAATGGAGTATAGCTTAGTCCACATTTACACTCATTCAGCCAAGCAAGTCAACTGTAAGGTTTAAAGAAACCTGTCAGACAGGAGTTATTTGACAATCAAGTGTAAAGTTGCTGTCACAATAGCCAACTGGACACAATATATGTACATGTTCTGTCGAAATGCATTTTGCTCATTTGTGTTCTCGACTTGTGATTTTGCAAACTTGTTACAAGATGAATCTCCGCTCACTTGTATTTTAATCAATGGGCTATTTTTTGTCTGTGTTTATCGCCAGTTGTAAAGGACAATGAATGGGAAATGCAATTATTGTAGTTAAAGGTTGTTTCATTTATATATATATATATAAATATATATATATATATATATATATATATATATATATATATATATATATATATATATATATATATGTGTGTGTGTGTGTGTGTGTATATATATATATATATATTGATGAAACCCTTTACTGTTTAGTGAGATCTTTAATCATTTTATACAATGTTAACGCCTGGAAATATTAGACAGAAATGACCACATTAGCATTTTTCTACGAAAAAAAAAAAATTAAAAGGCAATCGGATTGCAGGATCCAAGCCCCTCTTGCCTCATTTATAGCCTTGCTAATCACAGGTCTCATTCTGGAATAACTGTAGTTAATACAGACAGGCCATCACCGTGACCCAGACACTTAACCTAGTGACCTGCCTTTATACATCACACACTCTTGTGTCCAGATACACAGGAGTGTAAAGTTTTGTGACTCTAAGTTGAAGGACAACAGAATTACCTAGTGACCTACTTTTGTTTCATGACACACCTTTATGTCAAGATATATATGTGTGTGAAGTTTCATGACACTAAATTAAATAGTAAAGGAATTACAGGCTAGATACGATTTTGCAAGGATATGTCACTGTGATCCAGATACTTGACCTAGTGATCTACTTTTGGCATACAACACACCTTTATGTGTAGATGCATCTGTGTGTAAAGTAGTATTAATCTAACTTGAAGGACAAGCGCATTATAGCCCTGACACGAAAAGCGGGCGCACGGCCACAAGGAAAAAGTGACTCCTTTTTTTCCCCTCCTCCGGTAGCAGGAGGGCATAAATATTGAAGATTCCATTCGAATTAAGGCTTGTCCCGATCTTGTAATATTAGCTCCCAGCGATCTCTGACACCACAAACAATCGAAACGCTATATTTGAGAAAATTACAAATTAAGTGACCCTGTGTTCACTGAGGTCGCCTCTTTCCCAACTTTTCAGGTGGCCGTTTTATGTGGTTAGTGTCAGTGGCCTGTGGTAATTAACACCTCCAATAGTCATAATAGTTCAAGAGATTTATTACCACATGCACGCAGTCCAGGGATGTGCCGTGGACATATGCAATAAGCATGGGCTTGTGTTACAAACCACCTCTGGCGACATGTTTCATGTGTGTCATCACTTATACATCTCATGTATCGTAAATGAATGTGTGACAGCAGGTCAAAAAAAAAAAAAAAAAAAAAAAAAAAAAAAAAAGGCTTTCGTCGCTTTATGTCAACGTACACTTTCCAATGTGTCTTATCTCGATGCACGACCCGTAACTACTTTTGAAAAGCAGGGTACAGGTTGACAACGGTACATATGAGGGGCACGACTCTGTATATGCAACAAGTTAAACTATCTAATTGAGATTTCATACTGATGTGGACAGATATATTCTCATAACACCTCTCAGATCGATTAAGTTTCGGAAGGATTGCTAGGATTGCTGTCAAGCAGGAAAAATGTCTTGCATGAAATGTTTAGCATTAAGTTAGTAAAGATTTTATTGACAAAAAAATGGATGTGTGCACTGACCTATTTGTCACACAATGCATACATGTCACAGTAAAGGATTCACAAAGGTGAAAGTTACATTTGTACTTTCAAGGTTACAGATTACCATACTACCTAGCTTATATCCAATAAAAAAATTACGCATTTGCTCAAAAGAAATGAGTAGATTTATAAGAAACCACCATCATGGGTGGCTGGTGTAGTATTGTGTCCAGTGTATTCTGGTGCTAAAACCTAGTAACAAAATGCGAAAAAAAAGCTCTCAAGCTGGCCAGCACCCGTTTTAATCTATATTATAATAGGGTCACTAGCACCAGAAAGTTATTGAACTCCTTTGCCTATATGCAACAGTGAGCGTATTGACAAAACCCATTACAGGTGGCTGACTTAGTATACTCCAGACTAAATCGTGCTGAAACAATCTACTTTACTAGAAAGGAAATGTGTATACAGCAAAACAGACTATTTACAAGATACATAATAGATACATAATCTTTATTTAGAGTCCGTCTTACAACATAAAATATAAGCTGCAGTTAACTCTTGTCAGCGACATAAATAAATAAGTACAAAGTTTTTAGATAAAACGAAACAATGAGAGGATATAACATATCTATATATATATATATATATATATATATATATATATATATATATATATATATATATATATATATATATATATATTACAAGATACATAATAGATACATAATCTTTATTTAGAGTCCGTCTTACAACATAAAATATAAGCTGCAGTTAACTCTTGTCAGCGACATAAATAAATAAGTACAAAGTTTTTAGATAAAACGAAACAATGAGAGGATATAACATATATATATATATATATATATATATATATATATATATATATATATATATATATATAACAAGATACATAATAGATACATAATCTTTATTTAGATTCCGTCTTACAACATCAAATATAAGCTGCAGTTAACTCTTGTCAGCGACATAAATAAATAAGTACAAAGTTTTTAGATAAAAGGAAACAATGAGAGGATATAACATATCTATTTATCTATATATATATATATACATATATATATATATATATATGTATATATATGTATATATATATATATATATATATATATATATATATATATATATATATTATATATATATATATATATATATATATATATCCCCCTTTGACACGGGGGCACCATGGATCGGGGTAAGTCCGAGATACGTCCGTCACAGCTTAGAAGTCCTGTGGACAAAGTAAAATCAAACCATGTTAAAAACGGTGTGCAATCATAGCTATATACAGTATAATATTATTCGTTTTATGTACAAAGTTTGGGTGTTAAGGAGAGTCCTCTTCTGACTGCCTCCTGTACTGCCAAGTACAGGAGGCAGTCAACAAGATAGTTTTTGATCACGTGGTCATACGGATCACCAACATATTTCCCAAAATCGCATGAATGTTCCCCCAAGGACCAGCATATTGTGGTGCATGTAGAAGCTGCAGAAACGTTGTCAAACATGTTCAGACATTAATTTTTTACATTCGTTTTCTAGGCTATTTTAGAATTTTGCTCTGATGTCATTCAGTACAGGGCACAAGAATATGAAATGGGCCAAATCTTCTTTGTTTTCCTTGCAGAATTTACATAGACCATCGGATAAGCCCCATCTCTCCTTATCCTCTCACAGCCCAAGGGATCCTGTACGTGCTTGAAACTAAAGTCGAGAGCCAGCAAAATTATGAACCTTGAATAAATAACTTTCACCAAAAATAGACTCCTTAAATATCTGAAACCATCTTAATGATTTTTCTCATCAATTTCATTGAAAAATATTTTGTATGCCTCCAAAGATATCTTTGAAAAGTAATGTAGCCAGTCAGGATTTAGCGAATGAAAAGCGCGGTCCATGGCTACATTGTTAAATATTTTCTTTATTTCCTTCGCGTATGGCCACGCTTTCGCCTGTTGCTGGCTACTGCTGTCTGCCTCCAGCAATATATCAAATATTTGTTTACAGAGACGAGTGTTTGGCGAGTCAAATTTCATCCTATGAAAGTACTTTATCCTTATCTTTTCCAATATCGTGTTTATCAGTAACCAACCTAGCTCGGCAATTTGTGGCTACTGCTGCTGATGAAGAGTGGACCTGAAGGATTGCCTTAGCCATTGAATACTGTATTGATCTTAGTGTGACCTCCGACTCTTTGGTGTTGCATAACCATAAAGCACTGCCGTGAGTAAGGGAGGGAAGAATTATGGTCCTCCATATACTGTTTCCAAAAGTTACCCGATTTACATTTTCATGATACGATAAGACACTGGAAAGATATCCTCGTAGTCGGGATGCTTTTGGTTTTACAGAATTCTTTTCATGTGCAAAATCTGATATGGAATTTCAAATGGTTACTCCTAAATATTTATACGTTTTGCATTCCGAAATTTCCAGATTGCCCAACATCCATCTCTTATTGCAGTTAAACCGTTTCCCAATTACCATTACTTTCGATTTTTCACAATTAAATTTCATGCCTCATTTTTCCACAAATATATGTGCAAGATTAAGCATTCTTGAAAGTTGTCTTTTGCTTTCCGCTATCAAAACAATTTTGTCCGCATATAGTAAGCAAGGTATATGGGAACTGCCTTGAAGTACTCCGAGATTCCTTTCCTGGAGCATATCAATGAGGTCTAACATCACAATAGAGAAAAGCGTAGGAGAGAGGATACAGCCTTGTTTGACTCCATTAAATATCTCAAACCAAGAGCTTTCAAAATCGCCAAAGATTACTTTCACCTTTTTCATAGAGTCTTCTTGTCATACGCCATGCTTTATCTTGAACTCCTTTTGGCCAAAGTAAGGTTAAAAGGTTATTTCTGTTGACAGTATCGAAATCTTTCGATATGTCTAAAAAGGATAACCAGGTTTTCAATTTCTTATTTTTCCTTAAATTACATATTCCTTTAAGCCAAATACTTGATCCTCTAGTCTCATATGCTTCCTGTAAGCTCTATGTAGCTCACCGGAAATACCTTCTTTCTCAAAATACTTCATGAATTGACATTCCATTACTGACACAAACACTTTATAGAGGTTAGAAGTCACCATAATGCCTCGATAATTTGACAACATTCCCTTAGAACCTTCTTTATGGATGGGAGTAATAAAACCCTGGAACCATTTGTTCCGGATATCGCTCCTATAGTTTACAATGGTTTAAAAAAAGTCTATCAGTGCGACGATTAAAGAAGGCCCCTTTGTTTTGAAAATTCATTGGGAATCTGTTCTACGCCACACGCCTTTCTATTTTTTTAATTTGCAGATCACACAGGAAATATTTTCGAAATCTATATCAATATTGTTTAAACCTGAAGTACCTCCAGTATGATTCATAAGATTACACGCCTCTTTCTCCAGTGCTTCAGTCTCTTGTTGTTTGGCTTTACTGCACCCCAATGTTTGCCAGAAAGAACCCAGTACCTTATATATTTCTTTGGGGGTCACCAATAGTTCGAGTATTGTCAGCAGGGTCTATAATTCTGAGTGGAAAATCATCGTTTTGGTTGAGACGTCTAACCATACGCCAATATGCTTTCGAATTTGTTGAACTTTTACCGGACCAATATCATTAAGCGGACACAGTGTTGACTCCAGATGAACCACAGTGTATACTGGTGCCAATATGCAGACACTGATAGTATTAATTTTAGCTGAAAGCATACATTTTTTTCCACAATCAAGCCAAAATCTGCCTTTCTGGTAGCAAAATTGTTTAAAATACAGCCCCTGTCATTCCTAGGTGTCATATTTTATTTGCACTCTGCAATACGGGTACATATACCTTAGGACAGGCATAATTACCCCCGTGCAACCTTAAGAGTGCAAAAAAGTTTAAAACCTGAAGATTTTTCTACCCAGAAAAATGAAAATCGTGTTTCTCTATATAAGCCAAGTACAAAAAAAAACTATAACACATGTAAATTTTTCATGCTAGGGGTGAAAATGACGTTTTGGATCAGTCTATCAGTTTACAAAAATGACAAAATTTTAGGCCCAGGTTGCTGGGTGTGACAGCAAAAAAATTTCTAATTCATGCCCATGCAAAAAATATGTTCATACTATTGGAAATGGTGTCTGTTTCAATAAAAATGCTAGCTGTAGTTTGTAATCCATAGCATGATGAATTCTTACTTTGACTGGCCTCACCTTCCCTGTTCGCCAGTGCGCCCAATGGGCGGACATAGTAAGACCAGTCCCGGAGACTGAGGAAACGGGATAATGGGCATTTCCAGTCTGGTAAGCCTGCTGACACAGTGTGTCAATGACCAGTGTGTCAATGACCACACTTCCAAGCCATGGAGCCTGTATTAGGATTTGGACCTATGCGTGCATTAAATACCAACCTGTGCCAAATACACATTACCACAAAGCTGTCATTGGGTGTATTTTGTATAAAATTGCACTTATCTAATTGTTCATGCTGTAAAAAAAAATTATGACTTTGCCTTTATCTGTATTCATAGTTAGCATTTTAATAACCTACAAGTGACAGCAGTACCTAAATATGGTCCTACCTGTTACTGTGTTGCCTGCCTTTTCGTGGCTTGTGGTTTCATCCCAGTAATTCAACCTGTGAAAACATAACAAACAGAGCTACCACCGTGCAGGTCGTTACATGGATTACAAACTAACATGTATTATACACCAAAATGTTTCTTACAATTTTTTACATCAAATAAATACCAGAAAATATGGGCATGAATGCGGAATTTTTCAGCAAATTGCCATGGCAACCTGCTCTGCATAGTACTACTTGCAATATCATTGAGAGGACACAGTGTTGACTCCAGCTGAACCACTGTGTATACAGGTGCCAGTATACATAACTTGATAACATTCATTTGAGCTCAAAGCATACACTCTTTCCCGCATCAAGCCAAAACCTGCCTTTCTGGTAGCAAACTTTTTGAAAATACAGTCCCTGGCATTCCCAGGTGCCAGTATACATACCTTGATAACATTCATTTGAGCTCAAAGCATACACTCTTTTCCAGCATCAAGCCAAAACCTGCCTTTCTGGTAGCAAACTTTTTGAAAATACAGTCCCTGGCATTCCCAGGTGTCATATTTTATTTGCACTCTCCAATCATGTTACCTCAGCACGGGCATAATTACCCCCGTGGAACCTTAATGTGGGAAATTCGGTATGATAACGAGAATGTTAAGATGTGTTAATAAATTCAATATTGCGATGACCAATGGGGAGAAAATAACAAATGGGTCAATGCTTGAAAACATAATTCGGAAAAAATCCTGGACCAAAAGGAGTATTTCTTCAGGTCACATGATCTTACGAAATAACAAGGCAGCTACAGCAAAGAACTTCGTGGCTCAGCTGGAGAATGGGCAAAAGGCAGCTAACGAAATAAACATATTATGATCTGAATTGAGTTGGCTCCAATGTAAGTTAAAAAAAAAGAAAGGAGAAAGAAAACAAGTTGTACAGTTTGTGATACGATTATGAAAATCTGACAAGTAATACAAGTAATTAACGGAAAATTACGTAGTGTACACATGGAAACTTAAATTACGTCAATTTGTGGTCAGGAACCCATTTCACTCACACCTTTATATTCCTTGCTTCAAATCTTACAAGCATCACAGACAGCATGAAAGAAAGAAGACTCTAGTTCAAAACTGTTCTGGAAAGAAAGAAAGAAAGAAAGAAAGAAAGAAAGAAAGCACACACACACACACACACACACACACACACACACATATATATATATATATATATATATATATATATATATATATATATATATATATATATATATATATATATATACATATATGTATATATTGCACCAACGGGTCATCTTTGACGCAACTTTGTTTAATTTTGGATTTTTTCTATTGAAGGTTTATTCAATTTAATTTAAGGTTAGATGTTTAGGCGAAAAGTAAAGAGATTTTAAGATATATATATATATATATATATATATGTATATATATATATATATATATATATATATATATATATATATATATATATATATATATATTTACATACGGATGTAAAAATGAGTGAAAAAGTATTGGACTTTGTCAAATTTCTCACTATTTTGATCAATAACAAACTATGCAGAGAAATCATATTGAATGTATCGATTCTTCATAGGTTATTGGAAATAATTCAGAAGTCAGAGGCACTTTCGTTGATTTGCGTTATACAATTGGTTATCCGTACATAATTAATTTTTAAATAACATGCTGATCAACATAATTAAAATCCAAGTGTTTAAGAGAGAGCTTGGAAAAGAAACATATTCGGATTATGTGAGACTGATTGCATTGTTCGTACTTCTGAAATTGAATTACGTGGGTATGTTTCACGTTCCTCAATTTTGCAACATAAATTATTCCTCATTGATTTTAACCTAAGCATTTCTGTATGTACCGCACCCAGACTGTCACAAATAAGGCGGCACACTTTAAATCCCTCCGATGCTCATCACATGGGACAGCAAAAAACGCATTTATCTACGCATGCTCTTATCTTATCACCAAACTGTGTCAATTGGATTATATATTTCGCAGAACACACCAATACTAAACTCCAGATATATATATATATATATATATATATATATATATATATATATATATATATATATATATATATATATATATATATATATATATATATATACATGTATATATATGTATATATATATATGTATATATATATATGTGTGTGTGTTGTACTGTCTTTGTATTAGCATATCATCGAACTGTGGCACATCGATACTGAACTGTGGTGTGTGTATTGTACTATATATGTATTAGGATATATTTAGGTGCCTATGTGCACTGACATTAATTGCACATCTGTATGGCATATAGGTCAGAACCGGCCTTACTCTGATGACATCGAAACCTTTACTTAAGTACCTACTACACAGAGCGATTCAAAATGGTAATTTTCGTAAAAGAACGACAGACAGCTGCTTGTGGGACGAGGGTATGGTAAGTGTCCAGTGACATAAGGTACAAAGTTTAGCTAGCTCATGCTTGTTCTTTCTGCACTCATCACTTTTGAAAACATCTACAAAAACTCTGTATATGTCAGTGACCCGATATTGTCCTATATTATTGTCGAACCAAAATTAGAACGGCGTTTCTGATGCCAGTGTTCCAATGGAATTTTGCTGTATTCATATTTTTGGTTTCACAAAAGATATAGTAATCATATGACCCTCCTCCGACGACCCCCCCCCCCCAAAAAAAAAATGGTTTCGTGTGTACTTTGCCAATTTTTACACATGAGGTTGAATATTTTAGAGCAAGTGATTATTTCCTCAGTTCTCTCAACACAGCATTATTTGTAAACTTTTGTGGTCTAAGGAATGAAATAAAAAGATCAACCTTCTCAAGAGAGGAGAGCAGACAATTGTGTACAGCGTTATGTGACAAAATTAAACACGTATTTTTAGATATATGGTCTACAAAGGTCACATGAATACAAGAGAATAGGGGCACTAATGAGTGGAACAACCATAATAGTATTTATACACTTATCGACGTGTTAAAGATAGTCCTTTTTAATCTGCCTGTACTTTCATCGATTTATCAGCTCGGCGGACTTGTCAGTCAGCCTAGTCCATCCGTCGTTCGTCCCTCCTCTGTCCACAATTATACATTCAACCTCTCCAAAATCGTCATCAAGATTGTTCAGCAACTTGTGTATAAATGAGGCTTGTGACAGGGTCCATTCAAACAGATTTGCCCATTATGTGGTAATACTCCAGATGCTTGATGATGATGATGATCATCATCATCATCATCATCATCATCATCATCATCATCTTGGGTACTTGTCGGGTAATGCGTAAAATCTTTTTGATGACTATGCAGGTCATTGGAGATTTCAAAGGCGATTCACATTTTCGACTTCTTCAAAAAACCGTCAACCAGATTCACTTCAAACGTGCAAACTCCTTACCAATCCTAAAATCAACTTTCGAAGCCACTTGTGACGCCAAAATGTATTTTCTGACCATAAGATTAAATCATCGGCATATGATAGACAACTGTAGCTGTATTCACCAAAAATTTAGTTTGATCCTGAACTTGATCCTAAAATTATAACTGGTACCATTCTGGTCCTGAATCACTAGCTTAATTCTTGACCTAATATTTGAACAAAACTTGAAAGATGAACCAACCTATCTCCTTGGCCATAATATGAACTTCGAGATTAACATTTCCATTTTATAAAATTGATCAAACTTTGATCCAGTGCTTTACCTGTAAATCTGGATCAAATTAGGATTCAGCAATAATCCTGAAATATTAAGCTTGCTTTTTGCACAATGGCCATGAAACATAGATCGGTTAATTCTAGAATTCATAATATTTTATTGTACCCAGGATAATGTAATTCGGGATCCAACTAGTAGATTGTAATTTTGATCCTTAATTTGGTGTCAGATTAAAATTCTTTGTGAAATATGGCCAGTGAGGGTATAATTACATAAAAGGATAGAATGACATTCGGGATTGATAATTTCTGGACGGTCATCAATACAGATGTTAAAGAGTTTTTGATAAACCCTTTTTTTCTGAGCAACTTGATATACGGGATTTAAAATGGGTCGATAGATGCTTTGGTCAGATTCAATAAAGCTGCCTTATGACGTTGGCTGAGGTCAAAGTTATACTTGGGCCTTTAGGGACGTGTAAGAGGACTAGATAGCCCAGGAGCTACAAGACACGCTTGTACATAAAGTGACGCCCGAAGGAAAACAAAAAATACTGTGACATCAAAGAGTAATAGAATGAGTAATACGAAAGTTGGGTATACTAATGCAGGTAAGAGAAAAGGGTATATAACAGAAATAAGTGAGGAAATGGAAAGTGAGAGAATAGACATAAAAGCCTTGGTGGAGACATAGATTAGGAATTAAGCAATAAGGGAAGTATTAGTTTACAGGTAAGGGTAGAGACAATGGTCAAATGAAGCAAGGGGGAGGGTTTTTTTCACGACGGAAGGAATAAAGTAGCATCAGTTCCCCAAAACAAAGTGAGGGGGGATCAGTGAAGTGAAAATACAGTCAAATGGAAACAGAGTAGCCATAAGTGTGGTGTATGTGGGGCGTGAGGGTCTGCCCAACGAATGGTATGATCAGATATATGATTAAAAGATTAATATTAATATAAACTTTACTTTCATCAGTACGATGACAAGCTCAAACCAATATCAAACATCTGTATGATAATGAGTGTATATGAAATACAACTGTATACATTGTGCTTATCTGGTGGATAAAACTATGCCTATACATGAAAATATCGTAGCAAAAATTTTTTTTTAAAAAAAATATATTTTATATACTTTTATTCTTCTTACGTAAATCATAATGTTTCTCTTTACGACTTTCTATCAGATTAGACAAGTATTTTGGACATTTATTTGTTAAAATTTTGTACACTTCTAAGGCGATCTGCCTTTGTCTCATAAGCTGGAGGCTTACAGACCTGTCCCTTGCTAAAAGTTCGTCATAGTCACCAGTAAAATCACGGTACACTTGCTGAAGCGCCCTATAATTGAGCCGTTCTAGTTTCTGGGTGTTTTCCGCACTGCAAAAGTGCCGTATGATGGGGCAGAAACTGACAGTATAGGGTTTGCAACTAGGGATTTGCAACAGCAATGGTTTAGGATTTTAGTTACTGGTGATGTCAATGGGCACATAGGAAATAGGTAAAATAGGATAGAGGGAGAAGATCGAGATATCAGCAGTAGAAAATGGAAACAGACTTCTTAACTTCACCAGGGAGTATGGGCTCATAATAGCCAACAGGAATGCACAATGCCAAGCAAGTGGTAAGATATACAAAACTATAGCTAGTGTACAATAAACTTTTTTTTCAGAGGACACGTTGACCTAAGATAGAGAAAGAAATCTTGATATAGGTATCAACCACAAGTTAGAGTTCATCCTGACTGACATGCAGGCATGTAGGGGGGGGGGGGCGGACAGAAGTCTAAATGGGTGTGGTATATACACATGGAAACAGCCGGGGGGGGGGGGGGTATATTAGGAAGGCCTACAAATAAATCGCAAGAATGGATGAATGAATGGGGAGCAGCGGGCGAGTGAATGATGTTAACAGTAGAAGAATATGTACGTTACCCAGGACACAATTGTTAGAAAGACAATCCTAGTTGAGAACCGGGGTATAGATTAGACCACGAGCGTGAGGGTATGATAAAAGAAAATAATTTGTTTTTTCTCAAAAGAATGCGCACAGTATTTATTTTCAGCACCCCTCCCTCCCTTTAGAAGAATACTTTCCTGCCTTAAAAATGTTGAAATCCCAGGGCATTTAACAGCGGGGGCATCAAATTCATGACAAAGGTGGTCATTTCTTTGTATAGGCCTATGTGACGTCAAATCTTATTTGCAATAAGCTCCTCCAAAAGTATTTTTTGGGGGATGGGTGGGTGTTTGTTTGTTTTGTTTTTGTATTTGTGTATTTTGCTTTTTTTTGGGGGGGGGGTTTGTTTGTTTGTTTTTGTTTTTTTTTTTTTTTGTTTTTGGGTTTTTTTTTGTTTTTTGTTTTGTTGTTTGTTTTTTTTTTTTGATTTTTTTTTTTTTTTTTTTTTTTTGGTGTTCAATGTCCAGTGACAAATGTCCAACTTTTTTAGTTCACCCAGTCATCAATTTTGGCATTAATAAATGTGTAAAATTACCCATGTTCCCAGGAAGCTATGTGTAGGTTTCTGGAAATGATGAAAACGATGAAAATGATACATCCATGACCCTATCACCTAAATTTAAAATGTATTCTATTTTGGAAGGTTCCAGCTCCTACCTCTGCGAGATTTACCGTTAAATATATCCAGCGGCAAGATTTTGTGTTTTGTTCGTAAGTTGCTTTGGGCACAAAAAATAAACCATATCCCGAAACACTTAAAAAGTCGATATGACTTTACATATCATTTTTTACATCCCCGCGAGTAACTTCGTAATAGAAAGTTCTCGAGCGCACTCTTGCGCAAGAGTTTTTCTACACGTCAGGCTTGCGCTACGAGATTCAAACTGGCGCCCCGAAAATCCCGCGAGAATTACCTTTTGCGCATGTGTAGTTTGCTATTTTTACTAAATTAAGAATAGGATGGAATAGAAAACCTTTGTGCGTGCATATTTTGATATTTTCAATGAAATATAGAATAAACTGCAATGGAAAACTCTTGCCAATTTACAGTTTTCTATTACCATGGCCGGTTCCTGTCGAATGCATGAAGCGATTGCCATCTCCAAAATAGATTGGAATGGCGGACAGCTGTCACCGCACTGAATTAGCGAACCCAAATTCGTGTTGTTTGAGCGCAGTCTTGTACGAAGGTTATTCTACACTTTGACTTGCGCAAGCTTAGTTCATAATTAGGGCAAAACTGTGGGACAAATGGAATGGAATAAACTCTTACTTAAGATAAAAAAAAGGGAACTGGAATGGAATTACGCTTCCCAAACCAATAACCATTCATCTGCTTAGTTAACAAGACATGTTTGTAAAACATAGATGCCCCCTACCGTCATTATGTCCGCCCTCATTACCCTGTTGATAGTACTAGATGGGGCACTCATGACCTTGGGAAGTTGATGCAGAAACCAAAATCACTAAAGTGGCCATGTGACCTGGGATATTAGGTCATAGTCACCCATGGAAGCTGATCTAGCCCTAAGAGAAGTCTATAAACATCTACCAAATAAAGATCTGGCTCAAAAAATGC
This sequence comes from Hermodice carunculata, assembly GCA_964020975.1. Classification (NCBI taxonomy): domain Eukaryota; kingdom Metazoa; phylum Annelida; class Polychaeta; order Eunicida; family Amphinomidae; genus Hermodice; species Hermodice carunculata. Next base: position 51,384,016 of record OZ026619.1, read on the forward strand.
TGCAGTTATTAAGCAGAAACCAAAATCAGTAATATGGCTCTGTGACCTTGGGAATTGACTGAAGGTCACCCATTTCAAAACTTGACCTAGCTCTTATAAAAGGCTATATTCCTGTGCAATATAAAAGCCCTAGGTCAGAAACGTCGATAGTTATCATGCAAAAACCAAGTTCACTAATAGAACTCTAGGTGATGACCTTTGGAATTAGGTCAAGGTTATTTATCTTCTAACTGACCAAGCCCTAATTAAGGATTATCACCATATGCAATATTGAAATCATAATTTCAATTCTGAGTTACCATGAAGGAACCAAATTCACCCAAGTAACCTCGTAACCTTTGAATTTAGTTGAATTTAGGCCAAGGTCACCCATCTTTAAACTTGAGCTAACACTGGATAAGGACTTTAATCATGTGCAATATGCATGTCCTATCATAAGAAATTTTCTAGTTATCATGCGGAAATCAAAACTTAAAATAGTACCTCCATGACCTTCGAAATAGGGGTCAATTTCAACTCAACCACGTTCATACTTCACCTGGCCCTTATATAAGGGCACCATCAAAGTCCTGTCTCAAAAAGTTCAGTTATATGGTGCAGAAACCATAGTCTCTATACCGACTGACCAACCAACCTGGTGACCTTGGAAATTTGGTCAAGGTTATCCATCCTCTAAGCTGACCAAGCCCTAATTGAGGACTGTTACCATGTGCAGCATAGAAGTCATAACTTAAATTCTGAGTTGCAATGCAGAAACCAAGTTCACTAAATTGACTTTGTGACTTTTCAATTTAGGTCAAGGTCAGCCAACTTCAAACTTGACCTGGCCCTGGATTAGGGTATAATCTTGTACAATAGAATCATTTCAACTTTTCTAGTTATTGTGAAGAAACCAAAACTTACTACAGTACCTCCGTGACCATGGAAATAAAGTCAAGGTCATCCACTTTCACAGTTCATCTAGCCCTTACACTGGAATATATACCTGGTCACTATCAAATTCCTACCTTAAAATTTTTTGAGTTATGGTGTGGAAACCACAGTCTCTCTACTGAAAGACCGACCTACCGACATGAGCAAAGCTATATGTCCCGCCTTCTTCGAATGGGGCATAAAAATAAGGAGCAAGTAGAGGTATGGACATGTTGTTTGGATTTTTCTCCTATACATATTGAAGACAAAAGGAAGCAAACTTGATGCTGCACAGACGATTTTGGCGATATTTTTTTTTAAAGATATTGATAAGTAAGTACAGTGCCTAGACTAGAATACAAAGTAATCAACTTCGAAGTGAAACCCTAAATATCTACAATAAATAATTATTTTCTATTTGTACCATGTTTGCATATTGGGAGCCTTCTTACAAAAGCACTAGAAGATTAACCAGAGGGATGTGTGAACAGCTCCTGCTCGGCTGACCTAGAGATTCATCACACTTGGGGCTGCATGAACTTGGGATAGGATCAAGGTCACTCATGTACTGAGTTGGTGTGGCCTTTATGGAAGAACACTAACATGTGCAACATCAAGATCCCAGTTCAAGTAATTCTCAAGTTACAGCAGAGTAAGCTTCATGTATGTTGCACCGTGCCCTTAGAAATGAGATCAAGGTAACCCATGTACTGTCTAAGTGTGACCTTCATAGACCAAAATTGTCATGTGCAGCATTTAGGTCCTAACTCAAAACAGATCTTAAGTGATCACGTGGATAGTAAATTTTTTGCCAGTTGTTCTGTGACCTTGGGAATGGGGTAAAGGCCATTCGTCTACTGTCTAAGAGTAGCCCTTAAAGAGGACCATAATCATGTAAAACATCAAAGTTCAGGCTGAAATAATTCTCAAGTTATCATCTGTATAGTCAAATACACCTAAGTAGCCCTGTGACCTTGACAATAAGGCCAAGGTCACCTTAGTACTATGTAACTCCCGCTGTCATGCCCTCAAGTGCTCCTATGCAATTTTGAATCAATTGGCCAAGTGGTTTTGGAGAAGATTTTTTAAGATTTTGGTCAAAAAATGAAAAGAAACACACACACACACACACACACAAAACCAGAAATCACTGGAGCATGACCGTTTGAAGAAACTCACTACCCAGGGTACATTCCAATCAAGTTTGAGGTGAATCTGGACAGTGGTTTTGGAGAAGTCAAAATTGTGAATTCCCGTTGCAATCCCCAGTCAGCATGGTTATCAATATCAACTGTATGTATTAAACGGTACTAATGTATTAAACGCTTAGTACCCGAATTGAAAAATTTATTAAAAATCGAAGATTCACAATATTGTGAACAGCTTCGGTGGGCCCTTCAGCTTTTTCCAGTTTCAGTATCATCTGAGTTAGGGTTTTGGAGAATAGTTCGACCACAGTGAAAACACATTTTTTTGCATGAAAAATATTTGATCAATCACATAGCCACCTGTTAAACAAATTAACGTCTTGTGGTCCTCAGAGGTATCCCTAAGCAATTTCGAATTAATTGGGCAAGCACTTTCGGAGAATAAAAATTTTGTAAGATTTGTACAAAAAGATGAATAAAACAATCATGAAAAATTCAAAAATTCACTGGAGTGTGATCATTTGAACAAACTTGGTAGGGACTTACCCAAGGTACATCCCCGTCAAGTTTGAAGTGCATTTGGGCAGAGGTTCTGGAGAAGAAGTCGAAAATGTGTATTACTATTGCAATTCCCGTTCACTAAGTGATCAATAGCACTCTCTGCATTAACCGAGAAACACCAGAATTGAAAAATTCATTAAAAATCAGGGATTCACAGCAACCCAACCATGTGAACAACTTTGTCTCGCCCCTGTACAAGGAACATTTCCACCAAAGTTCAGCATAATCTGAGTGACGGCTTTGAAGAAGTAGAAAATAGCGAAAACATACTTTTTTTAACGTGAAAATTAGTTGAAAAATCACAGGGCCACCTGTTGAACCAATTATGTTCTCAGGGTCCTCAGAAGTCTCCCTAAGCAATTTCGAAGTAATTGGCCAAGCGATTTCGGAGATTTTTTTCAAGTTTTGGTCAAAAAGAACAAGAAAAAATTATAAAAGAAATCCAAAAACCACTGGCCTGTGACCATTTAAACAACTTGGTTGAGACCCACCCAAGGTACATTCCCACCCAGTTTGAGGTAAATGTGACCAGTGGTTTTGGATAGGAAGTTGAAAATATGAATTGTGAACGCATGCAGACGGACGACGGACGGACAGGCGACGGATGCCTGACTACCACATAACCTCAGCTGACCGAAAAATACTACGCCCCAGCTAGACAGGATTTTAGATCAAGGAGATGCTTTAAAAAGAAAAACAAATCGAAAAAATGGCCAATGCGCTAGAGCGTGTTTTTTTTTTTTTTTAACGCAAACCAGTGATATTTCACCAACGTGACCTAGTTCACTTCTCAGAGGTCACCTTCATATTTCCCGAGACTTTGTACCGTGCACTGTTCGGAAGTATGAGCTGAAGCAAGAGCTACACGTTAGTATTTTTCGTCGATTTCTAATGGGGGGAAAACGGGCCGAAACGAGTGACTAGAAGATAAAAGCTGCTGGTAAAGTCTCAGTGAAGACTTGTTTCATACTTGAAACTGTCTTTGAATGTATTCAGTGGAAGGTAGGTAAAATGGCATGAATTCGAAGAAAGTATAACTCAGTCGTCAGCCTCCAGCATGACTGGTCACAAGCAGTGGAGCCTGACGAGGAAAATGTTAGATCCCGGGAAAACACAACCGAAATAACACAATGCCATTCTTTGACATGCTGGACACACGTGGCTGATCGTGACAGGTTTCCTAAATCCTTCATAGAAACTATGCGAGCTTTATGTCCGACATGTGTCGTAATAAACATAGAAACAAAGGAAATCTATCCTCCACGTGGCGATTAAGGGCTGCTGCACTTATGCCACTTTCGTAAACTTCTATGTACAATTAGTATTTTTATTTTCAAAATTTATACCATGTTTAGTGCAGTTACTCAATTTGCGTAACAAGTCGCGATATTTCTGAAGTTATTTGATGATTAAAATCTTACCGGGAACAGCTTCATCTATCTGCTGAACATATTGCTGAAGAGAGGCAGGGTTGCTCGCGTACTGCTGAATCCTAAACTCAATGTGACCACAGTCGGGACAAAATGATTACGTGACACATTTTCATACTACTCGTCAGTAGGACGTTCGCATACGGAAAATTTATAATTCTTTAACTTCAGGGATGTAAACCTACTCGCAGATGCGGCGACTCTGCTATGATATAAATATAACAAATCAACAACTATAAATCAATGAGAAAAAGCAAAAAGCATTTTGAGAGTTTTTTAACACTTTATTTTTAACTCGTATGCATTGTGTGTACTCAGGTCTCCTACATTAAGGTTTCGTAGCCATAAGTGAAGCATTGTTGATTCAGTTTCTTCTCTATTTTCGTTCTATCCGTGGATGGTAATGTCATAATTTTAGAGCCGTCGATTATGAGCACCGAAGTGTAAGTGGTAGTGCGAACATAATGCAATGGTGGCGTAAACCGCGAGCATGAAGATTATATTTTCTTGATATTTGGTATGTCTGTAAAGATTCTTGTTCACACAGTTTTAATTCTTGTATGTATAATGTTATTTTAAACGTTTTTCATCATTGCCTTTTGGGGGGGCGTTGGGGTTGCCAAAATTATTCTGTCCCAAATAGATTCAGTCCGAAACTGCTATATTCACTTCAAGTTGGCTGTATGCCATGCCCATTCCCCAAGCTAAAAAAAATACAATACATTTGTTTATCAGATTGCTGTGTAACCATGACAGACAAGCTGAAGACAGCAGCCTGTGAGGCCATAGACAAGGCAGCAAAGGAGCTCCACCAGCTCAGTGACCAGATCTGGAATAAGCCTGAGCTCAATTTTGAGGAGCACCATGCTCATGAAGTTCTCACAAAGTTCTTAACTCACCACGGTTTTCCAGTAGAATCCAAATTTACTCTAGACACAGCTTTTCGTGCCACCTATGGCAGCGACACAGGTACCAATGTGGCCATTCTTTGTGAATACGATGCACTTCCAGAAATTGGGCATGCTTGTGGTCATAACCTCATCGCTGAAGTGGGCGTGGCAGCGGGCTTAGGAGTAAAAGCTGCATTAGATCAGAGCGGAGGCAACCTGGGAAAGGTGACTTGCTTTCAGTCATATCTATATCGATTAATTGAATTCTGGAGATTTATTGTTTGCTTTGCCAGTTCAAGCGATTGATTTCTCTACGTGTTCATGATTAGTTCCACATAAGAAAGTTTTTATGCTCACAACATGATGATAATGTGCATGTCTACATGGCTCTAGTAAATATATAAAGGAAAATCCAATATGTGATCGAATGAATCTACATCCCAATCTATCTATCGACTCTGATTGATCCTAATGATGTATTACATATATTTATGACGGTACTGGCTGAATTAACGGAAGTGCAAGTTGTATATTTACATGCAAAAAAACTTTCAACGTTTGACACAGTTATTTGATTACCTATTCCAAATCGATTTGAAGATCATTTAACATATAAAACCAAAGAATTGTGCTCGGTGGCCAAAGATCAAGTGGAAAGACCTCAATGCGAGAGTTTCTCAAGAATCTGTCTTAAGCCCACCACTTCCTCTTACTTATAACAGTATTATTACTGATATGCTGAAATAACTTGCTCATTTTTATGGGAACTCAGTGACTAGAACCCGGGAGATGGTCGAATCAAACCAATCATCACCAGGTACAGATTTTGAGTTGGCAATTCTCTACGTAGAGATTTTGTTTTTATTTCATTTTATTTTATTATTTTATTGAATTATTTTTGCTTTGCTGGTTTGTTTGTTTTTGTTGTTTTTCTGTTTTTTTTTTTGTTTTTTTGTTTTTTTGTTTTTGTTTTTTTTGTTTTTTTTTATCAGGGTGTTTTTGAGCCTTTGCAGGGAGTTCCTGCACGCTTTCTGCACAAACCTTTAAATAAATTCCCTGTAAAGAGTTTTTTTAATTCCCCGGAGGGAATTAAAACCTCTCTGTGTAGAATTAAAGACCCTGGGCACAGAATTAAAAATTCTGCAGAGATTTGCGTGCATAAACTCCCTGACAGAATTAAAAATTTGCCACAGAAAGCTTTGTGCATGTAAACACCTTGCAGGGAATTAAAACCTTTCTGTACAGAAAGAAGAAATCTGCAAGGAATTATTTATGCACATTTTCAGGTATGGTTGCCAGACGAAATATACCTAGCCATCTACATTATATTTTGGCTGAGCAAACTTGCAATAGAATTTACAATGACACATAATATGGGCATAATATTACACACCAGACCATTGACAACATTACATAATTATTTCCTCTCAACAATTTGGTATTGGAGTCAACAACCATTGCGACATTATTCCGAGCACATTGCAATATACTTTTTTTAATTATTTCAATAAACCTTCTAAAGCTGGTAGTGCCAGGCTTTATAATAATGGAACCATCAAACCTCCGACTCGGTGATATATGTCACACTTTGAATGAGTTTCAACTATGGAACAGCCATTTGTATAAACTCGGTGAAACTGAAACAGACGCTTTTTTAAATTGTGGCGAACTAGTTGGAGACGCACTACGCTATTTCTTTGTTTATCATAATTTAAATTCTGTATGGACTGACTTGCATGGGATAATTATCATACATGCTTCCTTCACTCTGAAAACTTCATTTTGGTTCAGACGAATGTTGAGTCTACTTTCCCAACAAAATCATAACATATAATGCAAAATATACTAATATGAAATTTTCAAATGAATCGGACCACCTAATAAGACATCTAGATTGTCAAAATTCCAAAATTCTGAGAGACCCCATGCGTCCCTTTTTCTCTGTCCTAAATTTCGGCCCATGTTATGAAATACAGGAGGTTGTTAATTGCTCATAGTGGTTATTTAATTTATTTTGCGACTATTTTTATATTATTTATACTACTATTGGACTTGATCATTTTGTGTGTACAATAAGAATTAATACGAGGCATGCATATTAATTTCCCGCCACAATTACATACTTGGTTGTCTTAGTAACCATCACTGGTAAATTTGTGGGCGGCGTGTGCAGCATTTGGGCGACAGACAGCCGTAAACAGCTGCAGAGAGCAGCAGCAAGCGGCATAAGGCGGCAGTCGGCTGTAGCCACCGGCACAGAACCTTTCGCCGCTGTCTGCCGCCCATCACCGCTGGCTGCCGCTCTGTACCAACAACTGCATCATGTAAGATGTAAAATTAGAACCCATGTGAATAGAAAGGAAAGGAAACTATGTGTATAGCCGTTCATTTAAGGGACATGACACTTCAGTTTAGCTTCATTCAGTCATATTAATCCGTTCGTTCATTAATATACTAACACAGCAGTTGGCTTTATTTCATTTACCCATGCCTGTCAGTTAAATTGCATTCAAATAAATCTTGCATTTAAACAAAATTCAGAGGCAAATAAAACTGTTATCACACATGTATTTATTGATTTAGAGCTGTATAGCTTTCATCATATATATATATATATAAATATATATATATATATATATATATATATATATATATATATATATATATATATATATATATATATATCACATCAGAACATGGACCTGTGCACATGCATTCATTGAATAAAAGGGAAGCATACATAATTGATACATGTATATGTAAACGAACTGATCAATGTGACTGAATGAAGCTTATCTGAAGTGCTATGTACAGTAAATGAGCGCCTGCACATCTGGTTTCCTTTCCTTTCTTTTCATCTGGATTCATATTTTCCATTTTATTTAATGCTGTTGTCAGAACAGAGGGGCCGCCAGTGCCAGATAGCGGTGGTGGGTACCATGCAGCGGCGAAAGTCTCTGTGCCGCTATTTGCCGCTGTCTTCTGCTCAGCTCGAGAAGTCTCCATTGGATTTCAGCACAGACAACGGCAGTCGGCGGGCCTGCCGCCGACCGACGAAATGCTGCATACGCCGCCCAAATAAATCACTAGTGCATAGTCTCGCCCTGCGACATACTGGCCACTGATTGTGCGGGAAGCGGGATATTATTAAGATTTTGGAAACAAAGAATACTTTGTACAGGCAGAGGGAAATTTATCCTTGTAACCAATTTAGGAAGCAGTAAATGAATTTGACTTTGGTATTTATAAACTTAAATTTCCAGACACCAGTTTTGTGACAAAGGGGTATCTGGCCCTCTATGTGACAGTGAAATGCCCGCGTGTCCTCCACAATTGACAGGCGTGAGACCGGCGCTTTGTGGCGGGAAATTAAAATGCATGTCTCGTATTGGGGGGGGGGGGGGGTGTTGACCTCATCCGTAGTCGGGATAGTGAAACATGTTTCACCTATTGACTCCAATGGGGCTGCAATTTATTTGTTGTAGTTAACGGTACTGGGAACTCCAGCTGAGGAGGGCGGAGGCGGGAAGCAATTGTTGATTGACGCAGGCGTCTTCAAGGACATTGATTTAGCTATGATGGCACATCCATACCCAAGTAACCGGTTTGGATATGAAAATGGAATTATGGCCATAGCTCCGTAAGGGCTCACAATCTAAAGCGCCGAATTGTTTGTTATTTACCAAGGGAGAGTTATACATCCCTCTTTACATTAACAGGGTACCGGGTCATCAGTCGTAATTAAGCCTATTTCAAAGAGAATACCGTCATATACACTCGCATTTTAGTCCAGGTAGGCCGAACTAGGCTCCTGTTGTCCAACGCAAACCCCTCAGTCCTTTGCGCCCCCCTGCCTGAGCCAACTCGATTTGTTCCCTCGGCATCTCGCCTAGTGTTTCAGTTTAGACGTTTTTGCCGCAAGATTTATCAAGTCTATACACCGATTCGACGTTTGTGCTGTAAAAGCTACAAATAGTACTGTAGAATTAGTGTAGGGACAGTGAAAGGTTCATTTCATCACCGCAAAAAACGCGTAAAGCATCACAGAACACGCCCGAAAAAACCGTAGGTACCTCAAAACACCCCAAAGGAGACCACTTAAAACATTACAAAATTGCATTTTATTGTCAAAACTAACGAAGTAACGAAGCTACTTATTTTTATTTTAATATTGATTTACTTTCTTTCTTTTGACTATTTTTTTTAAATCTTCGAAACTGCTTGGCCAATTGCTTTGAAGTTTAATAGGAATACTTCTGGGTACCCCTAGTGCTAACAGGTTTATCAGATATGGCACTGAGATTTTTTCTTTTCTTTATGTATGTGTGGATTTTTGTGTTTTCGCTGTTTTCGACTTTTTTCAAAACCGTCACTCAGACTATGCTGAAACTTGGTAGAAAGTAAAAAGGTGAAACAAAGTTGTCCACTAGGTGTTGATGCTTTAGATTCCTCCCTCCCCCTTTTTAAAACGCACTTTTCAACTAGGTTTGATATGGGTTACTGTAAACATTCCTATTATATACTATGAAAGTCAATACGGGTTACTATGGTTAGTCTGAGCCTTCAAGTGTTACGAGATAAGGTATTGAGAACTAGCTCTAACTTTAAATGGAAATGTTGATGTGTGCGTGAGCATGAAAATTGTTAAAAAAAAAAAAAAAAAAAAAAAACACGCTACCGAAAATCATCGCCTAAAAACTTTTTGTTGAAATTGGCAGATGCAGTCACCAAATGAAAAAAAAACACCACTTCAGTTTTTGACATATACAGCTGCAAAAAGCGAGATTTCCTACATTGTAGATACATTCATAAGTCCGCTTTGCCATATCTTAAATTCCCATATACATTACATATCCGAACCTTGAGAATACCTCTTAGGTGCTGTGTCTTACTTTTCAACCCCAAACAAGACCCTTTTCGTTATCCAACTGAAAGGCACTACATTTATAATATAGCCAGGTTATCCCCCATATATTTAGCCTACCATCCAAATAATATTGTTTCGCTCTGTTTTCCCAGTCAGAAAATGCGCTGTTTCGAAATTAAGATTATAGTGTACATATATTCTTTTGAATAAGTCAGTTTTTCATGTAAACAAAATTAATGGTCTTTTTCTATATTTTACCCTTAAAGTGCTAATCACTGCTATAGCTGCTTTCTCATTACCATTAAACATATAATGGTTAAAAGAGTCAAATTCCTCATAAAGATATATTTCATACAAATACCAGCAAGCCTTGTCTGAAGCAAAAAGTAGTCTTAGTCAACAGCTTTCCTCGGGACACTTTGCGCGCAATGCGCGCAAAGTGTCCAGAGGAAAGCTGTTGACTCAATCTTAAATCAGCACTTTAAGGGTTAATACAAAGAGAAACTTAACAAACCTAATTCTATAAGCCCATGTACCGTTTGAACACTATCAAGTCCGATATTCTAAGAGCAAAGTCCTATTTCTATAAGTTAGGTTTCCGTGAAACCTGTGTATGTATAGTCATATGCAGACAGTATATTAATACCAGTGCAATTCAGGTTCTGGGCAGGGCTGACTCTACACGAATTTATGCATTCATGATTTCATACCACTATTATGTTTTCGAAAGCATTTGAACGGTTTGATTGTAAGTATAATGCTGTTCCAAATAGTCACACTGCTAGGCTTTCCTCACGTCGGGAGATCAGAACGGTATTTGTAAGCTATATAACGGAGTCTTAGTTTGTCTGCTATACCAAAGTGAAGTCCATGCAGTACTTTAAGCCATTTAACCAAGTCTTTGTTTGTCTGCTATACCAAAGTGAAGTCAAGAACTGTTGACTTGCAGAATGAAAGTAACATACAAGGGTAAAGCAAGCCACGCCGCAGCATTTCCATGGGAAGGCATCAACGCCTTGGATGCGGCCGTGATGGCCTACAACAACATATCTTGTCTCCGACAACAAATCAAACCTAACTGGAGAATCCACGGTAGGTGTTTTAGTTTATGTAATTGTCATATAAATTCAAAACATTAGTAATTGCACGTGCAAAACTTAACCACTCATCGTGAAGAGTGTTTGATAGTTTCATTTCCTGTCCAAATGCCACGCCCTTATAAACATTTGAGATAATCCATGCTCAATGATACAAACAATTAAAAGTTGCCTGTTGAACATGATATTACATTTTTTGCAATCAATTCTCTTCAACAATAAAATGTAGACGAATAAGCCATAAATAAAGTTTTCCTATTACAAGTATTAAGAAGCTTTCATTAATATCCATGTAGGTGTTATAACAAATGGTGGGGCAAAGCCAAATATTATCCCCGAGCTGACTTCGATGGAATTTTATGTAAGAGCACCAACAAAGGCTGAGTTAGCAGTTTTTAAAGAAAAGGTGGTGTCTTGCCTTGAGGCAGCAGCTAAGGCAACTGGATGCCAGGTGAGAGCTTGCAAAATGAAACATATGCCCTACAGCCGAGTGTAACTGAGCGTAACGCCGGGCCAACGTAAAATAGTTTTCACCACTAAACGATCCATCGTCACCGAGGATAGACTCTCTTATGGTATCCTATCCCACCCAATATGACCCCATCCCACCCTACCCTAGCTATCCAATCACTCCCTACCCTACCCAATCTCGTCCTATCCTGCCAAGCCCTGCCCTGTCTTACCCTACCCTACCCTACCCTACTCGACCTCCATCATATCCTATCCTACCTGGTCCTTCCCTGACCTATGACTGTGCTGTGTGATAAAGAAATTACACGACCGACTGGGAAAAATTTCCCTGCTACAATTATGCCCTTTTATAAACAGATTTACCCTGACCCTCGTTGACCATTTACTGGTACGTCGTTCGTACACTGGATTTACGAAAAGTTACACTGGTTGAGGAAAAATGTATGAAACAGTCCATTTGTAATGCTGCATGCAAGTCTTTCACTCCTCTTTTCATTTAGTTCCACGTGACAGAATTTGACACGTCACTCTTCCATTTTCTGAAATCAGTCCGATATTAGATAAACTGTATGAAATGTTATAATCAATTATATTACCATTTTTGCAATTTAAACATTCTGTTTAGACCTGAAACAAACGTGAACTAATATACTGTTTTTGCCTTTCAGGTTGAGATTGAAGGATGCATGTCATATGATGACATGGTGATGAATAACACATTTCTTGACATCTATGCACAAAACGCGACACAATTGGGCCTGGAACAAATGGCAGCACATGCGGGTCTCAAAGGCAGCACGGACATGGGAAATGTGTCGCATGTGGTTCCCAGCATACACCCTTTCTTTTATGTCGGTAGTGATGCGGTTAATCATACTAGGCCTATGACTGAGGCCGTTGGTAAGTCAATTAAAATACATTATTTAACCCTGAAAGGTCATATTACGGGAATGTGTCAACACCTATCGTGTATGCTTCGTCCCATTTCTCAATGTCTGTGTTTGTCATGACAATTCCTGACCTTCCAATAAGAAGCAGCACCACAATTTGGAATCTAAATTCAATGAGACAAGGGAGCAAAGTGACTGAACGATTGAAGGGAATACCCCACTCCCACAATTAATACATATTAACAAATTAAACCTAAAATTGTGGTGTCTGGTACAATCAAATGTTAAACATATACAGTAAAATAAAGGTGCTGGAAAACACAACACAACTTCAAATTTGGGCAAATAATATTGAAAAAACGCAAGTAAAGTACAACATGTAAACTGTGGCAATGGAATAATTTGAAATGAGCACTCAAAAAGGTACTGTAACAGTCCTGTGCTCAGCTGACCTTGCATGCACAAATTGAAGTGCTCCTGTGACTTTTGGAAGCAGGTCAAGGCCCATTTTCATGAAGACTATCATGCAACTTTATATCAAACTATTACCTAGATAATCAAAGACTTATCTCTAACAGATTCCAGCTCAAATATCTCTCAAGTTATCAAGTAAACAGTAAAAATTATTAAAGTGACCCTGTGACTTTGCAAATGAGTCAAGGTCACACATATACAGTGTAAAATTCTCCTACACTGATGACCGCCAGCATCAAAGTCCTATCTCATATCAATCTCAAGTTATCAAGTGAAAAGTAAAATTCGGTGAGTGCACTGTGACCGTGGGAATGAGGTCAAAGTCATCCATTTTTGTGTAAGTCTTGTCCTCATATGCCCTATGTAATTTCAAAACAATTAGCCTTGCAATATTAGAGATAACGAATTTTAAGATTTTGAAAAAAACAAATCACATCAAATTAAAAAATTGATGGAGCATGACTATTCAAACAAATTTGGAATATCCCCACCCAATATACATTCCCACCAAGTACGATGTGAGACTAGCGGGCGCTTTTGTAAAAGAATTCGAAAATGTACATTACCATGACAATCCCCATTGACTTACATAGTAAGCAATGGGAATGTACGCAGAGCGATCAATGGGAATGTATGCAGTAAGCAACAAGTACCCAAATTGAAAGGTTCGTTAAGATTTAGGGCCACATGGTGAACAATCTGTTTGATCTTTTGACGAGGTATATTTCCGCTAAGTTGCATCAAAATCTGCATAACGAGTGCGGAGAAAAAGTCGATGATTTTATAACCAAAAAGAATGGCTACATCACCTGTTGAACAAATTAAGGCATACGGGTCCCCAAAAGTGTTCCTGAGCAATTTCAAAGCCACTGCTTAAGCCCTTTTGCAGAAACCTTTTGAAGATTTTGCCCAAAACTCAGAGCAAAAATCACAGGGTGACCATCTTTACAAGCTCAGTAGAGACACTGCCAAAGCACATCACCACAATGTGTAAAGTGGATCTGGCTGATTGTTTCGGAGAGGCAGTCAAAAATCGGAATTACCATTTCAATTCCCGTTGACTTGCATATTAATCACAAGGTTTTGTGAATGCCAGAAGTGTCCCTGTGCAATTGCAAAGCAACTGGGCAAGTAGTTTCGGAGAATAAGATGTTTTTCAATTTTACGAAGAAAACGAACCCCCCCCCCAAAAAAAAACATTCAAAATACAAAATGACTCGTGACCATTTATACACACACTTTCATTCGCCTCTGCATATTCTTGATTATATATTATACGTGTGTATTTGTGTGCTTTCTTCTTACGTTGTTGGTCGCAACATTTTTTAACCTCTGCAGGCGGATGAAATTAATGAACGGCAGAATTTCATCTATTATGAAAAGCAGTTTTATATTCATCGTTTATTTGTGTCTTTTTGTCCAGAACCACTTCCTAGTAGTCATTACCCTATTCCGCAGTCCGAACCCTTTACTCTCCCAAAGCTAATCTGTCACTGTCTAACACACACACACGTATATATATATATATATATATATATATATATATATATATATATATATATATGTATATATATATATATATATATATATATATATATATATATATATATATATATATATATATATATATATGTGTGTGTGTGTGTGTGTGTGTGTGTGTGTGTGCGTGTGTGTGTGTGTGTGTATACAGTTGTACTTTTCTCCATATTGCACACGTTCCTGTGTAGAATTTTGACATAGGCTTTATTAGCCCAAATAAATTAAAGGGTCTTTAGTGGATAACTACTCAAAACACGTTTCGGAGCCTGCACCCGTACATGTCTCTCTGAGTAGCGGCTCCTTGTCTAAGCTCAATATTCAGCAGAGACAACTCACATAATAATAAATAAATATGAACGTGGCAAATGATGAATTGGCTAAATATGTGAAGTTCTGCTTATAAATGCTGAGCTTCAGTATGAATGAAGAATACCCGCGAAACCAAATATAATTACTAAATTTGTATAGTACAAGATCAGATAGGAACAATTTGACTTAACCCTGTACCACTATGTACCCTTTCTACCTGGATAGCTTGTCTTAGTTAAACCACCTGCAAGTGTATAACTGAAGTAGAAACAAACTGGGGCATTATATTCAGTCGCAGTGAATGTAAAATGAACAGTTGCAGCTAGACCTGCATTACAAACTTAGGGAAATATTAACAAGTACTGCAACAATGGACACCCTGCAACAGAAATGTAAAACAAACCCCATGATGCCACCTACTCCTCACTTTGAAAGTCTACAAACAATAAAGCTCTATTTCGCTGCCAACCCTGAGTCACTGTTTCAACATAATGGGTCAGGTTTGTGACATTTGAGAAAATACCGTCAAATTTGAGTGATTTTTTGACACTGAGTAAATGTGTACTTATGCATGTCAGAAAAGAATGAAAGTGATTGGCTTTAAGTCAAATACATGTTATCCAAACATATTTTTAAACCAAATTTTGAGTACAATCAGGTGAACTTGTAACTGTCGTAGGTAGCTGCTTGCTACCGATAGCCCCTGGGGGGTTAAAGTGACAGGAAACATGTAAGCCTAAAATGTCTGAAAGTGTATATTAAAACATAATGATGCCAAAAGATAAAAATTAAGTAGCAAAACAGGCAAGTCTAAAATCTGTAAAATTGTTGCAGCCAAACTTTCTAACAATTTTTGGATATTAACAGCAAAATTTGTAGGGCAAGTCGGAAAAGAATGAAAGTCATTAGTTTGTCAGTCAAGAAAATGCAATCAAAAATACAATTTTTCTTAACCAGACATCAAGTACAATTAGGCAAGCTTGTAACTGTCGTAGGCTGCCGCTGGCTACGGATAGCCCGTGGGAGTTTAACTTAACAGAAAACAAGCTAGCCTAAAATGTCTGAAAGGTGAATATTAAACGGAATGATGCCATAAGATAAAATTAATTAGCAAAAGAGGCAAGTCTAAAATCTTTAAGATTATTGCAGCCAAACTTTCTAACCATCTCTGGATATTTAAAGCAAAATTTGTAGGAATATTTGATCAAAGGTACATATTCAAATTATCTTGCCTTTTTGTCATTTTCGTGTCGATAACTCCCACCGAAAGCCACGGCATGATTTCTGAACTTTCCCGTGTTTTTTCCCCTATTATCTATGGAGGCATTGTAGAATGTTCAGCGTGTACCGCAACGTAGCCTGATTAAAATTGTTAAACCCGGTAACCACAAATGGATTTGCTGCATTTTACAAAAACCATGTACGTAGTTTTCATTCACTGTGCAGATTGCTTTGAATACTAAGATTTACTGTGTCAGAAAAGCCACAACCCCACAAAAACCAAGGTAGTCTTCATATTGACCAGCTATTTCGACTGTTACAGGGGACCCCAAAGCCCAGCCGTACACAATTCTGCAGGCAAAGGTGTTGGCATGTACAGCCATTGACGTCATGAGAAAACCCGGAGTGGTGGCAAAAATGAAGGAAGAACTGTCAGCTGCCATTGGAGCACCGTGAACCACACTGCAATAACGGTTATGACTCCCATAATTAATGAAAGGGGGAACTCAGTGTCTGAAGAAATCACGATCTCTGAAAATAGTATTATATGTGAACTGTGAAGATGACACTATTCTTTTAATTTCCTGTGTGCAAGCTTGCACTAAAAAAAAAAAATAAATCTCCAATTCCTGAGGAACGAAAGTCTTTTGATAGTCCCGAAACCCAAAACTTAACAGGAAAATTATGCATGTTACAAATAAATTTAACTCCCCAAACAAAGAATGAAATAAGGGGTTTATATTTCTGCAAAGAGTAAGTAAGTAAGTAAAGTAACCTTTATTTAACCAGGAAGCTCTTACAGTAAGTAATACTGGTTTCCAAAGAGGTCCTGACACATGGACACACATGAATATACAGTAAACGAGACAAAATAATTAATAGATAAATAACAGATTAAAAGTGGACATCAGCATTATGAGCTTTATACAAATGCCAATAGATGGTTAAGAGCTATCATTTAGGTTAAAATAATGGTGGTCATTTCAGTTAAAATACTAATTAATATTTCTGTTCTTGTGGATATGTTTTATAATGGCTGCCTTAAAAACATTTAAACTTTGCGAATTTCTTATGTCTAATGGTATTTTGTTCCAATTACTGCTTCCCCTGTATTCAAATGATCGCTGTCCACATGATAATCTATATTTCTGTACTTGTAGGTTGTGATTGCTTGTTTGACGTGTCATATAAGCATGGTTTACATGTTTGAACTTTCTGGCAAGGTACGCTGGGCTCAGTCCATTTAGGCACTTAAACATCATGACACTTTCATGGAAAAATATGCGCTCTTTTACTGGAAGCCAGTTCAACTGAGACCTGACATGTTGAGAAGGCGTGTCATACGGAACCTGCAAAATTGTCTTGCCAGAAAAGTTCTGTAGTCTTTGCAGTTTTGTTATTTGTGTTTCTCCACAACTACCATACACAATGTCACAGTTGTCAAATACTGGCATGACTAGGGCATTATGTAGTAACACTGCAACCTCTTTGGGCATGTAATGACGTATTCTATGAAGAATACCCACCCTCTGTCTGATCTTTGTGCACATCGCACTGATGTGATGATTCCAGTTCATCAACGAGTCCATGATTACTCCAAGATATTTATATTGGCTAACTTGCTCGATCTCTGTATTGTTAATGGAGACAGAAACTGGTGAATGATGTTTTAATCTTTGTGTTGTCCCAAATAAAATCCATTTGCACTTAGCTATATTTAATTGTAGCTTGTTGTCTTGAAATCACTGTGATGCACTTTTAAGGTCCGCCTCTAAACACAATTTTATCTCATCTACATCGTCTGATGAGAACAACAATACTGTGTCATCGGCATAGAGTGACATTTTTGAATATTGGATCGCCTGTGTACGATCATTAACATAAATGACAAATAATAATGGCCCTAGAATGGAGCCTTGGGGTACCCCGCATGTAATTGGCAGGCGATCAGATGTCTCTGACATATGTCTTACACATTGTGTCCTCTCACATAAGTAGTTTTGAAACCAAAGAAGGCTTTTATCTTTGACACCAAGGCACTTTAGTTTGAAAATCAATGTTTCTATATCCACCGTATCAAACGCCTTTTTCGTCCAAATATACAGCACCTGTTAATTTGCCGTTATCCATGTTTCTTAGGATGTAATCGCTAACATCAGTAACGGCTGTAACTGTAGAATGCCTTTCTCGAAACCCGGACTGTTCAGCACACAAGATATTATGCCTTCGCAAATGTGCAACCAGCTTTTTTTGAATGGCTCTTTCAAAGACCTTCATACAGACTGGTAAAATAGAGATCGGGCGATAATTAGAGGGGTTTGTAGGATTATCGGATTTAAAGATGGGCGTTACTCGTGCCTGTTTCCAGGTTTGTGGGATGCTGCCGGTTTTGAGAGAGGCATTCATGATATAAGTGAGTGGTGCAGCTACGACATCAGCAGAGTCTCTCAGCAACCTAGAATGTATGTTGTCTAATCCTGTTGATTTCGTTGACTGTAATTTTTTAAGTTCTTGTTTGGTGAATTCGGCATGAATAGATTTAAAGTCGAAACTTTTGTCAAAATCTGGGTAGGGGTTTCTACTTTTGATTCCTATAGGAAAATTGGATGCTAAAGTTGCACCTATGTTGCTGAAGAACTTGTTGAAGCACGTAGCGATATCGAGTGGTGTAGTATATGTCCCATCACCATCCTCGAGTATAGTCGTTGTTTGGTTTGTTGATTTAGGGAGCACTTTTTTGAGTGTCTTCCATAAGAGCATTCCATTTTTACGTGAGAACTCTGCCCTTCGCCTTTGGACAGGTCACAGTATGGTCACATAAAGCAGATGGTGCTATTGTGCACGTTGATAAACTTGCCTTGTTTTCTGTTAGGATGGTACCCCGACCCGTAACCATTAATTTAAGGCCTACTACGGGTGGAAAGTAGGCCTATGCAAGATTCAAGTACGACCTCCCAAGTCCCAAGTGACCACCAGCAGACAGTTCTGCCTTGATTAAATTGGATTATATTAGGCCTACTCGGGGATGCATCAAATGAAAAAAGTGATTAAAACGCACAATGCGAGTTTTTTGCCTGTACCTTGACCCGGCTGCATGCCATCATAATAGGCCTACCTTTGCTGTGGGCTTGGGTGTTGTTCCTACAACCGGGTCAAGAAAACAGGTAAACTAACCCGTCGGTGGTCATAATCCGTTCAATTCCATACAATATGCCAGGCATATTTCTCTACATTGATCAGAAGCCATCAATCCGAAATTGTAACATTTGTTGCACTGAAATCTTGAAAGAAAAACGGTCCCCATGAACTCTCACAAGCTGCGATAGCTCTATTTTATATTAACGCCTTATTAATAGCACGCAGTTTCCAATTCAGAGGCACTTCTCAGTAGACAAAGTATAGATGAGCACTTCAAACATGATTACTTGGAAACAAATTAATTAGGCATTATTTTTCGTCCATGTTGCCTACGGTAAACTGGAATTAGGTTTGCGGCCTCACCTTTTATCATTGCGCAAGATTTAAGAAGTGCCACGTGTGTTTGTTGTTTTCTTTAATTGCTGACAGGTACAGAAAACTGAACCTTGAGGTCGGTCAGTTGAAACACAACGTTTACCTAATGTTTTTTTTTCTTTTTGTGAGTCTTGTAGGGCAAAAACAAAAACCTAACGAGTGCCACAAACGTATGCAACTTCCACTTTATGCTAGATATTGTTTTCAGGCCCATAGCCAGACTTTGATTTTTGGGGTGTTTCCGTTTCATAAATTTGGATCTTTTCTGTATACTGGCTTACCATACTGTAAAGTGGCAAATTCATTGAAGCATGTGCCTACATGTGTGTTTTTATGCCATGCATATATACATAGCCTATACATCGGTCCTGAATTCAGCACACACACACACACACACACACACACACACACACACACACACACACATATATATATATATATATATATAGAGAGAGAGAGAGAGAGAGAGAGAGAGAGAGAGCCCCTATATATATATATATATATATATATATATATATATATATATATATATATATATATATATATATATATATATATATATATATACACACATATATATATTAAATATGTCAGGGCATGGATATAAATTTTGCTAGTACACGCTAAATTGAATGAAATATTGGCCTTTTATATCTTAGCTTATTTCTCAACGATTTTTTTTTTTACAGATTCAATACCCACATATATTATACGATATCATAATATGTATAAACTATGCTATCTGGAATGATTCAACAAGATATTCATCGCATTCAAAATTCCGTCACATTCTGATGCTTGAAAAGGTTTCACAATATTCGGACAAGATGAATATAATACATTTTTGTTTGAAACTGAATATTATATCCCTTTTTAATTTTATATATATATATATATATATATATATATATATATATATATATATGTGTGTGTGTGTGTGTGTGTGTGTGTGTGTGTGTGTGTGTGTGTGTGTGTGTGTGTGTGTGTATGTATGTATGTATGTATGTGTGTGTGTGGGTGTGAAAGGTGATATGTGCTGCCAAATCAAGAAAACTGCATAAACTGCAAATTTCCATGTTAAGACAGAACATTAATGGTAGCTATGTTTTTAGTTAATAGTAAAACGCACATCAAGGAAAATGTTTATTCTTATTTGATAGGCTCTTGTTTCTTAAGGTAGTCGAGCTATGCCCCGGTAAAGTTAGTATACTATCACCTTTCAGGCTGCATGAACCGAAAAGTATTCACATAAGCATAAGCAAATTATATATTGTTTAAATGGCCATGAGCAATAGATTATAAAACAAGCTAAAATAGTCCCCTTTGGTATAAATTAGTTTATACACAATGGCTTCTTTGATCTGTAATGACAATGTAATATAACATGAATATTCAAATGTGGAAATAAAATAATAATGATTTTGTCAAACTGCAAACTGTTTTCATATAATTACTGGCTACATATGTGAATGGAAATGAGTTCTCTAGAACTTTTATCTGTGCTTGTTTTGCAGTAATGTTACAGTGCTTCAAAGTGGATGCCACTGTACATGGTGGGTTGTTAGATTTAGCCTTGAAATTGCGAAACAATCACAAATAAACAAAATCTGTGGGCCGCTTTTAAAGACACGTGTTAGGAGCAATTCGGTGAAAACAGTACAGAATTTGGTTGAACCGGTAACAAGTTAATTTCACAGTTTTGCATACCGATGTCATATCGAAATTTCGATGAAAGAATATTTTTGTCACCAATTAATAGGAATGGGTCATACTTTTATCTTATTTATGATCTGTTGATCATGGGCTTTGCAACAATGTATCCGTTGGAGATAGTTTACAGGGGCATAAGTCGCTGACATTAATAAAACTCGTCTTTGCGGTTTACCGGGGCATGGCTCGACTACCTTAAACTAGTCTTTATGGTGATACAGCTCTAAAACTCTCGAAACACTCTTATTACTTTACCAGGTATACCATAATGAGATATATTGTGAACTCATCTGATCTGGTTATTAAATAAACTGTACTGTACGAACGTGTATCTTAACTACTTAAAATTTTACTCTAATAACAGTTTCAAAAATTGCATTTTTTAAAAAAATTAAACGGTTTAGTTTTCTCTCGGTATTTCTGGTCTTTTTTTTTCTTTTTTCTATGTCCTTTGTTTATTTGTTTGTTTGTTTGTTTGTTTGTTTTTTCTTTTCCTTTATTCATAATTAAATTTGTTTGTTGTCAATGAAAATTGTTTCTTTAGGCATGCTTCCAGTCAGACCGACATACAAATAATGCTGCTTCCGTGAAAGTTGCTCTAAACATTTCAAAAAGGTCCAATATTGGAAAAATTAAGGTTAGAAAGGCCCAGTTTTGCTGAACCAAGTTTCGACCTAAAACATAAAGGTCCAATATCATAGAACCAAGTTTTGACACAACAAATATTGAATGTAAAACCTCTTTTTCATTCCTACAGCAAAAGAAAGGCAATCATTCAGTTGTCTCAAAGAGTATTCCTAAAGCGAGGTTTGATGTGTTAACAAAACGGCAATAAATGAAATAAAGGCCGTAGAAAAACAGATGAAACTAGAAAGGAAGATTTGCTTCACAGCACATGGCTGCCTTCAAAATGAGAACAGTTTGAAATGCTACACTTTACCATTGTTCAGCATAATCTAAATTTTGTCTATTAGCCTAATTTGTATAAATCAAAATGCTACAACTTTGGTTCTTGGTTCATTTGGATGTGGTCATGTCACGAACTTATAAACTGAAGTTTAAATGACACCACTATCTGTAATAGTTTTGAAGCTATTTAAGATTTTAATTTTGTGTATTCACCTAATTTGCATAAATTAAAATCCTACATCTGTGGTTCATGGTTGCGGCTTTACCACAAACCTATAAATTAAAGTCGAATTGCCATTTCTATTTATAATTGTTTTGGAGATATTCAACTTTGACATTTTTCAATGCCTGTAATTAGCAAAATTTGAAATTCTACACTTTCACTTACTGTCCATTATATTGGCAGGTGTCACACATCTATACATGCCCATTGAAATTGTGTGTGTATCTGCAACAGTTTGAAAGATATGAAACTTTTCGAATTTTAATTGCTCCCAAATTTACATACTTTTTAACATCATGACAATTCCAAACGATATATACAATTCCACTGGTAGGTCAGTCACCATGGCAAGTTTGGTGGCTTTCGGAATAGGAGTATCTGAGAAAAACTCCGGACAAATTTGTACGTAAAGAAGATAGAAAGAAAATAAAGAAAGAAAGAAGGAAAAAAGAAAGAATTAATTCGTGGAAAAACAAAATGTATGGGTTTTGCATTCTGACATAACAAGTTCAAAGATTATGCAACATTTTTTTTCATTGGTGGGATTTTTTTACGATTAATAGTATGCTTTCCAATGCGAAGAGCGTTATCCGACCACGGACTTCAAACAGGTCTTGACATACTGAAAAAATGTGAAAATTGTAAAATGAAATTGTTTGCACTTTAAAGTGCTATAATCAATCAGAATAAGTAGAGTAGGCCTACTCTTGGTTGAATAAATTATTGTGCCGACATTATGCAGAGAATTATTATTATTGCAAAATGTTTTAAAGAGACAACTTTGTTCTTCTTTTCCGTGGTTTTTTTTGTTTTGTTTTGTTTTTGTTTTTTGTTTGTTTTTTGTTTTTTGTATTTTTTTTGTTTTGTTTTTTGTTTTTGTTTTGTTTTTTTTGTTTTGTTTTGTTTTTGGTTTTTTTCTTGTTTTTTTTGTTTTTGTTTTGTTTCGCTTTTTCTTTTGTTTAGTGTTGTTTTATTTATGGGGGAGGGGATATTATTGGACATTTTGGCCCTGATGGGGGTGTCGATTGACACCCCCGACACCTGCCTGGTTTTTCACTTAGGTCTACCAGAATTTCAAGCTGGATCTGGTTGGGAAATAATATAGGCCTAACCTTATCGAAGCGAAATTTC
The DNA here is from genome assembly GCA_964020975.1 of Hermodice carunculata. Taxonomy (NCBI): domain Eukaryota; kingdom Metazoa; phylum Annelida; class Polychaeta; order Eunicida; family Amphinomidae; genus Hermodice; species Hermodice carunculata. Next base: position 51,407,311 of record OZ026619.1, read on the forward strand.
CTACCACGCTCTCGCCATTTGTTTACGTGACAAGTAATTGACCAGGTTGCAACAGTGATGAAGAAACTTATCCAATACCGCCAGTACCGGTTGTGGATAGAAAGAGCAAGCATGACCTTAGACAGAGAAGTCATTATTTCAGTTTATGCACGTGACTGTCCAAGACCTGCGTTAGATAGGCCTATGTGAGAAAATAGGTGCGCAATCCATCTTCTGACTATCAAACGGAGTCCTTTGAAATATTGACAGAAGATGCTATCAAAATGGGACATGAAGGCCTTTCTTATTTTGCTTGCATATCCAAGAGCAATATCTTCAAACCTAGATTCAGAGAAATTCCGTTTTCGGGAACCGCATTTAAATTCAAGTTAACTGCACATACTTTGCGAAATTTTTGACGGAAAATCGATTGCAAATTTTACTTTTCTGGGCATGGGCACTTTTTGTGTAGGCCTACATGATGGGAAAGCATAGCTTATCATTGCATGACGATGTGCACGATAAAACCTGCTGTTCGTCTTAGTAGAGATTTTACGTTGGTGTGTTACAGCGTGAACTTGAACTGTTAATTGAAATGAGATTTCCCACGGCTTGCAAACACCGGGAAGCTGAATCCACGTTTTACCAATCTCCGTGTCTATCAGAGAGATAAGCGAGTATCGCGGTCCTCACGAATTCGTGGGGGCCATGCTACCACGTAGGATTCATCGGTCTACAAAAAATTCATGTCTGCTTAAACATTCAACCATTTTCTCCAGTAGGCCTATTGTACAAAGTCCATAAATTGGGCATTGTGATTTTATGACCCTCTACGCTGGGATCATATGTCATCAGCCGGTGGCATTTGGGGTTTGAAGTTATGACATACAAAGTCTGCACCTTGAGGAAACCCAATTCGGCTGTAGGACTACGAAGTGTTATTTCGTACTAGATCAAACATGGACATAAATGCACAAACCCTGTCTTGTTCAAAGATATTAGTTTAATGATCATATATTATCTTATAATCAAGGCAAATAAAACCCACTGATTGGTTAAAAGGCGTGTTCCATATTTCGTATAACAATTAACCACGGTGTTTGTTGCGACACTTCACACGGTGGTATAACTATAGGCCTACGAAAGTTGTGTACAACGGACCGGCCTTGTTTTCATCTCGCAGCGGCCGAAAACAATGGCAATGGCGAACAAGCGACGTTTTACTATTGAAGGGAATTTATCTTCCAAAAGAGAGGCATTAATGCCCAAGAACACCTTAAAAGCCAATGAATCTTCAGCAAAACTATTCAGGACACATTTAGTAGAAGCTGGGCAGAATACATGTGGACTTCCTTCGCTTTACGGAAGAACTTTACAAACAGTTGTCTAAATTCTGGTTTGCTGTTCGAACTGGTGAGGGTGAATTGTAGAAGAAATCCAGGCTTGAACATACCAAGTCACACAAAGAATACATTTTTTTTGTCTTTGCTTTTTCATGCCAACTAGGGCCTAGGGCCTACTTGTCTTGAATATGAGATATAATTGCCATGCCATGATCTGCTGTGGTACACGAGATTTGGCCACCTCAGCAAGCTGCGTACCACGAAGCCCAAAGGGCTTTGTGGTACACCACCTGCTTTGGTGGCCAAACCTCGTATGCCATGGCAGAGCATGTCATAACTGATAGTATAGGCCTACAATACGCATAATAAATGGATGAGATAGAATTGCCATGCCATGATCTGCTGTGGTACACGAGATTTGGCCACCTCAGCAAGCTGCGTACCACGAAGCCCAAAGGGCTTCGTGGTACACCGCCTGCTTCGGTGGCCAAATCTCGTGTACCACGGCAGAGCATGTCATAACTGATAGTATACAATACGCATAATAAATGGATACGAATAAACGGTAGGGGAGAGTGGGGCGCTACAAAAGGAACGTGATTTTTTATTCTTACTATTCAACAGATCAACTTCATGTGGTGGTGATATACCCAAAAGAAAGTTGCTTAACAGTAAACTACTTTTATACCACCTTACGCGCAAATATATAACTGTGGAGCATAAAATAAAGTAGAAGATTCTCGGGGAGAAATGGGACACCCACGGGGTAAAGTGAGACAAAGGGGTGGGAGAACTGGGACAACTATATTAACAGTAATTTTCTCTAAAAATTCCACATGTGTGAAAAGTCTATATAGATATGAATTTACCACGTGTAATGTTTTAAATAGGACCTTTTGGCTTGCCCTCAGCAATTAATTGATCTATAAGATAGATAAGACACCACATCACAGTACGATGACTGCAATATTATTGTCCAAATTTTACAAGATTTCAGTAAAAAAAAAAAAAGCACTTTCACAAAGATGCTTGCTTACAGGAAAGAGGTAATTTTCTATAAACTATACTTCAATTGCCAGTTCTACCTGATATCTCTAGAGAGACCACCTAAATGACACATCCATACATGTAGAGAACTCGGACAGACTGGCGGATAACTCCCCATCTATTTCAAATTTCCTGACATTTGTCATAGCTGCAGATTGTTGAGGCTATATATTTGGCACAACTAAAATAAATGCTTTCTTAATCTATGAATCAAGAAAGACCCCAAAAAGATGGCGAGAAGCTAAAAAACTCTTTTTCATTGGGGGGGGGGGGGGGATAAAGTAAGAAAACGTGTTTCTATTCACATATGGGCTCCCAGCTGATTCAGTGTTCTGGTACCAGAATGAGGTCAAGGGGTCTTAACTATAGATGTAAGCAGGCAATTGAATTGTTTTTATGAATTAACGATATGAGGGGTGTCCCAGTTTACCCCTGTCCCAGTTTTCTCAAGTGTCCCCTATGTTGAACACTGACTTTTCAGCGGATGTAACATTTCCACGGTATTCCTGATATCAAATACAGTTAGCCCTCAAGTAAGTGTGTACGACAAAATGTATGCGTAAACGCTCGTTTAGATATACAATACATTAGGCGCAATTATTCCTGAATCCATTTCTTGGTACACAGCTGTTTTCAGCAGGCCCTGTTCTACATGGTAACAGTTCTTGCTTCAAGAGTATGTTGTTACATGGCATTTTCAATCAATGAATGAAGCAGTTAGGTTTATCCGACAGGTGTCTCCACCTGCAACAGGTGGATACCAGGGGTAAGTTACCTTTAGTATTACATATAGGAGGCACAATCCACCAGTAGCCTCCCTCCCTTTTTGTAGGCCTAGGTCCCTTGATGGGGACCTCCCTATTGGGATGAGTTTACTCAGGGAAATAGCACTGTATACGCATGCCCTTGCGCGTGCGCTCTTCTCTGCTTACAATTTGTTTTAAAACAAAATCCTTATCACCTCTATACAATATCTTTACAGACATAAAAAAAGCCCCCAAAAATCGTTTCTAAAGCACTTATTTTACGGTCCTGGCCAATATATAAATACATATAAACTAGTTTACCATGTCAACATTAATGTTTTTCATCTGTCACTGCGCACCCACCCAATCATTCAGGAAGCGGTTACTTCCGATAAAAATCCGACAAACATAACTTTACCATAGTTTTACGTGTTACATGCATCACATCTGGGTGCTCAAGCATATTAGCCAGCGATCATTTTCACCAACAACAGTTGGTGAAAATACAAACATAACTTTACCATAGTTTTACGTGTTACATGCATCACATCTGGGTGCTCAAGCATATTAGCCAGCGATCATTTTCACCAACAACAGTTGGTGAAAATAATCACTTGCAGAATCCCTTTTCCAGTGCGTCGAGCCCGCATTATTATATTAATGTACGTTAATTTCTCTTTATGTCTAGATGCATGGGATGAAAATAATGTAATCAAGTGACCTAGAGGGGGTGATTCACGGCAAATTATTCACAGAAAACAGCACCTTCAGTTACATCTGACACAGAATAAAAAAATAGATCGCCTGTTCCAATTTCGTCCGGCTTGAAAAGTGCCATGGACTGACTCAAGCAGCATAGTAAATTATCTCGGCTTAAGCTTTAACACCGCTGATCGGTCATTTCTATGCAATTTCAAAGCACAGTTGAAATATGTTTCAGATTTAGTTGGAGAAAGATCGTATGAAACCGTTTGTAAATAACAAGAGGTACATGTGCGGAACGAAAAGAACCAAAACACATTATGAGAGAAAGGCTTATCAGCGGCTGATAAATTGATGTTTAATCATCAAGTTTATAAACGTATCTCACTATGTCATTATGAGGTCAGTCTTCCTTCTCGTATGCTACGTCCATGCTGTACATGAAGGTTAGTCTTGTGTCAGAAGCGCCTTTTGACGGCAAGATCGTGGCTATGGTCTTGACAGTCATGGACCACACCATGCGTGCATACAAGATTGGAGGCAGGATCCATCGCATCAATACTGAAATGATCAGCTAAGCCACCTGTCACTAAATTTGTTGTACATCACTTTATTCTCGTCTTTTAGTTTTAGTTTTTAACATTATGACGAATATCGTCAGGAAATCACCCCTAAGATATTATCATCTTGATCTGGCTTCAGTTAATTTTGCTTTGTAATAAGATAAAAATTTACCTGTACGCTGTATTAGTTGAATTATGCAGAATTCGCAAATTGATAAACTTAATCCTGTAATTTTTATTCCTAAATGTTTCAAATTGTTTCCCAAAAAGGAATTAAAAAGACCCTGTATCCATATACTCAGTTAAACCACTGTCGCGTGTTAACGCTTTTGCACTACCGGCACATCTCTATAAAGTGAAATAAACTTTATATCTGTAAATTATCTTAGCTTTATAATCTCTCGTGCATGCCAATTGATGTCATCTCTCTGAAAATGGATGGCGCTTTGTTGAATTATACTAGTTTACATAGATGACGAAGTAAGGTTTTATAATCCGTTTCATGTATTGATATATTTTCTCGGTAATTATGTTTGGGTGCGAACCCAGACATTCTGTTTTCCTTGACGTCCTTTCTTTCCTTCCTTCCTTTTTTTGTATCTATGTCCGGAGTTTTTCTCTGACACTGCAAGGACGCTATCTGAAGATTTGTGGAAACATTGGATCTGTGATGAACTTGTGCCCCCGATCTGGAAGAATCAAATTTATGCAAACTAGAGGCAATTAGAATTTTAAAGGCTCCCTAGCTTCCAAACTGAAGCAGAGAGACGCAAGATTCCAACTTACACACATAGGTTTGTGACACCTGTCAATCTTATGGACTGTAAACCAAAGTTGCATGATTTTAAATTATGGTTACTAGGAGCATTGAAAATTTTAAATCTTGAATATGTAGGCACACCTGTTCTAAATCAGTGTGCTACATTTGCATGTGTTTTGTCATTATATATGTAAATTACAATTTCATGCAGACACATGCGTAACAGCTGATAGTGCTGCAGTTACGGGTACTACTTTGTCACATCAATTCTTACTGTTAGCAAATGCACTTGCTTTTGGAAAAAACTCATCTTTCTACGCAGATTTCCACTTTTTTCTTCCCTGTGACGTGTCAAAACGTGTTTTTCCACATCAAAAATTTGCCATGAAGTGCCATCCATCCTCGTCAGTCAGCCATTTTATTATGCGGGCACATGTATCAGGTCATAATATGAGTGCTACATTTACATATGTTTTGTCAGCATATGTATCATAATCTTTATCATTTTATCATGTACATACATCTGTCAGAACTGACAGTGCCACATTAAGGTGGAAGGTCTGAAGCCGGCACCTTTGGATAACCTCTAATCACTTTTTCATATTTTTGGATAGTATGATACTTAAACTACATGCTCCCCAAAACTCAGATGTGTGAACATAAAATTTGTACGAGATAATTGATCTCAAAACTTTTGTTTATAATGAAAAGTTTAAACAGTGCCGGGCACATGGCTTTGTTTGCATGGGCATGATAATGAACCATGTCATTGTTTGCACAGTCATTAGTCCATGACCGCTGGAAACCAATTTAGCTATTGACAAGGGTCAGTCACAGGAAACCATTAGCCGTAGAGAGAAGAATGGGCCAGTTCAGACTAGCCACTACCATTGTTCTGATTACTTTGAAATTCTCTATTGATGTAAAAACAAATTAGCACAATCCACTTACTGGTCCCCAAATATGGAAAGCCGCATGTAAACCCACACCCAAACAAACCAAGTGTGGTGTTCCCAAGTTAAAAAAAGTCGAGATTAAAGCCACAAAATATACTTTTGTTTAATGACAACATCACACAGGTAAAGGTACAAGTTCATTTCACACAATAATTGAAACACAGGACAGAAGAAATCAGTATGTGTCATACTACAGCCATAAATGCTTAAGAATTGGCAACTTTTTCTTTCAATGCGATTTTCTCTGAACTGTTTTTGCTCAACCTCTGCAATTTGTATCTCGCCTTGCAAACTTACAAATTGCCCTATCACATTAAAATCAACGGACATTAAAAGAAAAATATCATATCCAGGAACGGTTCCCAGGATTGTTTTTTCTGACAACCCCTTCCGTGACTTTTGGAGCAATTTAGAGAAGAAAAATGAACAACCTGTCAGGAATAAATTTAAAATTTTACAACTTTTTATTTATGCTATTTCAGGACTAACCATTGAATTCGATCCTAGACATGGATATATATTTTAAATTTCTTCGGATTTTAACTGAAAAAAAGTGTGACTTCTGCGCGAAAAATGTGAAAATTGAGAAGAAAAAAATGTGTGACTTCTGCGCGAAAAATCTGAAAATTCTACCAAGTCAGAAAGAATGCTATAAAGTCTCAAAAAATTCCAATCCTGCAAAAAAAACTGTGGACACAAATCTATGGATATGTAGTAATCAGAAAATATATAGGTTTAATGCACTTGTGAAAAAAATTAAATGGGTAATCGCGAGTCAAAGCTGCCAGTCTCACTGTGCACTAGCTTCACAGCCTCTACCTTAGCAAGTACTACTTTGTCACATTAATTCTTAATGTAAGCAAAGGCAATAAAAAATCCCATTCAAATACAAATTCCGTTTTTTTCTTTTCTTTCCTGTGTCAAACAGTGTTCATATACATCAAATGTGGTTGCACATGTTTGATAACTCTCAGGGTAATCATGTTTAGATAAGGTCTATTTTTATCAAAACGTTTGAATATTTTCATAACAAAAAAAACTCACGTTTTCATTTTCACTAAATGCAATGTATTGGTGGTGTCCGCCAACAGCGATGCATTTTTCCAATCTTCTTTGTATTGTAATTTTTGAGTATGATTAGAGGTTAAATACACCTGATGCACCATATGTTAATTACACATCAGGGTGCTGCATTTGCATATACTGTGCTGAGAGCAGATGTAAATATGTATTAGAAGTACATAAGCATATGTATTTGGCTGTGGATGTAGTTTTTAATCCTGTCCAATATATACAGAGGATTCCTTCGGTTGGTTGCATTTTTCAACAGCCAAAACCTAATTAGTACTATCTGTGTAGGTAGCTCCATTGTTTCATACAATGCCAACCTTAATAGCTTACTGTAATGAACATTGTAATATGTGTTCTTAGTAGTTAGTACATGTTTGTATCTACTTCTAAGTGTAGTTTTTATTCTGGTGCTATATAGAGAGGAACCATTTGCTTGACTGCATCTTCCAACAGCTACAACAAGATATTATTCTTTCTATAACTTGATTTATTTCATACAATGCAAACTTTTGACATTGTACTTAATCTCAGATTGTTACTATACAAGGACAAATAGGAACTGACCGTAATTAATATTGCAATATATGTACTTATAAAATATAAGTGTTATTTCTGTAAGTAACTTCATTGTTTTATACAATGCCAACTGTGGCGATTGTACTTAATCTCAGCTGGTTATCATAAAACGAGAACTAGTAACGTACTGTACTGAGTGTACTTAATAGTAAATATATGTATTTAGTTGTGAATGTAGTTTTCTATTCTGGTGCTATATAGAGAGGAACAATTCAGTTGGCTGCATGTTTTAACAGGTACAACCTAAGCAAATATTATTTCTGTCGATGACTTTGTTGTTTCACACATTGCCAACTGTGGAGCTTGTACTAAATCTCACATTGTTATCTCAAAAACAGAAATAATAATTTATTATAATGAAGATTGTAATATTATTAGTATATATGCAATTAGTAATAGATAAGCATATAGTTTTTTTTATTCTTCAGCTCATTCAGTTGGTTGTGTTATCCAACAGCTACAGCCTAACTGAGTATTATTTGTGTCGGTAACTCAATTGTTTCACATAATGACCACAATGGAGATTTTACTAAATCTGAGGTGGTTACCATTAAAGGAGAAATTATAGCTCACTTGTATCTGCAGAACATACCCATGTGCGACATCTATTACAATGATTTTAATGTGTACTTGAATTTTCCATGATTCGCGTTACTATATTCTGAAGATCCCTTTATTTATTAATATGGTCGTACAACAACGTTTTTGTCCTAGTTGTGAACTTGTGCATCAAGCTATAGGTACTGCTTATCACATTGGTACTTTCTATTTTGGTGCTACATCTTGAGGATTGAAGTGGCTGTCACTTTTAACAGCTACAACCTATCAAAGTATTATTATATCAATAACTTAACTGTATGCCACGATACCAATTGCCAACTGTGAACATTGTACTAAGTCTTATGGAGTTATAGTATAAGGAAAAATACATAGCAATACGCAACATTTTCATAGAATATACAGTATATTTTTGTAAATCTTCATTTAGTAATCATTACAACTGAGAAGCGCTAACGTGACCTTTGGAATACCATCAATGGCACCTTTGTTTAAATCACTTTACAATATCGACGCAGCAGCTCAGGAGTCATCATTTTCAAAATGAAAGGTGACATTTTCCATATACTTGTACACATCAGGGTGCATATACAGTTAACATGTCTTCATACACTTGCACACGTGAGGGTGCATATCCAATTTACATGTTTTCATACACTTGCACACACATGATTTATGCTATTACATCTCTGACGGCAACTTTAGTGCATAAAGCTGGTACTTCAGGTACATTTGTATTACATGATACTTATATTAATAATTATGGGTCACATGAAAGGCAAATAATTGCATTAAATGCTACATGGCAGCTGCACCCCAGTTGCATTGATAGCACATACATCGTTTATACCATCTTATGTACATATGCGCTAACATCCCAAGGACACAAGGACTATGCAAATATTTATTATGCGTGATTCATGTTCACTATGGTTGATAATAATAAATTGCACGAGACGTATTTGCATTGCCTGAGACGTATATGAGGAGGTATGGTTATATAAAAGGCCAACAATTGGTTAATATGCGAAATTACAGCCCAACCCCAGTTTTATTTACAGCATATTCATGATCTATGGAGTCCCATTTACACTTAGGCTGATATCTAACGAGCGCAAATGATATGTAAATCTTTATGTGAGTGATTTATGTGCAATATATTTGGGGTCAAGGGTACAGACGCACCTCGTGCGGCAAATTTAAGGCCCACAAGCCATTCAAATATTTCGAATGTGTGCTTTATGGATTTCAAGGCTAGTAGAAAATGTAAATTTGCATTCCCTGAGACTTCTTTGAACAGGCAGGTGCACATAAAAAGCAAAAATTTATATTAAATGCCAAATGGCTGCGTAGTCTGGGTTGCATTGATAGCACATGTAGTGATTTATGTGCTATCATTTGCACTCCAGCTGGCATCTTACATGGACAAGTGATATGCAAATGTTTGATGTACCTGATTCATGCCCACCATGGTTGGTAGTATACGTCTATATGCACTAAATGGAAAGTATGTGAATGTGTATGTTTATATATAATGTAAATAAGTGCAATATGTGACAAGTCTGACCAACCCCTATTGCGTTTGTTGTGCGTATACGTGTGATATGCGACATGCTTGCACACCCCTCGTCGCATTGATAGTGCATATTAGCGGCATGAAGTCTCTTTTACACTACGGCAGGCAATTTGAAGGTATGAATGGTAGACAATGTGCACTACTGTTTCATTAAAGGTACATAGGCAATGTTTGAGATATATATGCAGGTAGGTTTTCATGAAAACAAATAATTACGATTTAAGTATATGATTATTTACATTATATCTACATGTTTGGGATTAAAAATAGTAAATAAATGACAATATGCCGCATGGGTAAACGGTAGTGTCACAGCTGATCCTCATAGATCTGCTATGTGAACCGGCCTTGCACGCTATAGATATTATCAACGCAAATACGTCAATATATGAAGTACAGTAAAACAGACTAGTGCCACATAGTGCTCATAAGTACAAAGTATTTGCCATAACTATTACTAGGGTGTGATAAGGATGACAAATATTATAAATATTTACACTATATATCCTATTATAAATCCATAAATCGCAAATTTGATACATATTATGTTTCATGCTAATTATGGGTTATGAGTTGTGTAAATGTATCCTATATTTATTTTCTTTGCCTACCCCAGGGCGCAGGAACGAAGTATGTATTTCTGTATTTACACACACACACACACACACACATACACACACACACACACACACATATATATATATATATATATATATATATATATATATATATATATATATATATATATATATATATATGTGTGTGTGTGTGTGTGTGTGTGTGGTGTGTGTGTGTGTACACCCCAAGAATCTGTTGGCACACAGACATAAATATCATATTGTGTTAGCTGTAAAATTTGTAGATTGTGCAAGTGATTGGACGTGCTTTTCGTTTTCTAATTTGATCCTTTATAGTTTGAACACACAATGCAACAATTGTTCAAAGTAGCTTGAAATTTAAAACTGACTCGAGAAAGTCTCGTTAGCGGCGATAGGATTTTGGGCCTGATTCATTCAACAGGGATTTATACATATGTATAGATGCCTGTATAGTAAAATGTTCCTGTCGAACACGCAATGTGGATAGAACTGATTGTTTTACTCTTTCAGTGCCAAGTTGTGGACTAATTCAACAGCTTTCTTGTTCCGGGCTGTTATATTTTGTGGGACAATAAGCATGCTGGTACTTGAATGAAAGGTCTTTTTTGAAAGAACATAAATATAGTGTCCATTTGATAAATCAGAGTTCACTCAAGCACTTCGACTTGAGTAGCAGTGGGGCTGGAAAGAGTTAACAGACAACAGCCTTGTCCAGCAATTGGGCTTGATATAAGAAGGAATCGACATATGTTTGGAATAAATATTCTTCATTCCCACAGATGTTCGTACTAGCCTTAGTTTTCAATGAGCGCGCCTGTATCATGCCAGGTGAGTGCTGCAGTTTCGAAGCGACAACGTCAGATGTTGTGGAGAAAAATAAATATGCATGCCGTATATTGTAACGTGTCAGTTCTGTGTATGAATTGCGAATACGGACACATAGACACAGGCATGAACACTTGACCTACCTACGCAACAACAATCAGTAAGTACCACACCCCTTTTACATTTTACAAAGGCAAATATGCACACAGGTATAGCTGTACATGTATTGTTTGTATTGAAAGGATTTCGAGTTAGAGTCATTAGCCCAAACAGGTCTATATTGGTAGTACAATTTAAAGGCTTTGCTTATTCCTATATCATCATACAAGTGATACTTGTTGTGTTCTGCAGATTTCTATAATAATGAGTAATACGGTTTTTATCATAGAAGCTCGTGTGATTTCCACAATAACGCAGTCATGTTACAAGAATGAGATTGTGAAATTAGTTATGAAATCTGCACTCTGTCTGTGTGTAAAAGTTTGGTGTAGATATTACAAATAGTCATAGTGAAAAAGGGATCAAAATGAAACTTTTACATTTTACACATGCAGTGTTGTAGATTATGCACTCCTATCGACTGATTTGTTTGACAGCATTGTGGATTTATAAGTGTTGAAGATAGATGACTTTTCAGACTATATATGCCAGAACCTGCTGTGTATATATGTTCAGCTGTAGGTAACGACTCCTTCGAAATACATATACAGCATCATGAAAGACAAAAGTCCGACCGGGAATCGGCAATAGTTGCAGAATCTTAAAATAAATTTATTGACAAAACATCATTCACGTTATTTCACCAATTTCATAATTCGGTGGGCGACCGAGACATAGAAATGAGTTAATATATTACACACTATATTCAAATATGCTTCTAGCAATAGGAAATTAACAACAGTTATACAACTCAAAATCATAAGGAAAAGGATGTTGTCTGAGCTTACTCTCAGCAAACTTTTTATATAGTTATTGCAAACAAGCTATTTCTCGAGTGGGTATAAAAAAGAAGAGAAAATATGTGAGTTTCCATCAGGATAGCAGACAGGGGCAGCTGCTGTAAACCGTATCATGATTCTGTTTCCATAAGCCCAAAAGTATTTATAGTAGTATGAAACTATTTCACATGAAAAATAGAAGCGGACAACAGTTTTCAACAATTCCAGAGACACTGCACCGAATAGGCATATCAGAGCAAACAAGAACCATCCATGATCAAAACCGTCAGCCATCAAACAAGCAAACTCGAAATTCTGAAGTTCAAGGTTGACATTCCAACATCTTTATTATCATTTTTAAATCAGTGAATGAATATGAAATGCACTGTGGAGGAAAGCATCTCTCTCCTGACTGGAGACAGGTACGAACCAAGATAGGCCTACTTAAAATCGATTCAATGCCAGCAACCCTCAACTTTAAGAGATAGTTTGCATCACACAAGCATTGTATAAAATGTCAACTTGCTTTACAATTATTAGGTTTACATAGTTACTACATCATTTATATCACATCTCAAATCCATCTGACATGTATATAATAAATTTTCATTGTTACCCGCAAACCTCAAAAACGGTCGATTTCATTTCATTTCCCTGTTTCACAAGTTTTTAAAATAAAATCCTAACAGGGCAGTGGGCGATAATGGCGATATTTTCATTGTTGTTGTCAGGGCCATTATATTTGGACAATCTACCCTATGGTGGTATAAGCTTAAGCGATTAATAACGCCAACAAGAGGTTTGAGCCTGTACCGTGACCCTGTCGCCAGCACAACACCCGTACCGAAGGCTCGGGTCACAATACAGGCATAAACCCCGAGATTAAGGTTTTAATCACTTTTCACAATCACACAATAACTAGTAAGGTTGCACCTTTAAATTGGCCACAGATGGCAGCACAAAGGTATAATATCTAATGACTAGCACAGTAGGATTTGGCTTGACCAGAGTGTTGGAATTTGTAGTGAGCTGAAACCTGTTACACACATTTTTAATAAAGATTTTGCCATCATAAGATAAAGTGATTTGAATTAGTTTTGGGCATTTTTTTTTGGGGGGGGGGGTCAGAAATTTGAAAGTGAAATTGGGTGTGGACAAGAGAAAATCCAACATGACTGCGTTCAGGTGGGGCAAAGTCAAAAGTTTGGTGTTCATCATATATGTTAATAACTCTTATTTTGTAAGTCAGACTTAAACTTAATTGGCGAGCATAGTCTTCCTTAAAGTTAGAGCTCAAATACGCCACGATATGTTATAATGGTGGTCTGTGGGAAATTTAATTTAGTGGTGGCGCCTAAACAGCAAACTGGTGCTCAGATGTGGCCTTCAAGGTACAATTTATGCCTGCAAATTTTACTTTGTCACCCGAATTTGAAATTACAGAAACATTGACATGGCTATCTCTGTATGTTAGCACATCAGAACACAATCAATTTACATGTGATGGTTTTTTTTTGTTTTTTGTTTTTTTGGCTTTTATCACGAGTTTTGGTGCATCCACTCAAATACGCGATTTTTCTCTATTTGTTCCACCAGAATAGAATTAGTGACCTTTAATTGGTATTCAGGAACAATGGATTAACCTGGAAGATGTTGCAATTACGAAAATTATTTCCAAATAAAAATAAGCTGAAGTCTAACTTTTCGCATTGCACCGTTCAAAACAACTGAAATACGGCCTAAATGGTCAAGTCCTAAAAACAAAACTGAAAGAAGTAGCAATTTCACCAAAATGGCCTTAAGGCTATTTCATGAAGGTATTGATGTAGTGAAATAGAAATAACAACAAGTACTTGTCATCGAAATTAATTGTTTTATGACACCAGCACAAAGGTGTATTTTTCCATGTAAGAAAATTCATTTTTAAGGGTAGGGGGAACAATGGGGGTCAATAAAGCTTCATTCACCAGCGATTTTGTGTCAAAAATAGTTTATTGACACAAACAGAAACCATTTACACCATCGAAGTGAAAAAGGAAGGAAATAAAATGATATTTGTGAAAAATTATATTTTTTAGTGTTTTGGAAGGGTAAGCGGCAAATGTCAAAAATCGCATTGAAAAAACAGTGTGGCATAACATTGTAAATGCTTGGTTTTTCAAGAATAGAAGCAGTCAGGAGGTTCTTTTTCCAGAGACATATTTGTCTGTGATAGTACATTCTATATATGAACACTTACATAAGTCTTGTAAAAAGTAGAGGTCCCCTTTAAACATCACATCCAGGCCCATCAGTCTGCAGATGAAGATTACTGCCACCTAGCGCTTATTTTCGAAAGAACCGCCTTGGATAACAAGGACGCCCTGCATGGCTCCAGGATCGTGGCAATTTCACATGGGACATGTAAGCTTTAAGGATGTACTTCGCCACTATAGCACTTTATTACCAGCAGAGAACAAGGGAATATCTACAAGGAGCACCGGAACATTTTATTGTGAACAAAATTGAAAGGAGAACGTGACCATAATGTGACTTTTGAACAGGATTTATAAGGGCAAGGCTATGGGATTGCAATTTTCCGTTGCACAAAATAACTAATTGCAGACTGGGCGATATTTTGGGAAGAAGTAGAGCGTCTCCTCCTTTTTTTTATAGGTATTCCTTCGTCCCATATAGTCCTGGTCTACATTGCTTCGTTCTCGGGGTCGTTTGTTGCACCTCTTATTGTGTTTTTCATTTCAACCAATGCTGGTTCGAATTGCTCCATGTTTAGTCGTCATACTGGATACATGCATGTGGGAGATGGTGAAGTTTTTTCTGTTTGACACTTTGTTGCGTTTTCTATTGACTAATGACTAGTGGCTCTGGTAAAAGAGTCATTCGCAAGTTAGGGAAGGCAAGTGGCGCGAGTCTTGTGCATGACAACCAAAATGGTGACAAAGAGCCAGAGGGTCAAAATGGTGGCGATTCAAAAGCGGAGGAGCCCGATCAGAATGTTTTCCTCGATGATCAGTTAGAGGCATTAACTGCAAAAATTCAAAAAAGGCAAAGGGACCTCCAGAAAGTGAAAAAACAGGCTCAGATCAGACAGTTACAGAAGGAATTCACTAACTAGGAGGGCCAAATTGACACCTACAAACAGGACTCCTCTCGTGTCCAAACTCACAATCCTCCTAAGTCATCCAAAAAAGACACATGTCTACCCAAGCCGAAAGCGAAGAAAGAAATGCTGATCATAAAGAAGCATGCCTCCCCCAGACCAGTCCACAAGTCAATTTTGCTCAATGAGAGACTTTGAGACAAAGTAAGGCAGACTCCCAGCTTGAGAGATTGGGACTGTGTCAGAGTGGATTCATGGGGCACAAAGATGGCAGCACCGGCAAATTGTCCAGGGCCATAGTAGCAGGTGAAAGTTCCCGGTTCACTGACTTGTGTGACAGTGATAAATCAGAGTATCCCTCTTATGAAGGCACAAGTGAGTCTGACCTGTGGGACAGCAATGACCATGCTCATAGACCCAGGTCATGCAGATGTAAGAAGATAAAATCTGGCCGAACCCACAAGTTGGGAGATAATGTAGCCATAGTTGAAACATGACCTTAAGGTTAAGCCTCCAGCATGCATTCGAGGGGCTCAAGTACAAAGAGCTGACTTTCCCACTTTTTGTTGCAGGATTCATAAAGTCTCTAGACAGACATATTGCATCAAAATCAGAGTCAAAAGCCTTACTTTTAAAATATAAGCGACAGCACCTGAAGTATATAATGTACTGAGCCTCAGTGCATGAGTGGGCTTCTCTACTTGCTTTTTGTGCAGCCATCTTAACGGAAATAGAATGTGGTAATCGGATATGGGGTGACTGTTTCTTTAATCTGGAATCAATAGCCTTGAATCAAGCCAGAAGCCATGTTGCTCCTGGCAAGCACTACAGCTTGTCCCTGTCCTGAGCCAGGGTGCTCGTTTGCAAATTGTATCAAAGCGAAAAATGTAACAAAGGAAAAGAGCAACCAGGGATCGTAAATGGCAAAAAGAGGACAGTTGGGCACTTTTGCACCTCATATTATTTAGTGGACATAGTTCAGCACCCTCATGCCGAGTCAGACCCAGTGTTTAGGTACCATGGACAAACTGTCGAAAAGGCCACGGAAGCCAAAAGTGAATACTGACTGTATGGTCGTAGCGTGCAACAAAGTACTTTTGGTGGAAGGTTCTGCAGAATCTGACATAGTCATGTGTGTTCAAAGTCCTGCACAAGCAGATATAGTCAGAAGTTTGTCATCCTCAGTTGTTTTAAACCCTGATTTAGTTATGTGTACTCCTAAATTTAGTGTTACATCAGTCGTCAAAAGCAGTCCGGCTGAAGTGACAGTGGATCCTGATTCGTTGTCATGTGTAATGTCAGCAACCACTGACCTAGTAGTCCTTAGTCAACAGAGTGCACAGGTCTCTGCAGAGACTTCCAACATTACAAACACGTTCCTGAAAACTTGTGTGTACGATAGTAATGGTATTATTAAGTAAAATAGTCACAAACCTTCTAGTTCTTGTGATTTCACAGTTCCACAAGTTAACGTACATTCAACAGGGTAACTGTGATAAACACACTAGTAAGTATACCTATACAAGTGCTGATACAGAAGCCAGAGTCGATAAAGGTAGTATGTCCTCCACCAAGTGTGCTCAAACCAAGTGTGCTGCTACAAGAAATTTTGATAACATGTCTAAGTTACCAGAAGTACAGCATGATTCAACAGGTGTTGTAAGTAATGTTTTAGTTAAGCCGAAGCCAGTATGTATGAATGGTAAGCCCCAGAGGTCTGGCAGTACAAATATGGGAAAAATCGAAAGGTTCAGTCAAGTAGTTATGAGTGCCTGTAGGTAGGGTGCATTGAAACAGTTACTTCAGTAGCCCAGTCCTTCATGGCCCCTCACAATAAACCAGATTGAACTGGAATTATGTGCCAACCCCAGGTTTTAAATGAGTATACAGAGACAATAAATCCAAAAGTCCCTATTAATGTTGAAGCCACCACCTTGACAGGCCAATCATCTTACAGGCACCAGAGCCCACGTAGTTTTTGCAAAAAAAAACTAGAGACTACAACTAGTGTCGACCTCAAGAAAAGTTCATAAGTGCAGCCCTTAAGTGAGGGAAACCCTAAGGTATTAGCCGTTTTTTCACTTCACACACAGGAAACAGTAGTGTTACATAGAAAAATTCAGAATTCCGCAGTTCAAAATGATTTAGGCTGCCGCATACCAGTATGATCCGGTTTGAATATAAAAGCATGGAGGTCCCTTTTGAGCCAAACTGAATACTCGAACTTCGAGGTCTGTGACATTTTGGAGTTTGAGTTTCCAGTAGGATATGTATCCAGTGATGAGCCTTCCTCTTCAATCAGGAATCATGACAAGGCGTAGGCCTTTGCCAGTCATATTGATTCATGTTTTTCCCCTGTGACTTTTGAACAAGATTTACAAGGTCAAGCCTATGGGATTATTGACAAATTTGCACAAAGATGGCACGACAGACATGTAAACACAGACGTGCAACCACTGCCCCCAGCAGGTTGCCTGTTGGTGGAGTTTTCTGCATATTGCCCGGCAATATTGTTCAATTCTTCATTGCTTAGACAAGCAATCGTTTAGTCAGTATGGATGGAGGGGCAGATGGATTTGTAGGAACAGTTTGACTTGTCATATCGGCCAAGCCTGACCACTCGGCCATAGAGTAGCCAGCAGCATCTATTATGAGGGCTTCACCATGGACTGTCCTCTCGTTGAGTTTGTGTATACCCCCTAGTACTGTTACCAGTGTCGAGAATCATTAATTGCTAGGTGTCAAATCCGAATTCATTGATTACGGAGATAATAATGTGATCGCTCCCTTTAAGCTTTACATGCACAGTTTTGCCAACTTCATACTGGAGAGGACCCGGCCAAGGGAAACCCTTTAGTGGCTGTGTTAACAGAAACTGCCATAGACTACCATATGCGCAACACTTTGCAAAAATTATAAATTTATGCTTATTTTATGTAACTTTTATTCGAATGAAGCTCAATTCACAAAAATTAAAGCTATGATTACTCTATTTGAGAAATTAGAGTTTGGGAGGTCGTAATGATCATGGGAGGTAGTTGAAGTGGTATTGTGACCTGGCAATATTGTGTTCCTATTGGATGGTTCTTGGTCACGGGGTAACATCATGATAGAAAATGTAAGTGACTTGCATACACGCTTACCCCAAATGACCCAATTTTCACTTGGAATCTACAACGTCCTGACTTCGATACGAATCACAGACTCCTCTTTCTTTGTATGTCAGATGAAACTATATCAAACTTGCATTATGGTGTGCTATAAACAACAATTCCAGGCAAAAGTTTGGGGTGTGAAGGGATTCGATAAAAAAACTTGCTGCTTCCGTTTAGAACTGTGTCTAGGCATGTGGCTTATATATTTCCTAAAGGCTGCTGCACTTTATGCAACCGTACGGAAAGGTTATAATAAAAGACATAAAATTACAATGTAGAAAAATGTCATTTTGTCCGTTTTCATATTCCTTGTTTGCTGGTTTGGTTCGTTTATTCCAGAACTGCTTACGATCCAGCAAAATGATTACGTTACATATATCCATGCTGCTCGAAGCATTCGCTGTGGTTTCTGCTGTAAGCCTACCAGCAGGGTGTTTTGTTTGGGCTTAGTCCAAAATACGCTGCACGGCATGGCATGGGCAGTGGTGCCGAAATTGACCTGCACTAGGACATCGAACCGGAAGTTCCTATTGTGCAAGCATGATGCATGTAACAGGGTTTATTTTGTGTTTAGTGCAACAAATGTGAATAGCATGTTTGCCGTTTCTACCGAATCATGCCGGAGCGTACCAGTTTTGGAACATGACTTCCACCTACTGCAATTATAAGCTTTCAAGCCATTTTTCAAAAATTAAAAAAAAAGTTTAAGTAATAGTCACAAATTATCAGATCCACAGCAAACTGTCACAATATTTGTTGCAAATGGCACTGAGAAATAGTTTATGCATGTGAGCATACAATGCATCAGAATGTAAAGCTGTCGGTCTCAATGCTTAATGAATAAATGGATGACTTGATCTGAAAAACATGTATGCCCGTCTGTTGTATTTTTCATAATTTTAATACACAGGCAAATTTACTTAAATCTTGAAAATTGTCGTCCAAATATATCATATGAAGCATAATTTTTAAAAGGCTAGAAGCTTACTGTGTTCGGTGGAATTGTGAATAGTCAAGAAACCACAGTCATTAATTTTTTTAATAAGCGAGGGTACAATATATATATATATATATATATATATATATATATATAAGTATTATTATATTAATACATGCTTTTTATACAGACCGATATTGTCGTCACAAATCTGTTGGTTTCATGATGTGGTAGCATGTACATAAATGACGTCAAACTGCAAATGTGGCTGATATCACCATACAAAATCAGGTAGCCAATTCTATACTGCACCAATGTACGCAGAAAGTCAATTTATGTGGTACAATATGAGGTCATGGTCAACAACAGTATGCAGGGAGTTAATTTCTAAAGTATTTGATAAGACTAAATACTGCTTTTTTATTCTGTTTTACTCGTGGAACAAATAGTGCTGTGTATATTTTTATAGTTCCATATCAATATCAGCACATGTGCTTGTATTATTTTGTTTCTGGTGTTTCAAATCTTGTTTTATAGTTTCATTTTGAGATATTATTTCTTGTATGCAAATAATAAGATATCCAAATGCATGACATTTAGGCTAAATTCATTTGGCAGATTATGTGTATGGTATCAATTCACAATATTCCAGTGTAACAGAAATTGGAAGATTTGTCTGAGAAAATTTTTAGTTCTATCAAATAAACTTACCCTCTACGTTTTACCACTGCTGTCAGTCAAGGTAAGGTTGATGCTTACCCTTTCTTCCATATAACTGCTGTTAGTCATAGTAAGGTTGACGGAGTTTATGACCACATGCAAACAAATAGGCCATATAGTCCATAGCTATGGTCGGATATCAGACCTTAGCTGTACAATGTTCGTTTTAAAAAATGTGATCCAAATCATTGACATTATGATTAAAAAGTACACTTTCAGTGAAAATGTGGATCCAAATACCCAAGCGACCTTTACTTTGACCTGTGAGTGGCCCCATATATTGAAGACATTCCTATTCTTTAATACGATACCTATAAGTATACCATAGAGTGAAATTTTGTTCAAATACAATAGGCTTTATTTTCATAAGTGATAATTTGAATAAGATCTCGTTAATCATCTTTTTGCCCGGGTCATAAAAAAGTATTGCCTTTTGGAGACATGCCATTCAAAGTTCCTATGGCGTACACGAGATGGCTGTTTTAACCACTAAGCTCCTCTTCCGCCCTCCTTAGTATTATTTCTAGTACCTTTTTGGGATTTCAGTGCCGTACTAGAATGTGTAGCTTTGAAAAAGCCACATTAATACTTCTCAACAGATCATATTATTTCAAAACTCGCCCTGATCCGTTGGTCTCATATTGTGGTATGCATTTAGGTGTGTGATAAAACAATATGTTTCAAATGATAGACATTTTCTCGTATTACCATGAATTTCTAAAATTGATGAACGTATCGTAAAACTGCCTTATATGTTTTTTTTTACTACAAACAATTTCTTGCATAAATGTCGTTATGGCTTTAGATACAGATATTCCAGTCATATAGTCCTGAAAACATTGCTAAAAAACCTGGCATGGCCAACAGATTATATGATATATTGTATTTATTCCAGTACAAATGAAGTACTGTGTTCAGAGTTGTCCGAGATCGGGGACTGTACATAATATGGAAGTCCATCAGCATCAAAGGAGCGCCGAAAACATAATGTTTTTTGTCACCATGGAACGTGCATCCATAAGTTATGAAAAACATGTATAAGAACACGTATATGTCACTAACCCGATATGTTCCCACATCATTGTCGAACCATAATATTCTTCCTTTTCCCAACAAAACCCAGACTGTCACAAATAAGGTGGCATATTTTACATCCCACCGAAGCTCTTCACATGACCCCCTCTCCCCCCCCCCCCCCAAAAAAACGTGGGCGATCTACGCATGTTCTGATCTTATCACCGAACTGTGGATTATATATTCCGCGGAGCACACCAATACTATACTGAAGATCCATATCTTGTATTGTCTATGTATTAGTATATCACTGAACTATGTTAATTAGATTATACACTGTGCAGACCACACCAATACTAAACTGTAGATCTCTTGTACTATATGTGTATTAGGAAATATGTAGGTGCCTATATGCACCAACATCGACTGCACATCTGTAGGACAGATAGGTCAGAACTGGCCTTACTCTGATCTCAATGAAACCGTTACTTACGTACTAACTACACGGAGCGAGACCAAAGCTGCTTGTAGGACGAGGGTATGGTAAATATATATGGCTATAAGAGGTACAAGGTTTAGCTAGCTCATGCTTGTTCTTTCTGCGTCCTTTAGATATGAAAAACATGTATAAGAACACCACAAAGGTATATGTTATTAAAGCGATACTTTTCTATATTATTGTCGAACCATAATTACAACGGTGTTTCTAATACCAGTGACCCAATGTAATTTTGCCGCGTCGCATTCATTTTGTCGGCATGACAAAAGATATAGTAATCATATGACCCATTAACCACCACCCCCCCCAAAAAAGTTTCCAGATTGTTTTGAAACTTTGGTGAAAATCAGGCTTGTGGCAGGGTCAATTGAAATAAAGTGCTCATTAGGTAGTGATACTCCGGATACCTGATTATTATGATCATCATCATTATCATCATTTCGGGTATTTGTCAGGTAATGCGTAAAGACCTTTGATGACCGTGCAAGCCAATGGAGATTTCAATGGTGATTCACATTTTCGACTTCTTCAAAAAGCGTCAACCAGATGCACTTCAAATGTGCGGAAAGTATTTTTGGTTGTACCATACCACATTAGTTCATACCATCGTGCTCCAGTGATTTTCATTTTCATTTTTTTTTTCAGAATCCTGGTCCAAAATCGCTTAGTAGCAATGTATCTGGAATCAATGTCTGCTAAGTTTTTTATCGACATGCTGCTGCTTTCATTATCTGATCGTAGCAAATAATCAAAAATTATTCAAATGAGGTCACAGGACCACTTTAGTAAGTGTATCTGAGTTCCGCTAAGCACATGACTGTCACAGTCCTCTTGTTGAGTATTTTAAGGAATTCGAGAAGGCACCTTGTGTCGTTATTTCTGTGCTTAGATAACTATATGATTTGAGTTATTCCCAGTGTTATCACTCTTACCAATACTAAAATCACCTTTCGAGGATCATTACTTTGACGTTTGTACAGTAATGGTGTCTTACCGTTATCTCATTTTCCCGCTGTAATAACTACATGGCAATAGGGAGCCATCATTTCCGGGCAGTTTGGTCCCCCACAGCAGAATGGACTGCATGCTGTGGTAGTAAGTGCTATCTGTGTGGCCACATTAACCTGCGATTTACTGATTTGTATTCAGCAAAGAAGGGATAGGGACATAAACTATACCGACATTATAGATCATTGTCGTGAATTTATGAATTTTCAAATGATTTAGTTATTAATACTTTTTAGATTTGACTGTGACTAGTGACAATGCAACTGGGCTAACTGTGTCCTGTACATAATCGACTAACTTGAACTGCATGTACCTTTATTGAAATGTATTCAAACCTATAGGCTATTCACTGTTTCACTATTTGATTTAGATTTTTAAAAAATGAGCCGAGGAGAGTACACTGAAAGCATACACAGTATTAGAAAAGCCAAAGAGAAGTTCGTGTTAGGATTAAGGGAAAGGATCAAAACTGGCTTTCTAAAGTAGCACAGGAGTTCTCAATGCAGAGAAGAGGAAACACAAGTGGACGGTAGGTAGCAGTAGAAAATGTAAAATTTGTACATGGGAGGGATATAGAACTGTAGATCATTGGCTGCAATAAGGGAAATAATATTCAGGAAAGGTGCAGAATGAGGACCGTGACTGTAAGGGTTTGGAAGAAGGTCTACACATGGAGAAACAGGATTGGGTGGCCTGGTTCCTGCGTCTAAAGACGGTATTTCAGCAGGTAAGACAGGGCGGAGTAATGTTGAAGACTACCTTTAGCTTGCTGAGAAAGAAGAAATCAAATATTTGGATTAGAAGGGAACAAGATTAACAAAAATGTCAGGAGTGGGGAAGGGAAGGTCAAGGGGTACGCTTACCAGGGTCGATTTGTGACTCTCAAAAGCAGCACATGGGATATACCTGAGCCGTTGAAGCGGCGAAGGGACAGATGCAGAAAGATATACATGGGATGAGTGTCTGGCGATAAAACCAAAACCAGGGGGCTTACCACAGCTGTGAGAGGGCGGGCAATGGACTTTATACCTGGGCTACGGTTCCGTAAAACGTGAAAGCAGAAGCTGATTGGTCATGGCTTCCCTAGCCTCATGTACAGAACAGCGAGCAGATAAGGGGAGTGCCATAGAATTACTCTCATTATTGTCATCATCATTATTATCTGGAACTTTAGGTATGAAGAGACAACATTTTACATTTCATAAAAAGATGTTGATTAGCGTCTTCGCTGTATGCACAGTATTGTCACTGATAATGCACAGTCACGTGGTTTGTTCGTTAGTTGCTCTGGGCACAAAAAATGAACCATATCCCGAAACACATAAAACGTTGATATGACTTTATATATCATTTTTACATATTCGCCAGAAACTTCATAATAGAGAGTTCTGGAGTGCATTCTTGCGCCAGAGTTATTCTATGCTTCCATCATCAATGAGATCAAAATGGCGCATCGAAAATCCCGTGAGATTTTACGCACGCTTATGTTTACCATTCTTACTAAAATATGGAATAGGTTGGAATGTAAAACCTTTTGCGCATGCGTATTTTGCTATTTTTACTAAAATATAGAATAGATTGGAATGAAACATTTATGCACATTTGCAGTTTCCTATTGCCATTGTCGGTTTCTACCGAATGTGCGAAGGGATTACTATCTTGAAAATAGATTGGAATGGCAGAGAGCTGTCACTGCATTGAATTCAAAAACCTAAATTCGTGTTTCTTGGCCGCATGCTTGCACGAAAGTTATCCCACACTTTGATTCGGGCAAGTGCAATTCATTATTATGGTAAAAATGTGGAACACCCTGGAATGAAATAAACTCTTACTAAACATAAGGAAGGAACCGGAACGGAAGTATGCTTCCAAACCAATTACCATTCATCTGTTTAGTAAACAAGACATGTTTTGAAACTGATGTAGTCCTGATACAGCACTATAAACATCTACCAAATAAATGGTTTGGCTTAAAAATTCTGCAGCTATTCAGCATGAACCAAATCCAGTATTGTGGCTCTGTGACCTTAGGAATTGACTCCAGGTTGTCCATTTCAAAACTTGAACTAGCTCTTATAGAAGAGTGTATTCCTGTGCAATATGAAATCCCTAGGTCAAAAACATCTTTAGTTTTCATATAGAACCAAGTTCACTAACAGGACTCTAGGTGATAACGCTGGGAAGTTGGTCAAGGTCATCCATTTTCTAAGCTGTCTAAGCCCTAATTAAGAACCATTACTGTGTGCAATATTGAAGTGATAACTTAAATTTTGACTTACAATGTAGAAACAAAGTTCACTAAAGTGACCTTGTGACCTTAGAATGTAGGTCAAGGTCACCCATCTTACAGTTTCATCTAGCCCTGGATAAGGACTATAATCCTGTGCAATATACAGGTCCAATCTTGAAAACTTTTCTAGTTATCCTACGGAAACAAATACTTACTGCAGTACCTCCATGACCTTGGAAATAAGATCAACGCCAGCCACCTTCACAATTTGCCGAGCCCTTATACTGAAGTATATGCCTGGGCACTATGAAAGTCCTATCTCCAAAACTTCTTGAATGATAATGCGGAAACCACAGTCTCTTTGTTGACCGACATAAGCAAAGCTATATGCTCCACCTTCTTCTAAGGGGGCGTAAAAATAAGGAGCAAGTACAGGTATGGATATGTTGTTTGTATTTCGCCCTATTACATATTCAAGATAAAGTGAAGCAAACTGGATGCTCCAAAAACCTTTCTTGGCTGTATGTTTGGAAAAAAATACTGATAAGTAAGTACAGTACAGAGACTAGAATACAAAGTAATCAACATTGAAGTGAAACCCCAAATATCTGAAATAAATCATTCTTTCCTACTTGTACCATGTTTGCATATTGGGAGCCTTTTTGCAAAAACACTAGAAGATTAATAAGAGGGCCGTGTGAACAGCCCATGCTCAGGTGACCTAGAGATTCATCACACTTGTGGCTCTGTGAACTTGGGATATGATCAAAGTCGCCCGTGTATGGAGTAAGTCTGACCTTTGTGGAAGAATACTAGCATATGCAACAACAAAGTCCCAGTTCAAGTAGTTCTCAAGTTATAGCACTGAAGAGTAAAATCCATGTTTGTTGCATTGTGGCCTTAGAAATGAGGTCAAGGTAACTAAATGCAGTGTTTAAGCATGACCTTCATAGGGAAACATTAGCATGTGCAACATCAAAGTCCTAACTCAAAATAGATTTTATGTTGTCAGTGAACAGTAAATTTCGTGTCAGTTGTCCTGTGACCTTGGGAATGAAGTCAAGGTCACTCGTACTGCCTGAGTGTGGTCCTCAAAGAGGATCATTACCATGTAAAACATGAAAATCCAGGCTGAAATAGTTCTCAAGTTGTCATCTGTAGAGTTAAATACACCTTAATTACCGTGTGTTCTTGAGAATGAGGCCAATGCCACCCAAATACTGTTTAACTCCCGCTGTCATGCTGTCAAGTGTTCCTATGCAATTTTGAATCAATTGGCCGAGTAGTATTGGAGAAGAAGATTTGTTAACGTTTGGCCCAAACATGAACCAAAATTCATAAAAGCCCATAAATCCCTGGAGCCTGACCATTTAGACAAACTTAGTAGAGACTTACCCAAGGTATACCACACAAACTTCGAGGTGAATCTGCACAGAGGGTTTGGAAAAGAAGTCAAAATTGTGGATGACCATTGCAATTCCAATTCACTTACATAGTAATCAATAGCACTGTATGCATTCAACAGTAAGCCCCCTGATTGAAAATTTTATTGAAAATCTAGATCCACAGTAACGCTATCTTGTCAACAGGTTTGGTGGGCCCTTCTATAAGGAACATTTCCACCAAGTTTCAGCATAATCTGAGTGACGGTTTTGGAGAAGAAGTAGAAAATAGTGAAAACACACCTTTTTGCATAAAAAATATTTGAAAAATCACAGCGCCACCTGTTGAACAAATAAAGGGCTAACTGTTGCTAGAAGTTTCCCTGAGCAATTTCGAAGCAATTGGCCAAGCGGTTTCGGAGAAGACTATTTAAGATTTTGCCGAGAAAACAACAAAAACAAGAGGGATGTGTAAACAGCCCATGCGCAGTTGACCTAGAGATTCATCACACTTGTGGTTCTGTGAACTTGAGATAGAACAAAATAGGTAAACATTTATCAAAGGTACATCCCTACCAAATTTGACACAAATCTGGCCAAAATTATTTAAGTTTTAACCATTACAACAAATTCCCATCTCAAAACTTTTAAAAATATTTTCAACAAAAATATATCATAAAAAGTCCAAAAATCACTGCAGCATGGCCATGTGAACAAACTTGGTAGAGATCCACCCAAGGTACATTGCCGCTAAGTTTGAAGTCATTTGAAGTCAATCTGACTGACAGTTTCTTCGGAGAAGTCCAAAATGTAAATTAGCATTAGAATGTCCATTGACTTACGTAGTAATTAATAGGAAAGGTGCATTTACCGATACGCGCCCAAATTGAGAAAAAAAACATTAAAAATCAAAAATCCAAAGGGATGCCACCTGGTGAACAACTTTATTTGACCTTTTCATAAGAAACATATTCGTCAAGTTTCAGCTTAGTCAGAGTGATGGCTGTGGAGAAGTTGAAAACAGCTAAAAGGACACACACACACACACAAAATAAATAAATAAATAAATAAATAAATAAATAAATAAATAAATAAATAAATAAATAAATAATATAAAAAATTGCAGCACCACCTGGTAAACAAATTAAGAACTGGGAGTCCTCAGAAGTGTTCCTGTGTGATATCAAAGCAATTGGGTGAGCGGTTTCAGAGAAGATTTTTTTGACATTTGTCCAAAAAATTAAAAAATCGCTGGAGCTGGACCGTTTGAACGAACCCGGTAGAGACCCACCCGAGGTACATTTCTTCTAAGTTTGAATTGAATCTGGGTGACGGTTTCAGAGAAGAATTCGAAAATGTGAATAAGCATTGGAATGCCCTTTGGCTTACACAGTAATCAATTGGAAAGGTGCATTTGCCGATAAGTACTCGAATTGAAAAAAAAAATCGTTAAAAATCATGAATCCATAGCAGTACTTTGTTTGACCCTTTCACAAGGAACATATCCAGCAAGTTTCAGCTAAATCTGAGTGATGGTTCTGGAAGAAAAGTCGAAAATAGCAGAAAACCACACAAAACAATATAAAGAATTAGAAAAAAATGCAGCGCCACCTAGTGAGCAAATTAATGAACTAGGAGTCCTCAGGAGTGTTCCTGTGTGATATCAAAGCAGTTGGGTGAGCGGTTTCAGAGAAGATTTTTTAAGGTTTGCCTCCCCCCCATCAATAAATTGATAAAAAATCCCAAAATCACAGGAGCGTGACTACCTCACCAAACCTGGCACAGACCCAACCAAGGTACATTCCCACCAAGTTTGAGCTCAATCTGGCCATTTGTTTTGGAGAAGAAGTCGAAAATCTGAATTATGGACTCAGACAGACCGACGACAGATGAACACAGGAGGATGCATGGACAAGGAAAGGAATGAGAAAGAAAGAAAGAAAGAAAGAAGGATGGAAGGAAGGAAAGGAAAAAAGAAAGAAAGATAGAAAGAAAGAAAGAAAGAAAGAAAGAACGAAAGAAAGAAAGAAAGAAAAGAAGAAAGAAAGAAAGAAAGAAAGAAAGAAGGAAAGAAAGAAAGAAAGAAAGAAAGGAGGAAAGAAAGAAAGAAAGAAAGAAAGGAGGAAAGAAAGAAAGAAAGAAAGAAAGAAAGAAAGAAAGAAAGAAAGAAAGAAAGAAAGAAAGAAAGAAAGAAAGAAAGAAAGAAAAAGACAACATGTCCATGAAGGCAAACAGACAATATAACGCAATGCCATTCTTTCAAGGGCTGAAGACATGTGGGTGGTCGTGACAGGTTTCGTAAATCCCTTTTAGAAAAGCACCCATACGGGCTTTAAGGCATTCAAAGAATTGAGAAAAATTCGAAAAGAAGTTGAAAGTCGTGAATTTCTTGTGAGTATGTAGAGTATATGTGCATAAAAGAGTTACTCAAATTCATTGGTCGAAAACTGTGCGAGTGACGACAGGTCCAGTGTTCATTTTCCATAGTGTCATGGATCATCGGCGATTGTATTTGTTACTTTAGTTTAAAAGTTTTTCACCATTGCCTTTAAGTGGGCGTTTGGGTAACCAAAATTGTTCTGTCCCAAATTGATTCCGTAAGATATTGCTTAGAAATCATTTGCAATATTAGCCATCAAGTTCTCTGGTATGCCATGTCTCCCTTCCCCAAGAAAAAAATGTTTCTTTGACATCAATAACCACAATATACATTTGTTTATCAGAATACTATGTAACCATGACAGACAAGCTGAAGACAGCAGCCTGCGAGGCTATAGACAAAGCAGCAAAGAAACTCCACCACCTCAGTGACCAGATCTGGAATAAGCCTGAGCTCAATTTTGAGGAGTACTATGCTCATGAAGTTCTCACAAAATTCCTAACTCGCCACGGATTTCAAGTGGAACCCAAATTTATTCTAGACACAGCTTTTCGTGCCACCTATGGCAGCGACACAGGGACCAATGTGGCTATTCTTTGTGAATACGATGCCCTTCCGGAAATTGGACATGGTTGTGGTCATAATCTCATCGCTGAAGTGGGAGTAGCAGCGGGCTTAGGAGTAAAAGCTGCATTAGATCAGAGCGGAGGCAACCTGGGGAAGGTGACTTTTGTTTTCAGTCATATCATATCTATATTGATTAATTGCGATTTGTTGATTTACTAATTTGCTTTGCCAGGTCAAGCGACTTATTTCTCTTCGTGTTGATGATTAGTTCCACAAAGTGAATTTTTATGCTCACAACATGATGATAATATGTATATCTACATGGCTCTAATACAATTGGAAAATCCAATATTTGATCCAATGAATCTATATCCAAAGGCTTTATCTATCGACTCTGATTGATTTTAAGAATGTATTACATATATTTACGACGGCACTGGAGGGATTGAAGGAAGTGCAATTCATATATTTGCACGCGAAAGAAAACTTGGAACCTTTGACACACAATTAGCTATTTGATTACCTATCCTAAATCGATTTGAAGATTATATAACATCAAAAAGCAAAAAAACAAACAAACAAAACACAAAACAAAACAAAACAAAGAATTGTGCTTAATAGTCAAAGATCAAATGAAGAGACACCAATGCAGGAGTTTCTCCCGTATATCTCTTAATCCCACCACTTCTTACTTATAACAGCAATTACTATCATTATTACTGATATGCTGAAACAGCTTGTTCATCTCTAAGGGGACTAAGTGAATTGAAATCTGGAGGTGGTCGAATCAAACCAATCATCACCAGGTGCAGATTCTGAGTTGGCAATTCTCTACGAAGAGGTTTTATTTTAAATCATATTATTTAGTTATTTTATTTTATTAGTTTTTTTCTTGTTGTTTGTTTGTTTTTGTTGTTTTTTGCTTTTTTTAATCATTTTTTAGCCGCTGCAGGGAGTCTATGCACGCTGTCTGCACAGATTTTCAAATAAATCACCTGTAAAAAGTTTTTTAAATTCTCTGAACGGAATTAAAACCTCTCTGTACAGAATTAAAATCTCTTTGCACAGAATCAAAGATTGTGCAGAGATTTGCATGCATAAACTCTCTGACAGAATTAGAAATTTGCCACTGTCAGCTTTGTGCATGTAAACACCCTGCAGGGAATTCAAAAGTTTCTGTACAGAATGAACAAATCTACAAGGAATTATTTATACACATTTTCAGGTATGGTTGCCATAAGAAATACCCAACCATCTACATAATAACTAGGCTGAGCAGACTTACGATAGAATTTACAATGGCACATAATATGGGCATAATATTACACACCAGACCATGGACAACAGTACATAATTATTTCCTCTCAACAATTTGGCTTTGGAGTCAACGACCATTGCGACATTATTCCAGGCACATTGCAATGTAACATTTAAAACTATTTCAATAAAACTTATAAAACTGGCAGTGCTGGGCTTTATAATAGTGAAACCATCACGCTTCCAACTCGGTAATACATGTCAGACTTTGAGTGAGCTTCAACTATTGAACAACCGTTTGTATAAATTGGGTGAAACGGACACAAGCGCTTTTTTAACTTGTGGAGAACTACTTGGAGACACACCACTCTATTTCTTTGTTTATCATATTATCATAACTTAAATTCTGTATGGACTGACCTTCATGGGATAATTATCAGACTTGTATCCTTCCCTCTGAAAATTTCATTCTGGTTCAGACGAATCTTGAATCTAATCCCCCCCCCCCCCCCCAAATCATTATATATAATGCAACTTATATTTGCATGAAAATTTGAAAGTGAAGCGCACCACCTAATACGAAATTCAAAATTGCAAAATTGCAAAATTCTGAGAGACCCTTGCTTCACTTTTTCTCTGTCCTTCATTTCCATCTGCATTATGAAACACAATAGGTTTTGTTAATTGCTCATAGTGGTGCTTGAATTATTCTGCGACTATTCTCATATAACACTACTATTTCTCCTGCTACTGAACTTTATCATTTTGTGTGGCCGATAAGTTTTTTTTTTTGGGGGGGGGGGGGGTAGCCGTCATCCCTAATAGGTTAAATGAAACATGTTTCAATTGCTGACTCTGATGGGGCTGCAATTTATTTGTTGTAGTTAACGGTTCTAGGAACTCCAGCTGAGGAGGGCGGAGGGGGGAAGCAATGCTTGATTGACGCAGGCGTCTTCAGGGACATTGATTCAGCTATGATGGCACATCCCTACTCAAGTAACCGGTTTGGATATGAAAATGGAATTATGGCCATAGTTCCGTAAGGATTCACAATCTAAAGCGCCGTCTTATACAGTTAATTACCAAGGGAGAGAGAGATAATCCTATTTACATTAACAGTGTACCGGGTCATCAGTCGTATTTAAGCCTAATTCAAAGAGAATATCGTTATATACACTCGCATTTTAGCTCAGATGTCCCGAACTAGTCATTCTTAATGATACTGTTACAGGATCCTGATTACCAACAGGGCAAGCCCCTCAGTCCGTGGCGCCCCCCACCTGAACCAACTCGAATTTTTCCCTGGACATCTTGCCAAGGGTTTCAGTTTAGACCTTTTTTCCAGAAGATTTATTAAGTTCAAACACCGATTTGACGTAGGCGCTGTAAAAGCTACAAATAGTACTGTAGAATTATTGTAAGGACCGTAACAGGTTCCTTTCATCACCGCAATAAACTCGCAAAGCATCACAGAACACACCCAACAAAACCGTAAGCAGCACCTCAAAACACAACGAAGGAGACCACCCGCGTTAACCTTAAAAAATTTGCATTTAACTGTCAAAAACAACGAAGTAACGAATTTATTTAGTATATTTTTATTTTAATGTTTATTTACTCTTTTCCATTTTCAAAAACGTTGAAACCGCTTGGCCAGTTGCTTTGAAGTTTAATAGGAATACTTCTGGGTATCCCTAGAGCTTAATTTATTTATCGGATATGGTGCTTAATTTATTTATCGGATATGGTGCTGAGAAATTTCTTCTTTTCTTTCTGTGCGTAAGAAGTTTTGTGTTTGTGTTTTCTGTCACTCAAAATATGCTGAAACTTGGTAGGAAGTGGAATGGTCATACAAAGTTGTCCACTAGGTGTTGATGCTCCAGATCCCCCTCCCCTTCTTTTTTTAACGAACTTCTCAATTCGGGTATATACGGGTTACTGCATACATTCTATCAGATACTATGTAACTCAACGGGGATTGCTATGATAAGTCTGAGTCCTCAAATGGTTCGAGATTATGTATAGAGAGCTAGCTCTAATTTTAATGGAAAATATGGATGCGTATGCAAGAATGAAAGTTGTTCAGAAAAAAATCCACGCTACCTAAAAATCGTAGCCTAAAAACTCCCTGTTTAAATTGGCAGATACATTTGTAAAGCTGCTAAACGTTAGATTTATCGTGTGGATGCAAGGTTGTCACCTCTAAACGTTAAAATTACCGCTAAACGTTAACTTTTGAGGTCACCTGTCACCACCTAACGTTAAATTACCGCTAATTCTTTCAAAACGTCGTGGGTAACATGAAACCGCTAATTGTTAAAACAATGGGGATGACATATTGCTCGGAAACGTTATAAACAATGGCCTTAACATGAAACCTGTATAGCTGAAAACTTTAGTACTGCTTGGAGTCCAAGCATTTATTAAAAAATATTTAAAGAAAAAAAAAAGAAAAAAAATTGTCATAAATGTTTCAATTTGTCAATTCATAAATATTTCAACCTGTCAGTATATGAAATAAAAAGAAAGAGCCTAGACCATTTTATATGGTGCAAAACACTACGGGTTTCAGAAGTTTAATCCATTAAGCCTCAGTCACACCGTCAGGATTTTTACTGCCGTTCTCGATACGACCATTTCCGATTAAAATATGCCAAAAGTCCGATCACGATCCTATGATTCGTGGCTGGATATTCGAAAATAAACCCAAGCAATTATTTAATCGCGACAACAAGCAGATATTGTTCAGGAAGTATCCCGATTCAGCCGTTCCCAACCGGATTCGTGTCGATCATCCCGTTGTCACTCCGATTCCGATCCGTTTTGTATCTTTCGCTGTGTAAAAGACGTCGGAATCTGTCGCGACAACGTTCCCATTCTCCCGAATGCGATCCAACCGATATTTTAAAACTGCAAGATATATATACAAACTCAAAGCCCTGTAATTTAATTACAGATATTCTCAGAACCAATTACCTGAATATTTTAAGAACATGTATGTTTTCCCCCACCGTAACTCATCCGTACAAAACAAGAAATAGACATATTCCACAGCTTCCCGTCTCGAAATTAAATAAAATCACTAATTGTATCCGATATCATATTCCTCCTCGCTTGAACAGCCCACCTCCTTGCAATTTGGATAAACTACATACTCATTCAATGGATGTATACTCCAAGTACATTAAATTAGACCTTATTAAGCAATATTCAGAAACTTGCACCTTAGATAATTGCTATGTATGTGCAACTTGTTATTTTCAGATGCATTCCCGCAGTAGTCATGATATAAAGTTTCGTTTTGTATGCGCTCGTCGGGCCAACAGAATATCATTGCCCAGTCACGGCTGCTATGGAGGCAACTCGGTCCTCTGTTGCCTGCACTTGCCACTCGTTCGAATTCCTCCATCATGGCTTTGCAAAGATATTTTGCGGTAATGTTAGGTCACTTGTATTTCCCGAGTAGTGAAGTACCTAAACTCAATGCTAACGTGTTTAACCCATGTTACGATTGTGAGTTTATAAGAATGTGGAAACCAGCATAAGTTAACTCGTATAGGCCAAGTTTTTTTTTCATATTGGCCGAGTTTTAGCTCGTATTGGCCGAGTTGACAACATCATACAGCACAGGCCAAAAATAGCGTTTTGATGCTATATTGTTCATAGACAAGTAATAATAATTGGTACCTGCTACGGCCCCACAAAGGACAATGGACTCTTACAACACTTTGAGTTAACTTTTTGTGGCTTAGGCCGAAAGCCAATTTCTTACTTATAGGGAGTGGGCGTGGGGGTGGGAAGCAAAGCGACAGAGACTCTTTGATGGTCAATCGTCACACCCTATATACGCCAAAATGCGACTTTTGGCGATGAATGGTCAATTCTATAGTCTCTGTTTTTACGCTAACTATATCTTAAGCTGTAACTTATAGGCCTATATTTGGAAAATATGGAATAGTGGGACGCGTTTGTTTCACAACAAGTAAAAAATTAGGCAAATATATAATTATTTGATGATTAGAATACGATACACTAGATATTAAACCAATATGAACACCGTTTATAAGGTCTTGAAATGTACTTGTCAGAATGACATTGTATAATTGCAGTATAAAACTTAAAGATTAAGGCCCATTTTTGATGGTCAAAGATCACAGCCTATATACGACAAAATACGAGCTACGATGACTGGTCAATTTTAGTTTCTGTTCTTCACTGGCTATATTTTAAGCTGTAAGCTAAAGGTCTATTAGTTGAATTTGGATTAATGAGGTGTTTTTTTTTTCAAAACATGCGAAAAATTAGGCAAATATATCATTATTTGATGATTGGAATACGATACAGTCTATGGAACCAATATAAACTTCTCATCCCGTATCTTCGACAATGAAATACAAGTCTTCATATTTATACCAACTCTCTTTATAAAGTGTTCGGAGACAATTATTATTTGGGTTTGAATTACTTAATGCTCCCTAGTGTAATGTGCATTAAAATTGTAAGAAACTTCAAATGTATATTAATGTATTATTATAATATTAATAAAATATATATAAATATATTTTCCACTGACTTTTGGCCTTAAAGGTTGATCTACCCAAATGCTTGATTTTTGGAAAAGCATAATGAAGCCAACTATTCTAATACCTATACCCTTATAAAAAACCATATGCTTTTGAACTAGACCTGCTGAACCCACTCCTCTTTACTTTTGTGTCTGCTTTACTGTCGATAGTTTGTTCAGGGCTTCTGTTTTCTAAGAGGGTTGCACATTGGCTTTCAAGACATGTTTCCTGATTTTAGGTGACAAAGCATTCAACCGCATAACGTTGGGTTTAGCTGGTAAGCAGTCTGAGGATAGATGCCCACGTTGATCCCTCTGTGCACTCTGGGTCCCGAAGAACTGCAGGGACCAAAGTTGTGCATTGGCTTTTGAGCCAGTTTTTCTCGGTTCTGACATAAAATGGGATTGGCCTGGCGTTCATTGGTAAAGTTTGCAATGGGTTGATTGGTATTTTGATTACCCTCAGTACACTACGGGTGTTGTTTAGTAGCATTGATTAATTGTTTTTCCAGTCCTTTTTGTAATCCAAAGGTTAATGTAGATTTGTACTTCCCAGACATAGCTTTGAGCTTTCAGTTTGCACTTGCACATATGCTACTGATTTGATATAATACTTTTAAAGTCGCACACAGACCTGATCATAGGCCTATACCATAGGTTTCTATGTATAGCTTACGTTTTCATGTGTATAAAGTTCATCGGTACAGTACTTTAACATGTGAGACCTGCCTGCTTGATATAGGCCTAAAAAACGTTAGTTCCAATAGACGCTTGTAGTTATTTAGGTATAGTCCGGTTATCTCATTAGCTTTTGCCAATACTTTAACATATGAGACCTACCTGATTGATATAGGCCTAAGAAGTTTCAATAGATGTTTGTGGTTATTTAGGTAGTTAGATTATGCAATTAGCTTTAGGCCTCTAAGCATTTGTTGTTTGTGGTTCATTGGAGGATAAAAGCTATATTTTTGTAAATATTAATGATTAAAAAGATTTCTGTTTTTGTCTGTATCACAATATTCTGAGAAAACATTATTTTCGAGGATGGTTTGGGCTGCACAAAGCAGAAATTTGCATATTTGAGACGTGTTTGCTCACAAATTGGGTGTTTTTCCTCGGTCAATTTCAAATCCTGATGGTAGCAAGCGGAAAACAAACAGAGCTACACTTTGGACTGCACTCCAGAAAGGAGTATCTCCTGTTGAGAATATTCCAACCCTTTCAACTTGCATTATTGATGGAATGGGTCTTGTGTACAAGATTAATGGTGAACAGGACATTTGGAGACCTTGCACAAAGTCTTCTATCGGTGGTGATGAGGGAAGGTAGGGATAGTATCTGTAGTAGGGTTGATATGATCACTGATGTGTATAGGCATGCTTCCATCAAGCTTACTGAGAGAGAACAAAGGGTGAGAAAACAAGTAGTACAGTTTTTGCACATTGTTCCTGGTCACACGATTCGGCAGTGGAGGATCTGGAGGTATCTTTCTAGGAACTCAAACGAAACAAATCTAAGTAAGTTCATTATGGGATGAGTGAAAAAAAAAGGAAATCAGTTGAAAGAAAAAGTATTGTTTGTGACATGTGATGACAAATGTTACAGACTGTCATGTAATGGCTCATCAGAGTTCACTGGGTCAGGCAGCAATCATGAGAAGGCAGACACTCGCTTGATTTTACATCCAACCCGTGCTTCAGAACATGATGCAAAATCATTTGTGATTTCAATTGATGACACCGATGTGTTTGTGCTTGCCGTAGCCTTCATCTACAAAATTACTCACCACTTTTCCAAGTATGGCACTAACATGACTCCAGCAAGAACTTGATATGTTAACATCCACAGGATAGCACAGGTGCATGGCAGAGATACATGCACAGCATTAATTGGTCTCCACGCACTTACAAAATGTGACAGAGCAAGCTGGTTTGCTGGAAAGGGGGAGCTGCAAGTATTGAAAATGTTAGAAGCAAATGTAGAAAATGCTGAAACTTTGTCCCAGTTGGGAAAGGAGTCGGTGTTGTCCAATTAGTTATATAAGAAAGTCGTCAAATTTGTCTGTCAGTTGTATGATTTCAAAAATACTAACGAGGACATCAACACATATTGTGATAATGCCTTTTCAGCGCTTAAAAGGGCGATATTTGGTCGCATCAGCTTCTACCAGGTGACGACGCTCTCAGAAAACAATGCCAGAGAATAAATTATCAAGCCTGCATTTGGCAGCACAGCCCAGATTGTTATACAGTAGTACCATCACCAGCAGGTCTTGTTTGGAAGTATGAAGGTAATACTCTGTGTTGATTGGATGCAATTTCTGCACCACAGGCAGTGCTAGTATAGCTTTGCTTGCCTGTCAGAGTTCAAAAGCATGTGATGCCAGAAAGTGCATATCTATGTAGTACCACCTTGAACGGATATATGCAAGTGCGGCACCTGTGCCAATTAAGGTTCATGAGGAAACAAAACACATGTATGATAGTTCTGATGATCATATTGGAGACAACTGTTTAAAGACAGAACGTCTCTACACCCCTAGTAGATGAAAAGCCTACTCGGGTACACGGGGGGGGGGGGGGTCCTGATTAAGCTTTTGTCCATTCCATGATTTATTTTATTTATTTCTTAATTTACCAGGGTTACTGGCTCAGTGCCGCAGCTCTGATCTCCCGCCAGGCCCTGGATGATACTATGGGTTGTTGAAAACATGAGGCATGATGAACATATAAATTACATAATAATACATAAATTATTAAAACAAGATAAAATATAAAACTCTCAATAAAAATGAAAGATATGTCGAAACACAAGTGGCGGACAGAGTCCAAAATAGACAGGATAATACAAACAAAATTAGAGCATACATATAGTTGTGGGAGGGCAGCACCACGATTTAAATAAATTTATATTTGGAGCACTCCTTAACCGGTAAGGGAGGGAGTTCCATTTAGTGGCGCCCCTGTAGGATATCCTGCTAATATGATGCATGCATTATACGTGTTATGCTAGTAAGAACAGCAGAGTGCCACTATACGCATATGACAGGCAAAAGAAAATATTTAGCAGCCACTGTTATCTTGTATTTTGGTCACTAATTAATTGCCTCTCTGTTTAACTGTTGCCAGTGATAATGGGGACTGCATGCTGTGCATAAAAACAAAAACACAGCTAGTTGTTCCCAGCTTAAAAGACTGTTTCCAGCATGATGAACATGAGAAATCTCTAGGGGTGCATACCAATTAAGCTGTAAGAGTGCACACGAGGCCACACAATTATTTGCCAGATTGATATTTAGTCACAGGAATGCGTGTTCTTTGGAGTCTTTATGTTATAGTCCAAGTCTTAAATAGGTTATCATATGTGTCATGTTCACTTTCTGGAGTACCGGCTGATTCTTCTTTACCCAGTTTTAATGCTAAAATATAAAAACATGCATCAATTAGTTGTATAAATGCAAATGAATGATTTTTTAATGTTTTCCTTGAAATTTGCTCAGATTTGGTTATATATGGAAATCCCACTACACCAGTAGGATTTTCTCGGAAAAAAACCCGCAGGTGGTAAATCGAATGAGGCTAAAGTTTGAAGTAACTCAAAGTAAACTTGATCCAGTTTAGGCAGCAATTTATAGCTCAGAATTCAGTACTGTTGCTCCACATCGAGTAGAGCAACAGTTGTTATGGTGCTTGAAACAAACGTTCTATTGCAGGGTACACCCCCGTTATTTAATCTAATCATTCGCATAATTAATGTCTGACATATAATTTGCATAATCAATGTCTGACATATGGTGAATATATGACAGAAAATAGGTTTAGCTAAGGATTCTTGGTAAACTAGTGAAATCAGGCTGAAGGAAGTATGACTATAGGGACAGTATATGACAAAACCCTTAATTTTGGAAAACAAAACGAATTTCAGTGGCACTATGACCTTTGAAATTGAACTGGCCCCTCGACCTTAAGCTATGCGATACACATTGCTATCATACATTTTTGAAAAGTACACATCAAGACCTTTTCAAGGATACCGATTATGCCCCCCCCCCCCCTTTTCCAGGTGGCACCAGTCAGCCCCCTGGCCCATGGCCTATTTATCCAAGTTAGAGTCTGACTGTGAACTGTATATATTAGGTGATATAAACATTTGTTTCCCACAGAAAGACAGTAGTCTTCACAAGTCATATAAAGGGGTATTGGGTCTTATTAACTGTATTCAGTGTATAAACACCCCTGCCAGAGTCACCAGTACATCAGGAACAATAGTTGACCATGTAATTAGTAACAGAACTGAAAAGTTGTGTCAGTCTGTAACAATTATCGTTGGGTAAAGTGATAATTTTTAAATTTATTGTTCATGTACAATTGTTAAAGGGCAAGTTAACCAGCAAAACACAGTGAGAATTAGATATATGAAACAATACAGCAAAGAATTGGAACCAAGATAAGTCAGATAGACGGGAATCAACATTTGAACTGTGCACACATTGACTCTGCTTGGTAACAATTTAAAGTCTCTTTCATGCAAGTCATAACTGAGATGATACCAATAAAAGATGTAAGATTAAAGGTAAAAACAGAACGTTGAATGAGCACTAAAGTACTTGAGCTTATGCAAGAAAGAGACAATTTCCTCTATTTGTCTAAGAAAGATACTACACGCACTGACCCTAGAAGTAAAGCCGAACTTTACAAAGAATACTGTAAACTGAGAAATAAGGTTCTGGGAGAATGGGAGAATTAACGAAAGCAGTCTGAGTTCTTCCATAGTAAAATCGAAGAAAATAAAAATAACACCAGGAAACTTTAGCAAGATCTGATTTCCTAAGGGTATAGCCATAAATCTAAATCTCAGTCAAATGTTATTTTGAAAATAGATGGCCAGTTATGTTTTGATTCAGGCAAAGTGCCCCCCCCCCCTCCATCAGTTGTACCAGCAGTTCCTGACTCTCTAGTTGACGAACTTCCCACCCCTCACCAAAATTATCACACTGAGTCTGAAGCATTTGAAAAAAAATTACATTTATACTGCTCCAAAGAAACTGAAACTCAAGAAAATTGATGTGGATTTTATCTTCAAAGAATTAAGTAACCTAAATTTCTACAATAGTACAGGACTAGATGCTATTCCCATTAAATTTCTGAAAGATGAAGGTAGTGTCTTGAAAACCCCAATTACTCACGTAATTAATCTTTCAATTTTGACTAATACAGTACTAGACGAGCTCAAAGCAGCAAAGGTTCAACCGCCATATAAGAAAAATAGCAAACATCAAGTGGGAAACCACAGGCCTGTGAGCGTTCTCACAGCTATTTCCAAAATTTTGGAAAGAGCTGTATACACTCAAAGAGAAGGTCACCTTAGCAAGACCCGGGTTCTTTATGACCACCAGTCAAGATTAAGAGGCTCTTGTTCAAGTGGTTTAAATTTAATTTACCTTACTGACTATATTAGAAGTGAAATATCTACAGGCAGTTATGTAGGAATGGTCATGCTTGATTTACAAAAGGCGTTTGACACAGTGGACCAAAACATCCTCAAAAAAAGAAAAAAAAACTCCAGGCGATGGGCGTTGGATCCATAGACTGGTACTAATCCTACCTTATCACTGGGACCCATTTAGAGTCAGTTAACGGAACAGTATCACAGCCCCTGACAATCGATATGGTGTCCCTCAAGGGAACATTTTAAGACTTTTGTTGTTCCTTTACATGCCACATTTATGACTTGCCTATCAGTGTCACCATGGACCTGCTAACTATCTAATAGTACGTCCAAGGTGTCATTTGCAAACTCTTATTGTATGCCAATGACAGTGCTCTGATAGCATCAGGAAAATATCATTTTGTCATTGCGCAACAGCAATGACCTCGGCACCTGTAACCAATGACTCAGAGACAAATTTTCACTTCACCTTTATAAGACAGAATCTATATTTTTTGGTTCGAAGAGAAAATTGACAAAGGTGATATACCTCCATGTGTGTTGTTATGGCTCAGATATGAAACAGACTGATTATATAATATATTCAGGTAATACCATCGACAGCAGTCTATTCGAAGAGTCCATTGCCAACAATATTATCCAAAAATCTTATTCCAGATTGAAATTTCTTTACAGACATGTAGCTTATTTAAACAGAAAATAAAAAACAGAAATATCCTGTCTTAAGCTTTAATTCAGTGTAATTTTGAATATTGGTGCTCCTCCTGGTACACCGGTCTTACTAAAGCACTTACGAAAAAGGTACAGATTACTCAGAATAAAGTTGTTAGATTCGTACTAAAGCACTTAAGAAAAAGGTACAGATTACTCAGAATAAAGTTGTTAGATTCGTTATGGACATGGATACTCATTTCTACTGGTGAGCAGAAGTTAAGTAGCCAGTCGCATAAAATCAGATATATGAATACCGAGACAACCGTTGACAAAAGAAGTGCCTATGATACTTCCCTGATGTCTTTTCAGCACACTGACCACATTTTGTGCATGAATGAAATGCCAAGATAGACTTTTTTACTTCCTGACTTTTAATTTCAAGGCAATTTTGGAGACATAGTACGCCTCATGGCAGCTGGTAAATCTCCCTCATTCAACTTTATGGAGAAGGCTAAGGATATGGTTTCCACATTCATGGAGTCAGTTATGAAACTCCTAAAAGCCTTGAAATTGAGTTGTAAAGCCATGTATGGATCTTTTCTACAAAGCTCTCAAGTTGAGGTTACTGTTATTCAGGACACCACAACCAGTAAGATACGGGACAAGACGGTGACTATACCAGAAGAACCTATTGAGTCTCAATCAAACATCAAAGATGACAAACACGAAGCTACATGTGCCACTACTGAGAATGACAAACTGCTTACTGAAAACTAAAGTTTTCCTGTGAATGATATGAACACAAATTTCCCCTGTTTCAAATCAAGCTTGAAGCACTCGATCACAAAGGCAAAACGTTAATGGAGAAAAATGCAACAACAAAAATAGACTCTGTTTAGTGTGATAGTAAAGTGAGGTAAAAAGGTAAAACAATGGCAAAAACAATCATGACACACATAAAACAAAGCTGACAAAGAGACAAATGAGGATGAACTTAACTGTATACACAAATATAAAATACAGAAATGGTATGATGCTGCAATGCTAACGTATGGTGGTTGTATGGGCTGCTTTCACTTTGAATGTATCAATGCGGGAAATCCTGAAGAAATAACTATGTGGAAATGTGAATTTTGCAGAGATGTCCCGCACAAGATAGATCTTATGTTTAATCAAATCTTTTCATTGACAACTATGGTTTCAGATTAACACCATTCTTACAGAGATATTAATAAATTACTTAGTGTCAGCATGGCCGAAACAAACAAATATACGTCAGAGAACAATGAGCTAGTTAGCGCAAATGTGCTAATATTAGTTGACTTGCAAACTGCCCAAGATTGCCATCAAGCTCTAAGAAACGAAAAT
The DNA here is from genome assembly GCA_964020975.1 of Hermodice carunculata. Taxonomy (NCBI): domain Eukaryota; kingdom Metazoa; phylum Annelida; class Polychaeta; order Eunicida; family Amphinomidae; genus Hermodice; species Hermodice carunculata. The sequence goes on from OZ026619.1 coordinate 51,449,833, forward strand.
GTACAGTTAAAAAACAAACTGAAGTTCGCCAAACAAACCAGGAATTCAGGATTCCATTGCCCGATCTCCCCCAAAGAAACAGTGACCATTTCTGATGACATGACTGAGCCTCCTGTCACGGTCAGCACCCCCAATTGCGACAATGCCTTTATTAAAACACCAAAGCCAACTGCTTCCCCGTGCTTCACCATTAATTGGACAATGATTCCAGTGTAGACAATGCGTGCAAAGCATCTGATAAAGACAGGAACCGCATAGTGTTCACTTGCAATTCTTTATCCAGCAGAGTATATTCAGATGCACTGTCAAATTTCACACCAGCCACAGTTGATATTCAGTCCATTGCCTGGAGAGTTAGCAATGCAACTAACTTTGTTGAAAGCCTACCAAACAAACAGTAAGATTGCCCTCCTGGTTGTGCATACAGGAACAAATGACCTTCCACATGAATACACAGAAGATCATTGGGATCCAGAGATGTGTTGCAGAGTCAGAAGTATAGAAGTTAAAATAGCAGTTGAGCAGAGGCAATTTCGCAAAGCTGCAGTACCAGATGATATCTTGACGGAATTCATTAAGAGAGGACCAGAAGAAATTGAAGATAGTTTATAGTTGCTTTTCAATAGGGCTATTTCGAAAAAACAAGTACCAAAGGAATGGAATAAACTCAGGATTTCATATATTACAAAGAAGGGCCCAGAGGGCTAATTGGACTAGTGGAGGGGTATTTCCATTTCATTAAATGGGGTGTAATGTTCAGTAGGATAATGTACCGGAGACTAAGTAGAATAGTTGAAAGGCTTGGTGTTCTGGGGGAAATTCAGAATGGATTCAGCCCAGGCAGAAGGGTAGGTGATCACATCTTCTCACTTACCCAGGTGTTAGAATTGGCAAGACAGAAACGGCAGAAAGTCTTCATGGGTTTCTTAGATGTGAGGAAAGCTTATGACAGGGTATGGAGAGATGCCCTGTGGGAAAAAACTAAGTGGACTAGGATTTGGTTGGGGCTTTGTTGAAAGTTTGAAAGCATTGTATAAAGATGTAGACTGTACATTCTCATAAGGAAAGGTAGAAGTACAGAAAGCACGTCTGGGTATAGGCCTAAAGCAGGGATGTGTGCTGTCCTGGATTTCGTTTGCCCTGTATATTAAGGAGTTGGGGGATCAGTTAATGGAGTGTAATAAGGGAATACAGGTAGGTGACCTAAAAATCCCAGGTTTATTTTTGCAGATGGCATTGTACTCATGGCAGAGTCTCGGAAACAACTACAGGAGATGCAAAACATAACAGGGGAGTATGGGAATGAATGGAAGCTAGAAGTTAGTAAGAATTAAAGTAAGAGATGATTCTTGGGAAGAAATCAAATGCGAATAAAAAAATGGAGAATTGGGCAATTCCAAATTCCAGAAGGTAGAGAACAGTCAATTGAAATTGGGGAGGTTGACGAGTATAAATACCTAGGTGTTAAGATAAAAGCAACGAGTAAAGGCATGTTCAGGTATCATGATAACCATGGTTTCCTCCGCTTCATCTGCATGTACTATTAATTTTTTTTTCTTTTTCTGACCCACCTGTCTTAGACACAACCTTGACACAAAAGCAGAGAGCCACAGCACTATTATCATCATCATCATCATCATCATCATCATCATCATTATTATTATTATTATTATTATTACGTGAAGATGCATGTGAAATTACGCAGGCTAGAGGACACCTTAAAACTGTCAACTATGCAAAACATGGACAGAGATTTGCTGGAACCCCAGAGGATCCCCACACACTCTCAATATGCAGACCATAGGCTGGCCTTGAGAGTTCACAAAACATTTAGCTACTAGATTGGTTATACACAGGCTTAGGAAAAATTTGTCATTAAGCCTGCCTTATAATTCTGTTCCAAATTACACGAAAATCTTGTTTTGGTAAAACAGTAAAAATACAAAATCAACGTTGATTTATGCAGCCTTTGTCTTTCTCGAATGGCCCGCACATCACTTAAATATGAATTTAACGAATATCGGCTATAGACTATTTTTATGGTTAACGAAAAGTGCATTTAGGGTTTAGCAGCGCATGCGATTGTTACTGTTTATCGGTAATTTTAACGAATACCCACCTCTAAACGTTAAAAAGTTAACGTTTAGCGGTGATTTAACGTGTAGCGGCTGTCCAACACTCGACGAATAAAAACGCCACCACTTCTGTTCTTGAAATATACAGCGGTTAAAAGGGAGATTCCTCAGAAACATAGATAAGTCCGCTTTGCCATATCTTAAATTCCCATATGTAAGATTCCTTAGATTCATAAATAAGTCCACTTCGCCATATCTTAAATTCCCATATGTATTACATATGTGAACCTTAGAATACCTCTTAGATGCAGTATCTTATTTTCCAACCCCAAACAAGACCCTTTTCGTTACCCAACTGAAAGGCACTACATGTATAAGATGCAGGTTATCTCCCATATATATATATATATATATATATATATATAGCCTACTATACAACTAATATTGTTTTACTCTGTTTTCAAACCAGAAAGTGCCCTGTTTCGCAACTAAAATTACAGTGTCCATATATACTTTTGAATGGGCCAGTTTTCCATGTAAATACCATTAAATGGGTCTTTTTAAAAATGATTTAGGTTACCGTGAACCTTGAGTATGTAGTCATATGCAGTCAAAATATCAAAACTGCTGCAATTCAGGTTCCGGCCAGGGTTATTCTACTCGAATTTATGCAATCACGTTGTATCATATCACCATTACGATTTCGAAGGCATTTAAACGGTTTCATTGTAAGCATAATGTCTGCTACACATAGTCATACTGTTTGGTTTTCGACACGTCGTGAGACCAGAACGGTATTTTTAAGCCATTTAACCAGTCTTTCTTTATCTGCTATACCAAAGTGAAGTCAATATGGTATGTTTGAGCCATTTAACCAAGTCTTAGTTTGTCTGCTATACAAAGTGAAGCCAATACGTCTTGACTTGTAGAATGAAAGTAACATACAAGGGGAAAGCAAGCCACGCAGCAGCATTTCCATGGGAAGGCATTAACGCCTTGGATGCGGCCGTGATGGCCTACAACAACATATCTTGTCTCCGACAACAAATCAAACCTGACTGGAGAATCCACGGTAGGTGTTTTCGTTTATGTAATTTTTAATTTTTATATAAATTCGATATATGTAGTAATACTTGCATGTGCAAAAAGTCACCACCTGTCACGAAAGGATTTTGATTGTTTGATTTCCTGTCTAAATGTCACATTTGAGATAGGCCATGCTGAATGACACAAATAATTAAAGTTGCCTGTTGAACATGATATTACACTTTTTGCAATGTAATATTACACTCTTTGCAACTAATCTCTTCAACAATAAAATGGAGAAGAATAAGCCATATCAAGGTAATCCCATTGCAAGTATTAAGAAGCTTTCATTAATATCCATGTAGGTGTTATAACAAATGGTGGGGCAAAGCCAAATATCATTCCCGAGCTGACTTCGCTGGAATTTTATGTAAGAGCACCAACAAAGGCTGAGTTGGCAGTTTTTAAAGAAAAGGTGGTGTCTTGCCTTAAGGCAGCAGCTAAGGCAACTGGATGCCAGGTAAGAACTTGTAAAACAAAACCTATGCCCTACAGGCGAGTGCAACTGAGAGTAAATGCCGGGCCAGCTTAAAATAGTTTTCACCACTAAACGATCGATCGTCACCGCGAAGAGACTCTCTAATGGTACCCCACCCAATCTCATCCTATCCTGCCATGCTCTGCCCTGCCTTATCCTACCTTACCCTACCCTACTCTACTCCAACATATCTTATCTTATCTGATCATGCCCTGACCTGTGTTGTATGATACAGAAATTACACGACCAATTGGGAAATATCCCATGTCACAATTAGACCTTTTTATATACAGATTTACCCTGACCCCCGTTGACCAGTTACTGTTGTTTCGTTCGTCCTGGATTTACGAATTATACTGGTTGAGGAAAAATGTATAACACCGTTAAGTCCATTTGTAGTGTTCCGTGCAAGTCCTACAATGGCTTCTTTTCATTTTGTTCCAAGTAAAAGAATTTGGCACGTCCTTCTTCTTCCTTTTTCTGAAATCAGTCAGATATCAAATAAATGCTAGAAGATGTTATAATCAAATGTCTACCATTTTTGCAATTAAAACATTCTGTTTAGACCTGAAACAAACACAAATTAATATATTGTTTTTGCCTTTCAGGTTGAAATTGAAGGATATATGTCATATGATGACATGGTGGTAAATAACACATTTCTTGACATCTATGCACAAAACGCGACACAATTAGGCCTGAAACAAATGGCAGCACATGCGGGTCTCAAAGGCAGCACTGACATGGGAAATGTGTCGCATGTGGTTCCCAGCATACACCCTTTCTTTTATATCGGTAGTGATGTGGTAAATCATACTTGGCCTATGACTGAGGCCGTTGGTAAGTGGATTGAAAATTCATCTTTTTACCCTTAAAAGGTCAGATTATGGGAATGAGTCAACAACTATCATATATGCTTCGTCCCATTTCTCAATGTCTCTGTTTGTCATGCCAATTCCCGACCTTCCAGCAAGAGGCAGCACCGCAAACTGGAGACCAAATTCACTGAGGCAAAGGAGCAAAGTGACTGAAGTCAGTGAAAGGGATGACCCACTAAACAATGCCAAAATAAAAATTGGATGAAGTAAATAATTAAACAAAGAAAAATAAATAAAGCTCAACATTTTTTTTCACAAAAATAGGCCTATATAATAAAGAGTGTGCATATTTTGTGACAATGTCAATTTTTAGCAATGACATTTTACACATGAAGTAATGTTTAAAATGTTTAAAAATAATTGTTTAATATCACATATTCTCCATACTAACCACAAACTCACCTCATGTAACATGTCAGACAATTTGTGTGAATTTATTTGATTATTTTTACAGTAAAATGGAAATGTTTAACAAAGTGATAGGTGCATGTATGTACATTGCCTTTACACTATTACAAAGTGGCATAAATAAAATATTCTTTAAATTCTGGCCAGACAAGTAACTTTACCAGAGGACAAGTAATTTTTTCATACTTGCCCTGCGGCAAGTTACTTAATCTGAGGGACAAATAATTTTCTTTTCGCACTTGTCCTAGGACAAGAAATAAAAACATTAATATCAAGCCTGGGATCAGTCAGTTGATAATCTCTTGTTTGCCTTGTCCCCCAGATGATCTTGTCAGTTGAGGCCAGACAAACAACTCCAAGATAACCTGCATTATCCACTCAAGGGTGCGGGTATCACCAGTGTGACCTGGTTGATTGTTGTCTGATTTAAGGCTACTTTCTGAGGTGAATTCTGCAGTATACTTTCAATTTTGTGACAAAATTGAATGCAATGCCTGAAACTCAACTTGCTCCTTGGTAAAGTAAAGTAACAAATTTCAACAAAGTTGAACAATATAACATGTAAGTGGTGACAAGCGAAAATCAACTGTGAAGTCACAACAACTACCAATGATGAACAGTATCAGTAAAAAACCAAAAAAACAAAAAACACACACACAAAAAAAAAAAAAACAAAAACAAAAAAACAAAACAAAAAACAAAACAAAACAAAACAACAAATATTAGGTTTAACTCTTGCTGCTGTCTGTTCAAAGAAAATCATCAGTGTAACTGCTTTAATGACTTTCTGTAAGAAAAAAGAACAAACTTGTCAGTATTTATTCTGCAGTAATTGCAATTTGAAAATACAACAAAAGCCTCTAGTAAAGGGATAGAATGTACCGGGAGAGGCCTTGCGCCTTAAGGTTTGGCTTTGGTGCTTCAAGCCTGGGTATACTATGCAAGTTGTGGAAAATAATAATATGGTGCAAAATTCCCATAAATTACACATTTCCACCCAATGAAATAAATAAGAATTTAGTGTCCTCAGATGCTCAGAATCCACAACAGAGACCCTTGAGACTTGCTTGACCCTTAGGGTTTCTGGGGGCGTGGCGGTCCCAGACCCCTGGCCTATTTTGTGCAGCGCCTCGTTGCGCCCTATCGGGCGTGACTCGGCCTGGCAGCCCACAAATTTGTTAAGCTTTAATTTTTTTCTGGGGACAACCCTGGTGTACCGTAACGTAATTAAAATTGTTAAACCCAGTAACCACAAATGGATTTGCTGCATTTTGCAAACCTTTATGTACGCATTCACTCTGCAGATTGCTAAATCAAAACCCCACAAAGAGCAAGGCAGTCATTACATTGACCAACTGTTTCGACTGTTACAGGGGACCCCAAAGCCCAGCCGTACACAATTCTGCAGGCAAAGGTGTTGGCATGTACAGCTATTGACGTCATGGGAGAACCTGGATTAGTGGCAAAAATGAAGAAAGAACTGTCAGCTGCCACTGGAGCACCGTGAACCACACTGCCATGACGGTTATGAGTCCCATAATTAATGAAATAAGGAACTCAATGTCTGAAGAAATCTTGATCTCTGAAAATAGTATTATATGTGAACTGTGAAGATGACCCCAATTAGCTTTATTTCCTACGTACAAGCTTAACTTGGAAAAAAATATCTCCAATTCCAGAGGATCGAAAGTTTTTTGATAGCCCCAAAACAACAAACTAAACATTTAAATTCCACAAAGCTGCATATTCCTGCATACATATCAATTTAAATCCCCAGATCAACATTGAAATGAACCCTGTTTCATATTTTTGTAAAGAGCATTCCATTTCATGCGAGAACCCTACCCTTCGCAAGTGACCAACAGCGGACAATAATGCCTTCCTTTATTTAATAGCATTAGGCCTATGTAAGGCCTATTCGGTGATTCATTGCCACTAATATAAAAGCTCGCCAGTACTTTCGGACCTGTATCCACTATCCGGGTAACCTATTCCATTGAGCTTCGTCTTTGACACAGTGGGGCGCTTGGCACTCAGCCTATTGCTGATGCTTATTTCATTGCCTCTGAGTGACCTCTATGTATGATACAAAATCCCAATTCTGGGGCCTACAACTGGTCACTGTTTGTCATTGTATTTACATTTTCCGGTAATACTCACTCTGGAAAAGTCCCATTATATATTGTTCATTACATTCATTTGACAAATTAACCTTCCCATAACACTAATAACACATATATTTTGGACGCTACCTCTTCAAAATAGCCAATCGACTTGGTTGCCATTGTGAAAATTGTGAGTTCCACACCCACTGCCAATGCTTTGAAAATAAGCATTGGGACGATCTTGCCGAGTGGGGGTGGGAAGAGGATTATAATATATGAAACCAAAAGTGTATATTTTGCAATTATTTCAGAGCATCAATGATGATATATATTCTGTGGCCGCGATTTACTTTGATATCCAAATCAAGTGTACTTTTGTGAGAATGTACTGCAATCAATAAATTAATTGTGCAATGTTCAACTTGGCGCTCGAGTGTGCCTTGTTGCATTAGGATTTGTAACTAATGGTTAGAACTGCTTCAGACGCAACAGAGCAGGCAGATTAATGTTAAGATAGTAAGTCTTGTTTTAAAAATACTTTAACGACCGTTTGCCCTGGTAAGTTGGTGAACGGACACTTGGAACCGTGCTAAAAATGAATGGCCATGAGTCACTGTGATTTTCCTCTCCTGCAATGCATTGTGCATGATTAAAATGGCACTCGACACGTGTACATGCATGCCTTTGTGTTGAATTTATAACTTAAGATGATAACTGTGGGCAGATTAAAGTTAAGATTGTAAGTCATCTTTTAAAAAAACGTTGACGACCGTTTGCACTGGTAACTCAGAGCACGTACACCTGAAACCTAGCGATACTAGATACTGATACAGCACCCATGGTGGCTATATGCAGTATGTATTTTCTCTGGCCCAAGTTGACCGTGCAGACAAGCTGAAATAAAATGCTGTGTTTGAGTTGACTTTACTGCAAAATAAAGGCACACGCTGGCCAACTTTTCTGTTAACTTTGTCTTACAACTTGGTAACGGTTGATTTGAATGACTGTCTTTTTTAACGGGTGGTTCTGTGTGGGGTGATTTTGCTGGTCGGTCGCGTGTTGCAGCTGGTCTAAGGCTGTCCAACTGGATCATTGTAGCAAAATTTTGCATCACGGTAATAATGGAGTTAGGTTTGCAACCGCGACCTTGATCCTTTTATCATGGGGCCATGTGTGTGTTTTTGTTTAATTGCTAAGAGGTACAAAAAACTAAACAATGAGGTCGATCAGTTGAAAAACAACGTTTTTAGAATGATATTTTTTCCTTTTGTGAGTCTTCACTGGCAAAAAGCAAAAACCTAATGAGTGCCACAAACGTATGCAACTCCCACTTATTGCTAGATTTTATTTAACTTTTTCACACAGGTGTACCAAAATTTCACAATAGATCTAGTTGAGAAATAATATAAATGTATCGAAGTCAAATTCCCTATCACACTTTTGCTATTTTTTTACCGTTCAAGTAGGCATAATTGATCAGGTTGCAACAGTGACAAAGAAACTCCTTGTGAAGTAGCTACAATATTTAAAGAGTTGTCTAGTGGTAAATTGTCCAGCCCAGATGGTCTTACTTCTGAGAGTCTTAAATGTGCTGGTCACACCCTGCGTGCTCTATTGTCTGCTTTGCTGAGTGCTATATTGATAGGCCTACATGGTCACATACCACTGCTACCCTCACCAAAGTAATACTTGTACCACTCATTAAAAATGGATCTGGTGATATCACCAATAAAGACATTTACAGACCTACTGCCTTGGCCACTGTAATATTAAAGTACTTGAGTGGGTTATTCTACTAGAAGTGACCAATACTTGGATAAGATAAGATATCATTTTGGTTTTAACAGATTTATGTAAACATATGTTTTAAAGGAGGTTCTGCAATATTATGTCACTAACAGTAGCCGGCCAGTGCAGTTTTTGCCTCTATCCTGGATGCTAGGAAGGCTTTCAATCATGTTAACCACAGGACACTCTTTAGGAAACTACTTCACAGAGGATTACCTGTCCCCCATCCCACTAAGGAACTAGTCTGAGTAAGTTGTTAAAGCTGGGAGAACCTTGATTTTCAGCCGGCTGTATGGTGCACTTTCGCTGAAGCGTCTGAACTGCCTCTAGGAAGGCAGATACTTTGGGTTCAGCGGTGGGTGGTTCAAACCACCAGGGTTCTCAGCTTAACGGAGGCCTCTCTTCATGGAAAGGGAACATGGTACCGTCTCTCAGGATGCTAGGGAAGAAAGAACCATCAGTGATATACTCCTATCGCACATGATATGCAGAGAGGCAGCTGCTGACTGGGTGCTGTGCAGAGTCTACCTGCATGGCAATGTGCAATCCTCAGACAGTGGCCTCCAGTATACAACAGTCAGATTTACTTAGGCATCCTGGGCGTCTTGTCTCTACTGGAGGGCTTGCCCTTCCTGGATCGCTGTCCACTCTTTCCAGGGTTCTGGGACAACTTGTCATGCTCCAGGGGTGCTGCGGCCAAGGTGGACAGTGACCAAACAGAGTCAGTCAATGCCTTGGTGTGAGTCTGATTGGCTAAATCGGCCAGAAGGTTCTGTGTCCGGCAACCTCTCACCATCTCTGCCCAAAACAGAGTTCCCATTCTGGCTCTGCAAAACAGTGAGTCAGTCAACCTCTGACCCTGGAGGTAGGCATCCCTCTGCGACAAACGATGTTCCATTTCAAGTTTGCAAACGGGCCACACCTGGTGATCAGTAGCTCATGACAACAGAGTTGCAAGAAGTATCTCCTGGTCTAACCAATCTTGCACAGGCTCCATGATGTGCACAGGGACCCTGAGGTCATCCAGGAGAGACCTCAGAGCAGTCAACAAGAAGTTAGAGTGGGATGCTGTAAGGACAGATATTCTGGCATCTTGCTCCAAATGTCTGAAAGCCTAAGTAGATGCTGTGATGGACTTCGGCTGCCAAGCATCAAACTCTTCCCAGTCTTAGTCAACCGGCAGTGTACCTGATGGAAAGATCTGCTCAGGAGGAACTGAAGGTGTCACCTTGGCCACCGTAGGTGCCGACACTGCATGGGCCAAAGACCCACTAGTGGCATAAAGTGCCCATACACACCTGGTTATGTTCCTTTTATCTCCCACATGCCTTGTCCTATGATCCAAGCTCTTGGAGCCGGGAGCTTGGGAAGTTTGCCGAGGCACCAGTGATATTCTGGACCTCCTAGACTTATGATCCTAGCTCCTGGACATGAGCCCTTAGAAGGTATTGATAGCTTCAGTCTACAGTTCGCTGACTTCCTCCAAGGGGACTCCAAAGAAGAAACAGCCTGGGAAACAGTTTATGGATCACCTGCTGGATACGAGCCAACATGTCCTAGACAGACAAAATCCCGATCAGTGAGCAAAGAGCTGCTGTTGTCACCTAGGTGGTGCCAAATGCTTGATATCCCCATATATGGTGATCTCTTACAACCTGACTTGCAACTATGCCAGCCCCCCTTCCCCCGAGGGGGGTTAGGGGTGAGGTGACAAGACCATTTGGGCATGCATGTGAGCCATGTGGGTTCACTGTGCATTTCCAGTGGTGATGCAGGAGAGACGACAAGTATCATCTCCCAACCTAACACAAAAGCTGTGTGTATTCTGAGAACACACGTGGTCGAGCTATTAGCAACAACCAAAGCCATGATCATGATTCCCGGCTGCCATAGAGTAGCAACGTGAGTCCTACTTCTACCATTTAACCAACAAGGGGAAGGAGAAGTGATCCCTGATCCACACCCACATCACGCTGGGTGTGTATATATATATATATATATATATATATATATATATATATATATATATATATATATATATATATATCCCCAAAACGAAGTTGGGGGGAAGCATACTGGCATACTTTTTGCTTGTCCAGCTGCGAGACTGTAGTAGTATGCATGTGAGCAAATTATCTTACAACTTAAATGCCTCATCGAACTCAAATTTACTACTTCAGTTGCACCTTGATACTATTTCATAACTGGTTCCTATTTTAAAGAGAGATAATTTATGTTTACTTGATAATTAGAAACTTATCTCGATTATACCTGCCATATCAAACTTTTTCAAAGGAGTAATTCAGAATCAACATTGTGAATATTTCAAACTTAATAATTTATTCATTTAGTAATCAGTATGGTTTTCGTGAAAACCATTATAATGGGGTTGCCCCTCTCGAACTTATGGATAGAATTTTGTTGGACATGGATAATGAGAAGATTCCCATTATTGTATTTTGAACTTTTTCAAAGCATTTGACAACTGGATCATAAAATGTTACTTCACAAGTTGAGCTTTTATCGAATCAGGGTGCAGCTTTAGATTGATTCAAGCAACTTAACCAACAGAAAACAGAATTTGGTGTGTGATGTTGCTGAATCGATTTTACTAAGTATTCATATTGGTGTTCTGCAGGATATATATATACATACATACACACATACATACATACATACATATATATACATATATATACAGTAGAATCTCCAATTAAGACCACCTCCATAATTAGACCACTTCTATATTAAGACCACCAATGTACAGACCCATTTTTGTTTTTCCTCAATTAACTTATATACCCATTAAGACCACTCCCCTATTAAGACCAGATTTGGCAGTCCATTGGGTGGTCTTAATCGGGAGATTCCACTGTATGTATATATATATATATATATATATATATATATATATATATATATATATATATATATATATATATATTGTGGAATCTGCCTTCTAAGTCCACTTAAGGGACTGAAAATTGTGGTCTTAACAGAGGATTGGAATTAATGGGGGTATATTTAAGTATGGATAAACCAAAACGGGTCTGTAAAAGGGTGGTCTACATATTTTAAAATGGTCCCTTTATGGAGATGGCCTTAATTGGAGATGATACTGTATAAATATATACATATATTTCATAGTTTCGGCTATATACCCTATTTTTTAAATGTGTTACTTATGCTGATGACATAACTTTGCTTACTTCTTCTAGTCTGCAAAATTTGTCTGGTTCATTGTCATTGCTTAACGAACTGGATAAAATATGTAAGCGGTTAAGTATTTATAGATTGTCTCTTAATACGTAGAAGACAAAATATATGATTTTCCGTCAACCACAAAGGTCCATCATGATTTCCACTTTTCAGGTTGAAAATTTACACCTTTGAGATGTTGATGCATTTAGTTTCATTGGTTTAACTGGAGATAAACATCTAAATTGAAATAGTCATTTTAAAAAATTGCCTCTGAAATATCCCAGACATCTGGTTCATCCCTCGTTGTTTTACAGGTTCTACGGCTCTTTGGTACTTCCATTGTTTATTTATTGTTTGCTACTTTAGTGCCATAAATTGGGGAGACTAACTAGAGTTTTAAAATGATTGAACTGTTATTCATAATAAATATCACGCCCATACTGAACCAATTAATTTATGTTGGGAAATTACTTATTCGTCGAGTGTTTAATTTTTTCTACAAACTATCAAATAATTCACTCCCAATTCTTTTTATGTACCATATTTACAAAAGACCCAAGTGCATGAATATGAAATTAGAAGAAGAGAATTGTATCTGTCACAGCCATCATATATTTGCTCAAGAAAGATTTAAGAAATGAATTGATGCGTATTTTGAACGTAACACCCGACACTACTAAGTTGTTATGTCTGGTTCCAATTATTTTTTGCTACAGCTACAGAAGCACACCATTTCTTATGCTGGCTGGGTACTTTAATTGTGGTGATTTGTAAACATGAGCGAGTAGATGATTCTGTGTCCAATGCAGGTCATGAGGACTAGCAAGTATCCCAGACACCATCTAGATTAGTTATAGATTTTGTCGTTTAAATTGCCATATTATCACTAGTTCAGATTTTATTCACTATTACCCATTTTAAACTCGTCACCATAATTCTGCAACATCAGTTGTACTTATTGGATTCACACATTTCAAGGGGGAGCAGACTCGAATCCAAACCTGTTCAGCTTTTCCCAATCAGCAGCATTTTTAGACATTGCTTTTTACAAATCATCATACACACTGGAAATAATTCATCTTGATGTGTTTTATATGCTGATTGAAGGTCAATAAATAAATAAACAATATAGTTCAGTCAGCAGATATTCTCATATTTATTTGAAATATAACATGACGTTTTCATGCATTTTGTTGTATTTTAGGATGGCATGAGTGATAGCAGCCTATTACAGGTGTGTCTCCAGACCAAATACTATTCTCTGTATTGTTATTAATTATACCTACTTTTTGGATTGTATATGTGCACGTATTTGTATTTGAACAAAGAAAATGGTCAAACTGTTCCTGAATCCTTTACCTGCTTACATTTGGATGACCTTGACATAGTTTTCAAAGTCACTGAATCCACGTGTGTGTCTAAAGCGGATGGCATTCAGTCTGTTGGCGGTGACTGTCCTAGTAGTTTGTTTGCATTGGTTTTCTTGGGGGGGGGGGGGGGGGGGGAGTCGCTTGTTTGTTTCTTTTGCTGCAGCACATATTGAGTTTAGTATTTTCAACACCAAACCTAGATCACGTATGGAGTAAGCACTCTAGGCATAAAATAATAATATACTTGGATGAACAGTCCATCTATCAAGTTGCTTCCTGATGTTTATACGACCTGGAATACTAAGATAATGCTGACATTTAACGTAATCTGAGCGACCTAATGGATTATTACCCGATGGCTCAACATACATGACGAAGACAAGGTCAGGAATGAAAGAGACACTTTACTTCAACATGGAAAATGACAGTGGGTGGTCAGTAATTTTACTTTACAGGCTAAGCCCAAATAACGATACAATACAAGTAGGTGTATTTCAACATTACTCTGTTACAAATGTCCACAGAAAACAAAATATAGTTATAGAAGCACTGCCATAGAGGCAGGTGATTCAAGAGTTGATGCGCAGGGCTCTCTGATCACCAGTGTGTTGTTCTTCATTAGCCTCGTAGTACAAATGCTTTAAGGAATCATCATGTATAGGTGGAAAAATCAGGTTCTAGTTTTGACACAGTGAAGACAAAAGATGTTATGTGCATGGTGCAGAGTGCCTGTGTCAACTCCCTATTATCTGAGACTAGCGCAGTGATATCACTGCATTCCTTGGTGTGCTAGCCCAAATGAGAGAAAATGGACTAGGCTCCCATCCAAAAGAACGTGACAGTAATCAGCAGGAAATGGGGGAATCTAATGGGAAGCTCTTTAAGAGTATTGAGGTTTATCTTTGGTTCCTCTGCTTAGAACTCTCAAAAAATGGGGAGGCAGAGACCGTCCAGATCATCCCAATCAGGGTGAAGACACCAGCGCATAAGCAAGTTACTGAGTTGACATGCAGTTTCTTTTGTATCAACCATTTCAGTGAACCCACTCCCATCCCAAAGAATATGAAGACCTTCCACTGGAGAATGTTTCCTGACTCCTGCCATTGATGGTCTGAAAGTAATATACATGTAAGCCAGTCAAAGTAAGCTGGGGCAACATCACATGGCTCAGGGCGAAAACCAGCAAAGGAGTGGTAGGGCTTGCCCACCAATACCAAGGCAAGACCAGACTTAAAAGTGAAGGGGGGGGGGGGGGGAGGGGAACAGGCTAGCCAAGTCACATTGCAAATGGGCAGGTTGTTTAGGATCTTTGCCAAACAGGGCACAGGGGCAAGCAGGATCGTAAGCCTGTCTGCCTGCCTGCCTGGTCATCTGCCACAGCTGGGATGATAAGGGCAAGTAACATTGTGCTCTGGAAATACATACGTAGCTTCTGTAAAAAGCTTTTTCAGGCACAGTGTGTGATCCACACGCCATAGGATTACTTTTGACATTATACTGCACTTGTTTAGGGGTCACTATGATATCAAGGAAGTAAACTGTGCCAAGCCTTTGAAAGTAACAGGTAATCCTACACGTGACTCGATGAAGTAGGGTCATACGTCTTTGTGTCCAAAAAATTATCCTAAGAGAGTGTGGCAACTCGACGAAAAAGATAAAGACTTTAAAAAATGAGGGCTACAGTGGCACCAAAATACCAGAAATCTTGTGTTGTAATAGAGATATGTGTTCAAAAGTTGTTTTGGCATGGCCAGGTATCAAGAGGGCCAACTCTAACCTATAAACTTACGTCACTACTGCTTTTGATTCCCTCATAGAAATGAATCCCTTAAAATAATTGCCATGTCGTGTTCTATTGTAAATATTTTGTGACATGACAGTTGATTGAAAGTTACATTTATGTCTTCTTGACTTTTACATATTTATAAATATTGCTCCAGTGGTACTGAATCAATGATTATTTATTAAAGTCCATCATTGAATGCTTTAACATCATGGTTGAAATATTGGACTGCAGAATATTATCGGCCACTGCATTAGTGATTCAACTACTTTTTTACAATCAGTAATCTGGTTGCCTGTCTGTAAAAGCAAAGAGTGATATATCGATACTGTCATGAATGGAGTGGACAGTAATTGTATTTGTGTCTTTTTGCCCAGAACCACTTCCTAGTAGTCAATATCCTATTCCGCAGTTCGAACTCTTTACTCTCCATAAGCTAACCTGTCCCTGTCTAACCTGTATATATATATATATGGAATTACTATTGTCTATATTGCACACTTTCCTCTGTAAAATTTTGACATAGGCTGTATCAGCCCAAATAAATTAAAGGGTCTTCAGCGGGTAACTACTCAACATGTTTTGGAGCCTTTTACCCGTACATGTCTCTCTGAGTACCGGCTCCTTGCCTAAGCTAAATATTCAGCAAAGACAACCCACATAATAATGAATAAATATGAACGTGGTAAAACATAACAACTAGTAGAATCCACTAGTAGCAATCTTTGACAATGAAATGGAAAAGAACAAGATTTTCAATTATATTGCACTTATTGAAAGTAGATCATCCATCATTTATGCCATTGTGAAAAATGCACAAAAAGTTCAGGTTTATCATTGCAGCAATGAAAATTTCAAAAGTATTTCAAAATGTCTATAGGACAAGGATTCTAATACAAAATCAAGAATGCGGATCTAATCAAGATTTAAAGATAAAGGGCACACAGTCACTTAAAAGGCATCTTTATTTTTTTTAAAATAAAAATTGTATACTATGCCTGCATAATTTCAGACCCCATAAGAGCAGCACAAGTTATTCATGTTAACTCGGATCATGTGCTGCCACCTTGGCTGCAGCAAGGAACTTGACAGGAAGGAGGGCACATGCACCTATAAGTAAGGCCAAATCAGCCTCTATGATAAAGTATGACTTCAGAAAGCAAAAACCTTAAAAAAGCCATTCACTATGTTTTAATACATACAGGATGCTAAACATATTTAGAAAAGTCCATTTGTTTGGTAGAAACAATTCAATTCATATTGTTTCTGGATGTTCAACTAACATCAGTGGAACAAGTGCCCTGATTGGGGTATAGGCATAAGTTAAGGATACATTACAATACCATAGATCACTTAAGCTGGTCTCCAGGTACTCTAGGTGCTTTGCCAGAGCTCCCATACATTCTCCATGGGTCCAGTGCTGATCCATGCTACTGCAGAGACTGCTGTCTTGGGTCTGATGTGGCACAGCATCTTGCGGTAGTAATGTGTACCAGCAAGCAAGCACATACCAGTTTCCTACTCTGGCTTCCATCTATGGTGGAACTTGGAAGCCTTTTGTTGGAAACTCCCACTTTTCTCTTACCTTTTCCGTACTTTCGTGGTTTCTTTGTTCTTCATGAGATAGTTAAGAGGTTCCCGGGAACCTGTCTTATCTACAGCTAAGTTTGTCCTGGGATCATGTTGCCAGGCTAGATCCATGCACTTGGATGTCAAGTTGGACATCTGTTGGGACACCAACCATAACAGAATGGCCTACTGGGATGACCATCCTGCATGCCTCTCATGCATGCATGGGGGGGGGGGTGTCTTCACTGGAGGGAGTCCATGCGACGTCTGCCAATGACGGACTCCATATCAGTGGCAGAAAGTGCCTCGTGCTGACGTGAGGTCGCCTAGACTAAGGCTCCACAAGTTTCAACTTCGTTTTAAAGTTACAATTCTACTTGAAAGTGTCAAATCTGGTATAAAGTAGTGAAACTAATCAGAGGTTTTGGACCAGGAAATAAAGTAACAATTCTTGTAAGGATCTGGTATAAATAGCAAATCTGCTACAATTTTCAACCTAGTGATAAACTAAAAGTAACAATTCTGGTTACAATGATCAACTCTAGTGTAGCAAATCATCTCAGAAGTTTGAACTTGGGAATAAATTGTCCAGTAAAAGTGCCATATTTTTGTGTTCTAGCGTTCCAAGTTTAAAGGAATATTTTAAATCTGTCAATTGTTTGCTTTTGAAGCACAGAACATGAGAAAGTATCACATATGGCCATTTGATACTTTCAGGGAGTAGGGGGTTAACCAGGTTCCTAAATGTTGACTGGTATCCCGATGTGTGCAGGCATGTTGTGAGCGAGGAGACAGTGTGCCTCTTGAGGGGACTTCAATGGCACGCATCGCAGCATGTGCTGCAGATGAAGCCATCCAGGCACTTGGCAGCTTGCCTCGGGGTCAGCATTGTAGTGTGCAAGCTGATCCCTGAATCGAGGCACCCATTGATGGCGTGAACAGTGTGAACAAGCACGTTCATGCTGGTCCAGTTGATCTTGACCTTACCTATTCAAGGCCTCCAATCAAGGCCGCTGATCCTTGTTTTGAGGATCGGCCTCAAATCTAGGCCCCTGTGGGAAAGGAGCCATCCACTGACACTGTGTGATCTGTGGTTGAGAGATCCCATCCGCAGGTTCCCTCCACAGTCACTTCTGCTCAAATAAGCAGGTCTGTGGGCAAAGGCCTCTCTCATTCTGTCAGCCCTACTGCCAGCTGTACATTGGTAGTTTGGCAAAGGATGATACCAAAGTGGTTATAAAGGCTGTGAACACTAGGGTGGGAAGGAAGTCAGCAGTGACCTCAGGTGGAGCATGGATGACATCGAAATAAATCCCTGTGGCACCTACTCCTCAAGGCATCCCTCCCCGTGCCATGGTGGGTCAAGCTTTAGCCGTTCAGGTGACTGCCCAGGTGATCATGGGCAAAGTAGAGCCACGGTTTGTCCCTGTCAGCAAATGGCTGGACAGGTTAGAGCATAAGGTTTCCTCTGGAGAACCTGTGGTTGCTCCTCCCTCCCTCTCCCTCCCCCCTCCGGAAGTTGCCTGGCCCCTCTTGCGAGAGTGGGACAGAGTCTTTTGCTGAGTTGGCCACACCAAAGCCTGAGGTTGCTAGTGCGGTGGCCCCCACTGCGTCCGCAATGGTGGCTACACAACAATGTCAAGGTCCAAGCCAAATCAGGCCCTTTGTCCCATAAAAGCGCTCTGGTTCTATCTGATTAGGACTGAGCCTCATCGAGCTGGGCGGAAACTCCTGTCTCTTCCCATTAGGCAAATGGAGTCAGGGACTTTGTCTCCCAATGCCATCTTGGGGTGGATAAAGACAATTTCCTAAGCCTACCAGGTGGCAGGAAAGAATGAAGTGCTCAGACGTTTTCATTTTCTCTGGGCTCATGAGACTAGAGCCTTATCTGCCTCCTGGGACACATTGAAAAAAAAAATCAGTAGGGGAAATTATGACCACTTTAAGGTGGTGTTCACATAATACCTTTTTGTCCTTCTACCTACTGGTCTTTTGCTCAATGGAGCTGGTTTGGGGGCACAAGGTGTCCAGGATGGTTGCCTGGTCCATGGCTCTCAAGTGCAGAGTTTTTGGGACTAGAATTTGTCGGAGGTACCTCCCACCCCCAGTCTTCTGTTACATCAGCTTAAGTTACCTATGGTGTTGTAATGTGTCCTTAATATCACGTTTTTCAACAGTAAAACTATTATTAAGAAACATTACTCACTCAGGGGTGCTATGCCATGCCACAAGGCCTAGACAGCAGTCTCTGGAGCAGCATGAATCAGCACTAAACCCATGGAAAATTTATGGGCATTCTGGCAAAACACCTCAAGTGCTTGGAGACAAGCTAAAATGGGCTATGATGAATAATGTTTCTTAATAGTTTATTTGTTGAAAAACTTCATTTTTGTTGCCTAGCCACTAAGAAGTCGCAAACAGTTCTGCAGTTAGTATAGTTAAATATGAATAACTCCTATGGAAAAGGTCCTTGCACTACAGAAGCCCCAGCACACTTCAGTTGTTTGATGTGTGATAGGTGACCTTGACCTTATTATCACTACAGAAGCCCCAGCACACTTAGGTTGTAACAATGGTGTGTGGCAAGTGACCTTGACCTAATCATCAATGGCAAAGGAATACTTTACACTGAAAAACTCTATGGTTGGAGGACTAGGGGCCCTTACCCCACCATGTGGGTTTCTGGAGCGGTGCCTCCACTCGGGGGTCAAGGCCCCCTGCAAGATCAGGAATATTTACAAGAAAATCTGCTTGTTGTTGCACTTAGAACCTGCCACAACAAAATGACCAAAGCAAGAAAATGTTACTGAAACTGCCATTAGTAGGGACCTACAATGACGTGATGGTGGTGGAAACATTCCTGATGTTTTGGGTTTTTTTTGTTTTTTTTTGATGTTATAGTTCAGTGGATGACTCCGCCACCAAATCAGCCATATCCCTGAGGACACTTTTGACCCATATTGCCAAGAAAAGGAAAACAGAACTTACACACTTGAAATTTATATTCACTACAAACTTTTCAAATATATATTTATTCACAAACCTAGTTATGTTGTTTTGATTTAAAAGTACTCGTGTCTCCAGTCATTTGTAGAATTCAGTTACATTTAACAGTCTATGTCAGTATGTTCAACTTGTATTTCTCCACCTTTTGTTCATGTTAAGGCTTTGTAATCCAATGTTACTGTAACTTGCGTTACTTTTCTTCTACTCTTATTTTTGCTCATTTCGCTCATCGCACAAAACCATGAAAATTAGAACACAGTGAAACAGTATATTAGCATTGTTTGAATAGAAATTATGTTCAAAACAGTGAAATTAAAACTACTGTGAAATGTGAAAAATACAATTGAAAGACACAAAAATAAAGCAATTTACAGTATTATATAATACGACAACCCAAATTGTAATCATTTTTATGTCACATGCTCATCTGGAAAAACTGCCTCATCAAGGTGATGTCCACCTAAGGCAAAGGCCAATAGGGGTGATCCCAGTTGGTTTAATTTCTTGACACACAGCCTTTTGTTCCCATGATGCATGTTTGTGACACCTAGCAACCCATGCCACTTGAGATCGGTGGGTCAGCAAAGCCCATTACATTACAGTGAACCTGAAAGTTTCACCCTGCATATGAGAATGATTTTTTGGAATTATCATTTTCTAATCTACCTGAAGTACATATTGTTATCTTTCAAATGCACCCAGGTGTGACAAAATAAAAGTTTAATGCTTATTTAGCAACATATAGAGAGGTTAAATTTATGTCTGCTAGTGCCCCATGGTAATCTATGGAGAAAAAGTGAGGATCATGGAAAGTGACCGCAAGATGTGGCCAGCCTACCATGAAGAGGATGGGCAGCACCACCCTTAGGCGAATTTAGAACTAACCCAAATATAGACTATTATCACAAACATATGCACTCCCAACATAAAACTAAAGTTGTCCCTCTTTTGGGTGACCGCCTTCCTTTTGCGACCATTTTCAGTGTGCACAAGCTCCTTCCAATGATAGTTTGCCTCTTTTGGGAGACTACCTGCAGAACATGAGCAGTGACCACCCAAAACAACCCCATAACACCACTTATCCATCCAGAAATTTCACATTTCGGACAAGTAAAACCCAGTTATTCTGCACAAGATTGATAAAATAATTTGTTTAAAAATTCAGAGTATGTTTGTAATTCCAATAAATGAGTCAACACATGACTGCATGATGGAATGGGGTCTAATAACTACATCAATCATGTTTGAATCTAAATTATAGATGGGAACTTAAAGTAATGGCAAGTTATTGGGCAGGTGGTGAATGAGCCGAACATCCTTTGGGAGACCACCTGCTTTATGTGACCACTTCTTGTATGGCACTAGGGGCGGTCTCTCAAAGGACAGGTAATGTATATCCCGAATCGACTCATTTGCAAAGTTTAACAGGCATACACAAGCACATGCATTTTAAATATGATACTTTTGTGTAGTTTATTTATGTATATCTCAAAGGTAGGCAAGATAAAGTGAACAATCTTGTGCTGCCTGTATTGGAAAAATACATCAGGGCTTTTTCAGAACTTTATCTGTTTTTACAATGGCAATATAAATATTGAAAAATGCCTTCGTTTTTAATATGCATTTCATTTCTTAGAAAATCACAGGTAAGTATTTGGCATCAAGAGGGTTTTTTGAGATTTGTTAGATTAAAATCAGAGAATTACTTCGAGATACACATGTATATCCATGTCAAATTGACATTTTGGTGCAATACTTGTCAATTTACCATCATCCTGACATTAAAGATATTTTGTTCATTTCTTTTGTGTGTATTGGGAACATGACTTTCAAATTTAGAAACATAATAGGCAACATATTGGTCTATCAAAATAATTCTCAAAACTGAACAGAATTACCCAGAACTGGTTAGACATTACCTGAAATTTTCTGTTTTTAATGTCCAGCAAGACAGGGGTGATCACTTGAAATAAACAGTACATGTAAAAAATTAAAATCCTTCATGTCCAATTATTTCTACAAAGTGCCTTAGATTAATATTCAAATGTTGCCAGGCGATCTTATATTAATAGATCATGCTCTCTCTCTCTCTCTCTCTCTCACCAGAATGTAGTACACATACATGTACTCTCAAGCGGTCACCTGCTGACACACACCAAGGCACCTGTGCTGAATGGACTAGAGTGTGTAAAACCCAAGGAAATTTTCAAGTTCATTACAGTGGTGCTGGCATGTGGCCCTACTAGCGGGTATTGTGCAAGACTTTCTGGCAGTTCTCCCTCTCTCTATTGTTAAAAAAAAAGCCTCCTGTTATATTGTAATGGGGGTTTTACCATTTTTGAACAATATATTTAATCGACTCATTCCATTAACTCCCATTATAAAAAAATATAAAAAAAAAAACAAATAGATGAAACTCTATCATGTCCAAAAGATAGTTTGGTGGGTTTTTTTTCAAAGTGAGTCAAAATGCATGTCAGCAGAAAAGTAAAAACCTTTCACCTTTCACTTGGAAGCAAAATTTAGGGTTGTTTGGAATACAAGAAGCACACCATTAAATAACCATGTCCTGATTACACTGTAAATACCTGAGGCTTACTGTCTGCTTTAATGGTTTTACCTAAAATTCCTCATTAACAGAAAATTATATGAATGAAAATCTTACAGAGGACCTACCTTGGTCAATAACAAGACGAGAAGCACATATGATCTGCAGTTTAATACACACAAAATTGATCTTACAAGTACAATACATGTTCTAATTTGAATTGGTTTTCAACACGGCTTCAAAGTATTTTAACAGAATTGATCAAACAAGACCCATCATTGATCTGGATGAAATAATATAATATGGTTCAAGATTTAGATTCACATAAATTCAACTGTGTGAAGTGCACCATCTCAAATTTATTCCAACGTGAGTTTTTATAGAGGTATCAACCTGAGTGATGTCAATAAAGCATCAGATGTATTAATCTGCATTGTGGTAGCACCTGCTTCTTGTGTCACAGGACAGATTTTGACCAATGGATGAAGCTAGATTTGTTTATTCCCTGGGTGTTTCTCCCTGCAACATATGGATACCAACAGGAAATAACCTGTGGTGTCACCTACAGGCAACATGCCTCATTGTTTTTTTATTGCCTGCCAAATTGTGCTCTGCCACCTGGGCAGCTGGAGCATGACTTGCAAGCATTGAAAAAACTACTGATGAGGCCCTTGGGGTTTAGTTAATTATCACAGTTGGTGGAGGAGACCATGTCTATGGTACACAATTCACAATGTGGGTAAGTCTCAGAACTGACCTAGTCAATCTGGTAACCCTAACATCTTGTGACTTATGATAGTATTTCAAGTGACTTCTGGCCTTATATTTCCCTCTGCACTGACAATATTCAAAGAATCTGAATATGGTGGGTGCTGTGGGTGAAGTGAACGCTTTCACATTAGCACTGTCCATACAAGGCAAGGCAAGGGGGTAAAAAACACAATCATATTTTTAGCATATATAATGTTTGAACGTCCTACACCTATTTCAACACATTGTGAAATGAGTAAACATAGTCTCTCCTATTATTCCCTGACTATCTGGAATGTTAATTAACGTAACTGCCATGACTAAATTCAAATTCAAACTAATTTACTATAGCAAGTCAATGCTAGTAACAGTACTGATCAACAGTTCTAAAATAAGCAAATCGAAATATTTACGCATATCTGCATGTACTCATTATTCTGCTAAATTTGATACGTATAATGGCTGCGCTAAAATGACTACCGTAGAAGAGATCAACTTTCGTAAGTACAAAATTTCAGTAATCCCAACAGTTCTGTACCAACTTGAGTAGATATAACATACATTTTATCATCAATGAACATATTTCATAGTGTAAACAAAATACATGTACCAGCATACTATTAAAACGATGTGAAGATTGAACAGTGGCCTTCAATACATTCCAAAATGGGTCATCTCCAAATTCCAGCTTTGATGATGCATCAACACTTACAAGCACCAGGAATTAAAATCATGAAAAATGTTTCTCAACACCAAGGTACAGTATCGGTGAAAAGTGGTTATTTGGTAGTTTTGCTGGACTTAAACTTGTCTAAAATCTGATAATACTGTGGTTTTCTCACATTCTGTGCAGTTAAGAAGCATTCTTCCAACAACAAGAATTTGAGCAAGTAGTTTCTACTTCTGTTTCGTCTTTCTGAGGGATTGGCGTTTACTGTGCTGTTTTGTTTCTTCCTCTAGCACAGGAGACTTTTTTGAATGCAGTCTCTTTGTTCCTCGCTTTTTATTTTTATCTGGTGAAGAAACCGTTTCAACATCTAACATATCTGATATTTTAACATGTTGCCCACTGTCAACAGAGGCTAAATTTGGACATGAATCCCTTGGGCTAGCTTTGGTATTTTCTTTGCTACCAATAGCAACTGACCCACTTTCATCCACTGCATAGCCTTTTTCTGCCGAGGGTTTACTTGTAGAGAGCATTGGTCCCAAAACAGGACATTTATTTTCACTGCTTTCTTTTGAAGGAGCTGGGGTTGGACTGGGTGTTGCACACTTAACCTGACGTCTACACAGTCCCACCCTCGATCGTCTCCTGTTCAGAAAAGATTTTGTCTCTTTAATTTGTTTCCTATGTTCAACCGGACTGTCACTTCTTCCAATTGTTTCATCACTTTTGGATTTGGGTACAACAGCCTGGTAGCTTTCAACTCCTCCTTGCTGTTGTTTTGAGGGATCGCTGACAGAAGCAAGCATGTTTTTCTCCACAGTCTGGCTACTGGAATTGTGGCCTGCACCCACGGTGCCTTCACTACGCCTTGGTGCCTGGAATCCTTTTCTCAAGACAACTGGTATTGGACTGTTGAGTTGTAACAAGGGCGGGGCCTCCCCATACAGCTCCAACCTTTTTGCCTTGGCTTGCTGACTGGCTCGTTGTTTAGCCACTGCTGGACTCTCATCCTGAGATGCCATGGGAGACGTATCAAATACGTCCCTATATATCTCACTTGGGTGTACAGTTCCTGAATTACATTCAGGTAGACCTGTAACAAGTCCAGGGGTGTACTTTGCCTCACTTGTATACATGCTATCAGTAGGTGTAAATGGATTTGTAGGATGTCTATGTTCACCTTGCAGTGGATCAGTCTGGCCAGACTCCTTTGGATTTGCTAACAGAACAGGTGTCCTTACAGTTTCAATGGTGTTTTCATTACATGTAAAGTCAATTGACTTTGTATTTTGCTGATTGTCATGTAGAACTGACAACACACTTTGATCATGCTTTTCAGCAATACTGACAGTTGAAGATGCTGTCCCCGGCTTGTCTGATGGTGTTCCCCTGTCATGTGCATTGGATGGAGCTAAGTTTTGCTTGCGGTCTGGTAACTTTGGCCCAGCAGGAGAGACCGGTCTCAGTCCACTAGTATGAAATCCTGGCATGGTGGGGGAATCCTGTGTTGGTTTCACCAGCTGTGGTTTACCAAAGCTTGAGCTACTTCCTACAGCAGAGATATGTCCCTGTCCTGAAAATGCACTTGGCTTGGCTGACACAGCTTGTGGTCGACAAAGGCCCCGCTTTACTGGATAGATCATTGAGCTTTGTGCATGCTTGGTGTGTGGTAATCCAGTATATGACATGCTGAGCTGTGGGGTTTGGTGACCAGAGGATCTGATGCTGAACATCTCATGCAGCTTGTCCTTCATTGTCTCCACAAACTGTCTAGTGTCCTGAAAATATGCATAACTTTTTTTATATTTTAGGACATCACAAAACAAAAGCCAAAGGGAACCACACCATCATGCACTGGTCCTCAATTCTCACCAGTAACCATGGTAACCATCCTGTGTGCTTCATTGACAAACAATGTGAGATTTAAACTTCACAGGCGTATTATCAACCACACATGTGCAAGACTACCACAATGAACTGTTTCCAAATGCAATCCCCCACTAAATTTAGTCACTGGGTGAAATCTATGCCAGGATTGGAACCATACTTTAAAATTCTGGGTAGCACATGCATAGGGCAAACCTATGCCTTCTGTATTACTTAAGTCCTTGTGGCACATTGTACTGGGCTCTGCATCTTGAGTGGTATATGTTTACAGTGGTCCCCCTCTTGTAAGGCCCCTCTCAAGAGAGGCCTCCCCCTCCACAAAGGCCACTTGAACGTGCAGCAAGGATGGCATTTTAATTATATTTTACCCCTCAAGAGAGGCCACCTCTCTTATAAGGCCACATTTTTGGTGCATTTGGTGTGGCCTTATAAGAGGGGGACTACTGTATATAATTCCACTGATACTGTGCATTGCAACATGTCTACATCAAGTACTTAGGAAGTAGATGCATTTCAATTCTTTTTAACACAATAAATTCACACTGCTTGAAGAATTAAGTATCTGACAGTATCATAAATAATTTACTATTGCCATAAAAAACCCAATTACTGACTTAAAAAGGCAAAATCACATAAGACCCTTTGCATGCAGATTACATGTAGCTGTAGACATCCAGGCACAAGATAAGCCCATATACATGTGCCTGGGTTACTGTGTTACATGTGTACACTCACTGCCCACCAGTTGCCAATGTTCTTGTACATCTACATAGATTAAAAACAAACACTGCATGTTTCCTCAGGCAAACAGTATGTATTTGAGTACATGACAAGTGTTAAGTTGGTGGTTTTTACACTGCATGGCAATGCAAATACCAGGTTGAGAAAGGAAAATTTTACCACTACAATGTAGAAATGGTGCCTTTACCTGTGTGGGACAGGCAGAATTGTATATCTTAAGGACACACCGTCAACCTGAAGCACAGCTCAGGGGTGACAGCACAACCCAAAGGTACACAATTCTCTATACTTTCCAAGAAACTGCCTATACAAAATTGTTTGGATGGAAAGACAGAAAGATGAAGTCACCTTTATTGTTAGGAATCACTCCCATTTTTCTACACTTGATGATCAGAATGAAACCTGCCTAGGGAGTCTCCATAAGCATGCCCCCATCCCTAGAAAATTTTATAAGTGCAGACTCTGTAAAGAATCTGTTTCTTTAGCATCTGCCATGACCACATGAAGAGCTAGGGCTGGGCATGTTATAAGGTACTGAGAATAAACGCAAAACAGCCACACAGTGAAAGTGAGCACTTCGTCGTGTCTGGCAGTGATTTTGTCCACCTGTACAATAAACTTTGATGTTTTCTTTTATAAAAGTCAATTATTTCTTTTGCAATTGAGTAATTTTCTGTAAAAAAAATTTTCTTTTTCACTGATTGATTTCTGAAAGCTATAATCAGATGTTTGCAAAGAGGGATCTAACAAACAATGTTTAACATAATTGATTAATTGGCAGAGTGCCAGTCCCATTACCACATTGCCCACCCTCACTTCCTGGGCGAGGGATAAAATTGATCAATGACAGCTCACCATTTTGCACATTTGTACGTGTACGATGTACATTCTTTAAGACCATCGCCACTGCTAGTAAAAATAGTCTCACTTTACAGGTGGTCTATATATACATGTAGATCTATTGTAGAACAATACTCTAGTTACGTGAAAGGGCAATCTAAAAAAGATATTCAAACTGTTCCAAGATGTGGTCTTCAGAGCTGATGTTCTTTATTGGTATTGGATTCTTTGTGCAGTAAAGTTCACAATGTTCTAATTGACAGCATATAATGTAGACACCACTAACATAGGAATATTGCAAATGGATCTTTGTGCATGAAACATCTTAAAATTGGAGAGTCTACAGTTTTGATTTACCTTGTGTTATCCTTTTCCTTGTCCTTGCCCCAAAAAGATCAAAGACAAAAAGTCTTGAACTTACCTTTATACGAGACTTCATTTTATTGATGGCAGCTTTAAGATGTGCTTCTGCTGGGTTGAGTGAGATCTTGGACAGGTCAGTAGCAGTGGCTGTGGGAAGGGTGTCCCTGTCACTGGGCCTCCACTGAAGGTTACTGAAGCTGACCAGTGTACCCACCTGCACCAGCTCCTCCACGCAGTAAGCCTGCAGTCAAATCAAGTATTACATCAGTATGGTTACTTATGCACGTAGTGATGAAAGGTCTCATCATGCAGTGGTCCACCTCAAATAGGACACCTTTACAATGCTTGAAAAGTGGCCGATTTATACAGTAAATTCTCTGGACAGGAACAATAGCATGACAATGGCATATGTGCTGTGTGAGAAGAGGTAACCTGTGGCAGGACGGGGCTTTAAATCTATTACCAGTGGACCACTTTATAGTCAAGCCTGGCTGATACATATATCTTTTTCTTTTTTATCATACTACTCTTTGTGTGAGGTACTATGTGCCACAACATTAAAGTCTTACATATTACCAGCATATTGAATTTTAATCAAATGCACATGAATTCCCAAGTGAAGGTGTATTTCAGATTTTCAGGATTTTCAAAGATGCCTGTCATGAAGAACAATGATACTGCTTTCCAAAATTTTTGTTACAACAGAGTGGACATTTGGTTTTCAGAGACATTTTTTATATGATGCCAGACTTCATGGACAATGCTTGCCACAGACCAAGGCCACACACGCATGTATTCAGTAAACATGCAGTCCACCAGACCTACATCTCCCTAGGTACTAGCATGCAGACTGCTGGGATATACAAATTTCTGGTGCAAGGGAGAGTAGTTTTGACAATAGTTTTGACAGTACATGTAGAAGTATTTTTGTAATGAAATGACAGGTTTCACTGTCATATATGCAACAAATTCATTATTCCAGTCTTTTTCACTTATTTCACAAAACTGAAAATAAATCTACAGTGAAGAATCTAAAAATTGATTTAATAGCAACTTTGTCCAATAAATGAAATGCCTAAAATGCAGGAAAAAATGTGAAAATGTATAAGAATGAAAAGAGGCAAACTGTGTACATAAATTATGAAAGCCTTAACAGATTCTTTTCTGTTCTCAAATAGTAGAATCTTAATTCACTCCATACTATGGTGACAGGCCTAGGTCAGTGGTTCTGGCAGTGCCAGAACCACTGACACAAGACTATATGCATGATGGTACTTGAATGAAAGGTCTCTTCATGAAGAACTTAAATATGCAATTGTCAACGTAAATCAAGGTAAATTTACGGAAATATCAGGGACTAGTATGCAATGAGTTAAAAGAATCTTTCTTGTATTGTATGCCAGGGGTCACCATCATAATGTGATACTCATAAAACCTGGACTATCAAAATTTTAACTCACCCTGGTGGTATTTTTAAGGGCCACAAGTTGTATCTATGATTACATGTTAATATGCTTTAAAGTCTACCTGTTGTCCTGAGCTTATATTTTGTCCAGTGGCTTGACAAATATTTATGGGCTTCCAATGATCAGCATTTTACAAAATGATGCCCCAGTTTCCCAGCCAACTTTTCTTCAAGTTACCTGCCTTATTGATTCATTCTTTCATTGTTCCTGCATTTTTCCTGCATATTTCACAAATTCTCTAGTATCCAGTAGTTTGTTTTAGGGGTTCTTTGAACTTCTTTCTCAACCTGATATAAATCTATCATGTTTGGCTCTACCTGGACACTTGAAAAGTTTGTTCCCGGGTTCAGAGACATCCCTGTGCCTTTGCTAACAGACATGTTGTTTAATTACATGCATATAATTTAACCACTTCTGTGATTTGCCCTTTTGGCCACTTCAAGGTACAGCAGCCAATCAGAGTTGGTGAGAAAAATCTACTTCAAAATAATTCTTAGCGGGTGTCACAGGAATGAGCTGACTTTCAGAATGAATATTTGGGTTGATATTGCAGCTTCAGTATAAACATCAATCTTTTTTTTTTCTTTTAATTTTCCAGTTTTATCTCTGTTGTTCATGAAACAAAATGTATTTGGTGACTTTGGTCGCTCAGAGTATCACAACTGACATAATCCTTTGCAAACTTGGTATGGATTCGGTTACAAAGGTCTTGCTTCAATTCCAACTAGACACAATGACCTGTTTTTTATGCAAGTGTTAACTTCACACACACAATGCACTCACAATACTGGTATACTTACTGCCAAGCCACCCCAGAATTTGACAGCACACACATCCTGCCACGTGTCTGCCAGGTATACCCTCTGTACCTGGCCACTGTCACCACTGCAAATTACAAAAAAAACCAAAAACAAAAACAAACAAAAAAATGGTTAAAATCAAATTCAGATGAATTATTATAATGATCCTAGGTTTGAATTCCTCATAAAAGGACCTTTCAAGCATGACATTTCAGAAAAAAAGGAGAATAAAAATGAAATGGTCCAGGTTAAATTTCTCAGTGCCAAATTTTGGACTGAGTCAACAGCTTTTCTTAACGTGCATTGGGCACAATAGGCCCAACGCACGCTGAGAAAAGCTGTTGACCTGGAATATTCTCTCTGGAACTATAGGCATACTGGGACTTGAATGAAAGGTCTTTTTACAAGGAATAAGAATCTGGAATCCTAACGATAAGTCAGACTATGTGCACGGTTGGCCGAGCTGCAACACGCTCGCCTTTCACCTCTGCGGCCCGGGTTCGATTCACGGCCGGGGAAGCATGTGGAAAGAGTTCCTACCACTCTGACTGTGCACGGTGGTTTTCTCCGAGTCCTTTGGTTTCCTCCACAAAACATGTAGGTAGGAGGTATATGCCACGATCTGAGCCATGGAGAGTGATTTATATAGGCTTGGCCTGTTTCGCAATCCATGTAAAAGATATGGGTCTATACTTTTTTTTTAAGTCAGACTAGTTTGATTGAAGTAGATTGACTTCAGTTGTGATTGGCACTGAAAGAGTTAACAGCTTTCCTTGGCACACTTTGGGAACCTTGTGTTGCCTAATGCTTGCGTATGAAAAGTGTTCACTCAGCCTCCAAAATACACTTGACAAAGTACATGTACAGTGATGAACCAGCAGACAGATATTTATACAAACTGTCATGAGCAGTGTTTCTGGTTGGGACTCAATGATTCTGGGCAGGAAACCACTCGCCACTTCACGTCTCGTGGTTTCCTGGCACAGAATCATTGAGTCCCAACCTGAAACACATGTGAATGGTGGTTTGTATTTATCCCAAAATGTTTCTGTGGAAGATTCTGTTAAAGTAGACAACAAACGATAGCTTGCAAGCAAAAAAAAAAAAAAAAAAAAAAAAAGAGGCCAGAAATACGCAGAAAAGCATAACCACCCAACACTGTCATGCGTGGATGAATCGGTCAATTTTTCTAGAAATGTAATGCAGTACCATGTGATACAGAACAGCAGCCCTGATAGCCATAGCACATACCTTCATTACTCTCCCAAGGACCCCATTATGGGATAAAAGCTTTTTCTCACAAACAACCCAGACATAAAACTCCTCTATCAAACACACGGAAATATGACAAATATAAAGCAAATAGCACATCTGCACGATTCCGTACTTCTGAAAATTATCATTATATTATATGTACATGTAGGAAAACACGTGCTATTTAAAGACTTCCACAGCACCCCAGGGCCTACCTGTGTTTGTCAAAACTGGTCAGGGATGAGATATGGATGACAACACCAATAAGATCCAGCTCTCCACAGGCTGGGCTAAATCCTGGTTGTAGCTCACCCAATGATGTCACCTGCATGAAAGAGAAAAGTACTTGAGATTATACTTCTAAAAGTACATATGCAAGCTGTGAAGCTTCAATGTGAAGTGAAGAAAGTCCATAAGACCTCCATGCCTTAATATCATGTTTATGTCAGTGCTCCTTGTTTTTAACATATATGTAAGGATCACAAGACCAGATATCGGTATATATTTGTGGTATTTATATTTTTGCCACTGACTTTATATCTACAAATTCAAAAATATCATACACATCTCGGGACTTGATTTTTTAAATTTTATTTCCCTCTCAAAAAATTGATTTCAGCTTAAAGTGTGTGATTTTAATGTGAGCTGCTTGGTTCAACAGTGTGTTTCAAACCTACATTTTTCCTTAAATTGTGAATTTAAGGCCTTATCAATTTGTCAACTCTTGAAAAAAATGTGAAAATTTATACATCAATGAAACAAAGAGCCATTCACAGTATATTTGACCTGTGCATTGATAACTCACCTCTCTGGGCTCATAAACCAGGTCCCTAAAATTGTCATCTGCTGGGATCTCCTGATACCTGGTGGTTTTTGTAGCAGTCATGGCCACCTTACAGCTACTGTGGCGCCCCCTAAAAACAGTACCGTAAATATTCAGTAAGTTTTTATAATCATATTTTGTACCTTTTATTCATTACCTTAACAGAGAAGGCAAGAATTAAAATGGCCAAGTTTATCTTGTGTACTTGGCCATCTGAAAGGTTTGTTTTTTCTTTGAATCAAGAGAAAAGTTAGTACTGAGACTTGACTGTGAATAAGACAGGCCTGTGTAGTTTTCCCTACATGTAATTATTCAACCATCATTTATTCTAATGAATTTGTGCCAGTTTAATGTGTAAAATTGTTGGAGAAGAAAAATTTGAAATACGGGAAGTCAACATCAGTACCCTGAGTTACGACATTGAGCAACTCTGCAGATTAATGTGCATGCATGTAAACACAATGCGAGTGCACTTCATTTCTATGTGCATGCATGTAAACACAATGCGAGTGCACTTCATTTCTATGTGCATGCATGTTAACACAATGTCAGTGCACTTCATTTCTATGTGCATGCATGTAAACACAATGTGAGTGCACTTCATTTCTATCTGGGATTTCAACTGACTTACCTCTCAGGATGATAAAAGATCCTGTCAAAATTCATCGTAATTACTGACACATAATTTCAAGGGTCTGATTTTGAGCTTAAGAACAGAAATTTATAAGCCTTTCAAAGATTTGTATCGACTTATGCTTTTCAGCGTATCGAATAGCCACATGGGCTCCTACTGAAGACAAATGCATTGTCCTTGCTTCATTTTGGAAACACCAGAAAGCTGACACTTCTGCATCAACAATAATGTACACGCAGTCACTATACCTGGCTTCTGCAACAGTGAGACTGTATATCTTGAATCGCTTGCCCTCAGTCAGTAACTCTTGTATGTCATCCCTAGGTCTCCATACACTCAGCATTGTACCTGGGCACAAAAACAAGTCATAATGCACTTCCTTTTTTGCAAAAGCAGTACCCCCCCCCTCTCTCTCTCTCTCTCTCTCTCTCTCTCTCTCTCTCTCTCTCTCTCTCTCTCTCTCTCTCTCTCTCTCTCTCTCTCTCTCTCTCTCTCTCTCTCTCTCTCTCTCTCTCTCTCTCTCTCTCTCTCTCTCTCTCTCTCTCTCTCTCTCTCTCTCTCTCTCTCTCTCTCTCTCTCTCTCTCTCTCTCTCTCTCTCTCTCATTTAAAAAAAATGCATTGAACAGAAGCTTTCAGTTGCCATATTAGAAAAAAAAATATCACTTTATAGGTTTGCATCATTGCTTTCACATGCAACAGAACAAGTATGTTAATGACAGGCATTAACTTTCAGAATTTTTTTTCTTTTCATTATTGCTGCTATGAAGGTGTTTGTGGACATTTGCAAGATAAACAACTGGACTCACAAACTGTCAAGAGAAGCTGGCATCAACTTACTTGTCCCCGAGTCAACGTCTGCTGTGGCACATCCTGCCAGACGTACCTTCAACAAGGCAGAAACATTCCTCGCACAGGACTCCTGCAATGAACAAGAACAAAGCTATCATATATCTATGTATGACTCAATGTACTACACAACCAAAATCAAGGTTCGGTTGGTCAAAATCTTGGCCTGAATTTGCAGGCATTTTTCTCCTATTAAAGGGAACAGTTGGTGTAACTGCTGCAAAGGACAGTAATGAGGAAACAGGTTTTGACAGGCAGGGTAGTGACACGTGAAGTTGCACAGGTGAAATAAGGCAAATGTGCTGACACTTTAGTCCAGTATGTTCATAAATGTACACAGTATATGTTTCTATTTCCGAGGGTCACCCCTGCAATTACATAACAGCACACTATATGCTCCTATGTTAAAAATAAACATCACAGAACACAGAATTGTCTCAATCTCAGGCTCAGGAATATATACGTAAAAAAATACAAGAACTATTCTCAAATTTGCCTCCCCCCCCCCGACATAATACTAACTTCACTCTTTCAGTGCCAACTGTGAGTGAAGTCGAACTACTTAGAAATGAACTACTCCGACTTATATTAAGGATGCTAGATTCATGTTCCTTGTAAAAAGACCTTTCACTCAAGTACCAGCATTCGTGTAGCTACAGAGTATAATAGTCCAAGTCAACAGCTTTCCTCAGCACAATTTGGGCACATTGTTCCCAAAGTGCACCTAAGAAAGCTGATGGCTCAGTCAAATATGTGGCACTGACAGAGAGAACTAGAAGGAACATCATGTTTGTTCTCACCTGGCTTTGAAGGTCTTGCAGTCTGCTTTGTATCTCTGCCCGCATTTCCATCTGTCTCTGCATCTGTGCTTCTTGACGGTACTCCATTAGGCTCCTACACTGACACTCTGTCAAACATGACTGGAAGGAAAAATTAATGTCATAAAATTGGTGTGTGGAAGGCTGAAGCAAAACACATGGTCACAAGAATACAATACAGCATAATGTCAGGCTAACTACACCTACAAATTATGATATTGACAGCAGTAAAATTGAACTCTAAATGTTGTGTTTACCTCAATGGCACTGGGATCAGAAGCTTCCTGTAACGCCCTATAGATGTCAGCACCATCTTGCAGACTGCCAATATCTTTTGTGGTCAACTTTTTCCCTCTGCTGGACTCTTTCTTTTTTAAGGCTGAAAAGAGAGAATAACACACATTTAAAACTAACCTCATTATAACTTATTCACGTGCACTGATACCTGCTATGAAGACAGTCTTCCATGACGGACTGCACATCTTTAAGGACCACTTCTTGAAGACATTTGGTTGAATGTATATTTCTCTGTTCTTGTTACCTGTGAGTAAGCCATAGAGCCACACCCACTGTCCATTATGGTCAGTTGAGGCCCGTTTAAAAAAATTTAATGTTATTTTTTTCCTCGTTAGAACAGCATTGTGTTAGTATCTTTTAGTGTATTTTTGGTAGTAGATATAAAATTAGATATAGCTCTGCTAGCTTTCTACACAAATTGAAACCACGGATCCAGTACAGACGAAACACAAATCTACAATAATGAAACGAAACCAGCCGGCAGTTCTGATTGTGGCAAACCTTGTGTCACATGTAATTATATGCACCGCGCATGCGCTGCTAGGTCAAAGAAAACCGCGATCAACTATAGGATCACTCAACATGTTGATTGCCAATCTCACAATGTAATATATTTCATTTTTTGCGACACCTGCGGCATCCAATACGTAGGACAATCCTCTAAAACACTAAACACCCGAATACAACAACATAGGTCCAACATACACAATAGGAAAGATACCACAGTAGCTCGTCACTTCAATTTACCTGGCCACAACGTAAGCCATTTACACGTAATAGGCCTAGAGTATGTACGTAGCAACAACACATCAACACGCCTAGCAATAGAAAGTACATGGATACAGGAATTAGACACATACACACCACAGGGTCTTAACCTTAGAAGCTAATCATGAGGCTCTCCTGCTGTATTTGTTTCAAATCTTTTTCTAAACCATTCTCCTTGAGAAGACATTTACGTATTCACGACAGAGAGCAGCGCCGTCACACATGCCCAATTTGCAGAACCAATTTCGGGAGATTGGACAATTTTCATCACCATTGTCACAAAAAACATCCAGGAGAGGATGTCACACC
Organism: Hermodice carunculata; assembly: GCA_964020975.1. Lineage (NCBI taxonomy): Eukaryota > Metazoa > Annelida > Polychaeta > Eunicida > Amphinomidae > Hermodice > Hermodice carunculata. The sequence goes on from OZ026619.1 coordinate 51,485,395, forward strand.
TGAAGCCTACAACCCTAGAGAGATAGCCCACAAGCCATTGGCCCTGAGCAGACCCTTTGAGGCCATTCCCAGGATAACAATTAAACAGACCAAAGAAGCCACTTTTCGCCTTGTTGAAGGAATTAACAGAGCTAAACTATCATTACAAAAAAGACCAAAACCAGATAACAAGGTATATTGTTTATCCAATTCCAGCTCTGAAGAAGATATAATCAAGCCACCTGCAAAGAAGACTGTTACAGACTACGAGCTACACATCAAACCACTCAACCTTTCCATTGACAGTACGGATGATGAGGCTGAACCCCAATTATATTTTAATGACACGGATACAGAGACGATTTGCCAAGATGAAAGACCCACGGCCGCAGAACTTGATGCCCAAATTAATCAAGTCTTACTGGACATTCAAAATATTCTAAATAATATCAAAAGAGACCAAATGTTAAGGGAGGACTTATATCTTTCTGATTCTAGTACGGTTTAATTCTTCAAGTAACTCTAATTTTTCCTTTATATCCTTATATCTCTATGTATTTCTTAATCTATCATATTTCATGAACGATCTCACACATCATCGCGCCACCTGGCGGCAAAGAAAGACAAAGTCATACGTTCTATTATTATAATTTTTTATTGACGTCATAGTGCACCTCGGTAATTAATGATACCTGTTGAATAAAGTCACCTCCGAGAGCCCCCATCCCCTGAGGAAGGCCCACACCTTCAGGTCCGAAACATGTCGGGGGGGGGGTGGGGGGGGGGGGGAGGGACTCTCATACATTCTATTATTATAATTTTTTATTGACGTCATAGTGCACCTCGGTAATTAATGATACCTGTTGAATAAAGTCACCTCCGAGAGGCTCCATCCCCTGAGGAAGGCCCACACCTTCAGGGCCGAAACATGTCGGGGAGGGACTCTCCTTTAAACTCTACTCAGTTGGTTTGTTTCTGCTTTTTATATTTTACTTTTTGTTTCCTGGAACGAGCCCCAGCATCACTTGGTGATCCTGAGCAGCAGTTGCACCTCCACTGGTGTTGGACTACCCCTTTTATTATTAATAAGGCTAAGGAGTTCCTTGTGGAGGTTTATTGCCCAGGAAAAGGCCAAAATTATCACTAGACAGACCAGAAGGATCAACTATCTTGTCAAGGCGAAAAGTGACTCGCTCACAGCGGACACTGACCACCTTTTTCAGTGGACCGGGGCACGCAGGGAAAGCCCATCCCCAGCGCGCACCCGGGCGTCCTCACCATAAGGACATCAAACCAACCAAAACCAACTGAGCAGAGACAGAGGGAATTCCCAACAAGGGGGACAGCCCCTGCAACAAAACAGACACAGACAAAGGAGCAGATCTCCAAGACCACATGGGTACAACAATCCACAACAAACGCACGGACGGAGACAACAGTCATCCAACCGGCCAAGTCTCACCCAGAAATCGGAGACATCCTAACAGAGGACTGAATCTTACCAGCAGTCAAACAGAAGCACTGACAAGCCTACTGAGTACTGACCAGCTCATCACACAACTCACGGCAGACCCAATATTGTCACCAACCCTACCTAGCCACAGGCAGGGGAAGAGGCGGCCGCAATTCCCACCCATACAACAGGGGACAATAGTTGTTTCCACTAGCAACACCTCAAGTTCCAGTTCAAACTCGAGTTACGTTTCAAGTTCTTCGTTTGTTACTTCGTTAGAAAGTTTGAACATTATTTCTGAACCAGATATTACACCACAGTTGGACAATCACACATTATCGCTCAACATGAACGATCACAATAAATGACATTGCTCACACCAAGGACAATATTACCTCACGGGACTGTACTTCAGCCGCTAACTTGCCCCAAGGGTCATCACCAGGTGTAAGTCCTGTCCATTTATTACCCAATTCTTACACAAATAATAAAATTGAGTATATACACCCACCTCGTTTGAACAACAATTTACAAAGGAGTGATACACAAGTACTTATCCCAAATAATCTGGTTATAAACCTATCATCTTACACTCTTACTGAGCATCAGAAGAGTGTACTAAGCAAGGGACTCTCCGTTTGCCCCACCCCCGGGGAACCAGATTCTGGGGAAATAAGCACAGACATGGATAGGTTTTTAAGATCAGTAAAACTTCAGGCTTTCTTCAACAGAGATAGAGCCATTCCTTCAAACACAGGTTCAGACACCCAAGAAAAAATACAAACATGGACACATAAACACAGATTGTGAACACCAATGAAGTCAACATCCCAGCTCCATTCAGTCACAAGTCCTTCAAAAATGCCAGTTCTTTCACTCCGAGTGAATTACAACTAAGTGATCCCAATATCACAGCTTTTTGTAGGACAGTTAAACACAAAATAGCACCCCCCCCCCCCCCCCCCCGAATACCTGGTTCAGATAATCTGACCAGGCAAGAAAGGCAGGGCTTAGAAGAACTTCAAAGAAATCACGACATAATAATCAAACAAGCTGACAAAGGATCAGCCATTGTAATTATGGACACCCAAGATTACATAACTAAAGCAAATAAATTACTTCAAAATAGGGACCACTACAGACCAGTAGATGGAAACCTAACCACAACCCACAATGAGCGGGTTAGGTCTGCCCTTAAGGACATGGTAGATAACAAATCCATTTCACAAGAAACATTTGATTACCTGTATATAAAGGAGCCACGTGCCGAAAATCCACAAAAACATTCTACCACCACCAGGTAGACCGTATGGAGGCGTTTCATTGATGACATATTCTGCATCTGGACTCACGGAGAAGTCACACTCCATGATTTCGTCACGCACCTAAATTCGTGTCATGATACAATCAAATTCACAATGGAATCTTCAACCAAGAAAATTCAATTTTTGGATACACTTGTACAATTTGATGACAAGTTGTATACGTCATTGCACACCAAGCCAACTGACACGCATACCTACCTGCATTTTAGATCTGCACACCCGAAGCACTGTAAGACAGGAGGACCTTACGGTCAATTCCTCCGGGTCAAAAGGATCTGCACTAGGACTGACGATTTTGAAAATCACCCTACCAAGATCCTACACTATTACACCATGAGGGACTATCCCTCTGGGAAACCAAAGACAGCTTAAGATAAAGTCAGAGCTCTGGATAGACAAACACTTTTACACCCTCAGAGACTCACAGACACAACGACAGGAACAAAACAAATTTTTCCCGATCACCCCGCATCATCCAACTCTGCCTCCTCTGAAGAGCATAATACAGAACAACTGGGGCACACTAGAGGCCTCCAGATATGGACCCATTGTGCAACAAAAAGAGGTCATTCTAGGCTTTTGTAGGCCAACGAACCTAAAGGATTTACTAGTGAAATCACATACAAGATATCCTTCTATCGTTCAGGCACCCCAAGTCACTGGGTTCATTGAAATGAATCCTTGCAACACAAGGAATTGCAGGTATTGTCCTAAAACAGACACCTCTGGTGTTGTCAAAAGCACCAAAACAGGGCGCACATACAGCACACCACGTGGTGGCACCTGTAAGCACAATAATCTGGTATACCTCCTCACTTGCTTAACCTGCAACAAACAATATGTTTGGGAAACGTCGCGCCATTTAATGGACAGGCTTCGTGAACACTTTTATTACATAAATAAAGGTGACATTCAGCAACCGCTTGGCAGACATTTTGCCAGACCGGATCATACAGGTCTGCAACTTCAGGTTCAGATCCTAGAGCACATCCCTACTCCACCTAAACTCAAAAAGAGCGAAACCCTCAGATTGAAAAGAGAACACCATTGGATACATAAGCTCTGCACAATGGAACCATTCAGTCTCAACCTCATGGGAAAATAAGCATACTTGCCCAGTATTATGCTAAATTTTTATGTTCTATGCCTATTTTCCCATGCCTACCTGAAGGTACAAACACCAGTTTTACCACATGATAGTTGTAACAACAAGTGTATTCTCAAACAATCTCATTGATTCATGACTCAGTGGACTCACACCATGACCCTGTCGCATAATCAACCCCATAACTCCTGTAAATATTATTTATTGTGCCAATGGGGCTCCCCCAACCACTGAAAAAACCCAGTGTAGGGGATTCCTGTGCCTATGACGTCATAGACACAACAGACTGGAGCACGTACTACATGCAAAAAGTCTCCCGTACCACGTCACTGACGGGTTAACAAATTTCCAAATCTGCAGGATCAACGGCCTGCGTGCGACGCTGACCTAACCACGTTAGCAACGTTGATGTTACACCGCGCTATATAAGAGATACACACAAACGTCATGTTCAGTCCCTGATGATGCCCCACTGGAGGTGAAACTGGTCGGACTATCCTACACCTACTTTGTTCTTTGAAATAGCTGTCAGGCCCTCCCCTGGTGTTTTTCAGAGTAAAAAGTATAGTGTTTTAAAAAGTACAGACTGAGGTAAAAAGTATAGCCCTTGGGTCAACACATTCCTGGTCAGAGTACAACAGAGTCAATTGCTTTCCTTGGCACAGGTTGGGTGCATTGTGCCAAGGAAATATATTGACCTAGGGCATGTCATCAATATATATATATATATATATATATATATATATATATATATTGCTTTATTTTACACTCATCAGTACATGTACATGTTGGTCCATAGTGAGAATTAGTAAAAGAGAAAGAATACAAAACAAAAATAAAGCGAAGGCACATAATGCCTAGCGCACAACCAAGGGTGATTATATATAACTTGTGAAAACTACCAGACAAGCAACTTCAGGTTTACAATATACTAAAGAAAATCTTGAATGAAACAAGAAATCTAAATATAATTAGCCAGTATGCAAATATAACAAGTTTTTCCAGTGTCTTCTTGCAGGAGACTGATAGAATATGTCAGAGTATAATACACATTGAATTAAAGTATTGTTGCTATTCTGTATACGGTGTCTCAGACTGAACGCTTGTTTCCTCCACAAGGTGTCCAAAGTATTTGTTCTTTTGGAGACCAACATTTGACTGGCACTACAATCAGGAGCATAATGTAGAAATCTTCTAAAGGTATTATTGTAACTGGCACGCAACTTTGAAATAGAATTCTTCCGATAGTAAGTCCACAAAGAGGCACAATACATAGAAGTACAGTATGAGTTAAATAGCATGATTTTCACATCATATCAGCAGTAATAAAATTTTCTTAACAGTAGATTTGCCTGCATATAAAAAGTCCTAGTCTGGCGAAGTATATCATCATCATCTTTACAGGAATCAGTAAGAAATACACCCAGGTACTTATGGTCATTGACATAGATTAACAACTGATCATTCATGAACAAATGAGGTAATTTACGCAACTTAAAGGAGTGCAACTGGAAGATCATACAGTATGTCTTCTTAGGATTAAATAGAACATCAATAGATGGTCTTACATACAATCTCAGCAAAAATGTCTTCTAGTAACAAGACATCTAAATAAAAACATTAATGCAGATGACAATTTACATCTGGATGCTTTTGGGCCATTTGAGCCGGAAAGGGTTCAAGTGCTGATGTATACTCACTGGTTACTGCAGCTTCTTTCTGTTCAAACTCCTTCTGTATAGTACTGTACAACTCTTCCATCTTCTTCTGCCACCTCCCCTCAAACTGACGAGCCGCTTTCTCTTCCGCCCGCTCATTACGCATGATACTGCTGCCATCTTGTAACTTTTCAAAGTACTACAAACAAACAAAGAAAATAAAAAGCCATTTTTTTCATTGTCACTTGATCATGATTGCAAATCTCCCCAATAAGATGCTAAGTCACCTTTATCCCCTTGAACCAAAGGCTTGCAATGAAAAAGAGTAGTTTGTGTTGTACATTTAGGACAGGAGGGGATCAAAGTGGTAAAAAAAAAAAGTGGACAGGGGGATAGCTGCTTTTCCTGCATCACCCCACATTGGAAAACTTCCCCGACTACCTCAGCAGGCCGGTTTTCCAAACACTGTTTGGTTCAGACGGAAATATTAATATTGATGCTATGAACACTAAAAGCCTTTACTGATCACAAAATTACAAAGTTTCAGATATCTATTTATGAATATTTTCAAACCTTCAAAATGTTCTTTCCCAGTGTCTTCTAACTTACTGCTTGCTGGCTGAAATGATTCTAGTTACCACAGTGACAAATTGCATCATGTGAAGTACCCAAGAGCACTTTTCATATGAGATTTTAATCAAATAAAGACAAAAATAGTCATTAACCTCTTCTACAACTTATGAGCAATTTTCACTCATGCAGAAAATACAAATTGCAAGAATAGTGGGCAATCGCGAAACTACCCTTTGGCAGCCATGCCAAATATATATGCTTCCCCTCTTATAAGGCCATCCCAAGTGTGTACCATACATATGGCCTTCTAAGAGGGGTCGCCTCTCATGACGGGGCGGAAATGAAAATACCATACTTGATGCATGGAGAGGCCTCCATAGAGGGGTGGTTGTACAAGAGGGGGACCACTTGTATATAGATATGACAGCAGATGCATGACTTACAAACACTTTTAATATATCTTTATCCCTGGTATTTTAAGTTCAGTTAGCTATCATAAAAAGGTTAAATAGCGTAAAAGGAGTACAAGGTTTGTCTAAACATTGAGTACATTTCAAGGATAGTCTACCCTTTAATTTTTGTTTGTTTTTGTTGGTTTGTTTTTTCTATTCGAGATGGTTTACCCTGCAGTTATTTATATCAATACAGTGCTCCCTAATTATAATGCTGAAGATGGGGTCCATGCACTGATTACAGCAAAACTTCCTTTTAATGTGGGCACATTCAACATTCAAGTGATAAGAATGTGCTTCAGTGTGAGCCAAAGGACTCACCATGTTATACGAGAATCCACCTTGAAATGAGGGCCATATAAAGAGGAAACAATGTACATGTACTTCTTAAGCACCAAATATATCTAAGAACCCATTATAGCATTGCTATCTGGAAAATGGTCGGGCTCCATTAAGCATATTGATACTCAACCGTACATTAAGTGCTGTAACAGTGCACATACTCCACAACAATGTGACACCAGCACAATTACAAAGCAACCATGAACCCCTTGCAGTGCCACCTACAAAACACTGCCACCGACCCATAACATCGATACCTTTTCAATTTCACCACTGGCATACCTTTGATATCCATAATGTGTGGATTCAGGGCAACGTGCACTGTACCTGGTATTATACTCCTGGGACATATGTTGTAAATTAGAATAGCTGCCTATGAGTACAGTCATAAAACAAAATAGCAACACTAAATATAGATAGGATTTTGTCCAGTCAGACATCCAGTGATAAACTGGCGACACAGAAAAAGGTGTAAATACGTCATTTCATCTGTCTGCTTTTTGCTTCCCGCAGGTGAGTAACTCTACCTATTTTGGGGGGGAAGTTTTTCTAGATCACTTTGATGAATGCTTCTGCTCTTCCATATAAATTGCACTATGTGTCTGGACCTTCAGTATGGAATGACTGCTGTTGCAACATGCCAGCAAAAATATCATGGAAATCCTTGTTTGACAAAGGGCAACTATCGTAAGTGATGCATCTACAGGGGTAACCTTTCACATTTTATGTTTTGTCAACAAAGTGCCTAACACCACTATAATAATCATGTGTTCATGGGATGGACATCTGCTGTCCTGGAATATGAATATTGTTTAAGTGCAGTTTTATTTTACATGCAAGCTTACAAGTAAAACAAAACAACTCGAACAAGTCTGTATATGTTGGTAAGGAGCAAAAGAAATTTGTGCAGAGCTATTAATACAGTTCTTTTATAGTTCTGGCATATGCAAAGATGGGATTAACTAACTTATCCCATTAACTCTTTCAGTGCCAAATGGTAATGAAGTCAAACTACTCAAAATGAACTGCTCTGAATTATAATAAGAGTGTTAGATTCATGTTCGTTGTGAAAAGACCTTTCATTTAAGCACCAGTATGCCTCTAGTTACATGGAATATAATAGTCCTGGTCAACAGCTTTCCTGGACATGCTTTGCAAATGAAGGGTACTGAGGAAAGCTGTTGACTCGGTACAAAATGTGGCACTGGAAAAGTTAATTTTGTTTTGTTTTGCATGTATATATATACAATATAGTAAAATGAACAGTAGCCAAGTTGGATATTCAAATGTTGTAACCTGACATGAATGATCTCCCACAAAAAATAACTTTCTTGGGGTTTTTTCCCCGCATTTACATCCTTACATCAAAGATTTTTGTGCTGAATTTAAGGCAAATGCACACAGTAATTTAGTTACCTCAAAAAACCAATGTGAGAAAAACACAGCAGAGTTAAACCTAGTAAATCTGCTCTGACACAGGCCTGCTTAGTACCATGCACCTCCCTTGAGTACATAGGCATTTACTGTACTAAACATACCAGGCAAAGTACTTGAATAAAGTCTGCAAATTCTCTCTCTGTCTGTATGGTGGATAACTGAGTGACTTAGTTAATAATCCATGTAAGAGCCATTAAATGCTGCAGCATTTTTCTATGGGTAATCATAACACCATTACGAAAAATCCAACACTGCCCTGGCCAACACAATTAAGTCTGGTAATCCACTAACACAAACTCAGTCCCGAAACTGTTAACCCATATGCAGATAAAAGGCCTAGGTCATGCATTTTTTCAATGCCATAAGTAGCTACTCACCCAGGTGCCAAAAAAAAAAAAAAATAGAATAAAAGTTTCATAGTACATGTACCGGACAAGAATCATTAGCAAAAAAAGTTTCGCTAAATTCGAAAATAGCAGTAAAAGTTATCAAAAGCTCAGCCACACCTTCGGTAAGTCATACTGAAAAAAAAAAAAAAACAAACAAAACAAGAAGACTGTCACACAGCTGTGCTCAACTGATATGCACAGACTGAAGTGGTCCTGTGAACTTCAGAATAATGTGAAGGTCATCTTTCTTTGAGACCATCACCACTGTTGATAACGTGAATATATCCTGTTACTGATTTTTCCTAATTTTGATAGTTTGTTTAAAATAAAAAAATGAAAGCACTGCCATATAGTGGACAATTTGGTTACAAGAAGGCTGTGAACAGCCCATGCTCACCTGACCTAGACATTCATCACACTTGCAGGTCTGTGAACTTGTGATTAGATCAAGGTCACCCATATACTGAGTAAGTCTGACCTTTAAAAAGAACACTAACATGTGCAACATCAAGGTCCCAGTTCAAGTAGTTCTCAAATTATAGTGAAGAGTAAAATTCATGTATGTTGCCTGCCATGTGAACCCAGAAACGAAGTCAAGGTCACTCATGTACTGTCTAAGCATGACCTTCATACAGAAACATTAACATGTGCAACATCAAGGTCCTAACTCAAAATAGATCTCAAGTTATCAAGTGAACAGTAAATCTCGTGTCAGTTGTCCTGTGACCTTGCAAATGAGGTTAAGGTCCAAACATCACTGGAGCATGACCATTTGCACAATAGGTAGACACTTATAAAAGGTACATCCCTACCAAGTTTGCCACAAATCTGTTCAAAATTATTTAAGTTATAACCATTACAAGAAATTTCCATGTTAAACTTTCCTATTAAAACATCTTTAAAGATTTAAAAAAAAAAAATCATAAAAAATCCAAAAATCGCTAAAAGGTGACCATTTGAACAAATTTGGTAGAGACGTACCCAAGGTACATTGCCAGGAAGTTTGAAGTAAATCTGACAGACAGTTTCTTCAGAGAAGTCCAAAGTGTGAATCACATAAGAATGCATTAGAATGTCCACTAACTTGCACAGTAAGCAATAGAAAAGGTGCATTTCTGGGCAAGTAACCCGATTGAATTTTTTTTTTTAAAATTCAGGAATCCACAGCAGTGCTACCTTGTGACCATCTTTACTTGACCCTTTCACAAGGAACATATCCACAAAGTTTCAACTTAATCTGACAGATGGTTCTGGAGAAGTAAAAACAAGTAACGAAAACACACAAAAATTCATTAAAATAATGAAAAAAATTGCAGCATCACCTGGTGAACAAATTAAGAACTAGAAGTCCCTAGGAGTGTTCTAATGTAATAGAACACTCCTAGGGACTCAAAGCACTGCCATATAGGGGGTTGGGTGAGTGGCCGTGGAGAAAAAGATTTTGTAAGATTTGTTCAAAAAGATAACAAAAAATTGGGTGAGTGGCCGTGGAGAAAAAGATTTTGTAAGATTCGTCCAGAGAGAGAACAAAAAATTCCATAAAAATCCAAAAATCACTAGAATATGACCATTTGAACAAATCTGGTAGAAACCTACCCAAGGTACATTAATTGCCACTAAGTATGAAGTCAATCTGGATGACGGTTTTGGAGAATTACCCGAAAATGTGAATTAGCATTAGGAAGCCCACTGACTTCAAAGTAATCAATAGGAAAGCTGCACAGATCAATAAGTACCCGAATTGAAAAAAATTGTTAAAAATCAGGAATCCATAGCAGTGCCACCTAGTGAACAAGTTTCTTTGACCCTTCCACAAGGAAAATATCCACCAAGTTTCAGCGTAATCTGAGTGACAGTTCTGGAGAAGACATCAAAAGTAGGAAAACCACACAAAAAATGAAAAAATTGGAAAAATTGCTGTACCACCTGGTAAGCAAATTCAGAACTAGGAATCCCTGGGAGCGTCCCTGTGCGATATCAAAGCAATTGGGTTAGCAGTTTCGGAGAAGGTTTTTTAAGATATGTCCAAAAAAAGAACAAAAAATTCATAAAAAATCCAAAATTCACTGAAGTGTGACCATTGGAACAATTTGGTAGAGACCCACCCAAGGAACATCCCCACCAAGTTTCAAGTGAATCTGGCTGATGGTTTTGGAAGAAGTCAAAAATATGAATTGTGGACGACGGATGTCTCTAGTATGATACAGGTATGTAGAACATGACCCATATTCATAAATATCAAACTCAACAATGACAGCAAAGAGATTCCAGAGTTACCAAAGCATCAACACTCATCTTCAAAAATCAATGCGAAGAAACAAATTTCACTCCTGACTTGAGACAGACAGTCACCCATGGACGGACAACGGATGGCTGGTCATAACATAAGCTCAGCTGACTGACAAGTCAGCTTAGCTAAAAATGAACAAAAAAGAAAAAGGCAAAAAATTCAAAAATCATTGAAGAACAATCATTTGAAAAAAATTGGTACAGACCCACCCAAGGTACATCCCCACCAATTTTGAAGTGAATCTGGTCAATGGTTTTGGAGAAGTCAATTTGGTGAATTTTTGATGGATGGACGAGGACAGACGCAAAAAATCAAAGGAAGCAAGACCACTTAAACAACCTTTGTATAGACCCACCTAAGGCAGATCCACACCAAGTTTGGAGTGGATCTGGTTAACAATTTTTGAGAATTCAAAATTGTGGACTGTTGGCAGACGGACAGACTATGGACATAAGACAACTGAGGAAGACCCATACTATAAGCTCAGCTGAGCAAAAAAACATAGGCATTTGGGCTAATATATGTGATGAATGACCATAGCAGTTCCTTCAAACTATTCTATATTAAGATTAATGCAAATCTGACAACATTCTCGCACATCATTATGAATACGGTGAAGAATTAATAAGATTATTCACTCAATTACTAAGGGTTAAAGCTATGTAAAATAATGTGTAGCCAGGCTGGCTGAGAGACCTCTCCACAGTGTCTACTGACACCATAACTCTACATACTCTACACTTGATGGCTGAGATTAGCTGCTGTTCTTGAACATAGCAAGACCAAAGGGACACACTTGACATTCAAAGCACTGAAAATTCAACATGCACTGCACTTTTGTTTATCCTTCCCGTTCCGCCTTGTATGTTGTTGGTCTGGATATTTCACCTAACAACTAAATGTTATGGCCAAAATATTTCAACCGTTCTTCAGACACCATAATACCTAGAAACTCAATACATGTATTAAGCATGGTGACAGCCCCCTAGAAACTCAATACATGTACATGTATTAAGCATTATGACAGCCCCCTGGATGAAAGTGACCACCTGTGACTGGTCACTCACATCTCTCTTTTTTGACAGCATTAAAAAAAATACATTGTATACAGTTTCTGTAATTGACAAAACACATAGGTGATGGAAATAACCACAAATGCATTGTAGTCAGGATGACCCAGATAAGAGTGAAAAACATCAGCTACTGCTACAGCTACCTAAACAAATTGATTTGTAAGTTACACCTAGTTTCAACAGAGTATATTATCAGTTAACAACAAAAGAACTAATATCTTCAGCACTAATAAATACATTTCAAATAAAATTAGACAGCGTCAATATATAGAAGCAATCACAAATGCAGCAAGTTGCAGAATATTGACTTCCTATCCCATTTATTTACCATTGCACATCTGAAGAATATTGAGCAAAGTTGTAGCATTTTAAACACTATTTAGTAGCATTTCAAAACTTAAATCTTATACACTACTACACATATAATTCTAATTTCACCTTCAACACATTAATAACAACTTTACATCCAGGAATATCTTGAACTATATCACTAGCATCAATTTACTCCCATGTAGGGGTTTGCTAGCATTCTAATTCATGCTAATTATGGGCACTTCAAACGTTGTTAAGTCTTGAACATTTGGAATGTCTTCAAGGTATAAAGGATAGCGAAGCAATTCCAACATTTATCTATATGTTTAACTTACTGATCACTGTGTACATTGCAACTATTAAAAAAAAAGTTGTAGCATTTTAATTTAAAATAATTACGGGCCATTTTACCTCCTTCATCTTGAATTCAGTCAGAGTATTATTGAGATGCCATTCCAGCTTGCACACATTATTACGGTGCATCTTACAGTTATGGAATAAATATTATGTTATCGTCTGTGCTGAAAAGGGCACTTTGAATGTCTATAATTTTATGATCAACAGACACTGATTCAACTTCCCCACACCAGGGTTGTCTCTGATGCTTCATGATTATCAGCACCCCACAGCTTAAAAATCTCCCCATAAAGCTTTATTTTGTACATAAGGTCAAAATGTGTTTTTTAGCCCAAGATTGCCTTGATGAAGCTGCTGGTTGTCACAGCCCAACCTCTGAACATGTGTAAAAATGTTAACTTTTTCAGTGCCAAATTTTGGACTGAGTCAACAGCTTTTCTCGGCATGCATTGGGTGCAATGCGCATCGAGAAAAGCTGTTGACCTGGGATATTCTCTCTGCAACTATAGGCATGCTGGTACTTGAAGGAAAGGTCTTTTTATGAGAAATACAGATCTGGGATCCTTATGATAATTCAGACAAGTTTGAGTTAAGTAGATCAACTTAAGTCATGCTTGCCACTGAAAGAGTTAAGCTTCAATTTTTCAATGGGCTGAAGCCTGCCACACATCAATGACAGTTGCCCATCTACTCGATATTGGACAAAAGCTGAAGCTTTGTAGACTATGCTAATTACAAGGATTTCAGAATTTAAATCTTCAGCATCTTTACATCCATGATACAAAGCCATTCTACTCACTACACTGTATATGTTATCGGTCATTTCACATCCTATGGATATTGAACAACTACTGCGGCCATATTTCAAATTATAATAATTTGGGCACCTAGAATATGAAGCATGTATAGTAATTTCCTGCCACAAAGCACAGGGCTCACACCTGTCAATCATGGAAGACACATGGGCACATCACTGTCACACACAGGGCCAGATACCTCTTTCTCACAAAAATTAGTGTCTTTTAGAAAAATTTAAGTTTACAAGAACCAGTCATATCCATTTAGTGTTTTCTGAATTAGTTACAAGAATAAATTTCCATCTGCCAGTACCACATATTCTTTATTTCCAAAATGTTAGTAACATTCAACTTTCCTGCACAGGCAGCGACCTGTATCTCGCAAGCAACCCATGGTTACTAATTGAAGACAACCAGGTATGCATTTGTGGCAGGAAAATAATGTGCATGCCTCATATTCAAATGTTGACTATCCTGATATGTATGGTGATGTAACAAAAGATGCCAGTAGAATGCAGCAAATACTGTGCAAATTATGTTTTTTTCACCCTGTTTAGTGTGTAATGGTAGCAACTCAGACATCTGAAACTCAAGGTTACGAACTGAAACAAAGTACAGTGGTACCTGCTCTAAAGACCACCTCTCATGAGAGACTGTGACCGCATTAGTTTTACAACCACCCTTTCATGACCTTGAATTTGTTAATTTACCTGCAATGAAAGACCACCTGCCATATGTGACCACTTCTGTTTGGCATTAGGGGTGGCCCTAAATATCAGGTACCACTGCATGGAAATTTAGGAATGCAAATAATCTTGTATTTTGATTGGCCAATGCAAACATGAATCTCAGCTTACACCTTCAACCAAACTTGCCAAGGACAACACAACTAACAACGTTCTTCCGTGCTAGCATTTTCAGATTTCATTCTATATTTACTGCTGACATACACCGTTTTCATTCCAAACAGTACCATGCTGTGTTAATGCAAGGAATCTGTGGGTCAGACACTTTTCATGGGATTATGGAAGTAACAACTTCCTTAATAGACAGCATTCAAAGCACTGTAATACCTGCAGGTTGCCAAAATGAGGCTAGGAACATGTGATGACTTGTAAAAATATTTGGCATGAACGAGTCTCACTTTTTCATTTGATGATGCTTTTTTTGCAATTTTATTGGAAATATGAAGACTTGCAATAAAAGCCACTGGATGAGAAGTGGGTGGTATTCTTTCATTGGGGCATGTGCTACTATTGGAAAGAATATGGTATATGTAGCAGAGCTATATACAAAATTATGCATTCAAATTCCACACACACTTGCACTCGACTTTGGTTATGGTGCCATAGGTACCAGAAGTCCATGTATAATTATTATAGGACAAACAAAGGCAGCAAAGCTCGAGGACTTGTACTCAAATTCTATTTAATGATGTATGTACTCGAACACAATTCTGAGAACATGGAAAGTGCCATGAGGGTGAAAATTGCCGATTTCATTACACTAGGTGTTCAGTTGAGTGGATTGTGAAGTGATCAATTTAGAAATTGACTGGTTTCACCCTTAATTGGGGCTCATCAAATAAGACTTTAATACAGCTTACAAATCTAAGTTTTCATTCAAAAGTTGCAGTTTTTTCATTCAGCATTTTAGTTTTCGTGCCCTTTTGTGACCAACTGCACAATACTGAAACTGTTCTAGTTGAGGATTACTTTGATCACATAATTACGTGACAGGACCACAACCACAAACATACTGCAGGTTGCCAAAATGAGGCTAGGAACATGTGATGACTTGTAAAAATGTAATTAGGCCTACTACTTGTTACATGTTTTAATCAATAAGAGTATGACAGACAAACAGACCTCACAGTAAATCTCTATCTGAAAATCAATAAGACTTCTGTGCTTGCTTTCACTGCTCTAACTCTGTGTATATTGGGTGCATTTGACTGGAATTCATGTTGGCAGTTACTAAGTACCTGTACGTATGTATACCAATCTTTTATTTACACATCTTAATGGAGTATCTTTTCCGTCTATCATTTCACAGGTTTGAAATGAAATAAGTGGAAATTGTGTACATTACACGGGTGGGGAGTGGGGGTGGGGGTGGGGGCAGTGGCAAGGGAGCTCCAGGGAGAGGCCCAGGACATGAAGATCACACAAGTTTAAGAGAGTCTGACATTTTTGAAAATCAATATGAGGGCACTACTCAAAGTTGATGTGAATTAATGAACAAGCAGTCCACCACAGACTGTGTTAGGAACTTATTTAATTACATATTCAGTAGACTACTAATAACTGAAATATATTTCAAACTTCCTGTAAAGGTTCATTAATTGGGACAGTATTTTCAGTATTTATCAGATCAGCAGCAGATTATAAACACACTGCTTCTTAGTCTATCTGATGAAATTTACACAGTTTGGAATCTGTCATTATATTTACTGACAACTGGAAAATCATCCATGGTAATGCATAATGTGGTACCTGCCTTGGTCCTTGTCAGTTTCTTATTATATCAACTGTACATGAAATTATGTACATGATCCAGAAATCAAGTAAAGATTATTTCCCCCTCAAGAGTCATAAATTTCCTCGAGTGCAATCCCCCTAAGTTATGCACTACATGTACATATCATTCTTATGACAAGCAAGATGATGACACCAATCAAACATATACAGTGAAACCTGTTTTGAAAGACCACCCCTAGGGATTACTGGCCCCTACGACAGGTTGTCTCTCATAGAAGGTATAAATTACTGTAAATTGCTTTATTTTCGCGTGTATAAATTTTCACGGTTTTTGTATTTTTGACATTTCACTGTAGTTTCAATTTCACTGTTTTGGACATAATTCCCATTCAAACAATGTTAAAATGTTATTTCACTGTATTTTTATTTTCACGGTTTTGTGCCATCAGCGAAATAAGCGAAAATAAGAATACAGGGAAATTAAAGCAATTTACAGTAAATGAAAAATACTAAGTAAAGTATGTTGAAAAGGTGGTCTTTGAAGGCAGGTAGCATCAGAGTGGTCTCTGCAAACAGATATGACTGCATACAATGCCTTCCTGCCTGCATTTATGAATATATGATAGAGTTGGGAAATAATATATTGGCGACAACAAAGATGCCATCTTGTCTGTGTTTGCATGCTTGACCACTTGAGGCATGATCTCAGACAAAACAAACTTTTCACTGTCACTTTGTGTACAAAGTTGCTATGAAAATTCCACATTCTTTTATTCTGCATGGCATTAAAATATTACACAGTGTTTTATGCAATCAGTGACATGAACTGGGAATCATACGCCCATTGACTACATAAGCATTCCATTACCAAGACATTACTGTATGTCTCAGGAAATACATTAACCACAAATGATAAGAGGCCAAATCAGTTGCGTGACCACATATTCTACTGTCCCATTAGGACAAAATTTTAATTTCCTTCAAAGCTAAACATCAACGGAGATTTGATAGTCCCGAGAGAATCACTTGAATGCATTTAATCTGCTTTCAGCAAAATAGTTACATGCATGTACCAGTACCGCTGTATGAATTTAAAAGCTTACATGTGTGGTTGTGTGCTACCGAACATAATAGGCTCAGCCTAATCACAGTCACCATCAGCAAAGCTGGTACTATCACAAATACACACCATGGCATAGCCTCATTACAAACTACAGGCTCAGTCAAAAGCCTGGGGATGCCAGTGCAGGGTCTTCACATCATGCTGCAAGTGTGCTAAACCTGCAACTGGATATATATCAATCTATATTTAAATATGTATACATAGACATAGTCTTCATGGATTGCAGAATGTCAACAGAAATCTAACCCCTTCATTCTTGTCTAAGTCCTGAACTAAGGTAAGTGTGTAAGTTGGCTATGAACAATGCAGTAGTTTTGATCAAATCACACTCTATTAATTTCAATTCTTTCAATCTTTTAACAGATACAGTATTTTTCCCCAATGAGCAAAATACATGTAGGCTGCCTTAAACTTTTTGTAAATTTTTCACTGCCATTTGTGAATTTAGATTTACTCATTCCATTCTCAGGACACTTTTTCAGGCTAATATCTAAATGTCCTCTGCTAATTGTATTTTACTAATTTAGGGATTATTTGAAAGCACCTGCAGGGTAATTCTTTTTCTTTATGCTGAAAAGAAACTGCCGACATTACTTTTGACTCACAATATGTGCGGATACTAAATAAATCTGAAGAGTGTTTTGCTACAGATTGGACAACTACAGCATGTATAGGGTATTGGTAATCCCGCTTTTTTACAGGAGTTTTGAATAAAGCAACTCTGCAGCTTTGACATGAATAGAGCTTTTGACATAAATCTAAACAAAATAAGCAACAATCAATTAAAATACATGAAATGTGTACATTAACTCATTCCATCCTGATAGAAGACCGAGTCAACAGCTTTCCTTGGCATGCTCTGGGCACACTGCGCCCAGAGCATGCCAAAGAAAGCTGTTGACCATGGGCATATAACTTGGAATGATCTTCCATGCAAGTTTCATCCAAAATTTTGAAAAATAATCCCTAAATTAGTAAAATACAATTAGCAGACGACATTTAGAGATTAGCGGAAAAAAACATCATTAGGGTGAAATGAGTTAAATGTAAAAGCAGTACAATTGTATTTCCTTTAAAACAGCCTGAAAACAAATGTTGTATGACACCCAGTTGGTGTTGAGTAACTTTTCCATTCAATTCTATTTGGTAATGTAAAGCCCACCTTTTAATATACTGCTTTTCACAATTAACTGTTGATGTCTTTTTATGTTTAGGCTTGATTTTGTTTTGAGTCAATCACATATTTGGCCTAAAAAAGAACTTAAAAGGAAGTCAGACCACTGCGGTGTGAAACACACACAAATGTGTTATACTTTGAACTTTAAACCTATTAGCTAGTCATGTATAGAAACATTTATCCTGTCCAGGCAATCAGTTACATTTAATGGACACAGAATAGTTTACACACAACAGCAACAAACCCATTGAAAACAACTGAAACGATTCATGAACGCTTTAAGAAAATCAAATTGTATACAGCTATATGATGTAGATAAAGTAGTAGATTACTGTATAGAGATATATCATGCATACATTACCAGTACTGACACCGCTACTACAGTACTGTCAGTCCACTAGTGATCTATCTACACTCATATCAGCAGTAGACTTCACAGCATTTATCACATGAAATTACACTGTTAAAAGCTGGTCATAACTTGTTAGTTTCAGTGTCACAGAAAAGGTGTTTTCTTAGGAGTTGGGGGAACAACTTCGTTACCAAAGTATGAAACTATCAGAAGCTGTTTTGGAGTTTAAAACCAACATAAATTCCTTGGACTAAAACAACCATAGACCTACAGATATGGGTCGATCGAAGTGCAGAAACAAATTATGCAAAAACATTAAAGAAAACATGACTGTATTTAAACATAAGCATAAAGTTACTCTCTTCAGTTTAAGTTCTGGGTCGTTAGATTCATGGTTGCAAACCATAGCATGTCACCTGTAGGGATACATGTATGAGAATTGGTCTTGAGTAATAACAAGAGCTAGAGTACACATCATTGGGGCTGTTAAGACTGGAAAGTCACTTTAAGGGCCCGTCTGTAAAGCTCAGCATATATAGTGTTGCGGGATCTTATTCTACTCTCCTTTCTAAAATATTGCTTTTAGCCCCCCCTCCCCCCACCCTACATTTTCTAGTAGATAATTGATCTATATTTTCATGATGTGAAGAAAAAATCATCATTTTCTTGTTATTTGAAGTCATAGATGACACATGTCAAAGGGGTCCACCTCAGAGGTTTTCTGGGCCTACAAACCATAATATTTTACATAAAATCTTCCAATATGGTACAATAAAACTTTGATGTAATGTCTAGGAACAGTTTTCTTGTTTTTTCTTTAAAAGCTAAAGGAATGATTTTTTTTAACTCTATAAAGAGGCACTGTTTCAATTTTCCACTTTGTGTAATTCAACATCAAAAAACCCCTACAAAATATCAAATATATCTATATATGCCACATACCGCTCCTAGGCAAGAATGTATATTTTCAAGAGCTTTTTATTTCATCAAAATTGGTTCAACTATTTACAAGCAATCTCTTGAAAGCTTCTGAGAAGTCGGACAAAAATTAGAATTGTGAGAAAATGCAGTTTAGGTCTAATTGGCTCTCAGGGAGCAGTAAAATGGCCAGTGTAGAAAATGTACTGACTCCCTCTGATCGATACTTGTCTTGCGAGAAGTACTCTTATACATGTAATAATTTACTTTTGATGTGTTGTCATAAAAATTTATCTTTTAAATCTATGTTTATGTTACTTAAATCATGATGTATTACATTCAACCTTATGCCCCATGTTCACAGCTCATAGCAGTTTTCATTACTCTCACCAGAGTTCTAATATGAGCAAAACATGTCAAAACACGGGCAGCTGCATTGCCTTGCAATATATAGCGAGTCCCCCACTAGAGGTTAATGGTGTCTGCTGCTCTTACAGTATAGGAAATATGGCCCACACAAGCATTCCTATCACAGGGTCAAAGGTCAAGGTCACATTGACCTAATTTTGGTACAGAGCACACTTCTATCCCAAGAAGCATCCACACAAGTTTGATATCTGTCAAAGTTGTAGCAGAAGAAATATGGCCTGTACAAGCATTTTCTATGACAGGGTCAAAGGTCAAGATCACAGTGACCAAACTTTGGTAAAACATGCAACCCTATACACGAAGTATTCACACATTAAGTTTGGTATATGTAAGTATCACAGTACAGGAAATATGGCTCAACAAGCATTTTCAGATGAAAGATGGAGGGACAGATGGCCTGGATACACACCTGTAGTCCCCCCTGTAGTGTAACATTACTGGCATACTGATCACATACAACACCGCCTGGACCGACAGCCTGGCGGAAGGGATAGAGGACGATCAGTCCATGTGAGGAGGCAACGTCTGACAGGAAAACCACAGAGGTACGTGGGCTTGAGGTCGCCAACAGTAGGATCCTGGCCAAAGCCTGAAAGCCCTCCTTACCGACCAGCACGCGATTGCAATGGGCACTCCTGGAAATAGCCCGCCAACCTGGTAGCTGTCCGCCAAGAGGGTGGACACTGCCAATTTCTACTTCTCTGGTCGAGAAGCAGGTCCAGGCTTCAGAGTTCTGGAATGTCTGGAGATCTGACCCGAGCACTCAGACCCAAGCACCTATGAAATCGGCTGGGGTCCTGGTGACCATCTTGATATCATCGCTTTGGCTTTATTGGTGTTCCAGAACATCCCCAAATTTGACCCAAGCACTTGCACCCAAGTGCCCAGGGAATCAGCCTGGGCACCGCAATACCAGGATGGCGACCTGTAGATCTCCATTGTGGCATGAACAGGTTTGGCTTCAGTGTGCTGGAACATCAGGAGATTCTAACCAAGCCCCCGAGGAATCGGCTGGGGTTTGAGAATGCCCAGATGGGCACCCATAGGTTTCCATCGTGGCATCACCGGTTTGGCTGCCCTGGTCTCTCAGTGCCCAGAAACTCCAGGCAGCCCTTTGCCTGCCTCTTCAGATGGAATTCAAAATGGTGGCCTTCAGGGGAGGAAACAGTTGCCAGAGCAGATGTATTGCATCTATTGCCTCCTGGCCATCATCTCCAAAGCTGCTCAGAGTCCCGGATCAGCAGCCAAAGAGCCTCCAGTCCTCAACTCAGGTGGCACCAAGCACTAGAGATCCAACTGAGGTAATCTCTTGCTGCCTCACTTGCTACTATGCTGCCTCCTCTCCTAATTTCCCCAGGGGGGTTTCGGGTGAGGGGGGACAGCGAGCACTAGGGCGTGCCTGCGAGCTGCGTGGATTTGCTTGGCTTCTGATGTGGTGTGGCTGGGGAAGAGGACTCAGCCAAGTCAGACACAACGGCCCAGCATTTAGCAACACGCTTTCACCTAGCCAGCTCATTCTTCCTCCAGGACTACACATAGAGCAGCCATTTATCATTTCCTCATCTAACACAGAACCTACATGTATTTCCTTGAGAACACATGCGGTCAAGTTGCAGGCGACAACCAGAGCAGTGATCATAGTCCAAGGCTTGCATGAAGTGATCCGTGAGTCCTTCTTCTGCTTTCTCCGCGACAAAGGGAAAGGAGACCCACACCCACAGCATGTTGCCAAGCAGCAATGCCTGATGCCACTGTCTGCCATGTAACCCATCAAATGCCATCTTGGAAAAAGATCGTTTCAAGCCAACGCTTACCAGCTCTACTTCCACTTTTCTCTTGGGTATGTGTAGGTCAAATATAAGCGATCCTCATCTTCAAGGAGTCTAGGAAGGCTTAGAAAAGAAATTCGGCAGACACTGCCACACAATGATTGCCTGGCTGGTAATGTCCTCTCTGTCGCTGCCATCTGATCGTCGAGACGCCAGTTTGAAAAGGTCAGGTTCCAGCCAAAATGACCAGCACTACTTCCACGATTTTAACAGTATCCAGAGATCGAATACAAGCTATCCTGGCCTCCACAGAGTCCTATACAACTCGGAAAAGATTTTCCATGTTAGGTACCCAAAGAGGAAGTACCAGGGGAGCATGTGCACCAGGAGTCACCACTGGGTCCAAGAGGAACTGAGATGATGCCACAGGACAATTAGGTTTTTGGGGACAATTAACTGAGTGAACCCAACTCGACTGTGTTAGGCGATCTGCCCACACACAGAGGTCTCGGCAATGGTGGTTGAGAGGTAACATTATATAACTAATATGCATGTACCACATTTTTTATTGTTCGCAAAGAGATCCCTCCTGTCACAGTTTTACTGATAAGAGGGTATGTCCCAAAGTCCCACCTATTCCTTTATTTTCGTTTTTTTTTTTTTTTTTGGCCAAAATACAATTCAATTTACATTCACAGTTCACATAATGCACAAGATAGGGTCAGAGTAGTCTCACCTGTATTGGGTACATTCTGGTGACAATAACATCCACGCATCCCACCACACCCCCATCTGTATACAGAGAGCTGACTGGAACAGCATATGGCTGCAGTGTACGCTCATACCCCAGTCTGGCATCCCAGCGTGCACGACGTGTGGAGTTAGCACTCAACTTCAACATGACATCAGCAGGGGCCTGTTGGAAAGAAACATCAGACATTCAATTTTTGTACTACTCCCGCCCTTTCAAAACATAAACTAGAACAGCTGTTGCCAACAGACTGGATACCCTTTGTTCGCACATACATAGGTCATGCGCTCTTAAAAGTGAGGTCAAGGTTACCAAAATATAATCAGGTCAAGAAATAGTGTCAAGTAAAAATTGATATTTATGAATTTTAGTTTGATGTGGCCTGTGAGTCACAAAATATTTTTCTCGCAAGGGTTCTGCTATGGACAAGAAAAGTCAAAAACATCATCTCTGCCCAAAACTTGGTTTCCAGGGAGAGGGGGGGGGGGGGGGGGGGAGGGCAAGGTTTTCCATAGCAGCCAACTGATTGAGTCAAATCTTATATACGGTACACACTAGAGAGTGTGCTTTACTGTGACAGACCTTTTTCCTGATAATATGATGTGGCTGTAACATGGCATGGTTAGTCAGAATGCTCTCAATGGCACGCAGGCAAACTTTAATAGCTTTTCACTTGCCTGCAGTGGTGGTCTTGCTATACTTATTTAATTTCAAATCTTCTCTTGAGTTGAGAGAAAAATGTTTGAGCCATGGTTTCTATTTTTGAAGACTTAAGATGTATGCCAAACTGGCCAGAGATTGCATAATCTACATGATGCGTGCACAAGAAGTTGAGAATTTTTTCTAGATTCCCAAGAGAATAGCTAAGCAGATCTGCATGGTTCACCTCAGCCTGACACTTGTCAATGATAGTATATCCATTTGTCAACTGTTATAGTCATTTAACTCTTTCAGTGCCAATTACGTCTAAATTTGATCTACTTAAGTGAAACTAGTCTGAATTATCAGTAGGATCTCAGATTTTTATTCCCCGTAAAATGACCTTTAATTCAAGTACCAGCATGCCTCTAGTTCCAGAGAAAAGCTGTTGACATGGTTGACTCAGTCCAAAATATGGCACTTAATATGTTAATACAGAGAGAGCACACAAAACCCCGACCTGTATTTCCCCACAGGAACAGAACATGTCTCAATACATATACATGTATCAGCATCAGAATGATCAGTCACATTGAAAACTTCCATTTCCAGACCCACTATAACTACAGTGCAATCTACCTGAAGGCTAACCATAAAACTGACAAACATAGGCCTTAATCGACGAATAGTCCTTATATAGCATAAATTTGAAACAAAAAAAAAAAAACAAAAAATTGGGCCTGTCAAGGAGTGGTCATATTATATACAGAAGTGTTCAGGATATCTGGCAAGTTAGCATTGGTTTTAGAAAAGATGGACACTTTTCTTTTGATAACTCTCTAAATACACTCAAAAAGTCCATAAAGTATACATTGTTGGAAAGCAAACAACATAAAGATTAATTGTAAAGCACCGTTGTAGTGTTTGCTAGCTACAATGTTTACATAACAATTATCAAAGTGTAGAAGTGACTATCATTCTTTGATACAAATTTGGCCCCAATTCCTACATTTTTTTATCAAATTAGTGGTAAACTATAGAGTACCCTATAAATGTAAAAAGGGTGTCTCAAAGTTAGAACTTTTGTTGTTGTTCCTCATATACAGCCATTTGAAGTTGAAAAGATGACACATCAAAGGCAAGCCACCTTTGATCAACTCTGGTGACAAAACACAAAAAAAATTGGAAACCTGAGACATGCTTTCTTTATTCAAAACATAAAATTCAGTTTGCTGCAGGATTGAGGCCAGTATGTTCACACTTGATTAAGTTGAAACGATATTTATGCCAAATTATGATTATCACCTACTGTTATTGTTAAACAAGCATTGCGACCTACAGACAAAGTGAAATTGAAATGAATAGCATCCTCCATTTGTTAGCTCCCTGAAAATGTACAGTTTACCATACTTTATATTTGAATCCAAAGTTATATTCAGTAACTTGTGAAAATCACTGCTAACTTGCTGTATATCCTTCATTGGGAATCTGCTGCTACTGTGCGTGTAATTGTGATGTGCTTTGGGGGCAAATGGGAATGAAAACATGCACCCCTCCCCCTGGGTTCACCTGTAGAGGTGGAGCCGCCTCCTGCGATCCCATCAGCTCTGCTCCACAGATGCACAGTTTGTCTCCAACCTGCAGTTTTTTGGAATACACCAGTCTGGTCAAGGGGGCGTCTGGGAGTGCTTTAATGGCATACCATCCATCTGTCAGGACCAGCTGGCACTGAAGTCAATCAGTAAGAACAAAACTATATACACACAATATGGTGCATGTGGTGACAAGATATCTCCAGCACTTTAAGCGACACCTGCTTGTAGTCACTGAAAAATATCTGTGAATAGAGTTACAGTGAAACCTCATCATCTGTTCCCTGCATACTGCGTCAGACACATGAACATGTCAGATAAAGGAAGGACAAAGGAATTTGATCTGAAGTACCTCAAAAACTTGTTGAGTGAATATATTGGATATCTGGGTGTCATCATATTGAAGTTACACTGTAACTCAATGCAATAGGAGGTATTCATATTAAGTGGGACCATGTGCTGCCATCTAGGATGCAGCAAGGAACTTGACAGCACGGAAGGCACTTTCATGTATTGTGCATGGCCAGATGAGCTTCTATGATAAAAGTAACAACTTAAGAAAACAAAAACTTCAGAAAAGTCATTCACTAAGATTTAAAACATACAAGATGCTAAATATATTTAGAAAATTTCATTAGTTTGGTTCAAAAGTGAAAAAGTGTGTTAATTCGGAATGGTTAAAATTAATAACACAACTGGTACAAGTGCCCATATCATGGCAGTGACATAGTTTGGTTGCCTAGTACCCCAGGACCAAGAGCAAGTCTACAGTTAATCTAGCAGTAAAATGTGCGTACCTCCTACTGTCTGCTGGAACAAGTGTTTTCCTTTTCATGCACATGCCCACAGTTTGATGACACCAATTCTAGAGTCTGACATTATATGGTTACATTTATTAGGAACACCCTTAAGTTTTTGTGCTGTCATTTCAATACACCCTCCCCTCTTACTCTGCTTTATTTTTCACGGACACCTTTTCTTGCTTAGGCCATTGAGCCTCCGCAGGGCTAGAATTTTGCAAAATTTTGCGAGAATCTTTTTTTTCTGTCAATTAGTTTTCTTTTTAAAGAAAAGACAAGTTTAGGAGAATCTTTACAAGAATGGATTCTCAGATTCTCGCTGAAATTCTGGCCCTGCTCTGCCACACATCCCAATCTGCTCAAAGCAACCACACTGCATTTCCTTTTCTTGTGACACCCTCATACCTTTGAGATGTCACTCGAACTCATCTATTGAGACAGTTGACTGGTAATCGAGTTTGTGTCATGACGCGTGACCACCATGACGTCAGTCTAACGTTAGTCCGTAAAATTACCGCTGCATATATAAGCAGAGGGACAAAGTGATCCTTACTGCCACTGACGAGTACTGCTGGACATGAGTCTGGCTTATCCTCTCCCTGTTTGAATTCATATAAATAGTCTCACCTGGTTTTTTTCAAACTGTTACGTTTATGTATCACTAAAATTACATCCTTGTCCCTATTTTCAACTGCATCTTTAACCTGTTTACTGCAAGCATGCACACATTAACCACATTATCTATGTGGCATACAGACTCTAATAATTATACATCAACTACATCATGTAATGTATACTGGTTCTGACAATTGTGTCAACTACATCACATACACAGGCTTTAACATCCATACAACTACATCATGTATACAGGCTGATAATCATGCACCAACTACATCATCATCTGATTATGTACATGGTGTACTCAGACTCTCAGAAATACACATCAATTATGTACATGTACATGTAGATTCTAATAATTTTACATTACCTAAATCAGGTACATGGCCTGTACCAATTTCTATGCTTACAATTTTGAACTAAATACTTGAGAAGATGGTAAACTTTGCGAGTGAATTTAGCATGATATGATCGACTTAACATGACAAACATAGGCTACTGTACTTCACAACAACAGCTGGTGCATGAAATGTAAAGTCACATTTTCAATCTACCCAAGGAATTTGTGTAATATATAGTCTGCACACAAATTAATGCCATCTGTAGTATCTCAGATCATTAATCCCTTGTACTACTTTGCACTTCATATATGTCAAAACTTCCATTGGTTGCCTCAAAAATAGACCAATTTCTCTATTGTCTTCACTACATGTACACCGACATTGGTCTGTTTCCAAGGCAATGCCATCTGTGGCTGGAGACAATGTATCAGGCTGTGAACAAAATTTATGAAACTTCAGACCTGTCAGCCCTGCTTTTTTCAGGAGAACAATTATAATACATACAGGGGTACCTGCTGTATGAAGCCACTACCATGACAGGACACCTGGTCTTTGTGGCCACAAGAGTCAATTTCTTTGTTAATCTACCTGTAGTGACAGGTCACCTGCTGTACGTGGCCATTTTTTGTGGCAGAAAGGGTGGCCACATACAGCAGGAACCGTTGTACTTACCGTATGGTGTGGCTGTGCCGTACTTGGTTGCTGTAGAGCTGGGCTGCCCTTGCCTGCAGTGTTAGCCTTGTTGCCATCTGTTCTTGGGGTAGGTGTGTTGTGCAGGATAGAAGACACACACAATACCAGCCTCTTGGCACACGTGTCATCTCTCTCATAGATCTTCTTCAATGCACTCCTGTCACCAAATACAGCATAAAGTCTTCATCAATTGTTCATTGAAACCTGTCCTGGGATACCACTGGTCTTGAAGGACCACATTTTTAGGATATTTTGCTAAATACTTTTCATCCTATTTATACCTCCTATGAAAGTCCGCTTTGGTCACCATTAGGGATGGGTTTTTCAATGCAGATTTCATTGTGGTAACAATGTTAGCCTAGAGGAACTTAATTCCCACTTGTTCCCATTTAACTTTTAGCCCTTAAAATGTCTGCATTTTTCATCAAGAAAGGGACCGGTGATTAGCCAAAAGCTGTCGTTCTGATGATTCAGTAAAATATGTTTGAACCAACAGCTATGTAGAGATAAGAATACAGTGGTACTCTCTATTTAAGATCATCCCTACTGCCAGCAGAAAGTGGTGTTTTACTACAGGTGGTCTTAAAATGAAGGTGTATTCAAAAGAAAAATGAAGTAAAGGGTCTTCAGAAAGTGGTCCTAAAGAAGACACAGTCTTATATCCGAGGTGGTCTTTAAAGCAGGTACCACAGTACGGAGTCTCATGAAAATTTACAATATACAAAATTTTATCATACATGTTTAAAACTGATTTTGTAAATTTAAAAACTTAGTGACCTTTATTTCACTTTCCTCTTTTTGATGCAACAGTCCTTTCTATTTGAAAAAAAAAAAGAATATTAGCATAATGTGCACTATGTTTTATTTGTTATTCCTTTTACAAGAATTTCATCTTTATCAATATGTATGATTACTCACACTCAGTGTCCACAGTTGCATACGATACAATCATCTTTTATCATATCTATGAAATCTTCCAAGTTGTGTGTACAGGATTTAAAAAGTCACAAGCCTTGTTACAGTTTGTACAATGCACAAGAGCTTGACATAAATAGGGTTAACTGTCAAATTTTGTTGATTTCCTACTTGCAAAATATTTTGCTTTCTTGAATGGTCTCTCAGATCAATATCAAGGTTATCAAAATAGAGAAAACAGTTTTGTAGTGCATGCACTCAGCTTAGTAAACCTGCATGATACCAATTAACAACGAAAAACAAAAAAAAACTTCTGCAGAAACTGAAATTATATTCCAAAGAACCCATGGCTACTATATGTACATGTATACATGTGGAGGCAACATCATTGTGGAAAAGTATAAAGAAAACCTTGATTAAAGGTATGAAATTAGAGGCTATAATGGTTCTATACACGGAATGGTAGTATCAACTAACCCCAACAAAAACTTTGCACAAGATTTACTTGGGTGTCAAAGACACCATCACTTACTTTTCTAAGAAGCACAAAAGATTTGGCCAGTTCATAAAAGAAAACTGAATTTACCACCCCAGGCTGAACAGTGGCGTGTATAATGCTATGATATCACCATCAAAACAGTCCAGCAAATACTGCTACTCATATGTCCACTTAGTGCAAATACGTAGTCTTGAGACCCAATATGTGCCATAGTTTTGCTGTGTAAAGCATATCACAACAGCACTGCAACCAATCCTCACTCCATTTGGCTAATCAACGTAAAAAGCTTCATGCCAATTATGCAAACTGCTCTTCTCTGTTTGTGTGTGAAGAAAATATTGAGGTTGGAGATATTTTCTGTCAGGAGCACATAGGCTGATAGCAGGTGAGTGCAGTAAAAGAAAGGTTGATTTTCTATTCAGTACACACCAATGTCTGAACTGTTACTAACTGATCAGTGACTCTGATGCTCAAACCTCCACATTCCCTGCCTGCCCAGCTGGCTCTGAGACCTGATAGTGTTTTAGTGATGGGATTAGAGCCTGCTGTTTATCACTGAACTTTTATATTTATATTTTTTAACACTTTAATGCACCGCTATCATTTTCCTATCACCAATACCCAGTATGCATATTAATTTCCCACCACAAACCACGGATTTGACACCTGGCGATCAGGGGGAACATGCAGGTCGCATCACTGTCACAGACAGGCCATGTGCTCATTTCTCACAAAATTAGTATTTTTTTTGAGAAATTTAAATTCCCAAATGCCAAACTTGTGTTCTTCTAGTACTTCCCGAGCCATATATTTAAAGAAAGTTTCCATATGCCTTTAATAAGTATTCTTTATTTTCCAAAATATTTATAATATCCCGCTTGTCCCCAACAGGTACCGACCCGCATCTAGCCATGTCTCACCAAGAGAGACTAGGCAATCAGGTATGCAGTTGGGGCGGGAACTTAGTATGCATATCTCCTGTTACAAAGTGTTAGATGAGCGACACTTGCAGGGTGTAAATACAGAGAAACCTGTCTTGAAAGACCATCCCTAAGTGTGACCAAAGTGTGGCCTCTCATAGGACCAATAAATGAGATAAAAAGTGCCAAGCAAAGTATACTGACAAAGTGGTCTCTCAAGACAGGGACCACTATAATGTCTGATCCATGACACCCACAGCCAATCATGTACACTGAAACCTCTCTTGAAACGCCACTCTTCCATATGACGAAACTGTGCTCTCAATACAGGTGATGTTTCATGGGAGGCATAATAACATGAAAAGTACCAGGCAGAGTATCTTGAGATGGTGCTTCATGGGAGGCATAACATGAAAAATACTAGGCAGAGTATCTTGAAAAGATGGTGTTTCATGGGAGGCATAACATGAAAAATACTACCACTAGGCAGAGTATCTTGAGATGGTGTTTCATGGGAGGCATAATAACATGAAAAGTACCAGGCAGAGTATCTTGAGATGGTGTTTCATGGGAGGCATAACATGAAAAATACTAGGCAGAGTATCTTGAAAAGATGGTGTTTCATGGGAGGCATAACATGAAAAATACTACCACTAGGCAGAGTATCTTGAGATGGTGTTTCATGGGAGGCATAATAACATGAAAAGTACCAGGCAGAGTATCTTGAGATGGTGTTTCATGGGAGGCATAACATGAAAAATACTAGGCAGAGTATCTTGAAAAGATGGTGTTTCATGGGAGGCATAACATGAAAAATACTACCACTAGGCAGAGTATCTTGAGATGGTGTTTCATGGAAGGCATAATAACATGAAAAATACTAGGCAGAGTATCTTGAAAAGATGGTGTTTCATGGGAGGCATAACATGAAAAACATGAAAAGTACCAGGCAGAGTATCTTGAAAAGCTGCTGTTTCAGAGCAGGAGGTCTCTCATTGGAATGATCCAGACAGGGACAAATGACTATGTGACTGTGAGCATTACAATTTATACATTTCCTTTTTCGGCACTGTGCTGGTTCCTGGACAACTATGCAGTTTGTCCAACAAAGGTGTCAAAGCCAATAAGAGGCTCAGGATAATGTATTTCAGGGTCCCTAGGAACAAAAACATTGAGTTGTCTCAGCCCCAGCAGAATGTCATAGTGTCTTGCGCTCAGGTCACTAGCCCCAGCAAACGGTAGTGACACTGAGTGTGTCTTTACATACAACAGCCTTCATAAAATACAGAAAACTTTACCCGTATT
This sequence comes from Hermodice carunculata, assembly GCA_964020975.1. Taxonomy (NCBI): domain Eukaryota; kingdom Metazoa; phylum Annelida; class Polychaeta; order Eunicida; family Amphinomidae; genus Hermodice; species Hermodice carunculata. The sequence goes on from OZ026619.1 coordinate 51,516,258, forward strand.
CTTTTTTCCTTTTTTCTTCGTTTTTTTTCTTTTTCATTTCAAACATTAAACTTTATGTTCATTAAAAAATCAGTGCTTTCTGTAAAAATAAAAAACAGAAACACTAGGTAAGTGAAACTTGCACAACATTACCTGTTTGTTTAGTGTGTACAACACAAATTTGGTCTACACACCAGTAATAATTAATGTGCAAACTTAGTCTGACCAGATTTTCCACAGATGAAGGAAGCTTAATAGACACTCAGGGTTCACAAAGCAGGGGTGAACCATAGCTCAAGACTTTTCACAGTACTTTCCAAACTACTTTGTTTTTCAAAATTTCCGATTCACATCCCTGTGTTTTTCAATGAAAAATTACAAATATAGCTCATTGTAGCACGTCCAGGACAACATGCTGCTCCTCCACACAAATAACCAATTGATACAGAAGCAAACAATTTTGTGACTGAACCTTCCCCTTTTGCATATGCATTTTTTAAGTATGAAAATTGAATATCAAAGACTTTTCAATACTACATACCAATATTCAAGCCTTCCCAAGCTCTTAAACAGGCAGTCCAATAATTCCAGACTTTTTGAGCCTTTTCAAGCTGTGTATGAACCATGACAATGAAAGAAGGAGCAGTGCCACTGCTTGTACACAGAAACACCCGTTTTAGTAATGTTTGTTATATGCTAAGTCTAACACTAAAGTTGTACCTAAGATCATGCTGTCTAACTGACAAACTTTATATGTCCGCTCTTTGTCACAGATCTCATTCAAAATGTTCTTTTTTTTGTGGGAGTAATAATTGTGATGGCTGTCTGTTCTCACACACACATACAAAGTGCACTTGTTAAAATGATCCAGGTAAAAATTGGACTTGCAAATAAAGGCATAAAATAATTGGACTTGCCAAGCTATTTTCTTATCAAAATGAACAAATTGCTAATCATTTGTTTGTTGTTGGTAATTTGAATACATGGACTTATGAATTTTTACTTGCAAAACACAAAAAAAATCCTCAATTTGGGGCAAAAAAGTTCCATGTCAATAAGTGCATGAAGCAGTAATTGTTGCATAAAAAAACTTCTTTCCAAATTTCTAAATACCTCCCAATTAGTTTAACCCTTTCTAAGTAGACCTGACTGAAGTTTCCTTGACCCCACTTTGGCACTGCACCCAACCTGTGGCAATTGAAAGCTATTGACTTGGGCCATGTTATCCTGACAGGTCTTCCTAAGTTGTATTCAAAATATTTTCTGTTTAGTCGAAATTTACGCAGAACTACTGACGTTGATGGCCATTACATCTGAGCACTTTTAAATTACAAGTTTCAACACAAACATGCTGAAAAGGTTAAAAAGCAGGTTGAACATGAAAAAGTTAAAAAAATGGACCATACACATGAAGCAGACAATGGCAGCTTAACTCCTTCAGTGCCATTTTTTGGACTGAGTCAACAGTTTTTGTTGGCACGCATTGGGCCCAATGCATGCCAAAAAAAGCTGTTGACCTGATGGGGTATTCTCTCTGGAACTATAGGCATACTGGTACTTGACTGAAAGGTCTTTTTACCAAGAATATGAATCTGGGATCATAATGATAATTCAGACTAGTTTCACTTAGGTGGATCGACCTTTAGTCGTGATTGGCACTGAAAGAGTTAACATCCACATAATATCTTTTCGCAGAATGGGATTTTGCTTACCCAACCTGAGATTTTTTTTTTTTTTTTTTTTTTTTTTTTTTTTTTGGTAGTACTTAATGATAAGGATCAAACTGAATGTGTTTACACAGTCATAAATACACAAATGTGATAATGTGGGTAAGACCACATATCATGTAGACCTACAACTGTGAAGTGCTTGGCCGGGTCACCGTTGGCCCTGGCTGCTGTACATATTTGCCTTTGCCAATCACATACAGATAATCTACAAACTCTTCATGTTGCCCAACACAACTGAAACAGCATACACCAACTTGACATAACAGAAGCTTACATAAGCCTTGGAGACTATAGTAAAATCATTTTGTTGTTCATGATGATATGAAAGAGGCTTTAATTTGATTTTTATCTGCTGCTCTCATTGTTTGCGATTATATTATCTTGATTTCTCCACTTTTTATGTAAGCTGACTGGGTGTAATTTGTTCTTCCTTGTCCAAAGCAAGCTAAACTGGGCAAATGACCACTTAAGCCTGCCAGTAAGGTTGATCATCTTGATAAAAAGTGAAGGGTTTGTTGGTATAATACACTTCTCAAAACAATCATCCTCCTCTTTCTGCTCTACAAGTGAAGGATATATGCCACATTAATATTGATTTGTAGCACCTGTCAACTTATCATCATGTGATGTCATAAATTCAATGAGTTTTTTTTTTTTTTTTTTTTTTTTTTTTTTTTTTGGGGGGGGGGGGGAGCTTAGAAGTTAAAAAAAACCCAGACTTTTTATAAAACTTGGTTACTTTTTATCTCTTGGTTACAATACTGAGACAGCAGTAAAGAAATGTGAGCATAATTTGTTTTTTAGAACATGACTTACATCATACATAAATTGCATATTTGGGTACATGCACATACTTGTGACATACTCAAGGACATGTACCAGATTATTCAGCCTTAAATTGCTCACTCTAGTTTCTAGTTTTGTCTTGGATTTAATCAAGATATGCATGTTGTCTAGGGTTTTCTATATGTACCCGACATTTATCGGAAGAAAACAAAACAAATGGAATGTTTAGCATGCAAATCTGAAATAAAATGACAGAAACCAGCTCACTTGTAGCATGAAACTACTATCAGCATTGGATAATAGTTGAGATAAAACCCATTTGAATCCTATGTAATTTGAAACAGTGACCACAAGCCAAACAACTCATTGCATATTTATCTCGTAAATATGTGTAAACGTCAATACATGTACATTACACAATAACTAATAAGGTTGTGAAACATGTTATGATCAAAGTTCCACACCATACTGCTTATTTTGTTTCCACACGATAAGATTGGTTAATTTGAAATTATCAACACATTAAAGTAAATCCCTTACTGCATTTATCCTATTTAGCCCCACAGGTCCCGTTCTCAGAATGAGTGTCCCTCCCACTTTGTGAAATGGCTCGAGACTATGAATCGTGGGAACCTGTTCAGCTATTTTACACACAATTTCAATCGATATGTGCATTTAATTTAAACTGCTTGCACTCTTCCACTTGCACAAAAAAAAAAATTGAGCAGTATGCCCAGCAATCCGAAAGAACACAGTGTTGAATACAACCCCTTAGTAATGTACCATTACAACAAATGACCTATTTAGACCCAGTTTACATATATTTTTATTTTTACAACAGTCATAAACTATGCAGAATTTAGACCTTACATATACCAAGGAACTTCCTAATTCCATGTATTCATATCAAATCTTCTTAGGTTAAACAGCAGGCTGTTCCTGATAAGCAAAAGTTCAATGGGTCTAAGTCTTGTTATCTACACATGGCTGTACTTTGCTTCCACAATTTCACTTGGTTGACTTAGCTCAGCAGACAAGTAACATCATAAACCTCTCCCTGGAGCATGCATTCTCTGAAACGTGACTACTTAGTACCACTTGACTCATACTTTGAGCCAAACAACTTCCCCTGTTTGTCCGAGCACTTTTAATTCTTACACTAAACATGCTGTGCATATAGTCTCAAACAGCAACCTGTGAGCTGACAGGTGTGCTGTGTGGAACAAGAAACTGGTGCTGTATCAGGGCTGTACGTATCAGTAACCATTCTCTGGATATTTGTCCCATACTTCTGGATTACCTGGCCTTGGATACAGGTTTGTTGCAGGCAATTTTTAACTTTGCTTAGGCTTTAGGTTTTGCTTTGTTCTAAATGTTGTAGAAAAAAAACCCACATCCATCTATGATATAAACATGGTAAATGTTCTTGTGTTGAATAGTAACAGTATGTTTACTGCTGTTTTCTTGACAACCATGTCAGAATACATGTAATTACCTGCATATACATGTGGCACTAATGTACAACTCAGTGGTAGTTTAATAGGAAACAACCATCAGACTGTTACCATTATACTCATTTGGGGGGGGGGAGGGGGAGGCAGTAATTGCATGCAGCATTATCATGGCTATGTTATCACCAAAATCACCATTCACAGTTTATGTATGGAAATTAAAATATAACACATGTAGCACGCTGTTAGAATTTCTTCCACGCTACCATGTTCATATGTACAAGATATTCTGCCAAAATGTATTACATCTTAACTTTTTAATCCTCACTTGTGTAGTTATGACATGCAATAGTTTTGGTCTTCGTGGGAAACGGTTAAAGGGCTTTCAAGTTTAATGTAAAAAGTTTGGACTCCATTGCACTTTGTGGGCACTGCATACATAACACTTCTTTCCTTCCAGTTTCAGTGATGAAAGGCTCTTTATACCTTCAAATTGCACAGGAACAAAACAGTCTCTGCCACAACTCTTCCCTTATAAGACTGGAGCCAAACTTTACCTTGCGTGTACTGACATTAATAATACATGTAATACCCAGCCACGCTGACATTAATTACATGAAAAAAAATCACTCTAATATCATCCCTAGTATTTGGCACTTAACCTTTTTTTTCTACAAAGAAATAAATCTGCTTTTAAGATTGGTCTTGCCCCCTGTACTATAAGCATACCCACTGGTAGGTAAATTGAAAAGAAAATTCAAAGAGAGTATAGCATGCACACTTTGCCATAGACCTGCACTTAATCACATTTAAAGCCACTTTTTTGTGACTTTGGCTCATGATCAAGCCTGAAATCATGAGAAAACTAGAACAGACTGATTTTCCAACAGAAAATCAAATGTCTCCCAGTGGAACACTTATGTCTCTGAATAAGCTACACGTGATTACAAATTACAAATGCCCAAGTTTGCTTGAAAATAACAATCCTATTTTAGCTCTCACCTAGATACATTACTCTAGCAATTTTCATCAAGTTCTTCAAGACTTATTGCAGAGAAACCAATTTCACATAAATGACCCTGTGACCTTGAAAATTAGGTCAAGGTCATCCAAATACAATCCCAACCTACGTCTTGCCAAGATACATAATCCTACCAAGTTTCATCAAATTCCATCAAGTTCTTTAAGACTTATCGAACGGAAACCAATTTGACATAAGTGACCCTGTGACCTTGAGAATTCACTCAAGGTCATCCAAATACAATCCGAACCTAGGTCTTGCCAAGATACATAATCCTACCAAGTTTCAGCAAATTCCATCCTGTTCTTCATGACTTATCGAACAGAAACCAATTTCACATAAGTGACCCTGTGACCTTGAGAATTCGATCAAGGTCATCCAAATACAATCCCAACCTAGGCCATGCCTAGATACATAATCCTACCAAGTTTCATCGAATTCCATCAAGTTCTTTAAGACTTATCAAACGGAAACCAATTAGACATAAGTGACCCTGTGACCTTGAAAATTAGGTCAAGGTCATCCAAATACAATCCCAACCTACGTCTTGCCCAGATACATAATCCTACCAAGTTTCAGCAAATTCCATCAAGTTCTTCAAGACTTATCGCACGGAAACCAATTTCACATAATGACTGTGACCTTGAGAATTAGGTCAAGGTCATCCAAATACAATCCAGACCTAGGTCTTGCCTAGATACATAATCCTACCAAGTTTCAGCAAATTCCATCAAGTTCTTTAAGACTTATCGAACGGAAACCAATTTCACATAAGTGACCCTGTGACCTTGAGAATTCACTCAAGGTCATCCAAATACAATCCCAACCTAGGTCTTGCCAAGATACATAATCCTACTAAGTTTCAGCAAATTCCATCCTGTTCTTCATGACTTATCGAACGGAAACCAATTTCACATAAGTGACCCTGTGACCTTGAAAATTAGGTCAAGGTCACCCAAATACAATCCCAACCTAGGTCCTGCCTAGATACATAATCCTACCAAGTTTCATCAAATTCTGTCAAGTCCTTCAAGACTTATCGCATGGAAACCAAGTGTTGAAGAACCTGAACAACAACAACAACAACAAGCGGAAGAAACGGGCACTAAAACAATATGTCTCCCGGCTTCCACCGGGAGACATAATGATCTAGCCTCAGGGTCCACTCTTACTCAACTATGAATCTCAGAGACCTTTCCTGTCATCCCTTTTTGCCAGAGGATTCTGCACTTATGTGATTATAATATCTTTTATTATTATAATACACATACATTAATTAATGTGTAGATTCCAGTCATGGTCATGTTCCATCAGATTCAGGCCTGCCCTTGTCAACAGCCTTTTTTTAAAGTCTCATGTAACCCTCTGTTACTTATAGATTATCACAGCAGGCCTGTATGCTTTGACCAAGCTGAACTATAGCCATACAACCGTCTGGAGTGCTGCAAATGCGAGAAACTCTTTGTCATTTGTGGAAACCTTATTCAGTTCCTGATATATAGCCACCACATAAAGTTCTTGTGCACTGGAAATATACTATAATACATGTGATTGACATAATATAATCAAAATGTTCCTATACAACGGTTGAGGCCACATGAGTGTGGTATCTGAACAAAATAAATGACAGAATGATATATACATTGCTGAAATGGCATTTTGGACTGACAAGCCAAAACCTGACATTAAACTATTATGCTGCACACTGTTATTGTAAATTAAACTATCCAGGCAAAGGCCTAGCAGCAGGTGAAGAGAATTGTTATAAAAAATTGGCCTATGTCACCAGTGGACAGGCTTATTAGGGACCAGAAAGGATGATTAGGGAACACATGTACACAGAGGATTATTAGGGACTACACGTACAGAGAGGCTTATTAGGGACCACATGTACAGAAAGAATTAGTTGGGACTACATGTAAAGAGAGGATGATTAGGGACTACATGTAAAGAGAGGATGATTAGGGACTACATGTACAGAGATGATGATTAGGGACCACATGTACAGAAAGAATTAGTTGGGACTACATGTAAAGAGAGGATGATTAGGGACTACATGTAAAGAGAGGATGATAGGGACCACATGTACAGAGAGGATGATAGGGACTATATGTACAGAGAGGATGATTAGGGACTACATGTACAGAGAGGATGATAGGGACCACATGTACAGAGAAGATGATTGGGACTACATACAGAGAGGATGATAGGGACTACATGTACAGAGAGGCTTATCAGGGACTACATGTACAGAAAGAATTAATTGGGACTACATGTAAAGAGAGGATGATCAGGGACTACATGTACACAAAACAACTGTGATTTATATACTGTGGTATAAACAACAGGAAACTCTATCTGCCAGACAATTGTTTTCAGACTGTGATAGGTCTTTCATAAATAATGAATTTACCAAGGAAAACAGAATATATATGATATGTCTCCAAAATCCTGCTTTCAAGAGCCTTAGTCTGTAAAGTATTACAAACTGAAAATGTAACAAAAAGACCTTGATTTCTACTGCAAAATGAAAGAAAATCGAAGTTTTTGTCCCCCCCCCCTAAATTTATTGTGTTCATGATTAACTAACATTTATCATCATATAATATGTCTTTACCATCACCAAATATACATGTATATGAGCTGTTCATAGCCCCCCAATTTTACCAAGTGGGATATAAGGCCAGGAGCTGCAATGATCATAACAGGCTACTTCATTAATCTTTTTGTATAGGCAAGTGATCAACAGCTCCTGGGGGGGGGGGGGGGAGAGAGAGAGAGAGAGAGAGAGAGAGAGAGAGAGAGAGAGAGAGAGAGAGAGAGAGAGAGAGAGAGAGAGAGAGAGAGAGAGAGAGAGAGAGAGAGAGAGAGAGAGAGAGAGAGAGAGAGAGAGAGAGACAGAGAGAGACAGAGAGAGACAGACAGACAGACTGATGGCTCACCTGACAACAAGAGTTCTTTTGAACCACAAACCTGATATACATCACAGAGCCTAGACAGGCACAGACAGCAAATTGTTAGGGGGTGCTGAAAGTGTGCTGAGGCCGTGGGGGTCCAGAGGCCACAGGAGCTCCTAAATTTTAGCATTTTCATACCCCTTTTCCACCTTTTCCTATCACCAGAAAGCCCCAAAATCAGTGTTGTGTTAATTTTTTCTGTGTGTGTGTGTGTGTGTGTGTGTGTGTGTGTGTGTGTGTGTGTGTGTGTGTGTGTGTGGTTTTTTTTTTTTTTTTTTTTTGAGGGACAGCACACCACCCTGGACAGAATTAATGTACTTGCGAAAGCAAATAAAGCATCCAACATTGGCCAATAAAAATAAAATAAAACAGAACTTTACCACCACTTTAACTCTATCCTCTAATTCAATTTTTGCAATAATAAATTGTAAGTAAATCACAATAAATACTGACCTGGGAAAATATTTATTTCTTTGTCAGAGCTTGTCTTAAAATAATCCATAACTAAATTGATCCTGACACCTAACATGATCTAACCAGCATTAAGCTCCTTAAATGTTTATCTAGTAAGTATATTGTTCCTGGTGATGTAACAAGGTAAATCAATATTATTATAAGGTTGATGTTACCTGTACAATTTGAAGAATCATAGCAGTAATGGGATAACTGGGAGTTTGTCCGTGTGTGGGCTGGTGAATCAATGTACTTCATAGACACATCAATACACAGTTGTACAAAAGGTTAAGTTAAGTTAAATACACCCCGTCAAGTGACAATATAAGACAACACTAATCCCCCATGTACGTTGTTGACACTACAGTGTTACCTGCAATTTAAGTCCACTGCTGTGAGAAACCACCTGGCTTTTGTGACCACACTTCTGATGACACAAAAGTCTAGATTCTTTGTAAATTTGTCTCCAATTTAAGACCACCTGTTATATGTGACCATTTTTGGCTGGCAGAAGGAGTGTTCTTAAATAGCAGGTACCACTGTACTTGTAAAAATTCAAAGAAAGATAGTGGTCCTCATATGTGCATGAGCTCATGCTGGAACCAATCCAGACTTGTGACAGAAGTCAGACCCTCCACTGCAGATACAAGCTCAAACCAATAACAGCAGACCTATGATCCGTCAATAAGTCAATACCCACACTGATTGGATACAACTGTACCTGAAAGCAAAGCTGGCAAATCTTCCTGTTGTAGTTTTTTTCTTTTTTTTTTTTTTAATCATTGATTGGATACCGGTAAATTATGCACACAGGCTGTTTGAGCACAGTAAACATGATCAGTTATAGTAATCTTCCACAAATCTAATGGGGACATGAAACAAGTGACCCACATTGGTTCCTTTTGTCCAAAATATCTGCACTTTGCTCTTAAGAGCCTCTGACCTCAAGGAACCACATCAACATAGCCGGACTGTCTATAATTAGCTTGGCACCATATACACTATATTCAATAATTGTTTCATGTCCAGAAATGCTTTAAACTGACACAAATAATTGACGCTCTGTTGACAAATGAATATAATATCAATCCAGGTACTTGTGGTTAACCATAAGGCACCTCAATGTACATATAAAGGTATGCAACTTTCCCCCCTTAAATATGACCACAAAATGTCATTTGATTCTCAACTAAGCCTATTTCCATTCATTCCTTTTGCTGCCAAGAACAGTACTTCATAGGTTAAATAGCTTTTTTTGGTTAGTTCTCCTATAATGTAGTGACAGACTCTCTCTGAAAACAATGTCCATGGGTTGGCTTGAGGGAGGGGGGGGGAAGAGAGAGAGAGAGAGAGAGAGAGAGAGAGAGAGAGAGAGAGAGAGAGAGAGAGAGAGAGAGAGAGAGAGAGAGAGAGAGAGAGAGAGAGAGAGAGAGAGAGAGAGAGAGAGAGAGAGAGAGAGGTGTCACCAATGTTCATATATAAGACCATACTGTGGCATTCTGATAGGGCACTCAGATACAGTTGCACCCATTACATAGTAAGGTCATAACAGCAATACACTTTGCATACATTTTGTAAAAAGGTGTTTCATGCAGAAATAAAACATCCAATCTAACCCCCTGATTGGTCAGAATATGCAGGGGTGGCCATCCCATATCACTGTAATAAAACATCCAGTCTAACCCCCTGATTGATCAGAATATGCAGGGGTGGTGATCCCATATCACTGTAATAAAACATCCAGTCTAACCCCCTGATTGGTCAGAATATGCAGGGGTGGCCATCCCATATCACTCTAGCACCAAAGTGCTACAAGAGTGCCTGAACGCGCTACAGGAAGACATATTGCTCCACTGCGAAGATAGGAAACTCAAACTGTCTGTGCTACAGGAGTGAATTTTGATGGTACAAGCATTCTGATCAGTGCGCAGTCCTCACGTGACAAAGTCAATCTACAGCTTCCCTTTGCCCAGGTGGGTGCAAGGCACCATACCAAGGAAAACTATTCAACTGGGTACATGCCATCATATTCCATCTTATCAACATTTTTCAGCAAAAATATTTTATAAAAATGTGTAGACTAGGCAAGTGTAAAAAAAAAAAAAAAAAAAAAAAAGAAAAGAAAATATTTTATACCAACATGAATCAAGTAAAGCGGACAAAAATTCATATCCAGGTGCTTTTGCACTATTTGGGCAGACACATGTTAAAACCTGTGGTATTTGCACTGCCTGGCCCCTCATGCTTCAGCCGTTGTCACAGGGACAACTCAGCGAAGACTTGTCAGGCCATGCGAAAACCAGAACCACTGACTAGGGGTTTGATCAACTCATTATGAAGTGGGTTGATATGTACGCAGCTCTGGATACAGCAATCATAAAAGAACAAAAGATTTGCACGGCTGAACATGGACCACCACGACTGTGTTGACACATGCCCCACATGATAAAGTGTTCCATGTAAACAAAAAAATAAAGCAGCAAGTTTGTAAGCATGCAAATATGCTTAGGTGGCCCACGGGAGATATTTACACAGGTACTTTCCTGAATACAAGATATGATCTGCTTAATTTACTTGAAAGTTGCCAACATAGTCCATTTACAAACTGTTTTTTTAATTTATGTACTTTTAGAGCAGTATTCATAGTCAAGTACACTGGTCCTGATGTAAGACACTATCATTATTTTTTTTTTATACAATATGATTTAATGTATATTTTCCAGGAGCGCTTGGTGGCCATGGCGAGCCTACATGCTAACGGTCAGCCTGTTACCAACACAACAAAGTCAAACCCTTCCAAGGAAACCCAGAACTATGCCATCTTGTGTCGCCTCCTGGTGGAGGGGGGAACAAATGCCCTACGTGAGCTGTTCGACCACATCCACCCTCCCCTCACTCTGGTAGAAAAACTAGCCAAGCCTGAGATACATAAACTGCTACGACGACTTAAAGTGCAGGGTCTCATTAACAGTCAGCAATGGGAAAAATTGTATCCTAAGCGAAAGAAGCGAGCTCTGTCGCAGCATTATGACCCCACACTGCTCACTATACTCTTGAAAAATATCTGCCACCTCTCCCCACCATACCCTAATGGCTGGGACAGCTTGCCGCTGCACAATGATCGAAGTATATCTGCAGAACTCGCGAGGATCCAGTGGTTCCGCAACTACCTGGCAGCAGTGGATTATGCCTGTAGCGATGCTGATTTCCAAACACACTTGAACCAAATCAGTGTAATTTTGACACACCTTGGTGGAAGCAGCACAAGTGTGAAAATACAGAGGATCCAACACGAGAAACCAAGTCATGAGGGCATTGAACTTTTCACACGAGCCCTGCATGAGTGGGAAACCCTTGCAGGGACAGTCCGATCCCGTGAATTACAGCTTGCTACGATGAGGAGATCTCACAGTGAGGTTGCTCAATTATCTAAGCATCATTTTCGTGGTGGCAGTCACATATCTCTCAGTCATACTCCTACCAGTAGTACCCGACATACATCTGTTTCCTCATTCAGTCCAAGTACGATATCTTCAGCACAGACCACACCAGTGTACCACAGACTGGAGGACATGTCACCAGGTGAGGACGCCAGCTACTTGTGTACATTGCTACTACATATTACAGCCAGAGTATACCCAACTCAGAACATTTTCCCATAGGAAATTTGTTAAAAATTGGAATATTTTGGTGCAAAGATTATGCAGATCAGAACTGCAGAACAAAAATTTTGACAGTTCTCAGAGTCAAAAATATTGTAAAAAGGTCTGGCACTGAAGACATGGTAATCTCTGAAGGCAGGTTTTCAAATTTTGACAATAAACCTTGGTGCACTGCATTTAAAATAAAATAGCACATTGTAACAGTAAACACCTAAGGCTTTATGCCATCAATTAAACAATTTTAAACACTGAAATTGTAACAGTTAATTGAAATATTGACAATTTGTCTGTGCATACACTGTCTCATTAATGTTGCATTATGGGAGAGATACTCGGCCAATGTGCCCGACACCAGTCTTTAACCACACCTTCTGTTTTACTGCTCTGATTTACACCATGTTTACATCACAACATTCATATTCTCAGTGGGCTTCATAACATTATTAAGTTTCTTGTCAGATTTAGTTTCGTGTACTTTGGCCTTAAGGACTGTCCTTGTCAGCCTTGGCTAACAAGTACAGTGCCAGTAATAATCATGTTTCATGTCACATTATTTTCATGTTTTGTTGAAAAACAGATTTTGACTGCTCCTTGTGTTAAAATGTTCAAGGACCTAGGGATTTAGGCAAAGCACAGTGCTGAGCTCAATCAATGTGCAGTAATAAATTTACCCCTCAACTCAAGTCTGACAAACAAAATGTTCAGCGTCCCCCAAGCATATTGTAATGGGGCAGTGGGGCTGGACTTTTTTTTTGTTTTTTCTACAGTATATACACATATACATTATATATACATGGTGAAATTTTGATCATATATCCATAAAATCACTATGGCTCTTCAGAATGTTTGCCTTTTTATCCTTTTTTGCCTTTCATCCACAACAAATGACAGATTTGTAGACTGGTACATTATACTGTTATGTGTGCCTGTGCGTGTTTGTGTTACACACACACACACACACAACACACACACACACACACACACACACACACACACACACACACACACACACACACACACACACACACACACACACACACACACACACACACACACACACACACACACACACACACACACACACACACACACACACACACACACACACACACACACACACACACACACACACACACACCATAAAACAGTACATTACAGAGAGAGTGAAAAGAGAAAGTGATAATTTTTTTGTTGGACACTTCCAATTTATTGAGAGAGATAGAGAACTGGAAAGCACTTCAATATGAATGTTTATTCTGGAAACGTCAGGTATTTCTATTCAGGTCCATTTGCAACAGAAATATAAGATAACTTTAAAAGCATTTTCATAATAATGGAAATTAGATGTGCACATAAAAAAATATTGACTTTGCAAAAGTATGCAGCAATTTGTATTTTTGCCACTTGATTTTCCTGCCTTCATTTTTACTCCAATAAGGCTGAGATTGTCAATGATTTCTCAGGTCTAACCAAAGAAGACAGGTCAGTTCTCCTGAAGCACTTCAAGCTGCTCACACAGAAAGTGCAGTCCATTGACATTGTTCCCAAGTTGGTTCAGACAGGCATCCTGACACACGAAGAGAAGAGCAGCATCAACTTGGCAGCACGCAACTCTGACCGTATGACCATGCTGCTGCATGTACTGCCCAAAAAACCACCTCATGCATTCGACGCATTCTGTGACAGCATCAAGTACAGGAATAAAGGTATCTACAATACACTGTTACAGACCAGACACGTGGCCATCTCCCAATCTAAACCAGGTGAGTCTCTCATATATCAATAGTTAGTTTCCATGGTAACACATATATACGCATACCAATAGCCTTGACAAAAGAAGGTTTAAATGTAACATTAATAATTTTTTTTTTTTCTCCCACAGACAAATTTTTTCCTGATGTTTGGTAAACTGTTGTTTGCTCAGACTTTCTGCCACAATAAAGCGAGGAACCTTTTTTTTGCTTATAGAATTTAAGAAGGCACCACAGGATGATAAAATATAAATCTACATCAGATATTTCTCAACTGGGTTTATTCCAGTAAAGCCGGGGGATTAGACATGACAACTTGTAAGTGCTGACCATTTGAATATGATAAAAAAGTGACCACTAACATTGCTTCATAGAATGCATGTATCATACATGATATTTGGAATATATTCATGTTATGTCTTTGCTTCAAATTGCTCTTGTTCATCTTCGTTTTCCTTTCTTGATGAATATGTAACATGGAAGGTGACACAAATCACCAATAGTACAGATGTTTTATCCAGTCAAACCAATAACGTAGGCTGTATATTAATTTGAAATGATACTGCCATTATATTTCAGTCTCAAAGAGGAAACTTATTTACAGTTTGTCTTACCTACAAGGTGGGTTATCATGGCAGTGCTAACCAAGTGACACTGTTATTTCCAGGTTTGGGTGATAATAGGGGTAGATACAGTGTACGGGTGCTCACCAAAACTCTCAATTTACATATATGTGTACTGTGGGGTCAATCTTTTTTTTTCATTTTGCCAAAAAAAGAAATATATTCCTTCATGTGGTCCCCTCTCCCCTGACAATTCTGACCCCATCATTATATCTGAAAAGTATACAGGTCTTTGCTCCTTTAAACCTCAGCACAGTTTGCATGTATCTCTGAAGAAAATATTTTCCAAAAAGACTGACCCCATAATGTTGCAGTGGTGTGAACTTTCAGAATTATGCTGCAGTACAATGCTGACACTATGGAAATTTATGTACATGTACAACACAAAGCTGTTCCTTAAGCTTTTTTTTTTTTTTTTTTTGTTTAATCACATATGCCCAACTCAAATATCGGTGATGGGGAATTTTTTTGTTAGTAGGTACATATACATAGTAACAGTGTTAACACATACATGATAGTAACAGCTCACACATAGTACATCAGGGTTAATGTGGGAAATTTAACTCTTTCAGTGCCAATCATGTCTAAAGTATATTTACATAAGTCAGACAAGTCTGAATTATTATTAGGATCCCAGATTCGTATTCCTCATAAAAAGACCTTTCATTCAAGTACCAGTATGCTTATAGGTCCAGAGACAATACCCAGATCAACAGCTTTTGTCAGCGCACATAGTGCCCAATGGACACTGAGAAAAGCTGTTGATTCAGTTCAAAATTTGGCACTGAAAGGGTTAGGAATGCACCTGTCATGAAAGGTACATTTAGGCTCTGCTTACCCTCCACTTTTTCTTTTAATGAAACATTTTAAAACCAATATGCACATTGATGAAGAGTTTGAATGGTTAAGTAATGTTTAGGAAGTTTTCATACATTTACATGTTAAGAACTCAAACTTAGAGCAAAAAAAAAAAAAAAATATCCAACACTCCTTCATGGGCCTTTCCAAATATCATGCAGATATTACCATGTAGACCTGACTTGGTGCTACAACATACTAAACTTTCATGGATTTATGTTCATGAAACTTTTGCACTATGGTATTTAGAAACTACCATGACCCCCATATGCCAAAGGCAAGACAACGGATGCTGGCTGTAATCACTGAGGCATAAATACCTCACAAAAAATGAGGTAAAAACCAGAACAAAATACTGCATATGCAATGAAACAAGACTTAGTACCTTGGCTTTTCACAGGAGTTATCCATGATCCCCTCATTTGGCAATAAGTGCAAACAAGAGGCTTACAAAGCACAGGGACCATATTTCAATCCAACTTCAGGGCAGTAATGACTGGACAAGCTTGTTAGTGCTGCCCTCTGGAGCTCCCAAAATGAACTATGACATCTCAGTGTGCACAAGATTGTACTGTGCAGCAAATCCCTCAATCACACTGGTCTCTTGCAAAGGAAATTTTTGAGGGTTGTGAGTGTCTTGCTAACTAAAATCCAGGTTTAAAGGTATCACAATATTTTGATTTATAAGGATATGACTGACATGGAGTGGAAAGGGAAGAAATCTGCCCCCGCCCCCCCCCCCCCCCAAAAAAAAACATACTCAAAAAACACATCTTCCATTGCCAATTTTGACAAGTCAATTATGTGCTCACCAGGTTAACATAATAATTATGGGCATGCCATGCATTTGCTGTTATTCAAAGAATATTTCACTGAAGCAAAAGGTCTTGTTAAACCAATGCATACATATAACACAGGCCTGAGCTGGAAAATGTGCCACTTTCACAACAGTAGTTGATAATACACCACTTTTCACAAATATATACATGTATTAACATTTGTTCACATTTTATTTGAAAGAAAAACAGAACTTTAACAGTTGAGGCGACTAATACACTGATGGAACTTATAATCAACAGATTATGATATCTGCGCTGAACAATTGCTTCCTAAGCACACTACGCTCTGTGTATGTTTGTACCCTGCATAGAGTGCAGAACACATGGAACTTAGTTGGTTCAGCAGGCAAACAGCTATCATTTCTAAGCACATTGGTTTTTTATGATGCAGTTTGTTTGGTCTGCTTGGTTGCCCTATAACTACGTAATGATGACAGGGGTCCATCTTGGTGTTTGCTACTTTGCAGTGTTTTTTTTTTTTTTTTTTTTTTTTTTCAGTTGATGTTTTGGGTGTTTTGGTTTGTCAACTAAAATCGAAAAGTTACCTTTATTTTTCATTCTGATCATACTTCATTATTCTTACAGTTAACTTAACATGAAACACATATCAGAAATAAAGAAATTTATTACCAAGGCACAAATTTATGAAATTTGCATAAATCACTTGCTACTTAATAGAGATTATTGGTAATTTTGTGGCAATTTCAATGAACAGCTTCTCCTATTTTTAGGGTGCACCCATAAAAGCTGAAATGCTAGTCAATCTGGCAAGTATAATTTGTCCCTTGGTAATTATGCTATCTCAGCATACAAATGAAAAGCTGGGATAATCAAATTGTTCAATTTAACTATAGCACAGTATGATTGTTTTAATAAAAAAAACACCAGAACTATAGTCCATGCAGGTACACGCAGGTCTGATGAATATCTACTCAAATGCATATAATTACAGCAATTTCTCCTAAATTGTAGATATCCAGAGTATTTATATCAACAGTCTGAAAAGCTACTACCTGAGTCTTTTCTCTGCGTACAACACCATACCCTGGCATCCAGACCTGGCGCTTGACCTCCAGGACTTCTACATACAGCCTGCCATGCTGGACTACAAGGGGTAGGTTTGACCCCAATCAAAAATCTCCTCCACCCCATCTAAGCAAAAAGTTACTTTCCCTTTTATGTATACATGTACCATGTATTAAAACATAGTGTTTTCTCATTAAGTACCTGCAAGTAAATATTCATACCATTTGAGAACAGCTATAAACTTTTAAAAAATCTTCATCAGTTTAAAGTTAAAATACATATATCACTTCACATTTTACATGGCCAGTTGGTGTGAAAATGATTTCACTTTAATGGATTTGATTTTTCAATAGTTTTCTCCACCCAACTTAAACATCTTTTGTTACTTTCTCGCATCAGATTAGAATTTCTGCAGCTGTTTGAATCATAACTATGTCATGTTGTTTGCATTGCTTAAGGGGCCATCTGTAAAGCTATTTCCAGTATAAATTTTAGAAAATCAAGAATTGTTTTTTCTTTCTTTTTTTGCATAATAGGAAAGATTTGGTACCAATCTACAATACGGCAGAATGTTGAGTTTGAAAAATGTCAATTTTTTATGAGAATTTTAGAGCTAAAGAAATCATAGTTTTTTGGTCAAACACCCAAATGGTTTTGTATTTACAACAGAATATAAATGAGCTGTCAGTCAGACTTGGGTCTGCCAGGCAATGGGAAGTGATCAAGTTGCTCATAGGTTGGGGAGAACATTGGGCCAGTGGGCTAGGGAGAGAACGATGGGCACTCCTAATCTATTATATTAGTGACTGGGACCAGCTATTAGGAAACCACATCTATATGATCTTCTACTGAAAAAACTTCAAAGATTCCTTTTTAAACATAGACTTAAAATATATATTTTCATGACAAAACATCAAAAGTATAGTATTATAAGAGTACTTCTCACAAGACAAGTATCAATCAGAGAGAGTGAGTACATTTTCTACAATGGCCAGTTTACTGCTGCCAGAAAGCCAATTAGACCTAAATTGCATTTTCTCATAATTCTAATTTTCGTCCAACTTCTCAAAGGTTTTCAACAGATTGCTTGTAAATGGTTTAACCAATTTTGATGAAATAAAAAGCTCTAGAAAATATACATTCTTACCTAGGAACAGTATGTGGCATTTGTAGATATTTGTATATTTTGTAATTTTATTAAATGTTGAATTATACAAAGTGGAAAATTAAAACAGTGCTTCTTTATAAAAAAAAAAAAAAATATTGTTCCTTTCGCTTTTAAAGAAAAAACAGGAAAACCATTCTCAGACATTAGACCAAAGTTTCATTCTACCAAATTTGAAGATTTTATGTTAAATATTATGGTTTGTAGGCCCAGAAAACCTCTGAAGTGGACCCCTTTGTAATATATTGCCTATCGCTTCAAATAACTAGAAAATGATGACTTTTTCACATAATGAAAATATAGATTAATATTTAAAAGAAAATGTAATGGTTTGGGGGGTTTAACAGCAACACTTTAGAAAGGAGAGTAGAACAAGATACCCCGACCCTATACATGCTGAGCTTTACAGAGGGCCCCACAATGTGCAAGTACCATTGATCAACGTTTTTCTTGGTTCGTCCCGCCATCTCACAAAACAAGGGGATAATAAACCTTTTCCCTTTGAATTAAGACCAAGTCAACAACTTTCCTTTGTACAGGTTAGGTGCAGAGTGCCAAACCCATGCCAAGGAGCTGGTGATGTGTGGCATGTTTTCTGGATAGGTCTCATCTGCAACTCTCATTCAAACTATTTTCAATTACCATTGAAATTAGTCATTAAACATTGAAGCAGACAATTGACCATCAGCAAAGTTTTGTCTGGTTTAAGAAGCAAAGGGTTAAACTTTATAGCTCCTTTCATGCTTTACTTTTGCAGGCGAGACATAAGCCCCATATCCATCTTTGCACCAAACTCCAAAGGAGACATTCCCAGGTGTGTCCTGGTGCAGGGTCAGCCAGGCACAGGCAAAACCACCTTCTGTGCCTACCTGTGTCGTCTGTGGACCAAGGCCCAGCCAGAGTTGCAAAATTTCAAAATGGTTTTTGCTGTCAATTTGCAACTAGCTACGCCCAATTTAACTGACACGCTTTTTCAGCAATGCTTTCCTGCCTCCTTCCGTGGGAACACAGAAGAGCTCTTGGAGTTGATTGAGGTCAACCAGAAGCAGGTTTTATTCATTTTGGATGGTTATGAGGACATCGCAGTACGCAGTGGAGACTTCCTCGACTTGTTGCACAGGAGAATATTCCCACATTGCTCACTCATGGTAACTGCCTCCTATGCCAGTTCACATACTAACTGTGTCTTTGACCGTCAGGTGGCGCTTCTAGGCATCCAACTGGGAGCTCAAGAAGCTCTGGTGCACAATTATATCAAAGTAACCAGCCATCCACATGAAGACTTTCTTGGCCTCCTGGCAAAGTTAAATAGTGACTATGACATTACAATCAGAACTCTCTGCCAGATTCCACTGTTTTGCTTGTGTATGTGTGCCGTGAGTGAGACCGAAGCATCTCTACAAGAAATCACCTCTGTCACAACCCTCCTACAAGAAACCATACTGGCTATACAGAAAATTGTCTGCCAGAAACATAACATAACGGTAGTGGACAACAAGATTCCACAGGATGTCAAGGTGGTGATCATACGACTAGAAGAACTGGCTTTACAAGCCATCCAGGACAGTCGGGCTCTGGTTGACCCTGAAGACTTTGATTCTGAAAACCAGCATAAGATAGCATTCCAAATGGGCTTGCTGAAACGATTTACGACAGGTGCTCGTGCAACTCGAACTGAGTATTGGGTGTTCACGAACAGGCTGCTTCAAGACTTCCTGGCAGCCAGTCGACTGACCCAGTTGGAGGATGAAGATTTTCAGGACTATAAACATGAACTCTTTGACCAGCCTTGGCATAATGTATGCTTGTTCTTCTGTGGCTTGCTTCGCTTCAATTACGAGACACGAAAGTTACAAGACCTGTTCCCAGACATAGCAATCCAGAACAGAAAAAGATGTAAGAGTCTCAGTTTTGCTGGGGATGACACCACAGCAGATAACAATGAGAACAGGGCTGGTGGGAAAATAGCCAACTTTCAGCTCAGTCTAGAGAGCTTGTGTGAGTGTGAAGGGAGGCAAGACCTCATCAAAATAGTGGCCCAGTCACTACCCAGTAGGCTGACCATGCGGGGCCAGAGACATCTCTCCTCAGGATGTATCACTGGATTGGCCTATGCAATAAACTTGAACCTGCCAAATATACGTGACTTGGACTTACAACTGGACACCTATGGCTGTTACAGTCAACAGGCATTCATGTACTTGGCAGATGCAATTGAGGAGAACACCCACATCAAAACAATAAAAATATTTTGGAGTTCTCAAGACCTATTGGCAATGTTCCTTGCTGGTGTCTTTGGAAAAAATACAACCATCAATAAGCTACTGTTCTATGATCAATCCCATGACAAAACAGACTTGATGACTGCAACTGTGTGGTCTAACCTGCGGAATGCCTGCTACAACATGGAGAACATCACAACGCTGGAGTTCCTTCACTGCAAGAATGGCTCTGTTGTCAATAACATTATCCGCAACCTACCTTGCAATGTCCAAGAGCTCTCCCTCACAGGCTGTACTATAAATCAAATCTCTTGTGAAGAACTGGCAGGGAAGATTGAAAAGAGCAAGGTCCTACGTGTCTTAAACCTCCACTACATCAAAATGGAAAGCATGAACTTTACTCTGCTGATGAAAGGCTTAAAACACAGTGACAGACTACAAGAGCTAAACCTTGCTGATGCACAGCTGGATTCAGCAAGTTATGCTGGGCTGGCAGCAGCTCTAAAATTTAACAAGAGCTTGACACAAATTGACCTCACTCGAGCCATGCTACAGGAGGAAAGCTGCAGGACTCTAGGCCAGGCACTGGCAATTAACAAGTCTCTGGGAACGCTGGTGCTAACTGGAGCTAAGGTCACCTCAGAGGGCAAACGCCTTTTGCAGAAACTGAAACGGGAATCCCTGGAGTTGGTGGGTTTGGAGGACAAAGGGTTACATGGGCAGTCTTACTTTGTCACCAGGCTCTCTCAATCTCACCCCAGTCTGCCATCCATTCACAGACAACAAACTGTACACTAAGAGACTCAACCATAGTCTCATTCAAAGAACAAAGGTTGCACATAAAAGCAAGACATTCTGGTTCACAGTAATGATTATGCTCAAGAACAGTTGTCTTAGTGAACGGATTTGAGATAAATGGTTCATATGTCTCATAACACATCATTTACGAACAAATTCAATAGACGTACATAATATACTGTATACCAGCTAATACATGTAATTTCTGACTATGTGGTTCTTAACTGTAGCATTTCACAGATCTGCCACTTGCAGCATACCACAACTGCGACATATTACAATTTCACTAGTTTTTTCTTTACCCTAACAGGCCATAGATATAAACATATGCTATACGCTTAGAGCAGAATTAAGGTGCTTTTACAGTATCAAGCTATAGAGATTAAATATATGTACATGTATTTTATGAAATTCAAGCAAATTTTGCACTACAGAATGACACATGCACAAAATTATTTAGAGGGATTCTAATGTGGTATAAGAAAGAAAAATGTAATCATATATATTAATGTACAGCTGTAGGTAACCATAATAAATTATACAAATATAAGAAAAGTTGTATTGTCTTTGTAACCACAGCAAAGATGGGCATACCTTGACAAAATAAAAGTTGCCCACTTTAACATGTTGCAAGTTAAGTAGTTCTCCCATGTCTGTTTACTTCAAATATGCACTACATGTACAAGCAATGACTTCTAGACATTATTCTGTAAGACTACATTATTTGAAAAAATAACTTGAACCTTCCAAGATAGATTGAAATTAAAACTGTTATTTTCTAATTTCTGCCATTCACTTGCAACATGTGGAATGGCCACTGCCTTCCATGGAGGCGAGTAAACATTTAAGGCTTCTAGACACAAGCTCCCCTTGTGTGATGGCTTAAGCTGGCTTTCTAACTCCAAAGTCAATTTTTTAATACACCTGAAAAGATATTCTATAAATTTTAGAATTGTAAAAGCCTATAGATTACAATTGTTTCTTAATAGGGGATCTTTGAAGTAAATACAGTCTACCTGCTTCCAAATTGAAACAGGGTCCTGTGTGAAAATATACATAACGGACATGATATTTTAAAGAGGGTCTACAAATATCTGTCTAATCAGTACCAAACTTGCAAACTATCACGTTCATAATGTTTACCACTGACAATTTTTTCTTTTTTGTTTTTTTAAACATTTTCCTGATCCAAAGCCAGCTGACAGATTTTAGGTGTCAAAATTCAAAATTTACAGTATTACTCAATGACAACTGCACTTTTTTTCTCCCTTTCTAAAAAATGAAGAGAACCTTCCCTGGTCATTATTAAAGGTACGTGAAAGTTGAACATAATTTTTTTTTTTTTTTGGTAACATCATCCATTTGGTTATTACAACTAAGCATGATTTTATTTGTACTATATTCACAAAGTAAAATAACTATTAATCTCATGGTTATCTGGACATCTTAATTCCAAAAATACATGCATACATTTTAATAGGAGTATCTGTAAAAATAAAAAGACGGCAGAATCATGAGGTAAAGAGCATTTTCTGTGTTGCAGGTTGTGTTCCACTACCTCAAAAGTTTTGTAGTCTAAGAAATACTGTTGACCCATACCATACTATTCTAGCGGACAAAATGGATGCAGATGACAATCATGATATCAGACTATTCCTGGTACTTTTTAGTGTAAAAAAAAATGAGTGCCACGACATACATATAGATTTAAGTCCCTCATGGTCAAATTTAATCAAACTCTGTTCAGGCCTTTTGGAAGGATCACAGATATACACTATCAAAATAAATGGATGAGCAACCCCAAACCACACCTGTCCCCAGACAGGTAGACACAAGAACAAGCACATCTCACTCATGCAGCAAAAACACAAATTTCTGACCAGTCCCACGACATCAACTGCTGCTGAAGACCACTTCTTTGCCATGAAAAGTTTAAATTTTCAGTACAACACCATTTTTCAATTATGACAAATCATATGTGGTGCGTGTACATGTAGCAGACATTTCTCACAGTTACATTACAGTGCTTTTCCCATGATTTTGTGACGACAGGGAAAATTCCATTTTTGTCAGGGCATTATACCTTCGCAAGGGCAATAGAAGGGAAGGCAGTTTTTATTTTCAACACAAAAATATGAAGAAAATATCAGGAGGGCAGAAGGGAGCAAGAGAAAATGGAAGGGAGCCACATGATGAAGGCAGGGAGAATCTCCCTTCTAAATTTGCCTCAGGAAAGCTCTGTTATAACCTGTGTTTAACTTACCTTTGGCTTCTGTCCACCTCACGGTCATATCTGTACTTGAGCTGAAACATCACCTGGTCTGGAGTCAGGCACCTGCATGCAAAATGTGGATGCTTAATTTCAAGACTGCCTTTGATGGATACATGGAGTAACTTAAACCTTGTTTAATTGGATATTCATCACAAAAAATATGCCCTAGGTCTACTTTCAATGCCAACCTGGTGTGCCATGACTTACATTCGTCGCAGTTCTTCTACGTCATGTGTGATGCATAATCAAACATCCCTCATGCACATTTGAGTTTGTGTATAAAATTAATTCACATCATAATTAAGTTGTAATAATGTTTATGTCATGTGATCTACAGTGAGTTGCTCCTTTTGACTTTCACGACAGAAAATAATAATTCCTCCCAAAACAAAAGCATAAAGGTTAACACCTTAAAACCCCTCGCCCACCCACAAAAGGGGGAAAAAATCACCTTTCAAAAGGGATATCAACTGGCTAACATCTTAAAACCCCTTGGTCGCCCACTAAACGGAAAACAATTCACCTTTTCAAACGGAGATCAACCATAAAAGTTTTGTGATCCTAGCTTCTCTGATCTTCTGATATTCCTTGCAATTTTATTTTTTAATGGATTGATCCTGGTAACCTTGAAATCAGGTCAAAGTCACTGTCCTTCAAACCTGAACTAGACTCTTACAAGGTTGATTAACTGTAAAAGTCTTATGATCCTGCCTTATCCAGTTCTTACTATCTCATGCACAAGACAGTTAATAAAGAGAAAAATTGCCTCTGGTGACCTTCAAATTAGGTCGTCACTGTCCTTCAAGCTTGACGAAGACCCTTACAAGGGTGATTAATGCAAATGTTTCATGATCCTAGCAATTCTGGTTCTCCTAATATTGTGTGCAACAAATTCACATAGAATTGACCTAGGTGACCTCGAAATTGGGCCAAAGTTACTGTCCTTCAAACTTCACGTAACCTTCAAAAAGGGTCGTTAATAAAAAGTTTCATGATCCCAGCTAATCTGGTTCTTCTGAAATTGTGTGCAAGAAAAAGGGACAGATCTCATATACAATATATTTATTGAAGAGGAAAATTGCCTCTGGTGACCTTCAAATAAGGTCACAGTCACTCATTCAAAATTGATGAAGACCCTTGCAAGGGTGATTATGTATGTTTCGTGATCCTAGCAATTCTGGTTCTCCTGATAGTGATACTGCATGCAAGAAATTCATAGAGAATTGACCTAGGTGACCTTAAAATTTGGTCAAGGCAATTGTCCTTCGAGCTTGATGTCAAGTTCAAAAAGGGTGATCAACTAAAAAAAGTTTCATGATCCCAGCTTATCTGGTGCTTCTGAAATCGCACATAAAAAAAGGGACACACGGACACAGATTCACACACAGACGCAGGTGATAGCAATACCCTCCAGGACTATATAGGCCGCGGGGGGGGGGGGGGGGGGGGGTAATAAAATTTATAATTCTATCTTCCTGTTTCATGTCAAGGGACTTAACAAAATGTATGAACTTTCCTGAATCAAACAAAACCGTGATTGAGACAGATTGCTGCCTGTCTACAAATGTTTATACTGCTCCTACACCCACCCCCCCCCCCCATGTGTAGAATTCCTTTCAGCCACACAACTAATTTTATGCTGCACCACTTATCAGATTCAAGATTCTGCCATGCTATCAAGAAGCCCTTTACACAGGATAATTAGATTTAGAGTCTAAGCAATTGTCCAGAAGACTGGTCAGATATGTCACCAGAAAAAAAAGAGTCATTATGACTTGCACGTAATGGATACAGACCTGCCACCAAAGTGTGCTGGGAAGGCCACCTCCATAGCTGCCAGCTTCCACACGATCCAGCGGTAATGGTTGTATACCCACTCACGGCTGATCAACCCAGGGTCCACCCCAGGCAGCCCAAGAAATGCACTGTACAAAAACCAGAAAATACTTGGTCCACTCAAAGCAACTGCATCAGGAGCATTTGCTTCATACACATATTAAATATTAACTTTCTGAACTCCAATGGCCCTATTCACAAAAAAATTTGATCTGATGCTAACTTCAATCCCAAAATTAAAATCAATGTAGTTTGAGCCCTAAACTGCTTAATCCTTGGCTCAATGTTTGACTAAAACTTTGAGGATTAGCCAATATATGCTCTTGGCTATAATATGAACTTAAGGATTTAGAGGTTCATTTTATTAAATCAATCTTAGTTTGATCCAGTATGTAATCTTTTGATCAAGGATTAAATTCTGGATAAAATCCAGATTGATGTAATAAATTGGTAACTTGACTTTAAAAGTTCATATTACAGTGGGGAACATAGACTAATTAATTCTGCAAGTTTAGATCAAACATTAGGCCAACGATTCAGTACTTCAAGACCCAGAGGCACATTGACTTTCCAGGGCTCGGCAATTCGCATGTCAGATAGCCCCGGGCGGCCTGAAGTTGGGCTCGGACTAGTCGAAATTTTCAAGCACTAGCCCTACGGACTAGTGAAAAAAATCTTTTACCACATGTACATTTTATTGAAGTTTGGGGATTTTTTGTTCCCGGCTCTCGCGATCATTCACTCGCAATGCCTAGCTAACCCACGCGACACCTTGAAGGGACGCTACACCTTGCCTTGTAATAACATTGCGATGATAGGCACAGTAAAACAATAGAACGTATATAATTGGTTTATAAACAGCCCGCTCATTATGATTACGAGACGACGAGATCAAAGGTACCAGCAGTCATGCATTGCGGCGTATTGGCTTTCGCCCGTATCGGGGCAAGGTCACAGCACCTCACCGTCAGTCTTATCTGCCCGAACGATGACAAAGGAACATCAAAAAAATTTAAAACTTGCATGGCGAATTCTTGAGCAAATTAGCATCAAAGACAATTTATCGGTGGGCTCTAAAAGTGTTGGAGAGATCATGTAATGGTGCCGCAAGTTGACTTCCCGGCCAAACAAAACACACATCTGCCAGTCACACGCAAGTGACTTCGTGGAGTAATCTACAGTGAACAGAGCATCATGCTGACTGATCTGTCACGCGTTCGACATTTTTCTCTATCCCCCTACCTTTGCGTATTTGCCTGTGACTCCAAATAATTGTTGCTATAAACACTGGAATCTTTATTTTCGCATGCTGCAATTAAAAAAAAAAAACTTCTCGTTTGTGTGTTCCCTCCGTAAATTACGGCATATTCACACACGTTCACTGGGCGGAAGCCATGATGAAAACACTGCAGCCTGAGCCGCAATTGGCTCATTTTTGCATGTGACTCAATTGACCAATCGGGTGATGTGTTGTGCGTCAGGCCACATGGCCAAAGCAGCTGTTTGTGTACAGTTGCATGAAAGATGTTGACGGTGTGCCCACGCTCGATTTCTGATTTGAAATATTAAAATTTTCGTTTGAATTTGATTTAAGAACACCGTTTATTGCGAGGAACTTGCCAATACTGTATACGCAAATTTACTACGATGTACCGACAGCGTTCATGGTAGGTACGCAAACGATATGCATCTCATCACGGCATCAGAGGCAGCGAGAAAGGATCCTGAAACCAATTCAACTATTTTAATCGTTATTTAAGTATAACCGGGATATGGACTCCTATCGTCCCAGAAATTACAATGTATTTTTCATCGTTAGTCACCCCATGCAAATAGCTTACTTTTTTAATTTGTATTTTTAATGTTTTGCCAGTTTCACTATCGAACAGTTGCAGCTTGAATCGTAAAATTTGACATTTTTGTGCGAATTTGCAAGCGACAATTCGCGGCAAATATATTGTAGGGTGAATGGTTTGTGTAGGCCGTAGCATTGTGTTTGAAAAAAACGATGTTTATAGAAGTTTTATCAGGACAAGTGGATTTTGTATGCGGGCAAGTGGATTTTGAAATTTACTTGCCCTGCGGACAAGTGATTTTTAAAAAAATTGTCGAGCCCTGACTTTCATATTAGGATTAAATTCATGATCAGATTAAACTATGAATATTGATGTAAGAGTGGGTGGGCTGCATTCGTTACGATCACAATATAAAGATCTACAATTTTGTGTGTCATTCTGTCTACCATAACTTGACAAGAAAAGATCACATGATGATTTGAGTGAAAGTTGGGACTGGACAACAAATGAAACCATATACAATCTGTACACTATGGGTTGCTAAAATTCCACACAAGATTTACAAATGTACTCATCTAAATTACAAAATGTTGCAAGAAAAAAAAGCCATTATTTCAGGGAATTGAGTCAATGGCTTTCCTTGTCACACTGTGGGACACATTGCACCATGACTGGCCAAAGAAAGTTGTTGACTATCACCTCTATCATTCTTGATGAAAAGAACCAGGCAAGGTTTTACAATACCAGACACCCGCTGGTAATTTTTAATGGGAAAAGCTGAAAACTCATACATTAAATCCTGCAGAATTAAAGTAGTTTTCCTTGGCAACCTGGTATTTGTTACAAAATATCATAGGAGGAGTACAATACAGGTTTGTTTCTGGTCACAGTAAGTCCAGAGAAATATTTTCACTCAGGTGCAATTCTATGCGAGTTTAGTATCTTGAAGAATGCTGATCATCAGACCTATGGTCAAAACAATGAAGGAAAAAAAGTTACAATTAAACTTTTTGCTTACTCTTTCCTCTCTGCCACTCACTTGCAAAATTCTTGCTTGCCTGCCTGGCCCTGGTCATCCAGGATCAGCAGACTGCCATCCCCCACTCTAATTCCCTCTATGTTCTCCCTAGCTCCCTCTCCGAAGTATTCGATGGCCTCAAATGTAAACTCCTCTGCGTTGCTGGCGTTCACTGTCATGGTGGAATCTCTGATGCCACAGGCTCTCAGCTTAAACACACAATCCATCAATTACTTTATACATGTTTTAACTCTTTGCACTGTCTAACGTGTTGCGTTTTAATTCACTTTTTCAAAAGAGACAGATTGGAGGACACCATATTAGTCCTATAAAGTACCAAGAATCGTTTGGGAATTTCAGAAATTAATGCAAGACTCAAGTTCTATCTATGATTTGAATAATATAGCACCATTAATAGTAAAAATTAAGATTTTCACTTTGTATATGATTCTGGGGATCAGAAAAATGGTAGGGGCGTTGAATGGGAAATGGGCATTAAAAAGAAATAAATGTAACAATGTTCATCATTTTAAGCAATTAAGCACAATGACCTTGTGGGTATTTTATGATCAACGATGAGTAGTAACCTGTCACCACAATAAAGCCAAATGGACTGTCACTTGATGTAAAATTTCATCTTTAAAAGAAAAGTTGGTAAATTTCCAGGAAAGCGCATAGGTATTAACCCTTTCCCCCTCAAACCGGCCAAAACCGGCTGGTGGTCAAATGTTGTCTGCTTCAGTGTTTTCAACTAATTTCAACAGTTATGAAAAACAATTTGACTGAGAAATGTACATGAGACTTATCAAGATCACATGCCCCAGGTCAACAGCTTTCCTTGGCATGGGTTGGACACTTAGTGCCCAACCCATGCCAAGGAAAGCTGTTGACTCAGTCTTAATTCAAGGGGGAAAGGGTTAAACATTAAATGGATACAAAATTTTATAATTGTTTGAAACTTCAAAACAATTTACTTCTTGTGCTTCTCCCGCTTCTGGCACACAACCTCCAACAGCATCTCTTAAACTTTGACGAGGACCACTACCTTTCTTCAACCACAACTTTCCTGCAATTGGCCTGATCACTTGAGACTTTTTGTCTTTGATTCCCTGAGCCTGAGCCACTTTTGCCTTCAAGCGCCCCCTGGTAACAACATCTGAAGAGCAGGCAGCCCTAGAAATCTCAGCGGGAATATGATTACTTGTGTTACTCCATGTATCTGAAGTTCCAGGAAGTGCCATTTGTTCTTTCTGTGGAGATGATAAACCATCTTGCGCTTCTGTGTCAATAATTTTGACAGCAGGATAATCAGATCTAAATAAAGATAAGAAATATGGGCTGCTGTAGAAATCACTGTTTTGTATGTCTGCAATACAAGTTGTAGTCACATGGGAAATACTGTTTACAAAAAAAAAAAAAAAAAAAAAAAAAAACCCAGATCAAGGACATATACTGGCACGTTTTTCCTTTCTGTTCATGTTTTCTTGTACTAGACTCCATGTCTCTGTAAATGACTTCAGTTTTAATGGGCTTACTTTACTACTAACTGCAGTTCCTAAATGTACGATGCTCTCATGGCTTCTCACTTTTTCCTCCATAATTTGCCGATTTTCCGAATCTATCAAAGTTTTCAGTATAAAGACAAAAGTCTCCTCACACAACATGAACAACTGCTCATGGTTGCAGCAATATTGTGAACAGCAAGTTGTTCAGTCACTTATTACTTACAACTGTACAATATCACGGACATTGTGAGTCATTCATATACTTCAATAGTTTCAAGAGCATACACTGTACATTGTTGAGTTTAAGCACACTCTGAATTGCCATCATACAAAAAGCTATAAATCTATACCCACAAAAACTGTCTATTTATACTCACAAAATACTCTGAAAAGTGGATGTTTAATTAGCCAAGAGACCTCTCTCTTGCAGGAGAGGCTTTTCAAGGCAGTGACCACTGTATATCAATATAATCCTCACCTGAGTCTCTTCCTCTGTGGCGGAACAAATTTGGAGGGTGAGGCCGGTCTTTTGGTTGACTGGCCCCTGGGCAACTGCCCTCTGACAGGAGTACTCATGCAACCTGTACCCAATGGCCCTTTGTCTGGAGCCTCTTCCTTTTCAACCTTCTTGTACGGTGTGACAAAACCAGCACTATTTGAATGTGCAGTGCCCTTTATGGGTATTTTGTGAGTATTTTCTTGCTGGATCCTTGGTGCATCTTTTGAATTTTGATGACAGAAGTTCGAAGCGAAGAGATGTCTGTCTGTGTTTTCTGCCAACCACTGCTGTCTTGAGTACCTGGCTGGACCTGGCACCCTGAGTAAATCACCACAAGTTATGTCAGTAATCCATGTGCTGTGTCCATTTTTTCCCCCTTTTTTTTTCATTTTCTCTAGAGTACATCTTTGGAAGAAAACACGGAGCCTCCACAGTCATGAATCAAAGTGGTATTCTGGTGAAGATTTTAGATTCATATTAGCATGCCTTTAATTTAATTGTTCACATTGACCATTTTCATTACGGTTAATAAGCTCACAAGGAAATCACTGCTGGTGCTGTGTACAAATGGGCTTCAATGAATCTAGCAAAACACTAAAATACCTCTGAACATTACACCTATTTAATTCCCCCCCCCCCCAAAATCTGATTCACTTACAAACAGAATCTAAGAGTTCTCTGTCTGGTAAAGGACCTTCACAGGAATATATTCAAAGCTGATTCTAAAAAAAGAACTTCTTGCACATGTATTGCTTTGGCCTATGTGTCTCATCTTCCAATATTTCATATATGTACTAATTCATCATATGTAGGTTTGAAGACAACACTGGGTAAACCCATGATAAGGTGCATCCTAGCTACTTTAAAATCTATAACCAACTCACCTCGCATATGCATCATCTGGTCCAGATATCAAGGGAATTCCTGACAAGGTCCTGTTACAATGCTGGTGGTCCTGGAAACATTCTGCAGGAACAGAGGATTCATGTCAATCAAAGAGACAGGCATCTCAGGCAATTTAAGGAAGGAGGGAAGGAAGGAAGGAAGGAAGGAAGGAAGGAAGGAAGGAAGGAAGGAAGGAAGGAAGGAAGGAAGGAAGGAAGGAAGGAAGGAAGGAAGGAAGGAAGGAAGGAAGGGAGGGAGGAAGGAAGGAAGAAAGGATGTTTTAAACCCACAGCTCAACTATCATAAATATGATCTGAATCTTTAACCCTTCATACAAGGTAACAGAGAGGAGTCTGGGTAAAAGAGTGAAAATATGAACATGTTCACTGTGCCATGCTACATATTTATATATCTCAGTAAGCTTTAAATATTTCCCACAAAACTGCTGCCAAATGATATAATGGGCTACTGTTTTATAATTAGTATAAACAGTACAATGTCTTATCCTGCTGTTATTTATTCATCTACAGATTAATTTTGAAATTAAATGAAACCACGCTTAATGTAGGCCTACTGAGCCTTGAAGCTCTTCAATGCTGTCTTGGTCTGGGCTCGCGCTAGCCATTCGCCAATGGGCCACTGGCGAAAAAATAGTTGATCTGGCGAAAGAAAATTCGAATAAGTTTGCCAATTTGGCGAAGATAAAATTTTCCAGGACAGGTTTTGTTCTGGAATATTCTGGTAAAAAAATGGACATGCATTATCTTGTTCTTAAAATAGAAAAGGTTATCAGCATTCTGCAGATGTGAAGAACATGGCGGGTAGAAGGAAAAAAGTTTGAGACCACGACGACGAAATCACCCTCTGTTTACGCAGTTTTGCAAGGTTAGGCCTACATCATTCAAATTGTCACAAACAACGGCCCGATCATTGATTTAAATCATCATGGAAGGGTAATATTCATTTTTAACACAAAATCGAAATAGCCATCAGCAAGAACTGATGTTTCTCTACAATAAAGTGTGCGTGCTTGCATGTAAATAAACAACACTGGGAATTTGAGACGGCCTTGAATCAGCCACTTCAGAACTGGAAGTAGCGGATTTCGAGTCAACCAATCCCACGCTTTCTTTCAAAAAGGCTATCCTATGAATCGTAGATAGCGATTTGAAAACTGAAAGTTACCAGTCAAGATCATGAATATGAATGACACTCATGCTGTCAGATAGCGCAACAAGGAACATAAACAACAAAGACAATGTACAGGATTATTCTTGTAAATATTTCTTCTTCCCAACACAGACAATGTCTTAAATCATAAAGTAGACTAGTAAAAATCAGAAGTGACTTCTGATTTTTTAAACTCGACCACCTGCTCGACTTGATCAAACAATTCGATCGCCCACACATTGTCTATCTTAAGAAAGCTATCTCATTGGCTGAAACAAAAGTATTTTAGGGGAAACCCCGCCAAAACTGCTTCTATTTCAAACAGATACGTCGTTATTTTAGTCGGAAACTACCGAAGACGATTCTCCGGAATATTCTAGGTCAGTCAGGCAGCCAGAATCAATCACATGGTGTTCCCCATCCAATCAAATGCATCGTTTTTCTATACGATGTTTTGTTCGGGAGTACTCGCTACCTGGTGATGTGAAGCTTGGCTGGAAGGATCGGATACATTTGTATGAGCACAAATGAGGATTACTGACAATTTATTAAAGCAAGAAACAAAATTTAACACTATAAATTGGTCAGAATGATAACATACTACCAGTCTTTGCGTATAATAGAGCAGAGGGTCCCATTTTTTCATGGCAAGAGAGTAAAATATGCCAGCCGCTGGTAAACATGGCTTGGGTGAAAATACCGCTGCCGCATGTGTTGATCATGTTGACAGTTTATCAGTGACTGGGATAAAGTGCGTTTATTGACTATTTACTGCAGCAACCAACAAACTTTACAACTATAATTCAATGACAATTATGACACACAACCGTTCTTTAGAAAAAAAAATAAAGAGGAACAATCGTTGGTGACGCTAACCAAGGAAAATGCGCGGATCGGTATCAATGCCATTGTATTCACACAAGCTTGACCGTTTTGATCAGTTCGTGATTGAGATCGATATATTCACTTTGTTAGGGTGTAGGGAACGAGTTTTTGTTTCAATTGACAAAGAAACCACATAGAAATGTAGAGAAGGTCATAATCAATTAAGGTCATGTTGATCATCTTGCATGAATTGCAAAAATAAAAAAGTTATGGCACTCTTACACCAGCAAGTCGCATGTTGCGCAACAAAACAAAAAATGCTGAGTGACTGGCTGTGCCAGATCCCAAAACTGGCCAGCGTGCTGGGGGTTAAACAGTCAAAAGCAGCCCCCCCCCTCCAAGAGGGCGATTCAAACCAGTACTACAGTAGGGAGATTTAAGAAGGCCTACCACCAGGACCATGCAGTCAGAGTGAAAGTCTGGCAGCAGGATACTCTGAGACTCGAGAGCTAACTGAGGTTGTGCCTTGTTGACAGAGCATATCAGCTCAATAACTGCCACTTTCTCTCAAGACTGACCCTCTTTCCCCCACTTATCCATAGGTAAATATTGTATTCACATTGTGGCAAAAATCACCTGAGATGCCACCAGAGCGCACCTAGATTTCAAAATTTCCCGGGGGTGGGGGGATGCCCTCAGACCCCCTAGCATGGCTTCGTGTGCTCGCAATGTCAGAATTCAAGACCACTAAGTACTGAGCTGGTCCACTAAATATTAAAACTTACTGGCCCAGCTGGACCAGTAAGTTTTCTGTACTGTTTTATGCACTGTGTCTTGGTCACTAACCTTATCATATGTCCAAGTTTCATAACTTAAAACTTTATTTTAGAAAAAAAAATGTAAATGAAGAAAAGAAAAGAAAATTTACTTATTTTAATAACAATGTAAGTATGTATGGTTGTGTGTTTGACAAAATATTTTTAAGGTCTTTTAGGAGGGCGGGCTGGGGGGGGTGCGTTTTGACTTAAAATGTGCCAGATTTATTGGACTAAAATTTGGATAAAGAAGATTCCATTTGGCTAAAAGAAATTTGTAGTTTTAGCCAAATTGGCTAAGGGGTAAAAATTCCTAGCGCTAGCCCAGTTGGTAGACAATAAAATGCAACACGGCGAAGATGAGGGTCCTGCCCCCTATTCAGAACTGATGTAAATACAATATGGTGTCACAGTATTTGACAACTTGTGCACATGGCTCAATGAAATCACAAGTGTGGATTTGAGTTCTACTCTGCATATTTTAAGGATTTTATTACCATGGTTTGGTCATTAACAGCCTGATATCAACATCTATCAAAATTGTATGAATTGTGGAAGTGTTTGTTGATACTTAGGGCCTTTGATGAATGTTCAAACTTCAATGGCAATGCATTCACTGCTGCCGGCTTCCACGTTGCCACTTACTCCTCCTGTCCCAAACTATTTCTTTGCCCATTGGACTGGACACCAGATAATAAAATAAATAAAAACTGACATATATATATTCTTCATTCAGTTGTTGAACAAATTTTGCTGGTATATGGTAATGAGAATATTTGCAATGATACATTTGTAAGTTTCCATATATATCTTGAGACTGTCATGCTGACAAAACATGTGTATTGTATTTTTGCGATATACAGGCTCATGATTCGATATGTGTATCGTGGCTTTTTGTATCGCGATGCACCGATGCATCGGTGAATCGTTACATCCCTACTATATACATAAAACTGGTTTTAATTTTCCATGGAAAACTGGGTTGGGCGAGTTTCATCAAACTTGGTGGGCAATTCCAGAGTGTGGCAGACATTTTACCTTCACAGTACACTTTGAAAAAAAAAAAAAAAAAAAAAATACATGTACCACTGTACAAAAGCCTGAAATTCCAGACCCTGACCTCCATACTGAGCGGTACACTTGTAAGTGTTCTAAATTCTTTTGAAACAGATCCGGATTTAGAATCTCGTCTCATATTCATTCTATTGTATTTGTGTCTTTTTGCCCAGAACCACTTCCTAGTAGTCAATATCCTATTCCACAGTCCGAAACTCTTTACTCTCCATAAGCTAACCTGTCCCTGTCTAACCTATATACATATGACAAAACTAGTCATGTAACAAACATGTCAGATTCTTGTTATTTGTAACTTTTAATTGAACTGTTGCACTTGCCTTACATGGCCATTTACATATTGTGCTATCCCAGCCATACAATCAACTTTGAACCACTGAACCTTTCGTTTTCCCCCTTATTTAGCATTAATTAAAAACAAAACAAAACAAAAACAAAAAAAACTAGAACAGACTGATTTTCCAACAGAAAATCAAATGTCTCCCGGTGGAACACTTACGTCTCAGAATGAGCTACAGGTGATAACAAATTACAAATGACCAAGTTTGCTTGAAAATTACAATCCTATTTTAGCTCTCACCTAGATACATTACTCTAGCAATTTTCATCAAGTTCTTCAAGACTTATTGCAGAGAAACCAATTTCAAATAAATGACCCTGTGACCTTGAAAACTAGGTCAAGGTCACCCAAATATAATCCCAACCTTGGTCTTACCTTGATACATAATCCTACCAAGTTTCATCAAATTCCATTCTGTTCTTCATGACTTATCGAACGGAAACCAATTTCACATAAGTGACCCTGTGACCTTGAGAATTCGCTCAAGGTCATCCAAATACAATCCCAACCTACGTCTTGCCTAGATACATAATCCTACCAAGTTTCATCAAATTCCATCAAGTTCTTCAAGACTTATCGAACGGAAACCAATTTCACATAATTGACCCTGTGACCTTGAGAATTCGCTCAAGGTCATCCAAATACAATCCCAACCTAGGTCTTGCGAAGATACATAATCCAATCAAGTTTCATCAAATTCCATTCTGTTCTTCATGACTTATCGAGCGGAAACCAATTTCACATAAGTGACCCTGTGACCTTGAAAACTCGGTCAAGGTCATCCAAATAAAATCCCAACCTAGGTCTTGCCTAGATACATAATCCTACCAAGTTTCATCAAATTCCATCAAGTTCTTCAAGACTTATCGCACAGAAACCAATTTCACATAAGTGACCCTGTGACCTTAAAAACTACGTCAAGGTCACCCAAATACAATCCCAACCTAGGTCTTGCCTAGATACATAATCCTACCAAGTTTCATCAAATTCTGTCAAGTCCTTCAAGACTTATCGCATGGAAACCAAGTGTTGAAGAACCTGAACAACAACAACAACAACAACAACAACAAGAAGAAGAAGAAGAAGAAGAAGCGGAAGAAACGGGCACTAAACCAATATGTCCCCCGGCTTCCACCGGGAGACATAACAAACAAACAAAAAAAAAACATGCCCAAAGTAAATAGCTGTCCTTAAGGCAGGTTGGGTGCTTTGTGCCCACTCCATCCACAGGAAAACTGTTGACTCAATACGAATTCAAGGAGAAAAAGGTTAAATTCATACATGGTGAGCCCCTGGTTCTCTACAACTGGCTTGCATAAAGTGTAAGGATCACATTGAGGGTGGGTCCTGGTATAGCAAAGACAGATCTAGGCCTTCAAAATTTGTAGGCAAACCGGATTATATAACAGTAATCACTGCCGAATTCGACGTGACTCATATAATTCATGCTACAATAAATTAGGCATTTGCAAATTTCTTAAGCCAGATGAATAAAACATTAATTTAGCATTTGGCTAACAGCACCAGTGGTCCCTGTATTACCCCTAAAAACTGAACAAGACCCATGACCAATATTGCCCAGGATCCACCCAAAATCTAGATCATTTACAATGGTCTCTATACAAATGGGGTCAAAATGCTTCTGATTGAACTAATCTTTCAAAATCCTTAATGTGATCCATGAAAAGTTTGTCAACCCTATGTATTCATGGTATTCCTAATTTTATGGCATCATAAATTCTTCGGTAACTTTTGCACTTTTTTCACATTCCAAGCTAGTTTCACATGCACATCCACAAAAAAAAATGAAATGGACCAGGCAAATGTCCCAATGTTCAGTGGTGGTGGCAATTCAACCGGTTTTGTCTTTTTCAAGACTCCTCAGAAACTGTTGGGGAGATGATGTACACCCTTTTATATACCGGAGAGTGACATTTCTGTTGCTATGTAAAACATGTTATTGTGATTACGTAACACAGAGGTGCGGGTTTTCTGTGACAATGATCATAATGTTGAGAAATGATTTTAATGAACATCGAATCACAGTCGATACAAGAATTCTGTGTTTACTGTCGGTACACTGATGGGGTCAACTAGTGTCCTTTAGGTACATTGGGTAGGGAAACTGTGGTTCCCCAATAACCCTGAATAAGGAGTTATGGACTGTGTGACCACATAGGAATAACATGTGCATTCCCCGAGGGGTGACAGAATGTCGACCCAAAGCAATTATCAAGGAAAAGTGACAAAGTGAGCCGAGAATTAAAAATTTAGCATAAGACTGAGCAAGAGAAAAAAGAAAAACGTTTCGCCTCTGACACACAAAGGGCTGCTATGAGCAAGAACTGGCTAAATACTCACAGACCACGAAATATAAAAGTGCCACAACATATGGTAGTTCAACCCAACATAGTCCTACATAGCAGTCCTTCAATCAAATATGATAAAGCTCCTAACCTTCTGGTGTGGACTTCACAGGAACCATCCATTCTTTGTGCTGGAGAGATGTCACGCCTGGAGCAATTCAAAATGTGTGTACATGCGTACTGGGTGTGTGCAATGCTATACACATATAAAAATACCTTTAATCAAACAGCACATGTAAATTATGCTGGATTTTGCCAGACAGCTGGGATACAAAATGCACTTTGATCCATGCAGTTACTATGAAGTAACAAAGAGATTAGAGATTACATTTTAGCCTTCCAGAGAAAAAGTTTAAGCTGGCCTAAAGGGAAATTTGGTTACACGTGTATCATAGTAGCTGATACATTTTTATCTATGACTGTGCATGAAGCCATAGCTCCGTATCAGCCACACAAGAAGTGCTCCATTATCTCACGGTTCTACCACACACCCATATCCAGCCAGACCAGATATCAAACAGTCATATTACTGTAATATTCAAATTTTTCACTGATGACTGTGATGCTAAATTTGTCTGGATGGTGTATTTTCAATCAATCTTATTGTATTATTTTTCTGTGCAAAGTAAATTCTTTCTTTCTTTCTCTTTTTCTTTCTTTCTTTCTTTTTTTTTTTTTTTTTAAATTTTTTTAGACCACAACTGCTGACACATAATGATCTTACATGTCTGGTACTGCATGATTAAAAAAAAAAAAAAAAAAAGAAAGGCCCACCCAACAAGTGGCTTTCTTAAGTAAGAAGCTTCAACATATTTCTCTGCAAATCGAAAAAGCTTTGGAAAGACAGCAAATATATGAATGTACAATAACATGAGAGACAATTTGACACATTACCTTCATTGCTAGACATATTCTGGGTTGTCCTAGGAACATGTTTCCCACTTTCCCTGGGAGTGGAAGTTCTGCTGCTGAAAGGGGTAGAGGGCACTACACTGAATCCCTCAAAGGAACCATCTGCAAGCAAGGCTTTCGTGCTCTCTGAAGTTTCAAATGAAACATCCAGAATACTCTCTGCTTGTACTCCAGTCCCTGAAGTGTTGAGGTTATGAAGACTGCTACTAGATGGCATTTCAATCAGTGTGTCCCCATGAGAAGTGGCTCTACCAGTTTGTGCTGTTTCAGCAAAACTTTCATTGTTTCTTCTGCACATGAAGTCTGATTCCTCACATTCTATATCTGCATGTGAGGCAGATAGCATATTCCTGGCCTCATCCAGTGCTTTCTCACTGATATTTACTGGATTTCCTCCAGCAGTCTGAAACCCAGTGAACTTGCTCTGATCTGGTCCCATTTCTTCTCCTCTCAGTTCATTCATGGGAATTTCATCAGCATCATCTTGCAGAAATTTTCTGGCTTTTAGGAGAGATTTTTCACAAATTTGGACAGTGTTACCTGTAGCAGTCTGAAATCCCATGAAGTTTGAAGCAGTCATTGTTGCAGTACTTCCATCAATATTTATTTGCTTGAATTCACTCTTTATGCTACTTTCCACTTTTGGGGTTTCTAGGTCATGTTCTATATAAGGCTCTGCACCAGTTTTCTCCAATGTCTCATCAGACATTTTAACTGATCCTTCAGTACCAGCTGTACTGAAGCTTATGGAATTGGACTTCCTGTTGCATGAGATTTCCCCTCCAGTATCACTATCCTGCCCAACTGCAGTCTCCACGGCTTTCCCTTGCATATGTGCTGACCCACTGCCTACTGTGAAGGTATCACTTGAGTTATGCAAAGCTTCATTCTCTTCTATCTCACTGCCTAACGCCTTCCTTGCCTCTGAGAGGGATTTCTCAGACACTTCAATGGACCTACCACTGGCTGTACTGAAGCCAGAGAAACTTGTTACGGTCCTTAGTGAGTTGCTTCCACTTTTGAATTCTGGTTCTAGTCTCGCATCAGGTTCCACAGCTTCTCCACAAACAACAGACTTTTCTTCAGCCCCAGTGAATCCAGAAAACTGAGTATCCATTTTGTCCGAGACACAAGTGTCCTCCTTGAAAATCTGCTGTGCTTTCTTAAATGCCTCCCTTGATACACCTATGTGCCTGGCCCCTGCTGTGTGAAATCCTTGGAATCCTAGA
The DNA here is from genome assembly GCA_964020975.1 of Hermodice carunculata. Classification (NCBI taxonomy): domain Eukaryota; kingdom Metazoa; phylum Annelida; class Polychaeta; order Eunicida; family Amphinomidae; genus Hermodice; species Hermodice carunculata. Next base: position 51,556,121 of record OZ026619.1, read on the forward strand.
CGTTTTGTCATTCTATCTGGTACTACGGATTCAATGCTGTCATCAGCTGCTGTGACATTGTTCAGTAAATTTTGAGCTTGATCTAAAGCCTGTCTGGAAATATCTACAGTCCTGCCTGCTGCTGTTTGAAAGCCTGAACAACCTTTTGACACATTTTGCTCAGAGTCTGTGTGTGCTCTGTGCTGTAGAACACCTCCATACATTTGATCCTGTCTCTTCTCAGAAACTTCACATGCTGGGATACCTGATGTCAACTCTTTTGATTCCATTTTACTCTTTTGATTTTGGAATCCTCTTCTTTTTACTTTATCCTTCAAATTTACAGTCTCCTCTCTCAGTGTTTTACAAGCTTCCTCCAACGCTTCATCTGATATTTGTACAGTTTTGCCTCCAGCAGTTTGGAATCCACAAACTTTTCCAGGATTTTTACTTTGTCTATACTTGATTAGTTTGGTGTCCTGATCAGCTTTTTCATTTACAGCATCACTCCTACACTCTTCCCTGAAATTGTCTACTGTGGTATCAAACATTTGTTTGGCCTGTTGGAGAGCCTCATCAGACACTGAGACATCATGAGCCCCAGCAGTTTTAAAGCCAAAGGCCAGATTTGTTCTGAATGAGCCCATTTGCGCTTCAGACATGTCCTTGTAATTCCTGTCAACACAAAGTGAGCTTTCTCTGTCTGACATAAGTTTTGCCTCTTTTAAAGCAGCATCCGAATTGCTTATTTTCTTTCCTGTCTGAAAAGTCATTGGAAGCGGTTCTCTGTCTTCCTCAACAGAATTGGATTTGACATTGAACACACCTTCCTTCAACAAGTCTGTTGCCTGTACCAGGGTAGCATGAGACACATGTTCTCCTTTGATGGAAGAAGCTTGAAAACAAGAGACCTCATTTTGCAACAGCTCAGAAGTACCAGAAGGTTGACATGCCAGATCATCAGCACCTTGAAGAAATTTCCCTGCTTTCTCAAGAGCAACAGCAGTCACCGTTACATTCCCCCCTCTTGCTGTCTTGAATCCTGTATGACATGAAGTCTGTTCATTGTGTCCAGCACAGTGTTGATTGGGCAGTAATTTTTCATTTTCACCAAGCAAATGTTTTGCTTGTTCTAAAGCTTGGACAGAAACTTGTACCTTTCTACCACTGCCAGTCTTAAATCCCATGTACGTATTGTTGTTGCTTTCAGGAACATCAGATGTTCGATTCTGTGCATCCCCATTGGACATATCAGAGGTTTCAACATTTGTATGTTTAGCCGATTCAACTGGCAACTGATCAACAGAATAAGAAGCTTTATCACTGTGAGCATACTCTCCTACCTGAGTAACATGGGCACCCCTGTCTTTGCTTTGCAACTGTGTCTCAACATCTTTTTCTGTCTGATGGTTCTTTGGTTCATCAAGCACATGAGGACTCTGTTTTCTACACTCTTCTGCTTCTAAATCATGTCTTGCTGTGACCTGAAGTCCTGATCCAATTTCCTGCAATAGAACTACATTCTGACTTCCTGTAGTGTCCACTCCAAGGCCCCCAATGCTGTTGACTTTGTCTGTTTCATTGTGCTCTGGCATCAGATTTTCACATGTAGAATCAACACACCAAGAATCGTCATAATCCTGGTCGCATTGCTGTTTCTGTAAGAGGCTAGCCGCAAGCTTCAGTGCCTCATCTGAAACCTGTATTTTGCTTCCCCTAGCTGTGGAAAATCCAATACAGCTCGATAGAGCTGGTGGATCAGCTACTATTGTACTTTTGTCATGCAACTTTGCATTTACTTCAGCATCAGTGATCTCTTGAGAACCAGGCCTTTGAATCAGTAACTCTTTTTCCAAAATAGGCATCTTTTCCGCAGGACAAAGTGGTTTGTTCTTCTCTAGTATGTCTTCTTTTCGTAATTTAGGCATTTCAGAGCAATCTGCTGCGCTACTGTTAATCTTCAAACAAGGAGGCTGTGATGCACCATCTTGCTTTGAAATGTCAGCCTTCTCCAACAGTGGCATTACATGATTTTTACCACTGCTCACACCTGCATCCAACACACTATCTTCCCTGTGCAGAACTGGCATTTCAGAAACCTCATTTACAAGGATTTTCCTACATGAAAACACATCTGTGGCTTTGAGACTAGTGCTGTTTTTGTTTTCCTGTGAAGTCTCAGTGGTATTCAGTGTTTCATGCTCGTGGCTGTTCACATTGTGCTGCAAAGTTCTAAAGGAACCATCTGAAATGTCAACCTGTGGTTCACCAGGTTTGAAAAATTCCAAGGTCTTGGATGGATCTTTATTGTCATGCAAGTCAGTGTCCCAATCAGAGTCCACACTATTCATAATAGCCATGGCTTGCTCCATACAGTCTGCAGACGCAGAGATAGTTTTCCCATTAACAGATAAAAAACCTGACAACTGACCTGCAATCATCTTTGCTTCTGTTGCCTCAGTGTGGAATGTCTCCTCATTAACTTCAGCTTTGCTTTCTTTGGTTGGAGATGTGTTCTCACAGAAAGACATATCATTGTCGAAGAAACTGGCAGAAATAAACAAGTTATCCTTATCGTGAATGTCCTCCACAATATTTGATTCTACCAAATCAGATCCTTTACTCCAAACGGTATTAACTAAAGAGGTATCACTAACCATGAGATCATCTCTTTTCAAATTTGGGTCATAATCCAAAGCTTTACTCTGACTGCCACATATATGAAAATTGGTTTCGTCTTTCATCATTTCCTGTACCTTTAATTCCGCATGTGCTAAAGAATGTTGGCTCACAGAAACCTGTTTTCCAGAAGCCAGACGGAATCCTTGAAATTCGTGTGGATTCTCATCTGCTTCCAGAAAAACTGATGTGTGGAAAGTACCTCCGTCATCAAACACTGTCTCCATGACAATACTGTCGTCTAACTCCTCTTCAGTCAGCTGACTTCCTGACACTCCTTGATCATTTTCATCCTGCACACAGCTGCTCTTCTCTACATTGAGTGAACTCCCTGACATTCCTTGATCATTTTGATAATGGTTACCCTTGCTCTTCTCTACATTGAGTGAACTCCCTGACATTCCTTGATCATTTCCATACTGGTTACCCTTGCTCTTCTCTACATTGAGTGAACTCCCTGACATTCCTTGATCATTTCCATACTGGTTACCCTTGCTCTTCTCTACATTGAGTGAACTCCCTGACATTCCTTGATCATTTTGATAATGGTTACCCTTGCTCTTCTCTACATTGAGTGAACTCCCTGACATTCCTTGATCATTTCCGTACTGGTTACCCTTGCTCTTCTCTACATTGAGTGAACTCCCTGACATTCCTTGATCATTTCCGTACTGGTTACCCTTGCTCTTCTCTTCATTGCGCAGAATCCCTGAGATTCTTTTATCATTGCCACCCTGGACACAGTTTTCTGTCAACTGACTTGTTGGCACACTTTGGTCATCATCATCCTGGTTACAGTTGATCTTACTCTCTGCTGTCAGTGTAGATTCATTTGCTTGTGCAACTATCAAATCATCCTTCTGTACTTCAATGTGTTCACCATTGCCATCAAGAGAGCTTATGTTCATGCTACATTTGTTCAAGTCTGGACTACTTTTGTTTGCAGAAATGAATGAGCTTAATCCAACATCTTCCACTGCAGTATCACCACGTTTGTCAGTACCTGCAAAGAACTGTGTAGACCCAGTCACATCTTGCTCCAGAAAGGCCTCAGTGATAGCAGCCACTTCAAACATCTGGGTACATGTCAGGTCGGTAGTTTTGGGTAGAACCTTCACAGGATCAGATGCAACTGCATCTGATGAGCCAGTCATTTCCGTCAACTGGGAGTTGGTCAGTTCTTCAAAGCTATCATCAAAGTCATCATCCACTGAATGTTTCTTTGGCGGAGGGCTCTGAAGACCAGGATTTCCAGACAGAGATTTGTTTCCATGCTCTGCAAATTGTGCAAACCCTGTTTTCACATCAAGTGAAACATTTATTGTTCTTTGAATAATTTCACGTGGTGATTGATCTTTGTCAGCTGCTCTTAAATTATCTTTACTGTCAGGTGACCTGGTGTGTGTATCATTGGTTTTGTTGTCATTGTTCATGAAGCTTCCTTTCATGCCCACGTTTGCAGCCTTGGTGTTGTCTTGCCAAGTGTCTGGTATGGAATTTAATTGCATTCTCTTTGGAGCCTTAAATGGATGAAAACCTTTAGGTCGATTACTGTAGTCTTTCTCACACTTGGATTTCTGTTCCTCAGTGTGTGCTACACCACAACCATCCCCAAGAGGTTCCAGTTCATCCATCCACTGCCGATATTTTGCTAACAAAGCCGGGTCCATTCCCAGTTTTTTGCCACTGGCTGACTGAAAGCCCAGTTCCCCATCACCTGGTAAACAACCTGTTGGTTGGATAATCACTTTCTTTGGTTCTGTCAAACTGTCCTTTCTAGTTTCTGTGCTGAGATTTATCCTGTCAGCCTCCAAGATCTCTTTGTTAACCACATCCTTAACGTCACTAATAAAAGCACTTGCTTTCTTTACAGCAGATTCACTGACATGTAAAGCCTTGCCACTTGCTGACTTAAAACCAAAGGACTTTACTTTGGGTGCATCAGTGACTCGCGTTTTGAAGCTGTTACTCTCAAGCTCTTTAGTGACTTCCTCAGTAAGTTGTTGATATTCCTGTTCAACTTCTGATATCATAGATCTAGCTCTCTCCATTCCCGCTTTAGTCACACAGATTTTCTTTCCACTGGCTGATGAAAACCCAAGCGTTTTAGGTTCACTCCCTTGTGCCACACAAATATTATTTACAATGTCCTCATGAGGTATGGTGTTGAGATTCACATTTTCAACAGGTCCTGATTTAATAGTAACAACGTCCATTTGCACACTTTCATTTTTGATCGTTTTATTTCTAACTTTGAGTTTTCTTGTATCAGCTTCATTATCCTGCCCGTGGAATTGGATAGAACTGTTTTGCAGCTTTGTGACATTTGCATCATGATAACAATTTTCATCTTGACACTGATCTGCAATATTCTGTGCCTTGGATAAAGACTCTGCAGTCACTTCGATAGCCCTGTTGGAAGCTGTTTGGAAACCAACAGTGGATTTCATCTGGATCTTCTGACTGGGACTTTTTGCAACACGTGATTCTCTTTGTTTCCAGTTTTTATTGGGGCTCATTACGTTTGGTTTTAAACCTACTTCTTTAGGTTCATCACACTTTGAAACTGAGCTTTGGTTGAACCCATTGGAGTCTTGTTTAAGCATTAATGCCTCAAAAGCATCATTTGAGAGTGAAGGTGATACAACAACTGGGAGTTTTTCCGTGTTGCATTCAAAAGGAGATCTTGTGTATTTTGATTCTTTTCTTGGTAATATCACAGAAGTTTTATCACTAGCACCAGTTACAAGATTTCCTGTCTTGCCAATTTCACGGATACGCAAGTTGTCAGCCCCGCAGGACAGGGCTGGATGCTTGTGTGTACCCTGAAAAGTTGAAGATTCCTCGTTGATCTTTGAAACAGGTGTACTTGATTTGTTGTAAGATGTTAAGCTTGTAAAACCTGCAAATATACAAAGTCATGCCACATCATACAAATTATAATGTAAATTCAACAAATACTTCATCAGATTTCTCTGTCAAGTCGCATGCTTTTGTGACATTTAGTGTTGCATATACTGCATACTTTGATATGAATTCCACAAAATATGCATATAACAGTTGATTCACTCTAGTTAAACTTTCAAAATTTCCTTTGTAATGCTGAAGTGCTATGGCCCTAGACTTCCATTTATTCAGGTGCCCTCTTCATTTTCGGTACATGTGCTCTGCTCACTTGCAAAACTGCAGAGACCATTGCCAAGGGATCCGAAACCATCCTTTTTTATAAATTAATATTGAAATTTTCAAGTCTTTTATCTCCACTGCTTAATTATGAATCCCAGAAATACAATGTACTACATGTATTTTTACTTATTCCAGATTATGGTGACCAGTACAGTGAGAATTCATTATACAATGACACTATCTGTTTGTCTACAAAGGTTTCAGATACCTGAATATGTCTACTAAATGAATCAAATATCAAAGAAAATGAACTTTTTGCCACCAAAACTTGTGTCAATCAATGAATGTCAGATATTTGATTGTCATCGCAATGAGGTTTCACTGTATAGGCACTGCAGCCCTCATGGCAGCTTTAACATGACATGCCAGGCAATGCAAAAACCCAACTTTAAGCATGTGACCTAGTACATGAAAGTTCCTTCATAAATAAGGTTGAATGCACATTTTATTTTAGAATACAGGTCAACATAGAGAACAACTGAGGACTGATCTAAAGAAATATAAGTTACAGACTCAGGAGACAAAAAATTCTGAAAACAAATTTGATAAGTTTACAAGTAATACGTTGGGGTCAAAATTCAACTGGAAATCAAAACAACACACAGGAAAACCTGAATTTTACAGTTGTATCGCCACAGACATGTTGCCTTTCCGAGGGGTAAAAGGTTGAGTCTGTAAGGAGTCGGAAGGCAAACACACTTTTCGCCCTCTGACTCCTTGCACCCTCAACCTTTTGCCCCTGGGAAGAGCCACGTCTGTGGCTAACAGTTAAAACCACGAAGGAAAAAACAGCCTACTTCAAGGGAAAATTCTGGATATGTTTAAGTACACTAAGCCTGTATCCAATAGTTCAAAACCTTCCTATCATGATTATTAATGAGTACACAACTGTAAAGGTCAATGTTAGAAATTGCAAATAACTTATATGATGGATTGCAAGTTCAGTTTGAGTTCTCTAAGTTCAAGCCAAGAATCATCTTCGATTGTGAACTAGCAGCCCAGGTAACATTGAAATGACACCATGGATTCTTCCTGTCAAGTAAGAGTTAATCCTTTTTTTTTTTTCTTAGCCAGAAATGAATTTAATTGTTCCGTCTGGCTTTCCCAGGATAATTGAGTTGTTTCCAGGTGCAGAGAGATTCTGGGGTCGGGGGTAGGCTAGAGGATGAATGTATATTTATTTTGGGTTGCTTCTTTCAGCATTTGTAACATGGTCAAGATCAATCCTCATTTTAAAAAAAAAAATTGGGGATAGATCTCCAACACTCACATACTAAAAACATTTTGGCAACATTGCTCAACTATTATTGAAGCACTAATAAAGGAATTTAAATTTGTGTGGATTTCATTTTGCTTACTTGTTATTTTACCCTTGCAATGGATATTTAATTTTAAACTTGTCATCACATGTGGGGAGTAATCAAAAGATTCTGACATCAAATTATATGCTACCAAAAATTGTAACATTAATTACACCATAAAATTAAATACCCCAAAGCAACAATATAAACTTTGACAACCAATCTATTTGGGCAAGGAGGCTATATTCTCAATATAAGCTTATTGATTTGGGTGACACTAACAAGCCTTCACCTGCACAGTTTGTATCCTACAAAGCTGACAAAGCTCTTCAGGTTGATCTTGTTTCACTACTTTGCTAACACCTTGGTAGACGCCCAGATGTAACTGTTATGCACTAAAGGAATGTGTATCATGCAATAAGAGAACACTCTTACAGTGAATTTAAAATAAACTGAGAACTGTGGCAAGAGCTCTGTTACACAACAGAGATCCTGCAGAGAAACCTCTTGTGAGTGAGATTATCTCACTACTAAGACTGGTACTCTACTGCAATAACTTTGAATTTAATGGCAACCACTTTCTACAAACAAGTGGCACAGCAATGGGGACAAGGATGGCACCTTCATATGCCAACCTATTCATGGCAGACTTGGAAGAACGAATCCTTTCCAAACATGCCTTAAAACCAGCAGTATGGTACAGATTTATAGATGACATCTTCTGCATATGGACATATGGAGAAGAGAGCCTGCTGGAACTTGTTGATCACCTCAACTCCAGCCACCCGTCCATCAAATTCTCCGTTTCCTACAGTGACAAAAGTATCAACTTCCTTGACACGCAAGTCATTGTAGACGAATCTAGAAAACTGTACACTAATCTGTACACAAAGCTGACAGATACTCACATGTACCTCCATTTCCGTTCAGCGCATCCGAAACACTGCAAAACAGCTGGACCTTTTGGCCAATTTTTACGGGTAAAAAGGATATGTACCCGGCCAGCTGATTTTGAGGAAAATGTCAATAAAATCTTAAAGTACTACACTTTGAGAGGCTATCCCATTCCAATGCTACAAGAGACATTGGCAAAGGTCAGGGCTCTAGACCGAGCCCCCATGCTGCAATATCAACAGACTTCTCAAAACATAAACAGGAATGAGGACAAATTGTTCCTGATCACGAGGTACAATCCAGCTTTACCTCCTCTCAAGGACATTGTATCCAACAATTGGGGTACTATCCAGGCCTCAAAATTCTCCCAAACCCTGGGAAACAAAAAAGTTGTATGGGGATTCAGACATGCTGACAACCTCAAGGATAAGTTAGTCCGATCTAGAACTAATTATCCCCCTACACAATCACAATCAGCAGGAATCTCAGGGCGCATAGAGCAGAACCCCTGTGATAAAATCAACTGCAGGTATTGTGAAAGAATGGACACTACAGGGACCACAAAAAGTACCTATACAGGTCGTTCCTACGGAACACCTGTAGGGGGCTCATGTAAACACAATAACCTTGTTTACCTACTGACATGTGGAATCTGCCACAAACAATATGTGGGCCAGACATACCGCCCACTGATGAACAGACTTAGGGAACACTTTTACTATATTAATAAGCAGGATATGAATCAACCACTAGGCAGACATTTTGCCAGTCAGGATCACCATGGCCTGGACATGACAGTCCAAATCCTGGAGCATATCCCAACCCCGCCTGAGCTGAAGAAGACGCTATCACTCAGGCTCAAAAAGGAGCACTTTTGGATCCACAGATTATGTACAATGGAACCTTTCGGTTTGAATGTCATGGGAAAATAGGCTCACTTGCCGAGTCTTATGCTAACTTTTTAATTCCCGAGCCTATTTCTCATGACATGGTTTGTTCCACTGACAACAGAATGCTTATTCTGTGTTTTAACGGATTGCACCTTCTTTAATGGAAATAATATTATTTCCCATGGATGTGGAGGACACAATCATTCAGGTGAACTCTCCCATACATATTCACGACAATTGATTATTCATACAATCCATAACATATGCAATATGGACTATATTCAATAAGAACTCCATCTTATTCAAACCAAAGGCAAAACTGTACTATCCTTGGTTACAAGCATTTACACTCAGGCCACGTGACGTCACATTTGGCCAGACTCACGTGTCACCTGCACCACTGCTCTACGTACACAGTAGACAGTTGTTGACTCAAATTTACTGAGCGTCACAACCCTACGTGATCTACGTTACTAGGGCCGGTGTTACCGTACGGTATATAAAGAGTTGACGCATCCGTTAAATTCAGTCTCTGAAGAGCCCGGTAACAGGGCGAAACCGGTCAGACTGTAATAAATAACAAACCGGCACATCTGCCTCCAGGGCACTCGCCTGGTCTTACATTGCGAATTTAAAATAAAGCCAAACAACTTGGAAATCTACAGCTACAAATGTGAAAAGTAGACAGAAACTGCAATGTTTTAGCCTATGAATATTGAATAAACAATATCCCACATGTACATTCATGGCTTTTTCTCCACTACATTTCCATTACCTGTACTGTAACGTCTCCACTGTGGCCTTGGTACAGGCTTCACTGGACTGATACGTTTATGCTGCTCAGCTATTTTTCTTCCTTTCAACCCCAAGATACCAGAAGACTCCCCCTCACATGGAACAGGTGTGGTCTTCTCTACATCGGAGTTGTCCTTTCTTGTTTCTGCCTTCAGTTCAATTTGTAAATTCTCGGGACTCTTTCTGGCTTCACATTTTTTCGAGTCAGTGCTGTTGTGAAAATTAAATACCCTCCGGGGGCAAGTGTCTGTTATCTGGGAAGATGAGGGATATGAGAACCTCTTTGCTTTCCTTGCCCTAATGCTGACTAAAGATTTGGATGAGACAGGGGTTTCACTGGAGCTTGCTTTCATATCACAGTTTACCTTAATGCCACACGCAACATTCCTTTCTAAACGATTGGTCGTGTCATTGTCTGAACCATTCAGTTCCATTGTGCTGGTACGGATCATGTTTGCCCCACTGACATCACAGTTTTCTAATACTTCATTACATGTTGGAACACTTTTACAGACTGACAGAGTATTCACTTGAGCTGAAACTGTGGGGCTGTTTGCTTGACCTGAAAGTTCACATGCAGTAGGTGCTTTTTCAAATTCCCATCTGACAGGTGTACTACAGGAGCAGTCATTTTCCGCATCCCCAATGACAGATCTGCTAGTCTCAGGCACTTCTGCAGTATTTGCCACTTTTAAAATAGCATCCATTGCATTTGGTGATATTTGAGAAAACAGGTGGTTATCATCTCCATCTGCTACATTTGTATTCACACCGGAAGACTTTTCAATGTCTGTTCTGGGTTTAGTTTCATTTGCCGGTTTCAGCAGAACTGATACATCAGACTCAGATGCATCCTGTATATTATAGTCTGAAATAGTCCCTTCTTCACTTTTAAGTGTCGTATGTGCCCCAGGCATGTGGTACCCTATACTGTGCGTCTTGCTGTCTTGTGCTTTTTCGGCATCCACATTCACATGCAAGATATTCATCTTCTCAAAGTCTTGTAGGTCAGCAGCTGAACACATAGCACTCAGTGAGCCTGGAGACACCTGAGTGAAAAGTGTCGTAGAGACAGGTGATACTACAGGGCCTGTTCTCTCTTGCTCCTTTATCTCTGGCCTGATCTTTTTTGACATGGGAGTTTTGAAGCTTATCTCTGGATCACTGGGATCATATTTTGGTATGATCACTGCTGTAGCTTGTGTATCTCCTGAAGCTAACACTTCTGTTGCCTGTTCAAATGGCAAACATAAAGGCGTCGATTCTGAAGAACATTTACTCTCAAAGGGATCTTTTTTCATGTGGATTTCTCTGTGTTCAAATTTTGAATCTGTCGATGTCACAGTACTTGTTTGCCACTGCCCACTTTGGTCTTCTTTTGATATGTCTGTTTCAGAAGGTAATACATCTTTGTTGCCAACTTTACCAACAAGAGATTTCTTACGTCTTTTTGGAGCCAGTTTCTTCCTGATATTGGCCCTGGCTGGTGGAGTGTTGAAGATGGACAGAGTATCTTGCAAGTCACAAGATACATCTGATGATATAATGTTTATACACGGACTCCCTGATACACCTGAAACATATTTGGTTGAATCATGGTCTGGTATGGACGTTTTTTCTTTTGCAGTGTGTACTAAAGGAGAAGATTTGGCTGAATCTTGATTTGTTCTTAGCATTTCTCCTTTGCCATTTTTGATACAGTCAACATGATCAATATTAGCCAACTTATTGTTCTTAGTAAGTTGCTCAGAAGATGGGTCAACCATGGGAAATACCTGTGTTGTGCTCACAGTTAACTGCACTGGGGATGTACACTCCTTCTGCAAATGGACTTCCCCAGAGGCTGGGGCACTGACCCTCTTTGTCCTTTGCTCAATGCCTAATGCCACAGAGTTGAAAGTGTCACAGCCACAGTCTTTCTGGTCAGCTTGACCTTTTTCCTTACCCTGACCATCTGCCCTATCCATACTCAGTCCCTGTTGGATTTCCATACATTCTTCAAACTGCTTGTGATCACGTTCAGTACAAAAGGAAACTTCTAATTCCAAGGGTTCAGAACAAACATTTTCTAACTTAACTCCTGTCAACAGATTGTGTGAATCACCAGCCAATTCATCCCCCAAACAACTGATTGGCTGAAATTCACCAGTGTTTTGGATTGCTGGTTCTGTCTTCCTTGTTTCATGACTGCATTTATTCCTATCAGAGTCTGGCATATCTCCACATTGGGGTGCAGGTTCTTCTTCCACAGTGTTGTTGAACACATCGTCATCCTCTGTGTCTTGTGATAGCTGGTCCGAGCCTGGAGAAAACAGCATACGGGCAGCACCCTGCAAGCAAACAGCACTTTTTTTTTCACACTATCTCTGCTATAGATATTATTTTTACATTCATTGCATCTAATGAGACTACATGTATTTACATGGTTCAATTATAAATCACATAAAGCTATAATTCTTAATTCAGACGATACTGAAAATGACCAAACGTGTCTTACAACCTGATTTTTTGCTTGTCAAAATAATGATCCTTGATTTTGTAAAACTTTCTACTATGGCATATTATCTGCTGTGCTGCATCATTCACCAGGAAAGTACCTGAACGTGTGGGCAAATCTCTGAATCAAACATCGCAAAATATGCTGCTCTTGCCAAATTAGCAACTTGAATAAAACTACCTGTTTACAATGTGTAAAAACTAGACAAGGGCCCTGACAGTAAAGACGCCTGTCTATGGTGCTGTCTCGTGTTTCACTTTCAAATTTCACGCAACTTGTTTCGCTTGTGCTGGGCTCTTCAGAGATTACAACAGACAGCCACATTCATTTTATCTTGGTATTTATGGGCCCAGGTAATGTGCTACGTTACAGTGTGAACATGACCTAAAACCTTTTGTCTTTACCTTAGGGAGACTAACCAACTTGATACCATGTTGGTTCATGTCCGGTCAGGTGTTGCAGTTAACACATGGCTATTATTGCAAATATTGTGCTGTCAAGGTGGTGACAAGCCACCTGGTGAGAGCCTGTGGATGGAAGCTTATCCATAATAGGAGGCTATGTTTATATAATGATACCTGTTTAAATGTCATAATCATGTTCTCCAACCACACACTAAGCCTGATTTAAGGAGTCGTCATCTTTTTGGAGTAAGTATCCTATATTCCCACAAATGTTTACTTAGTACATGTAACATCTTAGATTTCCAAAAGCACACATGTATCATGGCAGCTATCAGCTTTGCCTAGCAAAAGGGCCAGGGAAAGTGCCAGTAAATGTATACCTTCTGTATTGCTCTGTTAACATGGCACACAGAAAGTACAGCCAGTCCTATAGATGCAAGTTTTTAAACTGTGTGCACTTAAAAGTATTGCTCTATTAACATAGTAAACAAAAAGTATAACCAGTCCTATGCAAGTTTTTAAACAGTGGGCACTTAATATCACTAGTAGCAAGGTCATGTCATGTATTACTTAACAATACATGAGCTGGTTATCAGATGGTTGCCGACATTCCATATACATGTATATCCTAAAAAGTATAAATGTTCCTAATCAGAATGATTTTACAACATATGTGGGCCCATTTCTTACCAAAGGCATCTCATCAAACTCCTTTTGAGTCATGTTCCTGTTGTTTTTGTCCGTCACATGTTTTCCTAAACTACCATGTGCTGAAATGTGAAAAAATAAAGAGACAAAATAAGTTAACAGTGAACAGCAGTTGAAGGTTGCTTACAACACAAAAATTAAACAGTATCCATCATCATATATGAAGACAAGCAAGATCTATCTGTATTGCCACTGTTGTGCTTAAAATGATAAGAGCTTCAAGCTTCAAGGCTGTAGATCAAGGATTATTTGTACAGCATTTCTAAAATGAACTCTTTGTTCCAAACACTGAGACTACATGTACACATATATCTGTTCTGGGTGGGTTGAGCAGCAAGTGCTCCATCCCTGTCACACTTAACATGTATTCTGAATGGTCTCACCCATAATTACTATTTCAATATTATTGTTTTCCAAAGAAGAAAGGTGACTTCTCAATTCTTTTGGATTCTTGAAAGAGAAAGTGAAACGTCAAATCATGCCAACACCAGAAATAATACAGCATCACCTGAGATCACTAGACCTTTATACCAACATTTACATGTTTTAACATTGTTAGTGCACACAACACATGGCTTGCGGCATAACTGGTACACCATAAACTGACTATAATTGACCAGCAAAATTACGTTAATGAAGTGCACTGACAGCATGAATGGATAATTGTGGTCTTTGGACAAAGCCACCAGATGTTGCCCCTTAGTGGTCAAATTGTGATATTTTGTCCCATCGAAAAGAACTTAATACCATATACATGATTAATATAATATCAATATAAGCTGCTACCAGTTTATAACAATTCAATATTTATAATAATGAACAGCTACCTTGAGATAATTATCTGTTACCATGCAGTTTTCCCCTTTATGTTTACTATGAGATATTTATCCACTTACAATTACCTTTCAATTTGAAACCACGGCAAGTCAAAGTTTTATTATAGACATAACTTTTACAAGATAAGTACAAATGTATGAAGAGGAGCAACAGTGAAACATCTTCATGTCACTCTGAACCAAGCAAAATATTAGCACAATCCAATCTGTCTACACTCCATAGCCAATCCAGTCTCCATGTATAAGCATACACCTCAATAAATCAATATTACGACATTCCATGCAAAAATTTTGAAAATTCAAGGCTTCAGCAGCCAAACGTATTTATAAAAGGGTTATCCCCAGCAAAAACTATCAAGCATATTTCACAGCCTTGAGTAATTTGTTTTAGTTGCTGGTGCATGATGTAAAATTCAGCCATACTTGGACACCTGCATCTGCCACAAAGCCTGCTAAACAAAGTCAAGAAAAATACCTGAATTTGCTGGTGGAGTTGCCATGGAGCTAGACCAAGAAAGCAGGCTGTCCTCCAAATTTACTCCCAGAGACTTTCTCATGGACATAGGACTGATCCTGACACTGCCTGGTGTCTTCCACACAAGTTTGTTGAGCCATCCACTATAACCATCAAGTTTGATAAATTTGATATCTCCAAATATGACATATCGGGGGGGGGGGGGGGGGGGGGGGAAGGGGGGAAGCTCTGCTGACAATAGACCATTATTTATCAGGCACTTTTCGCTTTTCTTACAATGACAAATCCCGAGTTGCCAACTTTGCACATTATGTCTTGACCTAACAGGTGTGACATTTTTCAAATATTTTAAAAGTTGCATACCTGAGCTTATAGCTTTATTAGCATCCACTTTACACAGTCTCATCAAATCATAATAACAAGAGGCCCATGAACCTAATGCTTTGCTGGCATTGTGGCTATATTGCACCTGTTCATTTCAAAGTTGTGAGTCCTCTAGTGGCTTGGAACATATAGAGTTTAAGTATATTTAGTGTATAAAATGTCCATTAGATGGCACTTCGCTCCACATGTAATCATTGCTTATTTGCGCAATTCCTGTGTTGGATATTGTTGCATGTGCCAAGACAACAATGAGCGAGTCGTTAACTATTATGTCCTCAGTGACACAAGATCAAGGTCACCCAGATTATGTAATACAAGAGACCCATCCGCCTGTCTGGTGCTGTGCTGACATTGCCATTGAGTGTCCAAGCAACGTCCTGCCATTACAAAATCACCTTTTCAACTTTATAGGCATGGTGACCTCACTAAAATAGGTCAAGGTCACTGATATTAAATCAAATTCTAGCTTTGGACATTGTCTATATATCCTCTAAATTTGTTCTAACCCAATTACTTTTCAAGATATGGAATTTTATATCTTAAAACACATTTTGGCTCACAATTTCCGTCAAATTATAGGTGGCATCACTAGTATTCTTAGCAACTTAAGACTTTGACCTGCCTCACAAGCCCACCGAATTTGGTGAAGTTATGTCAAAAATTAAAGATGCTAGAGTGTTCACAAGATTTTCATACTTTGACCTCTATATTGCATAATACTGTAGGTGGCGCCACCAATATCAAAATGAAATTAGACTTTTATACACACTATAAGTCCTCAAAGTTATATTGGGCTAACTTTAAAACTGTGGACGGTATTGCGGTCACAAGATTTTTACAATTTGACCCATATGTTACATAATACTATAGATGGCGCCATCAACATTGATGTCGACAAAGATTTTTATACACTTTATAACTCCTAAACGTTATATGGGCCTATTTCAAACATTGTGGGGTGCAGTGCATTCAAGAGATGACCCCTATATTCTAACCAGCCATTTGACCTTGACCTTCAACTCAGCTTAAAACATTGTTATGTTCAATATATATGCATCTCACATCCAGCTTTCCATATGTATAGTCTGTTTTTTTCACAACCGGTAATAAATTTTAGAGTTTTTGACAAAAAATAATAAACTTGGAGATGAGTCAAACTCCATAATTACTGGGTCACAGTGACCCAAAAAGTAGGTCACCAAATACAGTTTTATGTATTATGTAATCAAGTGCAATTTTGATCTGGAGGTAATTCACTTTGCCATAGATGTCCAAGCTACACCCTGTCATTACAAAATCACCTTTTCAACTTTACACGCATGGTGCTATCACAAAAATAGGTCAAGGCTACTGATATTATATAACATTCTATCTTTGGCCATGGTCTATATATCCTATAAATTTGGCAAGTCTAATCCAATGACTTTTTCAAATATGGAATTTTACATCTTAAAACACAATTTGCCTCATAACTTCTGTCAAATTATAGGTGGTGCCACTAGTATCACCAGCAACTTAGACTTTGACCTCTGCCACAATCCAACCAAATTTGGTGAAGATCTACTGGAAATTAAAGATGCTAGAGTCTTCACAAGGTTTTCACATTTTGACCCCAATATTACATTATAATGTTGGTGGTGCCACCAATATCAAAAGGGGCCTAGATTTTTATACATCTTATAAGTCCTGAAAGTTATATTGGGCTAACTTGAAAACTGTGGACGGTGTTGCGCTAACCAGCAAAAGTTTACAGACAGACAGACAGACATGAGCGGTCGCATAAGCTCTGCGACCTTTGGTCAGCTGAGCTAAAAACTGAAGACCATGAGACCCACACAACTGTCCTCACTAGGTGCAGAATGGTGACAAATTATAGAATTCAAACTATTTTATTCAATTTAAACTATTTCATCCTTTGCTGCATTTTCTTGCCAAAAACCAGCTCAGCAAAATATAGCATTATAGGTACTTGTATGTCTCTCATCAGTTTTGGAAGGACACAAATGGCAGTAACTTTTATATGTGGCTTTCTATGGTATTTGGGGCCAGTTAATTGTCAACAATATCATTAATTTGAAATTAACACTGTCTATGTAAAACTACAATGTCTGATTCGAAAAATAAATGCCAGGTAATAATCAAACAGTGCTTTGAACTTTGCTGGGGAGTGAAAGGCTAGTTGTTTCCAAGACAAGCACACCTCATACATGTATCATTTTTCATGCTTCATTTGATAAGAGAGAGAAGCAAGCAACTTCATCTATTTAACTCTGATACCATATGCCTAACCAATGGGAGGGAAAAATGTGTGAACTATGATCTGGTATCAATTAACTTATTTCTTTTCTGAAAAAAAAAAAAAGTCAAACTCAAACCTTGAAAGTTCAATTTTATTTTTTCTTCAGAAGCATCTTTTTATGCCATAGGTGAGGGTTTTTACCAAACAAAATATTGTCAAGGCTGGCCTCATAAATATCTACCTGTCTGGACATGGGTTGGCAAAGGGTGTCCAGTTGTGACTGACTGGGTCCTCCATGGCTGCCTGAGTGTGGCATGGAGTACAACCACCACTGCCTGGGGTACTGGGACTGCATGCATCTGTACAGAATAAATGTGGACATCACAGTTATTGGATAATATAAATACTTCAGGCCAACCCTGAAGCACACAAGGAAATATGCAATAACATACATTTTAAAGAATGTTCAGTATCAAGACGTTGCACAAGCTAGACTTAGTAACCAATAAAAATTGTACTGGTATGTTTCATGTTTTTGTACTGGTATGTTTCATGTTTTCCTCCATAGTCCATCCAGTCTTGTTGCTACAACAGAATAAAAACCTCGGAAAATGCTCTCTAAATGCTTTGCGTATAAATGAAAGTCAGGCATATGGACAAAGAGTAGTGCATGCCCCCACTTCTTAAACAGACAAGTGATACATCACTAGAAGTAACAAATACATTTATTTTGTCTCCCATATTTTACAATTTTCTTATCAAACAAGGCACCAAGTATCTACAGTGAAACACACACTGACAGTGACAGAGCAATCCAGTGGCCATTATTAAAAAAAAAATAAACTAAGTTCAAAATTCAGACTAAGTTGACAAATTGAACTGTAACTAGGGTAACACTCATCTTGTGCACAGAAAATACTGTTCATCATCCACATTCTTCTAACAAAGATCCTAATTATTTCAAGATAAAAGTGTTTAAGACTTTTCTTACACGTTTATTCAAAATGGACATAGTGTCAAAGAAAAAAATAGTGGAAAGGGTGTCAAGTGTTACCCTAGGTACAGTCCAATTTTTTACCTAAGTTGAATTTTGAACTCAGTTTGGTTTTATGAATACGGCCACAGGTTCCTAATGCTTTTTTAGCTACAATTGGGAAGCTCCAAAGCATGTACATGTACATGTATAGGGATAAGAGTGTTCCATTTCAGATACTCGGTCACTACATGCTACATTTTTCAACACTGTTGTCGTGAGGCAGTACCAAGCATTTGCCCATTCCTATGCCATGAGATTTTGCCAGCATGGCTTACACTTTCACCAAGTAAATTCATTGACTGATAAATGTGTTATATTTTGTTTCTTTTCACTTTTGTTCTCTGACCAAACTACAGTTTGGAAATTCAAGTTTTAGACAACACCAAAGCCCCAAAGTTGTTTAAATTTTAACCTAGAATGCAAAGGCCTGTCAAGGCAAGTTCTTTCAAATTTCATGAGTCACCCACTCAGGCTCACAAAATTATGCATTATTTTTATGTGCAAAAAGCAAATCACCAGTTACTGACTGCAGATTTGTTTCTAACTTTCCCAATCTTTTTAGACTTTGCTTTATTTGTCTCATGCAACAGCATACATAAACTGTTGAATTCTTTGTGACAATTTCAGGGGCTGCTGGTGCCATTAGCCATTGGCTAATTTAAGCATAAGCTCAGGGTTAGGTACATCTTCTACAAAATCTCAAATAAACAAATCGTATCTCACATTTACCCCAATAAAGTATACATTTCTGAAAAGTAAACTTGCCGTGGAATCAAATGACACTATTGTCAATTACGAACTTTTTTATGTCTTTATGCAGCAATTATGCAAAGATAGCATTCCTTTTTTTCAATAATGTTAATTCAACTTTTTCAGTTATGGTACTACATAAAAATTCATGAGCTGTAGTGGTCTAAAACTGAAGTGATGACACTCCATTTACACACCAAAGGATTTAAAATTTCCTCAAGTACGGTGAAAGAACCAGGCCTCGTACAAACAATCTGAGACCCTCTTTTTTATTTCAACTCTTTGGAATGACATTGGCGAAAACTAGATGTTTTTTCAAGCAAAACTGTGGAAGATGAAACAAAATAGTTTGGGATGTTGTTGTGAAAACAATCGTGTGAAAAATGAGTTCAAAGGTCAAGCCATCTTTGAAGGGATTACAGCCACTTACTTGCAGCTTTTCCAGTTTGACAATTTTATAATCCTTAAGCATTGTTTGTTTGTTGACTACTATAAGACCGCTGATTAATCATACTTGAAAGGAACGCAATTTATGAAGTTTTGTGGAAAAAAAAATCGGAGTTCTGTGTCAGACTCAGCATGTGCTGTAGCAAGCGTGGTTTCATAACTGGCCTGCTGAGTGGTTACCCCCTATATATGACAGCCTCATTAAGATGATTGACAACTTTGTTGCAGGGTAACCATTGGCTGGCTAAGGAGAACAGTATATTGAGACCAGTATGGGAAAACCGTTACTTTGGACTTGATTTACATCGATCTGAAGATACCAAAGCCTGGCAAAAATCTGCATAACGCACAGGTACTATTTTGTTCAGTCAAAAGCTGGAAAATGCCTGTCCCTGTATGTAACATGCAAGCAAAAAATACATTAGAACAAATGCCAAGCGTACGCAAAGCATCGATCATACATCGGCCCCAAAACCAGGCATTTGAAGAAATTGATGTTTAGTCAATTAAAGTCAATAAAATAATCAACGTTCCCCCCCCCCCCACACACACATATATACCAACTCTTTTTTAACAGTCTACAACAAACTTGTACATTGGAAAAGCTCATGAAAATAAACAGTGCTTAGCGAGTGATGATCGTCTTTGGTACTTTCAGGCACACAACACGCATCTCCAACACATCCAATTTCATTCATACAGTGTATCTACTGACTACAGTAAATTCATCAATTTATGCAAAAACTAGGAAAGATAATTTGCTGCAGAGCAAATCAGTGTGTGTGTCTTCAAAGCATATTGGTATAATGGCAATGAACAACTATTACATAACACAGGTGTAGAAGTTGGAATGGCATCTCTATCTATTACAGCTTTGAAGTTATTCAAGACTTAAAATTTATAATGGTGCTATTTAGCATAATTCAAATTGCTAAAACTTTTATTTTTAATTCATAAAGTGCGCAATGGTCAACAACCCCCTAGTAGAAGTTGGAAAAACATCTCTATCTATTATAGTGTTAAAGATATTCAAGATTGAAAATTTTTTAATTCTGCTAATTAGCATAATCTAAATTGCTACAACTTTTGTTTTAGATTCATTACATGCGCAATGGTCAACAACTCCCTACTAGAAGTTGAAATAACATCTCTATCTATAATAATTTTGAAGATATTCAAGTTTTAAAATTTCAAATACTGATAATTAGCATAATTTAAATTGCTACAACTTTTGCTTAGATTCATTACCAGCGCAATGGTAAAAATAAACCCTAGCAGAAGTTAAAATGACATCTCTATCTATAATAGTTTTGAAGACATTCAAGTTTTAAAATTTCAAATGCTGCTAATTAGCATAATTTAAATTGCTAAACTTTTGTTTTAAATTCATTAGATGCGCACTGGTCGATAACCCCTCTAGTAGACGTTGGAATGACATCACTATCTATTATACTTTTGAAGATATTCAAGATTTAAAATTTCAAATGTCCCTAATTTGCATATTTTAAACATATTCATTCCTCTGTATAAAACAGTCGAAGTCCTTGTATGGAGGTACAATCATGCCAAGTTTGTAGTTTCCATGCATAATAGTGTCCGAGAAAAGTGTGAGACAAATTTGCTGGTAAAGAAGAAAGAAGAAAGAAAGAAATAGAAAATTTTAGGAAAAACAGAAAAGTGTATGTTAACACACACTTTAATGACCTAAAAAAAGAAAGAAAAAAAAAAGACAAAAATTAAATTTGTGACTGGGCCAAACAGAAAGTAAATTTCTTGTAAGTTTCGATGTGTTGGTAATACGGCATCGTCATCTTGTGTGCAAAATGCAAAAATGGCGGCTCAGTCACTTGCAGACAACCGAATTTGGAGTTTAAACACAAAGAAACCATCGTAGTAAAGTTGTTTTTAAGCTATGGTTTCTTGAAAAAGAGTATGAGAATTTATATGCATTTTGTGACAAAATATGGAAGTCTTGGGTGTTTTTGACGGCTGTTTCAATGAACGCACCATTAATCATCGCCCACTCCCAATTTAATTCAACTCAAACTATGACGATTCAAATTACCCTGAGCTTCTCCTTAATGTTTCATTCTTTTGCCTAAAGAATTTGCAAATGGGTCATTTATTTTAATATGAATTACATAAGAGTTGAGTCGAATTCTTGCCTGCAGAGCACACCAACTTTTGTGTTACTACACTCAGTATGCCCTTCTTTGAAGATTTCATTAATAGTACGGGAAACAAAACTATACTGTGACCCTCCCCCTTGACTGATACACCACCCAGGAAGTTCATCATTATCGCCTAGACCAGTAGCAGCCTCTTGTCCCTGGCCTGCTGAAGCCTGTTACCATGGTAACCATACTCAGCCAATTAGAAATTGAGTCACTTTCCCAATGCTACAACAGTGACCTTGTCACAGCAGGGCAGACTCCAGTGGAGTTGACAAAATATGCAGCTTGGGTCTGCTTTGGAGGCTGGTCAAATTATGCAGTGATGAATGATTTCTTTCCCCATTTGGCTTCAAATTTTGAAGGCCCAGATCTCTACCAGCGATTTAGACCCTGTTCACTGCAATAAGCATGTATATATGAACAGCTGTAGGCATAGTAGCGATTTACATACTGTGTCTCTTCTTGGGTCTGTTGTATCCTGGTGTTTCATGAAACCTTGTGTCCTTCCTGGCACTCACTGGATTGTTAGGACTAAACAGACAAGGAGATGCCCCCAGAGGACTGTGATTACATGGCTGCAAGGCTAGATGACGTGGTAGTGGTACTGTGCAAGTCTTCCTGGGAAAAGTGTCATTTCTTTTCTGCTTCTTTTCCTTGTAATTTGAGACAAAATCCACAAACCATTCTTCATTGATAGGGCCAAGTTCTGTAATATCGCAAGAAGCAGAACACACATCATGCACACAGTGTATCTATTAAAATTAATAAGTGCTGTATATGGCCACTGCTTCAGCTTGGTAAAAGTGGTCCATTACTGTAAAGTGGCCACACACAGTGCTCATGTGACCTCTCAATCATGGTAAATTTAAAGGTGAAATTGCCAGTTCAGTCCTAAAGCAACAGACATCAGGCTCTCTCAAACTTGTTCAGGTAAGTGCCACTGGATTGCTATAATAGTAGTCACAGCATATTTAGCTCCAAAAGGTAGTGTTTTAAAAATCCTGCAGAGTTGGATATGTAAATTGCTTTATTTTCGCGTGTATAAATTTTCACCGTTTTTGTATTTTTCACATTTCACTGTAGTTTTAATTTCACTGTTTTGGACATAATTCCCACTTAAACATTGTTAAAATACTATTTCACTGTGTTTTTATTTTCACGGTTTTGTGCCATTAGCGAAATAAGCGAAAATAAGAATACAGCGAAATTAAAGCAATTCACAGTATCTGCCTTGCCATTATTTACAAATCTGCTGCTAAGTTGTTCTCCCACAACAATTTTTACTTTTCCCACTGATGACAAAGACTGATATGTCTATGTTTCTTTACTACATGCACATGTACTGCTTTTTTCATCATTTGAAATAGATCGAAAATGCATACTGGACTTCAGTGACACCTGGTGCCATTTATGAGTGACAAGTACATGTACAGGTCTGCATATGGTATCTAATATTCAATAGCATATGATAGCACAGTATGAAGTATGGAAAAAAGATGATGATCTGATCAAAAACAGCCAACTTGTTCACTTAACCATGCAACTAAATAAGATTTATGAATACAACTTGCGTTATTCATTTGCACTGCACTTAATACAGTTTTTCTAAAAAGTAAGGTCAGTGTTCCACATACATGTACATGTGTTCTTATTGCTGATAGCCCAGCCAGGTGATGGAAAAAGATACTGAAAAGTGGTTAGATACTTGTCCGTTGAAGTAAATGTATCTATATTCTTGATATTTAAATTTTGCAGCCAAATAATTTTATTCTTATTACTGATAGCACTGCCAGGTGATCGAAAAAGATTCTGAAAAGTGGTTAGATATTTGTCCATTGAATTATATGTATAGCTATATTCTTGATTTTTAAATTGTGCAGCCAAATAGTTTTACATAGGACTCTGAAGATGAGGGCCTCTCGGACTGTAGACCTGGGCTTCACAGGGCAAACCCCACTGTGTGGGGCAAATGAATTTGCAGTGAAGACAAGCAAAAACTTTGATCTGCATGTGGACTGTCAGAAAGAGGGAGAGGTCATCATTTGATAACTTGACATCAACAACAACAGTGAAGAGTTGAGTTAACTCTCTCTCTCTCTCTCTCTCTCTCTCTCTCTCTCTCTCTCTCTCTCTCTCTCTCTCTCTCTCTCTCTCTCTCTCTCTCTCTCTCTCTCTCTCTCTCTCTCTCTCTCTCTCTCTCTCTCTCTCTCTCTCTCTCTCTCTCTCTCTCTCTCTCTCTCTCTCTCTCTCTCTCTCTCTCTCTCTCTGACTTGCACAAGTCCCTGGTGTATGTCCCTATTTTCCCATCCCGAGGTCCCACCCACAAGTGCGACACATTTTCCTCTCCACAAAGTTAACTGTATAATATTATGCCAACTACACGGTGTTATTAAGCAGGTCGTACTGTTATATATTTTTTTTAACTGGTCGACACTGCCGCCGTGCCGGTTTCAACAGTAGCAGCTATTGACTAATTGAGTCCTAGTCAGTTCTAATCCCATTATCACTTCGATAAGGTTGAGTAGAAAGTGGTCTTCGATGAATGCATGGCTAGTCACTGGCCACTGAAGCGAGACAAAGCTGACCGTCTCCCTCCAGCTGCTGACACCAGGGACTTATTAAACTTGCACAAGCCCGCTCTGGACTACCATCAATTCGGTGGGAGCATGGAGCTATAATAGGGTGGAGGAACAGCCTGCACATATCAAAGGAATAAGGTCTGTGACCGCCGCTGATAAGACCTGCACGCTTATCTTAATTGCTCCGCCCAGCCCACTACTGATTTACCGCAATACACAGCCGGTCACATGCCAAAAAGCCAATCGGCAACCCCCCCCCCCCCCACCAGGCAACACAAATTTTAAAATAATAATAACTTATAAACATTTTGAAAAGTTTATTATCATCATGCCAAAGCTTTATTATACAGATACATTGTTAAATCTCGATAATCTTCAATTTTACATGACTGGCAGTATTCACAAGGACAATCAGGTTGCACCCTTAAATTGGCCACAGAGGGCAGCACAAAGGTATAATATCTAATGACCAGCACTGTAGGATTTGGCTTGACCAGAGTGGTGGAATTTGTGGTAGGCTAAAATCCGTTACATATAATTTTAATTCAGATTTTGCCATCACAAAATAGAGTGATTTGAATAATTAATTTTGGGCATAATTTTTTTCTGGGGTGGTCGAAAATTTAAAGGTGACATTGGGTGCGAACAGGTGAAAATCCAACATGACTGCGTTCAGGTGGGGCAAAGTCAAAAGTTTGGTGTTCATCATATATGTTAATACCTCTTATTTTGTAAGTCAGACTTGGACTTAATTGGTGAGCATAGTCTTCATTAAAGTTCAAGCTCTTACTCTCAGATATGCCAGGATGTGTTATAATGGCCGCCTATGGGAAATTCAATTTAGTGGTGCCACCATCAGCTTCAACAACGTTAGGAATCTATATTATCGCCCACTGTAGTGTTTTAACCTTGACGGAACTTGGGAATTTTTTATCCCAAATAACAAAATCTGACATGATCTGACATTCATTTTGGACTTGCAAGTGCCTAGTTAACGTGTTTCTGGAACCAAAAAACATGGTTACAATGTTGGGACATTAGCGGAAAGTATAATTTTAATCTCTGGTACTTTACATAAATCTCTTAACTTTGCTCGCCATCCTGAGTTGACGTTATTCATCAAATTGCGATAATTTCGCCAAATTTAGGCCGATTTTGATGATTCAAAAACCATCTGAAAATGCTCGCCATAAACCGGAAGACACGACCGTTCAAATTGGGCTATGAACGAAATAACAGGTTAATCACACCTCCTGCACAGAAGAGCGGGAGATTGACCGCTCTCGATGTGCCATCTGATGAGTAATTTGCCGCGGTCACAGAGCTGTAGATGAAAGACCGCTTGCCGACCGGCCAATACACAGCCACCTCCTTTAAACTTCACAGGCGGGCAGTGCGGTAGCAGGTAATGAAATTCTTGTGTATTCCAAGCTGTTCCTCCACCCTATTATAGCTCCAAGGTGGGAGTGACATCACAACATCCGGGGTTTCGCGGGATCTGAGAAGTCAAATCAGAGGTCAGATCAAGTTCAAGACACCCAGAATATATGAGTGGTCTCATTGTGTTGTGCTAATTTAACCCCTAGCACTCTGGGCAGTTTGGAGATCTGGCAGAGCCAGCCACTGGGCATTTTTTGTTTTGTTGCGCAACATGCCACATGCTGGTGTAAAAATGCCACAACTTTTTTTTTATTTTTGAAATAATGCAAAATGATGCACGTCATGATTTAATTTTAAATTTTGTTGAGTAAGACCTCTACATTTCTATATGGTTCTTTTGTCAATTTAAACAAAAACTCGTGCCCTACATCCTATCAAAGGGAATATATCGATCTCAATCACAATTTGATCAAAGCGGTCAAACCTGTGTGAATAAAATTGCATGGCCATGGGTACCGGTCTGCCCATTTTTCTTGGTTAGCGTCACGAACGATGGTTCCTATTAATTTTTTCTAAAGATCGGTTGTGTGTTATAATTGTCATTAAATTATAGTGGTAGAGCTTGTTGCTGCAGTAAATAGTCGATAAACACACTTTATCGAAGTTACTGACAAACTGTCAGCATGATAAACACAAGCGGCAGCGGTATTTTCACCCGAGCCATGTTTACCTGCGGCTGGGGTATTTTACTCTCTTTCCATGAAAAAATGGGACCCTCTGCTCAAAGACTGGTACAGTGGTAGTATGTTATCATTCTGACCAATTTACAGCGTTAAATTTTGTTTCTTGCTTTAATAAATTGTCCGTAATCTTCACTTGTGTTCACACAAATGTCACCCATCTTTCAAGCCAGACTTCACAACACGATAAAGCGAGTTCTACTGAACGAAATCAGCGGTAGAAAAACTTTGATTGGACAGCGAACACCATGTGATATGTTCTGGACCCCTGTAGTTTCAGACAAAAATAACGATGCATCTATTTGAAATAGAAGCAGTTTTAAAGGGGTTCCCCCTATAATACATTTGTTTCAGCCAATGGGAGGACTTGTTGTTAAAATAGACAAGGTTCTGAACATAATAACGATATTAACAACATGGCGCCTAGACGAAAACAAGATCGAGATGATGAAATCACACTATGTTTGCGCAGTTTTGCAAAGTTACATCATTCAAATTGTCACAAGCAACAGTCTGATCATTGATTTAAATTATCGTAGAAGGAAAATATTCATTTTAACGCAAAATCGAAATAGCCATCAGCAAGAACTGCAGTTTCTCTACAATAAAATGTGCATGCTTGCATGTAAATAAACAACAGTCAACACAACTTAAGGAATTTGAGACGGCCTTCAATCGGTCACGTGCTTGACTGCTCATGAATAATTCAGAGCAGTGACAAGCCGGCAAGTTTTACAAGTCTCACTGGACGCCCTCCGCCTGACGCGGTGCACTGCAATTAATACTTCATAACCAGGGATGAGAATGATCCCGGTGCATTTTGGCTACTCCAGGACCAATTTGGCAACCTTCAATACCCCATCCCAAGGAATTTAACAGTTTTAAAGAGATTAGACCAAACTGAGAACATTCTGTTTTTGTGGGGGAAGAGCAATTTTGGCTGAAAGTTGCCAAATGGCAACCAATTCTCATCCCTGCATAACACAGTAGCTCAATTAACAGCTTCTGAACAGGGGTGCGTTATGAACGCTGGCTTGTCTGTGTGATAAGAAACACAGTGCAGACTGCCCGGCGCTAATCATCTGGAGTCAATGTTATCTGGTTATAGACACGTTCCACGCCAATTAGCTAGGTTTAAGGGCCTACCTGTATTATAACAGAATAAGGCTACGACGTGTGTTTACTTAAAAGTTTATTTTGCAATGAATTTGATCTTAAATAAAATACGGAAGACAGTCCAGTGAGACTTGAGCAAGTCTATATCTCTCTCGCTCTCTCTCGCATCCATCCATTTTGGTGTTTTCTTACCGTCATATTGTGTGGCATCCAGAAGTGACAGAAAGTTTCTATTATTGTTTCTCCCTTCCTGGCATTGTTCCTTCAAAGGATTACTGTGGGTCATGGTCAACCTTCAGGAAGGTCGTGTTGTGTTGTCTCTGAGTTTATACATCTGATTGAGGTCCCATCTGATTTTAATGACAAAACAAGAATAAGATTTATTGATTACATCAAACACACTTTAATATTGTACCAGTTTTAATAAGCACAGAATCCAAAAAATAAAATCACAGGCCTTCAAGGACTCCGTGCAGTCCAGCCCAGAGAAGGGAAAATGACTGCAATTTCAGCCCCATATCTCAGAAATAGCAGGTCAAACATAATTTGCAATAAATGAAATGATTCATTTATATGTGCATTCTGTCTTCCAAGTTCCATGCACAAGTGTAAGCAATATTGATGGGACTTGTGCATTGCAAGCTAGGTGGAGTAGCAATAGTTGTGCCCTGCATAAAATACATACTGGAAACAAGATCAGCACTCTGCAGCTAATGTGCAACACTCTGTCACCATACTATGTAGCAAGCTAGGGTCTGGCATTCTGCATTATCATTAAAATGAATAATCAAATATACATGTTTTATTCAGTCTCCAAGGCTAATACAATACTTGAAAATCAGGATTCCATTACTACCTGTTGTCCTTGTCCACTTGTTTTCTCTTTTCTAGATTGATTTATCCTGTCCTACTTTCTAAAAGAATCTTGGATCCCTTCCCTCCATCCCAACACACACTTTTCTTTGGCTTTCCTAATGTCTTGTACGCATTTAATGTACTCTTTCCAGACTCCTCTTTTCCAGTCCTGTTCAACACAGCGTTGATGACCAGCCACAAATTTTCATTTTCGTCTGTGCTTGAAAGAGTGTCTGAAAAGAAGTCAACCCCTGACAAATCAGTGTGCTAGCAGATGACGTTTCATGCATACCTTGCACACTTATTTTATCGTCTGATATCTTACCACTCTTCTCTATACGCCAATACAAGCGAAAATACTCAGACCGATTCCAGCTGACCATCCATGATCTAGTTTGCCTTCCACTTTTGCAATTTGTTTCACGCGCCAATGCATGTCGTAAAATGCAAATCGATATTTTTTAATTTGGGGCATATTTTTAGTCAAAAACCACTTTATGATATATTTCTATATATATATTCTCCTTTGGTGGTTAATTATAAACAACGTATGGAATAATTCGGTTTTTTAGTAAAGAATTAACAATGCCTGTCATTTACGACTCCTCATGGCGGGTGGGAGGAGGGAGAGGAGTTGAGTGGAATATGCGCATGCGTATACTGACAGCCTTCCCGGTATCCAGCTCCGAAATGAGACACGTGCCGAAGTTTGCTACACTCCAGTGGAAATCACTCAAGCGTGTCGCAAGTAACTCGAAATGTTGTCTTCAAGAATGTCAGATTCATCCACATCGCGACACTTCAGTTCAGGGCTCAGAACGAACGCAGAAGCACGTCTTCGCAAGGAAAGCTAAAGTGTCAGAATTCAAGTTGAAGCTGCCACTGCCAGTTTGCAAGATCAGGATAGGCCTAAATTGGAAGAATGTCTTGTCCATATGCAGTACACAGTTGGTGAGTGTTTTATGACGACCAGTTTCTTAAAGGTTTTGCTTTTTTCCGCGTTTTTTTATAACTTTTTTTAATTTAATTTTTTATTCTATTTTTTTTCAATTCAGTTTTTCTATTTTTGAAAACATTTTTTGTTAATAAACCGTGTTTGAGAGTCTTGCTTTACTTCCCTGGAAAAGCGAAGTGCAGTCTGAACATGCACTGCCCAGTTGAGCAATCCCCAAATAGATCAGATGGCTCCGCCTTAGTTTCAGATTTTCCGTGCCTGTGGCCAGTGACTGCCACACCACTGTCCCGGTGCGGAAAAAAAAAACTTTGACCAGGATCCATCTGGGTAAATGCCATCTGTTGACCACAGGAGGAACTACCCTCTGAACCAACACGGCAGACAGATTTGTAGTTTTGCAGTCCATTGGTAAATTAAGTAAATTTTTGTGCCCAAGCCAGATCTTGGAAGTTTGGTCTTGATTGAAATCTGGGTCTGATGACTACAAATCTTTTCTGTGCATAGTCTGAATTACAAATCAGTATGGTTGAATCATACGGACAGCCGCAGAAAAGCGGAGAGCCACAGCAATATTATTATGTTCACAACGAGCGACACTCTGAACTTGCAACCTTTGACACCTAGCTGAAATTTATGGGAAATGCACATATCGACTCCACCAAATTGCCATTCGTAAAAAAAAAAATTTTTTTTTAAAATGGTTTGATGGAGGTAGTTATGTTTCAGTGCCATATCAACATGGTTATACAGTATATGTACTGAGTTGCCATTTTTTCGAGAATTGGGGACTTAAATCCACCAGCATTAAGGAAATGCAGAAAATAGATTTAATGTCACATCTAGAACAAAATGTATACATATATAAATACAAAAAAGTGACTACATATTGCATCACAGCAGACTACATTTAAAAATCCTTCTATTGTTCAGTGTAAAAAATTGGCATTTTGGTATTTTTAAAATTTTGTGAACAGGATTTAACTGATAAAATGTAGGAAAAACATGGAATTGGAGTTTTGTCATATAATACCCCGCTTATTAATTGGTGATAACTATGTCTCCCCATGCAACGGGGGGACATATTGTTTTGGGGGCCGTTTCTTCCGCTTTTTCCTCTTGTTCTTTTTCTTCTTGTTCTTTTTTAACACATTGTTGCGTGCGTTGCAGACGCAAAAACTTCAGAAAGATTTGACTTGGGAATTTGGATTTTTTTGTGAAGATGTTTCTATATAAAACCTTGCTTGGGATTGCAGATGGGGGACCTTGACGTATTTTTCAAGGTCACATGGGCATGTCATCAAAAATTGACACGGATGCAACAACTTTGCAAGGATTTGACTTAGGAGATTGAAATTTTGCATGGTTATGAACCATAATATGAACTAGGTTGGGATTGTAGATGGGTGACCTTGACCTATTTTCAAGGTCACATAGCCACTTTTTAAAAATCATTTCAGATGCACTCGAGAAAGATTTGTTTTAAAGAGGTTTATATTATGTGTGATTGTGTTTGTAAGTAAGACTTTTGTAAGACCTTGCTTGTTACTGCAGATGTATGACCTTGACCTATTTTTCAAGGTCACATGGGCATTTCATCAAAAATCAATGTGGATGTGATAACTCAAGCAAGATTTGACTTGGGAAGTTGAAATTTATATAAGACCTTGCTTGGGATTGCACATGGGTGACCTTGACCTATTTTTCAAGGTCACATGGGCATGTCATATAAAATCGATAACTCAAGAAAGATTTGACTTGGGAGGTTGAAATTTTATGTGAAGATGTTCCTGTATTAGACCTTGCTTGTTATTGTAGATGGATGACCTTGACCTTTTTCAAGGTCACATGGCCACTTTTTCAAAATCATTGCAGACACACTAGTGAAAGATTTGACTTACAGAGATTGAAATTTTGTGTGATTGTGTTTCTATGAAAGACCTGTAAGACCTTGCTTGTGACTGCAGATGTTTGACCTTGGCCTGTTTTTTAAGGTCACATGGGCATTTCATCTAAAATCCATGCAGACATGATAACTCGACAAGGATTTGACTTAGGAGAGGGAAATTCTGGATGATTATGTACCATAATACAAATAAGGTTGGGAGTATAGATGGGTGACCTTGACCTATTTCCAAGGTCACAAGGACTTCCTTGAAGCTGCAGGAGCTATAAGTCTAGAATGTCTTTTTAAAAGGTAGCACCTTCAAATTGTGTTATTATATATCTGTAGATGTGTGACCTTGGCCTATTTTTCAAGCTCACATGGGCATTTCCGTAAAAATAGTCACAGATGTGATGTCAGAAGCATATGACTTAAGAGGTTGAAGTTAGTGAAAATTTGCTGGGACAATGAGCCTCAATAAGAGTGTGCTTGTGCTTCTACATGGGTAATTTTTATGCCCCCCTTTGAAGAAGGTGGGGCATATAGCTTTGCACATGTCGGTCGGTTGGTAGACTGCGGTTTCCTCACAATAACTCAAGAAGTTTAAGAGCTAGGACTTTGATACCGTACAGGTATATCATTATATTCAAAAGCTAGGCAAAGTTTGAAGATGGGTGACCTTGATTTAATTTCCAAGGTCACAGTGGTACCTGAGGTAACTTTGGTTTCCGCACAATAGCTGAAGAGGTTTTTAAGCTAGGACTTTTATATTGCACAGGATTATAGTCCATATTCGGGGCTAGGGGAAGTTTGAAGATGGATGACCTTGACCTCATTTTAAAGGTCACAGAGCCACTTTACTGAATATGGTTTCATGCTTTCTGCATGATAACTAATACCTTGGAGCTAGAACTTGTATATTGCACATGTACAGCTTTATGGTTCTCTGTAGGGGCTAGGTTGAGTTTAAAGATGGGTGACCTTGACCCAGTTTTCAGGGTCACAGAGAGATTGTTGAATTTCTGTGGTTTCCGCAAAATAACTCAAGAGGTTTTTGAGCTAGGACTTTGATACTGTACATGTGTATCATTCTAGTCAAAAGCTAGGCAAAGTCCGAAGATGGGTGACCTTGACCTTATTTCCAAGGTCACAGTGGTACCTGAGTTAACTTTGGTTTCCGCACAAAAAATGAAGAGGTTTTAAGCTAGGACTTTTATATTGCACAGGATTATAGTCCATATTTGGGGCTAGGGGAAGTTTGAAGATGGATGACCTTGACCTCATTTTAAAGGTCACAGAGCCACTTTACTGAATATTGCTTCATGCTTTCTGCATGATAACTAATACTTTGGAGCTAGAACTTGTTTATTGCACTGCTTTATGGTTCTCTGTAGGGGCTAGGTTGAGTTTGAAGATGGGTGACCATGACCCAGTTTTCAGGGTCACAGAGAGATTGTTGAATTCCTGTAGTTTCTGCACAATAACTTTCAAAGGTCACAGAGCCATTTGGTTGAATACTGTTTCTGCATGATAACTTGCATTTTAGATGTAGCACTTTTATATTGCACAGCTTTATGGTTGCCTATAAGGGCTAGTTTGAGTTTGTAGATGGGTGACCTTGACCCAGTTTTGAGGGTCACACACAGACAGTAGATTTCCTGTGGTTTTTGCTCAATAACTGAAGAAGGTCAAGTGAAAATGAGTGACCTTGCCCTAATTTCCAAGGTCATAAAGCCACTTTGCTGAATATGGTTTCTAAATGATGAATAATTTTTCAGCTATAACTTTTATATTGTCCAGGTTTTTAGTCATTTTCTAAGGGCTAGGTTAAAGTTTAAAGATATGTGACATTGATGTATGATCAACCTTCACTAATTTTGTAAGGTCACGAGTGCCCCATCTACCACTATCAATAGGGTAGCGAGGGCAAGGGTAATGAGGGCGGGGGGCATCTATGTTTTACAAACATATCTAGTTGCTTAGATTTTGAAATGTCAATAAAGAGTGTACCTTCACCATATCTGTAGATCATTGGAATCGGTATGCCTATTTATAAAAATAAGGGTGATAATAGTAAGGGCGCACGGGGGGACATTTGATTTTCTGTCAGAAAATGAGCCTGTTCTTGTTGAAATATGAAACAACACCTGGATGTCAGCATAAAACAGGTGTACATATGACTAAAACAGGGCAAGTGGCCGCTGTGGCTAGTGATATTTGAAGAATAACGTTCCACTAGTTTCGTTGCGACCTGCAACTCATCAGGAACTGTTGGGAACACTGTGAGCGGCCTATATTTATACCGTGGGGTAACAGATCCATTGCTATGTATGCACATGTATTGTGATAGCGTAGCTGCGGATTCCTAGTGGATGAAAAAATTGGTTTCCATGGTAGGATTTGATTCAAGGAATTTTGAATCTGCTGGGTTTCTATTGGTTGAAAACCTAGGCTTGACACCACTGGGTCAGTGGGTTCAAACTTGGATTTGGACTCGAATAGTCACTGTAAACATATTACAGTGGGGGCCCTGAATAGGGGCTAAGGAATGTGTGAAGGCACATTTCCAGAAGTGGATTCCAGTGTTTCCAAATGATTGCCACTTGTGTGGCAATGAGAGTGTACATAATATTATGGGGAGGGGAGCTCTGACAACAAAAATTTAGCATAAGACTGAGCGATTGAGCTTATTTCCCCATGATATTGAGACTGAAAGGTTCAATAGAGCATAGTTGGTGCATCCAGTGTTTTTCCCTGTCCAGTCGCAGCAGTCTAGAGCGCTCTAGGTGGGGAGGAGTTGGGATGTACTCTAATATTTATGTCTCCCGGTGGAAGCCGGGGGACATATTGTTTTAGTGCCCGTTTCTTCATCTTGTTGTTGTTGTTGTTGTTGTTGTTGTTCAGGTTCTTCAACACTTGGTTTCTGTGCGATAAGTCTTGAAGGACTTGACAGAATTTGATGAAACTTGGTAGGATTATGAATCTAGGCAAGACCTAGGTTGGGATTGTATTTGGGTGACCTTGACCTAATTTTCAAGGTCACAGGGTCACTTATGTGAAATTGGTTTCCGTGCGATAAGTCATGAAGAACATGATTGAATTGGATGAAATTTGGTAGGATTATGTATCGGGGCAAGACCTAGGTTGGAATTGTATATGGATGACCTTGAGTGAATTCTCAAGGTCACAGGGTCACTTATGTGAAATTGGTTTCCGTGCGATAAGTCTTGAAGAACTTGATGGAATGTGATGAAACTTGGTAGAATTATGTATCTAGGCAAGACCTAGATTGGGATTGTATTTGGGTGACCTTGAGCGAATTCTCAAGGTCACAGGGTCACTCATGTGAAATTGGTTTCCGTTCGATAAATCTTGAAGAACTTGATGAAATGTGTTGAAACTTGGTAGGATTATGTATCTAGGCAAGACCTAGATTGGGATTGTATTTATATGACCTTGACTTAATTTTCAAGGTCACAGGGTCACTTATGTGAAATTGGTTTCCGTTCTATAAGTCATGAAGAACTTGATGGAATTTGATGAAACTTGGTAGGATTATGTATCTAGGCAAGACCTAGGTTGGGATTGTATTTGGATGACTTTGAGCGAATTCTCAAGGTCACAGGGTCACTTATGTGAAATTGGTTTCCGTGCAATAATTCTTGAAGAACTTGATGGAATTTGATGAAACTTGGCAGGATTATGTATCTAGGCAAGACCTGGGTTGGGATTGTATTGGATGACCTTGACCTAATTTTCAAGGTCACAGGGTGACTTATGTGAAATTGGTTTCCATTCTATAAGTCATGAAGAACTTGATGGAATTTGATGAAACTTGGTAGAATTATGTATCTTGGCAAGACCTAGGTTGGGATTGTGTTTGGATGACTTTGAGCGAATTGTCAAGGTCACAGGGTCACTTATCTGAAATTGGTTTCCATGCGATAAGTCTTGAAGAACGTGATGGAATTTGATGAAACTTGGTAGGATTATGTATCTTGGCAAGACCTAGGTTGGGATTGTATTTGGATGACCTTGAGTGAATTCTCAAGGTCACAGGGTCACTTATGTGAAATTGGTTTCTGTGTGTAAGTCTTGAAGAACTTGATGGAATGTGATGAAACTTGGCAGGATTATGTATCTAGGGAAGACCTAGATTGGGATTGTATTTGGGTGACCTTGAGCGAATTCTCAAGGTAACAGGGTCACTCATGTGAAATTGGTTTCCGTTCGATAAATCTTGAAGAACTTGATGGAATGTGATGAAACTTGGTAGGATTATGTATCTAGGCAAGACCTGAGTTGGGATTATATTTATGTGACTTTGACATTATTTTCAAGGTCACAGGGTCACTTATGTGAAATTGGTTTCCGTTCTATAAGTCATGAAGAACGTGATGGAATTTGATGAAACTTGGTAGGATTATGTATCTAGGCAAGACCTAGGTTGGGATTGTATTTGAATGACTTTGAGCGAATTCTCAAGGTCACAGGGTCACTTATGTGAAATTGGTTTCAGTGCAATAATTCTTGAAGAACTTGATGGAATTTGATGAAACTTTGTGGGATTATGTATCTAGGGAAGACCTAGATTGGGCTTGTATTTGGATGACCTTGAGCGAGTTATCAAGGTCACAGGGTCACTTATGTGAAATTGGTTTTCGTGCAATAAGTCTTGAGGAACTTGATGGAATTTGATGAAACTTGATAGGATTATGTATCAAGGTAAGACCAAGGTTGGGATTGTATTTGGGTGACCTTGACCTAAGTTTTAAGGTCACAGGGTCATTTATGTGAAATTTGTATCTCTGCAATAAGTCTTGAAGAATTTGATGTAAATTGCTAGAGTAATCTATCTAGATGAGAGCTAAAATAGGATTGTGATTTTCAAGCAAACTTGGTCATTTGTAATTTGTTATCATCTGTAGCTTATTCAGAGACGTAAGTGTTCCACCGGGAGACATTTGATTTTCTGTTGGAAAATCAGTCTGTTCTAGTTGGACTCTGAGATTCAGATCCTTGTGGTCACTTAGGGCAAAATGTCTGCCCAAAGGTTGTGTAATGTCACCATTACTGATGTAACGGTAATGTTCCAGCAATCTGTCTCATAGGGGGTGCAAGGTCTGGCCAACATATTGTTTCTTACATGTGTTACATGTTAGAAGATATACTAGGTTGGAGCTTTCGCAGCATCCTCCTTTGGGGACTTTGTAAGTTCTCCCTTTTTGTGAACTGACCGTTTGGCCAGAATCATCAAGTCTTGCACAGTATTTGCAATTGTTGCGACTGCAAACGCTTTTGTGCTTTGTTCCAGTAATGGCTGGATTCTGTGGACTTCTGATTGTGTACTTCATTCTAGAACGAACCAGTAAATCTTGTAGGTTTTTGGCTCTTTTGAAACCTATCACTACCTCCTTGTTCACTATGGCTTCTGCATGACGTGAGGCTTCCAGGACTTTCCAGTTGTCCTGGATTATTCTTTTGATTGGTGGATTGGCTGAGTTGAAGCTGGTGATCATGAAGAATTTTTCTTGATCACTGGCTGTGTCTATTGGTTTGGGTGCAAATAATGGCTCTGTTCACTGAATCCACTTTGTTTTTGGCTTCAGTGAGGACGTCAGAGGGGTATTCTCTCCTCTCATAATAACTCAGCATTTTTCTGGCATTTTCCTCATAGTCTGAGGTTTTATGACAAATGCGTTTCGCACGTAGGAGTTGGCTATATGGTCCACCCATTTTGGTATGTGTGGGATGGGAGGACTGGTAATGGAGATACGTGTGTGTATCTGTCGGTTTTACATACAGGTGTGGTGTATGCTTTACTAAAAAAAAAAAAAAAAAAGGTGTACACATGAACTGTGCTCTGGCCAGGGCCACATCATTTGACCTTCCTCAGCATTGAGTTCTCACCTGACCTTGTAGACTGTGGACCTACAATGACCACCATTGAAGCAACTCTGTGATGCAGCAGACCTGACTTTGAATAGCTAACATTATTTATACAGAAGCTACAGCATGCTGAGAACACAGTATTGTCACAATTACAGACTGTTTCCATTAGGATGCGCAACAAGTTCTGTTGTCTTTAACCTAATAGACTCACCGTATCAAAATTTTAAAAACTTGTTAAACTGAAGCCACATCCTGTTTTCTGCGAAGGATTTGCATTGACTGTACCAAACTTCAACATTACGTTAGGAAAATATCAAGTTTGTTGCACGCAACCTTTAAATCTGAAAAATCATATTTAGCTCTGCTGACCTAAAGTTGCAAGACTTATATGCAACAGCTCATGTTTGTCCATCCAACCATAAACTTTTGCCGGTTAGTGAGATACCATCCACAGTTTTCAAGTTAGCCCAATATAACTTTTAAGGAAGTATAAATGGTGTAAGTTGCTATTGATACTAGTGGCACCACCTTTGATTTGACGGAAATTATGACCAAAATGTGTTTTAAGATATAAAATTCTGTACCTCAAAAAGTAATTGGATTTGACTTGCCAGATTTATAGGATATATAGACCATACCCAATGCTAGAATGTTATGTAAACTAATATCAGTGACCTTGACTTTTTTTTGTGAGGTCACCATGCCTGTAAATTTGAAAGAGATGATGTTGTGATGGCAGGATGTAGCTTGGACATGAATGGCAGAGAGAATTGAGCCTCCAGATCAAAATTACACTTAATTACATTTTACATAAAGCTGTACTTGTTGGCCTACTTTTGGGGTCCCCATGACCCAGTAATCATAGAGTTTGGCATTGTTCAATTTTACAATTTTTGTTCAGTTACTTGAAAAGTTGTTGTGGAATTATATGAACAAACAGACCATGGATGGAAAGCTGGATGTGGGGTGCATATTTTGAGCAGTGACATTTTTAATCCAAGTTGAAGGTCAAGGTCAAATGGCCAGTTTGAATATAGGGGCCATCTCAGGGCTTAAATTTGACATTAAGGATTTTTTTTACTTGTCCCATGACAACCTCGGTTTGAAACTTACTTGTCCTCCTAAGAAAGTTACTTGTCCACACTGAATCTGAAAACAAATTCACTTATCCCATATTTTAACAACATAAGCTGTAAATACCACTTTATCATTTTGTGTTCTACATGCAAACCTACATTTATCTGTTCTCTTTGTTTCTAACATATTTTTTTTCTTTTTTTCAATTTTATTTATTTGCTGCTCTTTTACTATGTTGCTGAGTACACAGTGAAAGAAATTCACAAGAACAGTCTGATGACTGACATGTTGCATAAGATTAGACCCACAATAGATCTTTTGGTTATATTCCATACAAATTTAGCAGTGTTTATATTTAAAACATTGCATCATTTTGAAATCAATTTATCTGGTGAAGTGTTGGTTTTTGTGATGCTTATGGTAGGCCTGTTTTTATTCACAGAATTATCAAAGATAATCAGCCAGCTATTTTTCATTAAAATATCTCATTCAGGTTTCTTCATACCCTGCTGCCCAAGCTACCAAATTTTTCATTTTTTTTCTCAGTTATTGTACTTGATTTATCAATGAATTTATTTCACATAGCATGAATGCATGTGGTGCTTGTCAAGACTTACTGATTAGTGTGCCATCTATTGTCACGTTGAAGAATTACTGCAAATGCCATGTGCTTCAAGCTGTGAATGTGAGGAGACAGATCTACACTGTTGGAGCTTCAGGATTATATATTTGAAAGCACTTAGTGCAAATATGTTCAATGCACATACAAAATGGAGTACTGTATAGGTAAAGCAAAAATTTGAAGCTCTAGTGAAGCTTTTGAAACATCAATACATAAAAAACCCTATTACCGCCCATCGTGATCTTGAGTTATTGAGTTTTGATAATAAAATCACTGTTTATTTTACTTATTGAATTGAAGTTTCCTTTGCACTGTTTGACGTTGCAAGGTATTTTCTCTCTCAGCACAGTCGTTTTCAAGATATCATGTACATGTATACCATTTGAAGGCCAAGAAGTGCCAATTAATGTGGTTATCCATTGGGAATTACTGCTTGTCCATCCAGGCTTGTAATTTTTAATTTTGCTTTTCCAATGTGAAATTCACTTGTCCTGGACAATCGGGCTTGCTTTAATGTCCAGCCCTGCATCTTGTGAATGCTCTGCACCACACAATTTTTTAGTTAGGGCCATATTGATATTGCATAATATGGCTAACCTTGATTAATTTTTCAAGTTCGTCGATTGAATACATTTGAGAAAAATTGTGAAAACAAGTTCATGTAGGCAGCTCTCCCAATATCTCACCAGAACATGCTTGTAGGGCAACTTTTAGCAGCTTTCCTGTGGCTTGCTTTATATATGCCCAAGTAAATGGTAGCTGCACCAAGTTTGTCATTGCGGGCAAGAGGATTTGTACATTCAAAACAATGTTAAATCCAATTTTATTGCACAGCTTGAGTCCTTAGCAGATGAAATCATTGCTTCTTGCTGAATGGAGAAAATAATTATGGTTCTCAATCTGTCCAGCAGGCAATTACTGAGCATACCATGCATGTACCTATTTAAAGTGCACATATATGTACTAAACAAGGCATTCACAAGCACATGCGCCCAGCTTATCCACTGGGAAAATAAATAAATAAATAAATGAATTCTGGCTAGAACTAGCTGTAAACTATACAGCCACTAGCTCAAATAGGTAGGATTTGGTTTGCAGAATATGCCACTAGAATGTAGCAGAGATAATAGAAATCTTGGTCTGCCGTGGAGACAAAATTGGATGGGAAAGGGTGAGAATTTTATTATTTTTTGACAAACAAATTGTTTATATTGTTTTAGGTGATGAGTTAGTTATTTTTTATGGGCTTGGCTATGAAGGAGTGTGTTTTGCTCAAGATCATGAGATTCAGTCATTACTTTGAATTAAACCATCTGTGATGATAAAATCCTTAGTACCAGCACTGCAAGCCATTGAGTGTGTTGGATGTCAGTGGTGTCCTTCAGCTTTGACCATCCCATCCAAGTTCCCCTCATAACCAAGGGACACATGATAACTGTGCATGTATGCTATTTTCATGTGTATAAATTTACATTGTTTGTCCAGTTCAAACATTTAACTCAAGTTCTAATTTAGCTATTTTAGACAGAGCTATATTAAACCTATGTTAAAATTATATCCCATTGTATTTTTTTTTTTTTTTTTTTTTTTTTTTTTTTTTTTTTGTGCTGTGAGCAAAATGAGTCCAAATAAAGTTACAGCAATATCAAGAGAATTTCCTATACTTGTATATTCCAATGCCATTATATGGATGAAACAGCAGGATTCTGTCAATTGATTGTCTGGTGAGGTTGAGCCAAAACCACAGCTACTGAACCATGCAATGACCTGCGTGGTCCAGTGTGTAGCTGACAGCCATTTACTTTTTGACGGATTGAAAACCACTTTATACTCTTTTCCATAAACCGAGCAAATTTCCAGTAATTTACCGAGACCAGTTATGGTGGGAGATAACAGTACCATTTTTATATTGTGAGAGTACATGGAAGACATGTATTGACCATTTACCCTATAGATGGGCACATAGAATGTACATTGAACCTGCCACAATGGGGTCTGATGTACACTCAATGGCTATCAGAGTACAGTGCGCTGTAGCATTTCAACTTTAATGAACTGAGTGTCACATGGGGAGCTTATTAACCCATTCCCCTTAAGCAACCAAAGCCAGCTAGAAGTCTAATGCCGTCTGCTTCAGTGTGTTTGGCTAACTGTATTACATTTACATGTAGTTACAAATCAATGCTTACCTACATGGACTTTTAAAACAAATACCCCATTTAAACGTTGTGAGGAGCTCAATCCCCCCTTATACCGGGGGAGGGGCATATACTAATTGCTTTTTCTGTGCACCCCTGTGTCCGCTTTTTGTGTCCGGGCTGTAATTTGCTTGTCCTTCAACTTAGATTAATGAAACTTTACACACAGGTGCATCTGGACAATAGGGTGTGTCATGTACCAAAAGGAGGTCAATAGATCAAGTTTCTGGGTCACAGTGACATATCTTTGTAAAAGGGTCCCCGGGCTAAAATTCCTTTACTATTTAACTTAGTATAATGGAACTCTACACATACACATACATGTATATCTTGAGCTAAATGTGTGTCATGAAATAAAAGTAGGTCACCAGGTCAGCTATCTGGGTCACACTGATACATTCATGTAAAACTATATTGTACTTCATGCCCGGGCTGTAATTCTGTTGTCCTTCAAGGTAGATTAATGAAACTTCATACACAGATGCATCTAGACATGTGGATGTGTCATGAATCAAAAGTAGGTCACTACTAGGTGAAGTATCTGGGTCACAGTGACATATGGTTGTAAAATTGTGTCCAGGCTATTATTCCTTTACTATTTAACTTAGTTTCTTGAAACTTCACACAACACATATATCTTGACCTAGAAACAAAAGAAAGTCAAGTATCTGGGTCTCTGCTACTTCTCGTGTCAGGGCTATAATTCACTTGTCCTTCAAATTAGATTAATAAAACTTTACACACAGGTGCATCTGGACAAAAGGGTGTGGTGTGTACCAGAAGTAGGTCACTAGGTCAAGTGTCTGGGTCACAATGACATATCCTTGTAAAATCATGTGTGGGCTATTGTTCCTTTATTATTGAACTTAGTTTCATGAAGCTTGACACACATATATCTTGACCTAAAGAGGTGTCATGAAACCAAATTAGGTCACTAGGTCAAGCATTTGGTGTACACAATTAGTGTCCATGCTAT
This sequence comes from Hermodice carunculata, assembly GCA_964020975.1. Taxonomy (NCBI): domain Eukaryota; kingdom Metazoa; phylum Annelida; class Polychaeta; order Eunicida; family Amphinomidae; genus Hermodice; species Hermodice carunculata. The sequence continues at coordinate 51,598,067 of OZ026619.1, forward strand.
AATTCACTTGAACTTAGATTAATGACACTTTACACACAGGTGTATCTGAACATAAGGGTGTGTTATGTACCACAAGTAGGTCACTAGGTCAAGTGTCTAGGTCACAGTGACATATTCTTTGAAAAACGTGTCCGAGCTATAATTCCTTTACTATTGAACATAGTTTCATGAAACTAAGCACACACATATATCTTGATCTAAAGGTGTGTCATGAAACAAAAGTAAGTCACCAGGTCAAGTATCTGGTCATGGTGATACATTCATATAAAACTATATTGCACTTCATGTCCGGGCTGTAATTCTGTTGTCATTTGACTGAGAATCATGAAACTTTACACACCTGTGTATCTGGACACAAGAGCTTGTCATGCATAAAATAGGTCACTAGGTCAAGTATCTGGGTCACTGTGATAGCCTGTTTTTATTGACTACAGTCATTCCAAAATGAGACCTGTGATTAGCAAGATTATAAATGAGTTGAGGGGGGCATGGATCCAGCAATCTATGATTGCCTTTTAAGTTTATATAATTAAACCTAATACATTAAAAAAAACTTGGTGATCACCAGTTCAAGTTACGGTCTTTGAATACCATTATCACATAATGTGTATATATGTATATGTTTATTCGTATAAACAAGTACATAGGAAGTATACAAATCATGAGGAGTTTGAGTCACATAACATAAAAAAAGTTCCAAATTATTCAGTACTAAGATTTACAAGAATGTCCTGCAACTCTTGAAAAGACAAAAAAGAGAAGTCTCTGTAATCATGTATGAATAATGTGTCATAATAATCCCTGCAGTCATTATATCATCCTGTAACATTGATTCACTTAAGTGGTGTGGACAAGGTTACTTGAGGTCAAATGAACTCAGGTCTTGGATATACCACTTTAGGGGTGGCATATCTGGTACAGGTAATTTACCGAACTACAAACGTGACTGACTTCAAAGAGTAACCTGTTGGCCACTCTTCAAAAAAGAGAAGTCTCTGCAATCTTGAGTATCAACCATGCTCATAATAATCGCCACAGTCATGATATCCTCCTGTGACATTTAATTTATGGAAGTGGTGTGAACACGGTTACTTAAGGTCAAATGAACTCAGGTCTTTGATATACCACTTTAGGGGTGACATATCTGGTACAGGTAATTTACCGAACTACAAATGTTTGACCGACTTCCCACAAGGGAAAGTTTGCTACATATTCTCACACATCCATTGGAACTGATCAGGCATTCTCTAAAAAACTTGAAAAACCATAAACATTCCACAGATTAATGTCCACACATTAGACTCTGTAATTTGACTCCGTAATAAGACTGCTTATATCAGAGATGGCACTGTTTTGCGGAGGTTTCCCTCCAAGTTATTATTGGGTTACCTCACTGCAGACATCGCCCACAGTAATCACTCAAGACATTGTAGCACAACACAAAGAGTTTTGAGGAGCTATGACAAAATTTATGTTGTTTTATGCATAATGACTTTCGGACAAAACATAACCTTAGCTTAGTATATTAGTCATCAAATCTTAAATTTGAAAGATATTTTAAAATGTAGCAGATTTTGTTAAAGGGTCCATGAAAAATAAAATTTTATGACATGTTGTATCTAAATTATATTCTTTATTGAAAGAGAACATGGTTATTAATTTCCCAACAGCAAAATTTTGTGTGGAAAGATATGGACAAGTCTGGTGCTCTGGGACAACTTGAGGAAATGACATAGTTGTCTTTGCACAACGTTGTAAAACAATTAATCTCTACTCTTGGTGAATCATTTTGCACTCAAGTCACCCAAAAGCACCTGGATGTACATTGTTGTCTGCATTAACATTTTTACGTAAATTTCTTGTTATTAGAAAACATTTTGTTGAAATTCGTATGTAGACTATTCCTGATGGCACAATGAGGTCAATAGCTTTCCTTGGCATGCGTTGAACACAATGCACCCAACCCGTGCCAAGGAAAGCTAGTGACTCAAATGTACTTTGACCAGGAATGGGTTAATATTTATAAATGAGGCAGGAGTGCAACAAAAGTAATGAAGGTTGTTGCCAGATATGTCAAACAATGTACAAATCATCCAGACTCAGACTTCTTTTATTTTACCCTAATACGCACATATACATAAGCATATAATATGAGATCAATACATGTATGTAGTAGGTGAGGACAACATCTGTATGGATCATATCCAGATTATCTGTCTGAATGGCACATTTTGATCCGTTTATGCTAGGGCTGGGGGTGAGGTGGACCTGGCTCAAGTTGGCACCAACAAGGTCAGAGATACAGGAGGCATTACATACGCAGAGTATCTTCAGGTAAGTCAGTATCCTGTGCTTATGGGTAACCTGTACAACATATATTATCAAGCATGCAGCCTCTCACACATGCTGTATTATTTCAAACTGACATGCAATGGGTCAATGATGAAATTTACACACTGTTCATGTTACATTCTCCTTAGTGTACCTTCAGTCAATGGCCAAGGTCACAATCAGTAATTTAAAGATTTTCTTGGTTGACCGTGTTCAAATTGGATACATGGGTGACTCGTGGGTTGTTCTCACCATACGGTGCATTTAAAAAAAAATGGATGTGAAAGTCATACCTTTATTCACATTTAATAAACTCCCTGCACCTGCAATCGTCCTTTTCCATTCATTTCTGACACCCACAAGGCGCGAAAGTTTAGTGACATCACAAACCAATCTCTCACGAGCAGAACTGGATGAAATTATTAACTTCGTATGCACATTGTAATGATTGTCACCAAAAACGAGTCCATGTGGATAGGGTCATCTTGACCAGTGAACTGTATGAATGACTTATTTTTTATTCCTCTTAATTCATATATATACGTTGTATACTTTTTTGCCATTTTTTTTTATATATTCTACCTCTGGTGTATGAATAATATATATATATATATATATAACACTGCTGACTGACAGGGAAGACTCCGACCATGCTAGCAAGCTATGGCTGTCAAGTGTCACTTGGTTTGAACACACTTTATTCACACTTCATCAACAGGATTAAAAATGCATATAGAAATATTTATTTTCTTCCCTGTTCCACCCCAGGATGGGTTGGTGTGTTGTTGTTGTTAATTGTAGCAATACAAGTTCTACAGCTTGCTTACATTCCCCCAAAGACCTGACATTACAGAGAGTGTGGACCCGTGCAGTTAAGGTTTACAGGGACAAGTGGCAAGGCCCTTGGAACCAATCTAACCTATGTAGCAAACACTCTGTGGAAAGTGACTTTGATTTGTCAAATATGATGATGTTTGGGATAGGTTTGGCAAGAAAAAACTGCTGTTGCCAAATGCGGTCCCATTGGTGGACAATGGAAGGATTCATGGAACTAGTCAAATTAGGCATTGCTCATAAAACCAGGAACAGTGATTCATTATTTTTATTACAGTATTTACAAATTAATCTCCAGTATGATTCTGATTTCAAAGCATGCATTACAGCAAAATATAGGTCTTGTAATTCTACAACTGTTACAGTGCATCACACAATTATCAATTGAATGTCACAGTGACGACCCTGCTCTGGGATGTTGTTCCAAAGTAATATTGTAACAAAACTTTAGTGCGTTTAACCATTTTGATTCAATTGGTGGAAAAAAGAGGTGGACAAACAAGGACCAATCTTGTTCTATACCCAGGTGTAGGGTTGAACAGTCTACATGTATTTATAAGAGGCTAAATTAGCTGGCCACTGTAATATCTCTATGTCCAATTACTGTTATACATGTATATTGCGAGGTGTTTAGTCCCATAACCAGATAATACTTATTTAGATAGCTACCACATTCACACCTCATCTACGGAGCTGCCAAGACCAGTGCGCGATTGGCTTTCAATCTCTTCAGTCACATACCACTGTCTGACCGCCAGGACTGACAGCTTGGGGGTAACCATCGGTCTGTGTGAGGAGGTGACGTCTGAAGGGAAAACGTCAGAGCGACGTGGACATGAGGCTGCTACAGCAGAATCCAGCCAAAGCTGGAAACCCTCCTTACTGACCAGCATGGGACCGTACTGAACCCCCCGGGTGCTAGCCCGCCAAGGTGACAACTGTCCGCCTTGTAGGTAGACGTTATCAGTGTCAGTTCCATTGGGCCTGGAGATCTTACAGGTCCTAGTCGTGAAACTGGTGGGTGCTGGGGGGCTGTTTTTGGTTCCATGTGCAGTGGTTTCCTATGTCAAACCAGGAACAGGCTGGGACGACAGGACAAACTGCCTGATGCTGTTTGAGATTAGGTCTACTAGGCATGAAGCACTGCAAGGCCCAGTAAGAAATGCACCCACCTATAGTCCTGCGTTGGATCTGACCATAAGCTGGAACACGGTGGCTGGTCTGATGGGACCTAGAGGGCCTAATGAACAAGTATTGGAACCTAAGCAAAGAAGCTGGTTACCCCCCCCCCCCCCCCCCCCCCCCCCCGAAGGCATATATGCCATCCTCTAGCACTATCAATCAAGTAGTGCTCGGTGAAAGTCGTAGATGATCGCCAATGGCAGGCCCGCAGAATGTTGACAACCGCAACGTTCCGCAGGGCACGCCAGGAGGCATTGAAGGCTCTTACCTCATGAGCTCTGGCTGAGACAAGCTGCAAGGTGCCAGGCCTTTCTACAGAGAGGTTTCATAGGTCTTAAGGGTCATCTGTTTAATCCATGATGCAATTGTGTTTCTGCAAACTTGCTCCTTTCTCGGGTTACTCAGTGGTAGAAGGAGGGCAAACTTCCATCCTCCGAGTCTGTCCGCGTGGTAAAGGTACCAGCGAAGAGCTCTCGCTGAGCACAGGGTCTCATTGAGAGGAAGAATGGTGTCCATTGCATGGAAGGTAAAACCCTTAAAGGCTGTACATAGCCAGATATTGAGCCACTTGTTCTTTGCAAGGAAGCCGAAGTGAGGCCTCAGGTTCACCTGGGAGTGGTCAGGTGACCATTGGAGTTGATCATAAGCCAGAGAGCGGATCTCCCTTCTCCTAGCCCCTGAAGCGAATGTTAATAGAAATTTAGTTTTCAATGTCCAGTACATCCAGCTTTTAACACTTTGTAGTGAGAGTCTTTGCTGAGAAAGAACTTACTTTTCTGTGTCACTGACTGCAAGAAAAAAAGGAAAAAATCTTAATAACACATTAATTAATTCATCAGTGCACTGAAGGCGTTACCCAAGAGTTCTGGGTCCAAAGAATATGTTGGTATACTGTTTTCATTGGGGTAACAGTATAGATAGAAATTAATTAGGGTCCAACATTCTATATTGTGCCTAAAATCATCAGACACAGGGTACGTGAGCCTTATAAACTGGCCAGACTTGTGTTAGCCCTTCTTTGCAATATATGTCTGGGTGCCAACCCAGACATTTTGTTTTTCCAAGAATTCTTTTTTTCTTGCTTGCTTGCTTGCTTGCTTCCTTCCTTCCTTCCTTCCTCCCTCCCTCCCTCCTTCCTTCCTTCCTTCCTTCTTTCTTTCCTTCCTTCCTTCCTCCCTCCCTCCCTTCCTTCCTTCCAGATTTTTGCCCGGAGTTTTTCTTGGGCCCTACTATTCCAGAAACCACCAAACATGCCATGATGACTGACTTACCAGTGAAATTAGGCACCTGACTTGGATTAGTCATGATGATTAAATTATGCAAATGAGGGGCAATTAAAATTTTCAAAGCTCCATATCTTCTAAACTATTGGAGATAGACACAAAGTTCTAACTTACACATATAGGTTTGAGACAACTGGCAAATCCAATAGCCTACAAACAAAACTGGGGGAATTTTAATGTACACTAAATTCACCAAATTTCTCCCCAATCCACATATAAGCCTTGAACTGCTAGCTGTATGACCTATTGCTCGACCTCCATGGTGCCAGGCAACCATTTGCATTCATAATTAATTAGCTTGAACTTGTCTCACAGCTTTCTCTCCATGCATGCTAAGTGTAAGCTTTGGAAGGTTTGGGACCTGTAGCAAATTGGGGTGTGGGGTGGGGGTGGGGGTGGGAGGACTCCCAACAACTGTGCATTGAGACTCTCAATTAAATACAGAGTATCTGTTTCTGCTCATGCAGGAACAGATGGACTCCATGCTGTCATATGTACCAGGCAGGCTTTTGTTTCCACTGGTATCCTAGCTGGCCTGTTTTTACCTGAGGCAATGTCAGTCTGCTGAGCTTATCAGTCCCAAGGGAACTCACACCCCAGACTTATAGGCAGAACAAGCCTGAGTGTACCCTCTGTTAAAAATAGACAACATACAGAGTTGAGTCGGCCAGACCAAGGAGGATAGAATTTGTGTCATCTCAGTGGACACTTTCATGTCTTTGTTTTCTTGTAACTAGTGAGATGAAGCCTGTTCTTCATAGCCAATACTGAGACAGTATAGTTTTGTCTTGGTTCACAGGTAGATGTTTATGTAGTTTCTTGACAGCTTCTGTTAAGATTTGTTTATGTACTAAAGGAAGAAAGACAGTTTTGTATTGCATATTTGCACATCCCTCTGAATTATAATATGTGTACACTATACATGCACATATACTCATCAATACTGCCCAGAAGGGCTGACCCTCTCAGGAGTGGGCACTTTTCTGTGGTCGCGAGGGTGATCACCGTAGAGAGGTTTCACTGTACATTGGTACTTGCAATTTAAGACTACCCCTAATGCCAGACAAAAGTGCTCACATAGGACAGCTGGTCTTTCATCTCAAATAAATGAACAAAGAAATTTCTTTCTTTCTTTCCTTCCTTCTTTACGGCCAAGTTGGTCCAGAGTTTTTCTCAGACACTATTTTTCCGAAAACCACCAAACTTGCCATAGTGACTGACATAACCAGTGAAATTGTGCATCTCATTTGGAACTGTCATGATGTTTAAAATTATGCAAATTTTTAGAGGCAACAAAAATTTTAAAAGTGCCATGTCTTCCAAACTATTGCAGATGGACTCAACATTTCAATGTGCATATATACCTTTGTGACACTTGCCAATCTAATGGACAGTATAATTGTAGAATTTCAAATTATGCTAATAAGAGGCATTGGAAAATTTAAAAGTTGAATATCTCCAAAACTATTGTACATAGAGGTGCCATTCCAACCTCAATTTATAGGTTTATGGCAAAGCCGCATCCAATGAACCATGAACCAAAGTTGTAGGATTTTTATTTATGCACATTAGGTGAATATGCAAAATGTAAATCTTAAATAGCTTCAAGACTATTATAGAGGTGCCATTCCTACTTCAGTTTATGGGTTTGTGGCATATCCCCGTCCAATGAACAATAAACCAAAGTTCTTCTAGGCTTATAATTCATGCAAATTAGGCAAATGCACAAAATTAAAATGTTGAATAACCTCAAACTATTCTAGATAGTAGTTTCATTCAAACATCACTTTATAAGTTTGGGACATGCCCACATCCCTTGAACCAAGAACCAAAGCTGAGCATTTTAATGTATAAAAATTAGGCTGATCCACGAAATTTAGATTATGTTGAACAATGGCAAAGTGTATCATTTCAAACTGTTCTCATTTTGAAGGTACCAAGACAGATTTGCCATGAAGCAAATCTTCTTTTCCAGTTATTTGTTTTTATTTTATTTATTTATTTTATTTTTTTGAGGGGGGTTTATTGTCTCTCACACTGAATTGAATTTTGGAATCGCCACATTGTGTATTTTGCGGCTTCAAACTTCGAACGATTCTCTTGCCAGTTCCAGGCATTTTTGGTATCAGTGGAATTTGAAACATCAGAACCTCATCAATATCATCATGCTGCTTTCCTATTGGCTTAATTTTTTATCCCCCACCCCACCCAATGTTGTCATGTTGCTGTCTCCAAGGTAAAAATCTAGGAATAGAAGTCATCGAGATTCTGGCCTTGCTTCAGGGCACTGAAACATTCAGAGTGCTCCTGGTTAACCACTGAAAGAAATATAATAGTAACTACTCTTAAATGAAGACTGTACCTAATGCCATCCGAGAGTAGTCTCATATTGCAAAACTTGTTCTTTATACAGGGGAAATCATTTTAACGGCAGTCTTTAAAAAGATGTTGGGTCTCATGATTGGTGATGCTGACGGGAGGTACATGTGTCATTGTACTGCTATGTTGAAAGCATATTCGAGAAAAACGATCCAAAGTCTGCAAGTTTCTATACATTTATATCTTACTGCACTTGATAACCTCAATGTATTGGAGTTCTCAGTGACTATTACAAAATTTTGACTGACAATTACAGGTACTACAATAATGTTGAATCCCTGCCAAGGGTGTACCTTTCTTTTGGAAACCTCACCTTCAGGTCCATAAAGTGGCTGGTTTCTTAATGGAGTTTATCTGACATAAACAAGATCTAGCACAATGAACCTGATAGTTATGGTCTTAGAAGGCAGGTGGTCTTTCATCCCACTGGTCTGTCAAATGAGGGACTACTATATCTTCATAAAGTTTGAAACTTGTCCTTAGCACTCATATGATGACATGGAATTGGTCCAATTAGCTTTCAGAAGTACTGATGCATGAGAGGGCTCTCCTGTATCAGTTCAGGTAAATTGTGTGTGCGTCACTGAGAAAATCACAAAGTGATGTTATTGCAGAAGCTTTGAAAACAAGATGTTTTCCCATCACAATCCAGCCATGTACATGCTGTCAGAAGTGTCACTGATTATGAAATACCATATAACATGCCGGAAAACTCCAAATCAGCCATAGGTTTACTTGCAAGTAGTGCAGGCGAGGTACCCCATGTGAAGACCACCTTATACAAATACATGTACCATGTGGCTAGACTGATTTTGTCATTCTAAAGCTTTCGCCATCACTTTCTGTCCATTGTCCATTGCTGGTATGTTCATTATACATTCCAAAGTTCTTTTAAAACAAGAGGGCTGTGAGGGGAGCCTGTACTCAGCTGACCCGACAGTATAAGTCCATTCCAAGTTTGAAGAGGATCTCATGAATCCTTTGTTGAGAAAACCATCTAGAGTGGCATTGCTTTATCTGTGTTGTTACATCTGTTACTGATCAATAAAACTTAACTCTAAGCAATGACCTAGGCAAGGTATATCCTTTTTATATACATTGAAAGACAAATGAATATCCAAAACTGCAAATAATTGAGCAGCCAATCTCATTTCTTGATATTGTGCAGATTTGTACACAGAAAAAGTGGGAAACCACATTTTAAAAACTTATTTTTGGTAGTAGGGGTCAAGCTCATGTTGGGTCATGATTATAGGCTGGAAGGTCATGTTTGATGAAAAGACAAATACAAAACAAGGTTAATTTGATTACACTATATATTCAAATATAAGCAAATACGGACTGGGCAAAGGCCGTAGATGGCTGAGGCTAAGTTTCTTTACAAAGGACTAGTTTCGAGTATCTCATACTCTCATCAGCTTTGAAAACCAAAGTGACAAAAAAGCTGCGTTAGCCTGTTTAAGTATGTTGGGTTAGCCGTCGTTGCTAAATAACACACGTGTTATTGTTTACGTTTCATGGATGGCTGAACGTGCATATTCTTCCTAGATATGACGTTTGTTCCAAGGAGATTTTCTTTGAAGATTAGGGGTTTCCCAAATAAGGAAACCCGCAAGGAATGTTGACTACGTGGGTCAACTGGTGATTTTCTCAGGCTTGCATTTAATTAATTGGAACAGCAAAATTGTTGTTCCAATTGCCCTGACCAGGGACTATAGAAATAAAAAAGGAAATTTCCTCATATACACATGTAGTTAATCTGCAGTTTTTTTGGAATTAACACTTTATGTGTTAATTAATAGATAGAGCAGTGTATGCCATGGGAAAATGAGCTCAGACAATAAAAATTTAGCTTTAGACTGAGCAAGGGAGCTCATTTTCCCATGATATTGAGGCCAAATGGCTTAATAGAGCGTAGTTGGTGCATCCAATACTTCTCTCGGGTTAGCCTCAGCTCTCTGCTGCATGCTAATCTCGGAGGAGTTGGGATGTATTCTAGAATATGGCCTTCAATATCGAGTCCATCATGTCCATCCTGGGTAAAGTGTCTACCCAAGGGATGGGTGGTCACTTTGTTACTTATGTAACGGAAGTGCTCTCTTAACCTGTCTCTCGGTGGACGCTGGGTCTATCCAACATATTGTTTGTGGCAGGTCTTACAGGTAAGGAGGTAAACTAGGTTTAAGCTTTCACAGCAACCTCCTCTGGGGACTCTATATGTCCGCTTGGTTTTTGTGCTTGTGACACTTCCTGATGTGTCAGGGAAAAAATAATGTATTCAAATATATTCATATTTTTTCCAAGAGTAAATATCCTCTGTTGTTTTGTTGTTTGTATTGCACAGGGCCAGATTATCTTTATCCGCATCGTATGTCTGCCACCCAGCCCAGTCAGCTTGCAGGTTACTGACGAAGGAAGCTGTACTGTAATCATGTCATAATGGGGGTAGTGGGATAATTGTCAGTTGGATCTTTGCTCAGAAGTTAATCATTCCGTGAAAAATATGTATAAGGACCATATGATGTCAGTTTTGTTGAAAGGAAGCATTTACCAAAATATCATATAATATGCTATCTTGTCCATGTTTTTATGTTCCGTTGAAAGACCACCTGCTTCATGTGACCACTTTTGGAGCTGTCATCATCCTACAGACATTGAAATTTGAAACATGTTGTAATAAATAATCTGCAGTTTTGAGCTCTGTGTAGAAAGTTTTCATTTCCATGCATGGAGTTTTGTGCATATGTAAGCTGTCTGCAGGGAATTAAACACTTTCTACTACAGAATTGTAGAATTTGGCTTGTCATAGTGGTCACTTATTCTGTTAACCATAAAATTTCAGGTCTTATATTCTTGCATTGGGGTTATAGTCATTTGGCACCTCTTGCTCCCACCACTTCAATTCAAGCTCAGGGCTCATGAATTTTCATGTCTTCTATCCCAGTTGTAAGTAAAATTCCAATCGGGGCAAGTTAGAATTGCAAAACACCAGTCCTGGGGACAGCCAGAAATTGTAGTGGTTCTAAATGATATTGACATGGATGGACAAGCTTTCTTTGACAGGGGCCTAGTCAAATGCCAGACTCACTAGACCTGAGTGTAACTTTTGTTGTGCTAAGCCCTGAAATTGTCTTTTCTGTCAGCTGGATAAGCTGCTAAGCTGCCAGAAGATGAGGAGTGCAGAGAGTGGGACACCTGTACATGACGAGCACCTTTTCATTATCACGCATCAAGGTAGGAAAGCTGCATACTTTAGCTTTGTCACATTTGTAATCTTTGGGGACCCAAAGATCTAAGTTATTTCCCTGTTCTCTTGTTAAAGTGTGTGTGTCAACACACACTTTTCTGTTCTCTCTCTCTCTCTCTCTCTCTCTCTTCTCTCTCTCTCTCTCTCTCTCTGTCTCTCTCTCTCTCTCTCTCTCTCTCTCTCTCTCTCTCTCTCTCTCTCTCTCTCTCTCTCTCCTCTCTCTCTCTCTCTCTCTCTCTCTCTCTCTCTCTCTCTCTCTCTCTCTCTCTCTCTCTCTCTCTCTCTCTCTCTCTCTCTCTCTCTCTCTCTCTCTCTCTCTCTCTCTCTCTCTCTCTCTCTCTCTCTCTCATTTACCAGCAAATTTGTCTGACACTTTTCTTGGACACTATTATACATAGAAACTCCAAACTGGGCATGATTGTACCTACATACAAGGAGTGTGACCATTTTATACAGAGGAATGAAGATGTTTGAAATTATGCAAATTAGAGGCATTTGAAATTTTAAATCATGAACATCTTCAAAAGTATAATGGATAGAAATGTCATTCCAACTTCTACTAGGGGATTCTTGACCAGTGCACATCTAATGAATTTAAAACAAAAGTTGTATCCATTTAAATTATGCTTATTAGCAGCATTGAAAAGTTTAAAACTTGAATATCTTCAAAACTATTATAGATAGACATGTCATTTTAACTTCTACTAGTGGGTTCTTTACCAGTGCACATCTAATGAATGTAAAACAAAAGTTGTAGCAATTCAAATTATGCTAATTAGCAGCATTGGAAATTTTAAAACTTGAATATCTTCAAAACTATAATAGATAGGGATGTCATTCCAATTTCTACTAGGGGGTTATTGACCATTGTGCATATAATGAATCTGAAGAAAAAGTTGTAGCAATTTAAAGTGTGCTAATTAAAAGCATTGAAAATTTTAAAACTTGAATATCTTCAAAACTATTATAGATAGAGATGTTATTTCAACTTCTACTTGGGCGCTGTTGACCATTGCGCATGTAATGAATCTAAAACAAAAGTTGTAGCAATTTAAATTATGCTAAATAGCACTATTGTAAATTTTAAATCTTGAATAACTTCAAGGCTATAATAGGTAGAGATGCCATTCCATCTTCTACACCTGTGTTATGGAATAGTTGTACATTGCCATACCAATATGCTTTGAAGACACACACACTGATTTGCTATGCAGCAAATCATCTTTCTTAGTTTGTTATTGAAATTGAACAGATTATTCCTTTAATCAGTTTCATTGATAGTTTGTTAAAGCCAGTGCTAGATTTTGGTTTGAATTTTTGTGTTATTTTGGAAATACCACTGAAGTCTATAAGGATAAAACAAAACAAAAATATGTTCAATATTATTATTTAAACATTTGAAGAATCTACTTTTGCTGCTGACTTTGGGCCAATATTTGCTAAGAAAAGAGTTAAAACAATCAGCAATAATTTCCTTATTATTCGTTTTCAATTCCATCAATAATAAAAAAAGATGGGAAAAAATTTGGTATTTGTGTTCAGGTTCAATACAGATGTAATTAGGGCTGGACGATATATCGATCCAGTCGTGTATCGTGATACTTAGCTTCAAGAATTGTGTATCGAATCATGAAGAGAACATTTAGATATGTATCGTATCGTTATTTTCTTCTTGAATAATTTTAAAAAGATAAAAAGTGTCATGTATTTTCCCTCAGAATGCTTAATTTCTTATAAATAGTGTATTTATCATCTCCTATCCAAATTACATTTCACGACACTATCATGACAATACTGCATGAAAAGATGAATGATTCTGCTTTTTACTAGTTTATACCTACTACAGGGTATATTTACCTATTATTGCAATTTGTAACCTATGGTAGTACAGTCAAGTAGCTTGAAATGTGTATTATGACATGTGCCGTATCGTGGAGCAAATAACGAGATATGTCTGATATCTTAAACAGAGTGTATCGTCCCAGCCCTAGATGTAATTGTATTCCAGGTCCTTTTTTTTTTTTTTTTTTTTTTTTTTTTTTTTTTGTCAAGTTTGAATTTTTCAAATTCGGAAGTAAAGTAATCTTGTTTCAGTTGGCAAGTATTTTTACATAAAATTTGGTTGTAAACTTGAAGATTCTGCTAAATAGTGTAATACTGTATGACCCTTCATATTCGCCAGCGTAAACTTCACCAAATGAACTTCAGGAGTGAATTTCGCAAGTGTTATTTTCCTGATTTTTATGCAGGCTTTCATTTAACATCCAACCTGCCAAAATAACCCGAGTTTAATATTCCCGAACCAGATCTGCTTGGGAATATTTATCCCTCACGCAAATACAGTACATGTATTGGGGACTATTGTGGGTTGTACATTTGAGTTCTTTGTATAGATGATCACAGAATTTGATTGATTGTAATATACCAAGGGTTATCCATATAGAGTGTTTATGTCTGAATCTATTAAATTTTACTATTTTTGCTGAGAGATGTTTGTGGGTGGGGTAGGGGATCTATCAGCAAACCCCATGCAGCTGTGCTGAATTTACTACACTTGTTCACTGACCATGATGTATAGCCAGTTACAAAACAGAGTATATTTAATACTGCCCCCACTGTCTGCAGATAGTAGTTTTATATTCAGAGATGCCACTTTTCAGGATTTTACCTGAATTCAGGTAATTTACCTTTTCTTGAACAAAAGAAAATCACCTCAATTTTGTCAGAGCAGCTCAAATTTGATAAAAAAAAAAGAGGGAGTACATGGGTTTCAGGTAATTTGGATCACATTTCAGGTAAAATCTATGTGAGTGGCATCTCTAATATTGCAGGTGGTCTGAAAATACAGATACATTAATTAGGGAAGTACACTTCACTGACATGAAAGGGCAATGAGGTCTGTCATGAGAATGACCTTCAGAGTAGATACGATTAGAAAGGTATTTCATGCCAGATGGCTTATCTAGTAAATTGAAGCTGTGAACATATTGTGGCATAATTTGTTATGCTACTGTGTCTTGATACATGTATGGCAGAGATCTTAATCTTGAAAAGCTTCAGATTGACATTTCTGCTGATGTTTTGTGGAGGAACCTGACCTGATGTTACATGTAACCCATTCCTTCTTGAAGTAGGACTGAATTTAAAACAGTCAACAGCTTTCCTTGGTTCAGGTTTGGTGCTAAGCGTGCAACCCATGCCAAGGAATGCTGTTGACCATGTGCATGTTATCTTGATACGTCTCATCTATAATTCTTCTTCAGTTTGTTTTCCATTGCTGTTGAAATTAGTAAAAAAAAAAAAGTGTCGAAAGCAGACATTCAAGTTGGTTTGGGCCCATTTAATTGGGGCAGGGGAAGAAGGGAGAGAGAGAGAAGTCAATGAACTCTGTCTGGTTTAGGTTTTAGATGGAATCGGTGGATTTGAACACTATTGCTCGAACCCAACTCTGGAAATCTTGATTTGAAAGCAAAAAGGAACACACAAGCATGACTTAAGTCAGGATAAGTTGTCAGCCAGTTCAGTGTTTCATTTAACCCCTAAATTGGAGTATATTACCCTTTTAAAACCTGCAATACCCTCTGAGAAAAGTCTAAAGGGTCACAAGTCTTGTTTATTTACATGTAAAATTGACAAAAAAATTTAGTTCGTGCCCTGAATTTCCCTTCTTGTCACCCCCTAAAAATATTCCTAACGGAAAGATTGGGGCTGATATACACAGGATACATGAAGCATGAATTTTCTGTTGGGAACATACGTACACTACCTGATACCTCCACAGTTAGGATGAATGCTCCAGTAATTTTTGAAAGATATTAATGACACCCATTCAACATTGGATTTTGTAACCCTCGCATGGAAGAACTTTTTCTTTGTTGTGCCTTTTGATAAGCAGAAATTTGGAATCCAGCCAGTGACTTTTAACTTTCAAATTGTAAACAAACATGAGTGATATGGTGGCTTGTACAAAAGTGCACTGTCTGATTCTTTGACTCTTCAGTAAATTGTGTTGGAGGCTCAGTTGTGGGTTATTTTTTTTACAAAAGTGTACTGTCTGATTCTTTGACTCTTCAGCAAAATGTGTTGGAGACTAAGTTGTGGGTTTTTTTATCAGACATCAACATGATAACTGTGAATATGTATAAGTTGATGTTGAAAGCACCTTTTACTGAAATTGCCCTGTGTGGAGTGACTTGTTTAGTTTAAGTTTAAACATATTTATTTCAACCTGGATTGCCCAAATAGTACTCAAGGTGACTAATCTAGGGGTTCTCCAGTCAGGGAGATGCGCAAGACTCACAAGACAAATACAAAGTGACAATGTACAAATAACCGAGGACAATACAATCAAACTTTAAATACAATTCGAGAACAACTAAATTGGTGACTTGAGGGGACGTACTTGCTTGGATATAATTTGTCTGCCACTCCAAGAGGACTAAGAACATAAGGGCCAACTCAGCAGGCAAGCAACACATAGATGATTTCTATCTGCTGCTGGGCACAGTTGAAGTGCCTTGGCGGCATTCACACACTGCCACTGTAGAGCCACCAATGTGCCCAGCAGCTTGGTTCCTGACAGATGTTGATTTTTGGAACAGTTTGAATATGATGTGGTTTTGAACAATAAATTGCTGCAAAATCCCATTTACTTTTCTTGCTGTTAAGTATATGCTCATGTAATGGAAAGCTACATGTGTGTCTAATTTTGCATAAAAATGTGACAGTGTCTTTGTGGTTTCAGCTTATGAATTGTGGTTCAAACAAGTTCTGGTTGAAGTGGACTCTGTACGCAGTATTTTCACCAATGCTGTAAGTCAAACATTATTGTCTCTTTGCAATTTCCAACTTTTATTTCCTGTTGGAAATATATTCTAAAAAGTGACGGGCACACGCATGTAATTGACTAGAACATAGGTGAAATTTGTAAGGCCAGACAAAAAATACCTGTGTTTCCTGTTACATGCCTAAAAAATTCCAGGTGGGTAGGTAGGGTTTTTTTTTTTCCTTTTTTCTTTTGTTTGCACACATTTCATTGGATCTTTACTGTGCATTTCAGTATTTTTCATGTATTCATGTGTAGCACAAGACAAAAGATTAAAAAAGATATATTTTTTTGCTTTGCTACTGCCATAAAAAAATTGAGATGGGGGTTGGGGGGTTGGCAGGTAGATAGGGTAACTGGAAACACAGGTATTATTATCATCATCGTCATTGTTATTATTATCATGATTATCATTTTTGTTTTCTTTTTTTTTCCTAAAGCATACATGTAAATTTACATACTCTATAATGCCTACCAAATGCCTTTGTTGCTTTGTAGTACAACAATTTTCTTTTGATTTCTTTGTGTTTATGTATCATATCTTGAGAGCGTATGGCATATTCATGCAAAGCCATAACAATAAGTTTTGGTTAAAATAAAGAAAGATGTTAATGCATGAGTTTAATGATCTGACCGCCATCATTTCTGACCCGGCACGCATGCGTTGTCAGAGGCAGACGGAGATCACAGGTGACACTTTTGGAATTACAACACAAACAAAGAACATAGTCTGTTACAAGCACAAAGGATCATTTTATTGCTAAAATGAAGGTACTGATGCATGAGTTTAGTGACCTGATGGCAAACATTGCTGACTAGGCACACACATTGTCCAGGGCAGATGGGGATCAAAGTTGTCATTTCTGTCAATCAATTTACAGCTTGTCATAATTTACACCCTGCTCACTGTGGGCCCAGGTGCTGGGTGTTTGGTACAAGTACACAAAAAACTTGACACACCTTCGAACTGGCAGATCTTTTTCAGAATTTGTTTGTTGCCTTTCCCCTCAATAAATTTTACCCATGTGTTATACACAGGATTAGAACTTTTTACCATATGTATATATAAAACATAGACATTGTCCAAGAATATGCAATGCACATGTACATGTAAATAAGCTGATTTAAAAAAAGGGGGGGGATCCAATCATGCCTTCATTTAGTCATCATCCCCATCTTCAAGTTTATCTGGTTTATCAGTAGTATGTTAGTCCATTAATAATGCTCTTATAGCAACCTACATATTTCGTATGTGTAGTTTAAAAAAAATCCCTCCCTGCCTCATCAAATTTTTCAAGGCTCTGTTAAACCAAGCCGAAATATTTTTTAAGGCTGGCTTCTTATGCTGCCCACAGTCCCACTGGCCTGGTATGTATTATGGCAACTGTATGCGGTTGAACTGACTGCATGACCCAGCTATCTGTCCCCCGTGCCAGCACCTGACAATGCTGTCTGAGCTACAGCTGACTGTCTGCAGAACCTTAAGATAACTGACCCCTCAAGGCCCATATTACAAAATAGCAGGTAAAGTAGTTTACTGTACATAATGTACTGGGCATTTTTATCTACCATACTCTTTACTGAAAATCCCTTTATTTTCTGTAACAGCCATTATATCTTTTTTTTTTACCTTGAAGGAATAATTATGCCTCTTAATACAGGGGATGCATAATATAATACTTTGAAGCCCCTGGATTGGGGAAAATTAGAGTACATGTGATATATACAGACTCTATACATATGAGAATTCCACATATAGAAAAATAAAATTGGACCATGACCTAGCTGTTGAACAAACTTGGTAGAAACTCACCCCATGTAGGTCCCCACCAAGTTTGAAGAGGATGTGACTGACAGTTTTGGAGAAAGAATCAAAAATGAAATTTTAGACAGATGACAGGCAGACATATATCTGCAGATGGACAAAGGCTGCAGTTCACATGCAGATGGAAGGACAGACAGATGGATTGATGGACAGACATGATAGAACAGTGATTGCTTTAACTCTGGAACCTGTGGTCAGCAGAGCTAACGACAAAAAGGCATTGACATTATGGGTACATTAGAATCATTAGACGATGGAAATTTCTTTGCCAGGTCATGGACAGACATATGGGTTTGGGAACATGACTGTGAAGAGCTTGTCACAGCTGACTGGTTTTGACGATAAAGAGAGTACATATATGTAGTGTTGGAGTCAGTGCATTGTTATTGGACAATATATGACCAGTCTTACATAATCATTTAAGCCTCATCCACTGAGCTGTCAGTCACTGTATTGAAACCCACACTCCTGCTGTGAAAGGGATCCACCATATTGAAGGCTACTAAATTAGCATGGTACCCCAAACCGCAGTTATCTGCTTGAAATAGCCCATATATAACACTCACGTTAAAGATATACAGACATTGAAAAATACAAAACCATGCAGTGCACACAACTTCTTAAAAATATATAAACATGGGTGATGTACTTAGTCTTTAGTTGTTTTTAAAGAACTTTTTGATGAATGATTTTGTTAACAGTCAAATGAGTGATTAGATTTTAGTGCATTTATCATGCTCAGATAATTTTCAAGGAAGGACTTCGAATTTATCAGAGCCTGTCTGACATTGAACAAAAATTACATCAATCTGTGCGCAAAAGGCATAAATATACTTATCAAGTCTTTCCACTTTTTGACCTTATTTGAACAACATCCTTTTGGGAAGATATATATATATTGATCTCATCTTTATTCTTTGCTAAATATAACATCCCCCACCCCCACCCCACCCCTCGCCCCACGCGCGCGCCGGGGGAGGGGGGGAGGGAAAATATTCTTGCACATATTTCTTGTCAAAAGTTATTTGAAAGTACAGAATGGTGAACTGCAAACACTGTAAATTATCATATCTCTTGTTTGCTGGCAAGATATTTTAAGGCAGGAAACAAGTCTGTGTGACGTGTTTATGTTTGTAGCATCCCCTCATTTATGGTACATGTTGACATTGACTTCACAATGTGCCCAATGAAACTTTGAATTCACATATCTTTACAGTTATTTGGTGTTTGTTTTTAATTATTATACCTGGGTGTTCGAAATGTGTCCATCTATTACAGCAATGACGTGCACAAATTGTTCATGCTTTGTACCATGGTGTAACCCCATAACCAAGGACAAACCAATGAGAACACAGTATTGCCAGGTCGTAATACCAGTACAATGACCTCCCAGGATAATTACAACTTCCCAGACCCAGAGTGTGATTTTTTTTCCAGCCTTTTAGGTGGTTCATCGTGATAGAAAAGTGATTAAAACCTTTAACTCGGGGTTTGTGCCTGTACCCTGACTTCGGCTCCGGTGTTGTGCTGGTGGCTGGGTCAGGGTACAGGCACAAACCCCTCGTCGGCTTTACTAATCCCTTAAATTTACAGGAGAGCTCTTGATTATGCCCCTGCATGGGTCCAGCAGTCTCTGATTTGTGTTGTGTCTGAAACTTAAAATTTATTAAGAGATGGGTTATCATTTTTTCATCAGTTTCTATTGAGTACCAGAGATGGGAATTGTCAGCTGATCAGCAGATGAGTGTTTTTTTTTAAATAGACCAGCACTTTTCTTTGTTAGTCACTTAAATTTTAGGTTTTTCCCAGCTCATTTCAGAGTTATCTGGAAAAAGCATTCTCATCCATGGAACGCACGGAGTACTCGTTTTCATTGCCTCATTTTTATTAGGTCTGTGTGTGAACACAGACATATTGTTTTACCCAATATTCATTCTTTCTTTCTTTCTTTCTTTCTTTCTTTCTTTCTTTCTTTCTTTCTTTCTTTCTTTCTTTCTTTCTTTCTTTCCGCCAGATTTTTGTGTCGTCTTAAACTCAGACACTATGCAAGCTAGAAACTTCAAACTTTGCATGGCTATAGAACCTGCAGTGAAGTTTTGCATATCGCTTGCATAGTTAAGATTTGGAAAATTATGCAAATTAGGGCAATTTGAAAAATTCAGTTGCTTCTGGCTTCTAAAGTATTCATCTGATTTTGATGATGTTGGACCCAAATTGTAGATATTGTAACACTGCACATTTTTGTAAGTACATGTGACCTCTAAAGGTCAAAGGTCAAGGTCATTTGTATGTTTGAAATATTCATCAAGCCATAACTCAGTCAATTTCCATCCAATGTTGATCATGTTGGGACACAAATTGTAGCTACTGTAACACTGCACATTTTTGTAATTTACATGTGACCTCTAGAGGACAAAGGTCAAGGTCATTTTGCCATTTGAAATATTCATGTAGCTATAACTCGGTCAATTATCATCCAATTTTGATTATGTTGGACACAAATTGTAGCTACTGTAACACTGCACATTTTTATAATTACATGTGACCTCTAGAGGTCAAAGATCAAGGTCATTTGGACCTTTGAAATATTCATCTAGCCATAACTCGGCTACTTTTAATCCAATTTTGATCATGTTGGGCTCGAATTATAGATATTGTATAAGTGTTGCAACACGGCATATTTTTGTAATTGTGCAAATTTTTCACACACACAGACAGATTTGCTTCCAAGCAAATCTTTCTTTTCTAGTTTATATTGCTTCTGTAGATCACATAAGCTGGAAAGAAAATTCAATAGGGATGAATGATTTTGGTTGTTAGAAACATTATATAGTCTTTGATGAGATATTTGTAGAGTCTAGATGCTAGTACGTGTTCTAATTAGATGGTTGTATTTTTTTCAGTACGTTGATGAAAGCAAGACATGGCAGATTATAAGCAGACTTAACAGAATTGTTCTCATCATGAAGGTAAATCTCACACACACACACATATATATAATGTACAAGTTCACAAGCCAAAGGTCTGTCTGCTTGTGCCTTAATTGTGGTAATCTGGTAAAGACATTTTTAATATAGTTTTTTTACCTTTTCTTGTTAACATCACCGAAAATCACCCAGGTTTAAATTTTCACATGCTTATTTTCTGGAAGTTTCTCACTAATAGAAATATCTGAATGAAATAATTGTGGATGGGACTATGAGGATAATATGCCCCAGGGCAACAGTTTCCCTCCAGGGCAACAGCTTTCCCTGATATGTTTCAGGAACCTTGAGCATGACGTGAGCAGTCACTGCCAGAACTCCCCATGTATGTGATGATATTTGAATAGCACAGAAACCACAGCAATGTAGCTAGTCAGTCACAGTATCATCTGACACAATGATGTCCATACGTGTAATAACTAAGTTTTTTTTTTTTTTTTTTTTTGCACTAGCTTTTGACGAGGCAGATAACTGCTGAAACTGGTTAGACATTTACAGTCAGCGGCTGGAGGGTTTTGAGCTACTTTTGGCCTTGCCCTGTCAATTTGCTAATTTAATAACAAAGCCCTAGCTGACCCACACACTTTCATATTACCTTGAGTGGTGTTACCATTTGCTATATTTAAGTGTAGGACATTAATTTACTTCTCGATATCTTGCAGTTAATGGTGGAGCAGTTCCACATACTGGAGACAATGACGCCATTGGATTTTATGGATTTCAGGTAAAAAATTTGGGACATGGAAATTATAGTTATACCAACTGAAGCCTTTTCAACTCTGCTGACCACAAGTCACAGAGATCATGGCCACTTGTGTCCTCCCCTCCTTCATTCCATATGTCCGTCCTTCCATCCATGAACTTTAACCTATGAGTATGATACAGTCCATTATTTTTGAGTAAGTTACCCCTTATGCCTTCCAGGAATCATGAAGGTATGAAAATCTAGGTTGAGTTTGATATTGGTGGTGCCACTTGTATTTGTATAACATATGTGCCAAAATGTAAAAAATTTGATAATGTGTTGGGGTTTTTTTTTGAGGGGGGGGGGGGGTATTTCGGAAAGACTTTTTCGTGGAACATCAGGAAACTTGATAGGATTGTGTTGATCAGGCAAAAAGAGAGATATACACATTAAAATTTGCTGGCACATTATATGTTATATATGTACGAGATATTCTCAGTGCCCTTATTTTATCAACCTGGAACAGATCCTATAATTTTCAGGAAATACAGTTAATTTTTTTCCAGTTATGTCACAACAATCCATGGACGAAAATTTGTTGCCTGCTTGGCTGTCCCAATGTGCCATGGAATGTTGCTGGTGTGAGCTAGGATGCCAGAAATTCACGCTCCAAAGAAATTGCAGACCTTTCGAGTTCAGACCTGAATGGTCATAATGGGAGTTTATAGTTGCCTTTAGTCCATTTGTACATCAGGGGGTAATCATTAGTACTGGTTCTGCTGCTTGCATTCTACTAAATAGAGCTGACCTATATCTGTGGCATCTTAACAATAGGCAGCTGAAAGCATCCTGAAAAGTTGTCTGACATGAGCATCTTTTTTATGGTAATTGAGTAATACTAAGAAATAAATCTCAGAATGGCAGTTTTAAAAGTGGATGGGTGCATCCACTTTTGCAGACTTGACTTGGGTCATTTAGAGTTCATTTTTTGAGCCCCTGTGCAGTCCAGCTTCAGTAGGTAGCTCAATTGACAGGCATATTCTGATTATTAGCTCAGCTGACTTGTCAGTCAGTTGGGCTTATAGGATGCTTATGGTCTGAAATCTGTCCTCCATTGTCCATCCATCCACAATTCACATTTTTTTACTTTTCCAAAAGCACCGCCAGATTCACTTTAAACTTGGTGGGAATATACCTTGGGTGGGTCTCTACTAAGTTAATTCAACTTGTCATGCTCCAATATTTTTTGTATACTATGCACCAGTATATGTGTGACCTTGAGATCATTCTCAAGGTCACAGATTATCATCATCATTGTCAGCTGAGCTCAGGACCATCATAGTCACCCTGTTTTTCATTGCTATTTACAGAATGAAAATGCCATGATTCATGTAGCTGTTATATAATGGTTTCCACTGCAGCCTGCAAGGGTGTTTATTTTCTTGCGTAAAACAAAATTGATTTCCTAAGAATGTATTTAGAGCATCTTCAGTGTTTGTATAGATACTAGCCAGCCAGCCAACCAGTATTGCCATATAAAAATAAGATGTTGAGATGGGCGTAATAATCCTTTTCCTCTTCAATTAATTAATATCAGATGCTAAGCACCCAACCCACACCCAAGAACAGCTGTTGTCCTGGGTTGTGTTATCGGAATAGACCCCAACTGCAATTCTGATTCAAATTGTGTTTCATTAGTTTTGAAATTAGTAAAAAAAAAAAAACATTGCAGATGACAGCATTTGACCACTGGCCAGTTATGGCTGGTTTAACACTTCCAATGCCAACTGAGACTTAAGTTGAACTACTTAAGATGAACTGTTCTCAATTATAATATGGATGCTAGGTTCATATTGTGAAATGACTTGTTTTTCAAGTACCAGCATGGCTTTAGTTCCAGAGAATATAATGGTCCGGGTCAACAGCTTTCCTCAGCGAATGCACCCAAAGTGTGCCAAGGAAAGCTGTTGATTCAGTCCAAAATGTGGCATTCAAAGAGTTCTGGGGGAAAGAGGTCAAATTATGATTGTTCACATACACGTTTTCTGGAGCACTTTGTCACTTTTTGAGAAATGCTCAATTGCATAAAACACCTTCCGGGTCAAGCACGAGTCTAAGTATATTTGATGTGCTCCATTTATTGTGACATGTAAATAAACAGTACCACACTTGCGTACACATGCTTCATTGAGCACTTTGTCACTTTTTGAGAAATGTCTAATGGCATAAAAAGATTTTTCAGGTCAGGCACGAGTCTGGGAATATTTGATGTGCTCCATTTATTGTGACATGAAAGCAAAATATACCACACTTCCTTTTGCTCTCATTCTTTTTTAACTCTTGGTG
The DNA here is from genome assembly GCA_964020975.1 of Hermodice carunculata. Classification (NCBI taxonomy): domain Eukaryota; kingdom Metazoa; phylum Annelida; class Polychaeta; order Eunicida; family Amphinomidae; genus Hermodice; species Hermodice carunculata. Next base: position 51,621,988 of record OZ026619.1, read on the forward strand.
CAGATAAGTGAAAGCTGAACTGAAAATTTGTGTTTGGAATACGTCTGTAATGTGTTTAACAAAACTGTCCCTGCCCCCCCCCCCCCCCAATAAAATACCAGACATCTCTGATTGCAAGTGATGGCTGAAAGGAAGCCTGCCACGCACGCTTCCACTTTAGTCTTGTCACTTTCTCAATGAACATTTTTAAGGGCTAAATGACCTTGACCTTTGACCTTTAGAGGCCACATGTAAATTACAAAATTTTGCAGTGTTACAATAGCTGCAATTTGACCGTAGCATGGTCTAAATCAGATGAAAATTGATCCAGTTATGGCTTAATGAATATGTCAAAGGGGCAAGTGACCTTGAATTTTCACCTTCAGAGGTCACATGTAAATTACAAAATTGTGCAGTGTGACAATAGCTACAATTTGAACCCAACATATTTCAAATGGGAGTAAAATTGACCAAGTTATGGTACAATGAAAATTCCAAAGGGCCAAATGACCTTGACCTTTGACCTTTAGAAATCCCATGTAAATTACAAAATTGTTTGGCAATACATTTTACTCATTTTGAGGCCAACTTGAACAAAATCTGATAAAAGTTGATTGAATAAGGGTAATCCAAAATTATCAACATTTTCAAAAACATAGACAGAGTTTTCTTTCTTGTAACCCCCTCTCTCCTACTAAAAGAGTACTATAAAAATGTTGATGTTTGGCTAAATTTTGGGTAACATTTTCAAAATTAGCTAAAAATTAGCTAAAAACAAACACTGATCTCGACCCCTCCCCCCCCCCCCAAAAATGAAGGTTTTTGAGGGTCAATGATGTTAAACTGGTCATATGTTAATTATAGATTATTTGTTTTATTGCATTCCCTACACAGTGAGCCCAACCAGATCAAAACTGGATGAAAATGGACGAAGTTATGGCCAGTTGAATATTTCAAGATGGCAGACAACCTTGATCTTTAGGTCTTAAAGGTCAAATTTGTGCACAAAAATGTGCCCGTTTAAAATTCCTATATTTTGAGCCCAACATGGTGAAAATTAGACGAGAAGTGACATAAGTTGACCAGGTTGTGTCAGGTTGAAAATTTTTAGATTTCCTTATGGCCTTGACCTTTGACCTTTCAAGGTTATATGTAAATTTGCATAGTTAGGTAGAGTTCAGCTATGCGACAAAATTAACACCACTCAAATCCATTGAGATATAGGCCAAAACATGTTTTCTATATGTAGATCATGGTGACCTTAAAATAGGTCAAAGGTCACAATTTGAATGCATCATCTTAAAGGATATTAGAAGGGGTTTTAACATTATCCAATAGTGTTCCAAAGGTCATTGGCAACTCAGAGTTATGACCTTCCAAATATTGACAAAAAATAAAACTGGAAAAGGTCGTGACCTTGAAAATATAGGTCAAGGCGACAAATCACATATCAGGGGTAAAACTTCAGTACACACATGTAATCCTGCGAGAATAACAACTTGCAAGCCCCAGCCGTCTCTGAGGTTTCGTGCGTAGAATATTTTTTTTCATAAAAACACATTTTTTAGCTCAGCTGACTTGTCAGTCAGCTGAGCTTTTCTTGTAGTCCTCCATCTGTCGTCCATCGTCCGTCAACGATTCACATTTTCCACTTCTTCTCTGAAACCGTCTGGCAAATCACTTCCAACTTGGTGGGGATGTGCCTTGGGTGGGTGTCTACCAAGTTTGTTCAAATGGTCACGGTCCAGTGATTTTTGGATTTTTAATGAATTGATTTGGTTTTTATGGAAAATCTTCTTCTCTGAAATCGCTCACCCAATGGCTTTGATATCACATAGGAACACTTCCTTGGACTCCTAGTTCTTAATTTGTTCACCAGGTTGTTCTGCAATTTTTTCTCTAATTTTTTATGAATTTTTTTGTGTGTTATAGCTATTTTGGACTTCTTCTGAAGAACCGTCACTCAGGTTAAGCTGAAACATGGTGGATATGTTCCTTGTAGAAGGGTCAAACAAAGTTTGTTGACTATGTGGGAATGCTGCGGATACCTGATTTTTAACGATTTTTTCAATTCGGGTACTTATCGGTCAATGCAGCTTTCCTATTGATTACTATGAAAGTCAATGAGCATTCTAATGCTAATTCACATTTTCAACTTCTCCAATACCATCATCCAGATTAACTTCAAACTTGGTGGCAATGTACCTTGGGTGGGTTTCTACCAGGTTTGTTCAAACAGTCATGCTCCAGTGATTTTTTTATTTTTAATGAATTTTTTTTTAGGGGGGGGGGGGTTGGACAAATCTTCAAAAAAAAATTTATCCGAAACTGCTTACCCAATTGCTTTGATATTACACAGGAACACTCCCTGGACTCCTAGTTCTTAATTTGTTCACCAGGTGCTGCTGAATTTTTTTCAATTTTTTTTCTGAATGTTTGTGTTTTAGCTATTTTCGACTTCTTCTCCAGAACCGTCACTCAGATTAAGCTGAAACATAGTGGTTATGTTCCTTGTTCTAACGAAAATTTACTGTTTACTTGATAATGTGAGATCTGTTTTGAGTTAGTACCATGATGCCGAACATGTTGATGTTTCTGTATGAAGGTCATGCTTAGACACTACATGAATGACCTTGACCTCGTTTCTGGGGTCATAGTGCAACATACATGAATTTTACTCTTTATTATAACTTGAGAACTACTTGAACCTTGATGTTACACATGTTAGTGTTCTTCTGTAAAGGTCAGACTTACTCAGAACATGGGTGACCTTGATCCTTCCCCAAGTTCATAGAGCTGCAAGTGTGATGAATGTCAAGATCAGCAGAACATGGGCTGTTCACACAGCCCTCTTGTTGGAAGAGCCATATGAACTTGACCTTCAAACTTGATGGGGTAGGTTGTACTTAGGTTTTTGTGTGCCCCAATGCCAGCCATCCATGAAGCTCAACATCATTCAAATCGGTAACTTTTCGAGTTATGCAAAAAAAGAACTTTTTTTTTTCAACATAGCTGCCCTATCAGAGAAAAGTAGGTCAAGGTCACTAACCAAATTGTATAAATGACACTGTGTAGTGCAAGGACACCCCAGTGGGCTTTACAAGATTCAGAGATTCTGTGTGTACAAATTCAAAATTTTAAAAATCAACAATTTTTTTTTATAACGACCTTTGACTCTGAACCCATATATTCCAATGGACAGAATATGGTGAGGGCAGTAAGGTTTCCATATAAACTTTTTTTGACCAAAATAGATTGGAAGTATTTGGAGTGACGGTAAAAAGTCCAAAAGTAACAGTATGACCCGATTTCCAGGAAATCTATGTCACGGTGACCCAAAAAGTAGGTCACTAGGACAAGTGTTTGCAGTGATTTTTTTTTTCAGAGATGCAAATAGTGACCAAGATACAGCAAAATCAAAATTGGAAAAATTAAAAAAAAAAAAAAAGGTTTTTAATTGTTGTTGTAGACTCTAATTTGCCATCAGTCAGGGAATCCCGATATTATACATGTAGTGTATTCTCCCATTTAGACACCCACAATGCTTACATTCCATAATTTTGCTAAAGTGAGCTTATTTGAAGACTGTCAGCTGGAATATTATGATAGAGCTGAGTAAATATATATTCTTTTATGAGTTAATATGTAAATGCTGTTAACATTTAGAATATTTAAGGATTTACAGATTTGAAAACTGGAATTGGGAGGAGGGCTGCGTGCCTATGAGGGCAGTGCCACTTCACCTTTACCTCTTAAAGTGGCCAAAACTGTCCTCTTCTGAATCGTTTTGGACTATTTCAAGAGGGTGGGTAAGGGGTTTCAGGTACTGGCGTACTGGGGCTTTTTATTTACCATACTGGAAGCCCTCTTATTTTACGTACTCCGTACTATCCAAAATTTGCGTACTCTAGAAAATTAATTACCTGTACCAGCGTACTGAAACCCCCCCCCTTACTCCATTTCTTTCAACTGTAATAGAAATAATTTAAGAATTATGTATTAGACCTCTCAGGGCTACAGCAGCTTCCTTGATCTGGGGTGGTACCAAATACCAACCACACTAAGGAAAGCTGTAGACTTCGCCTTAAACTCAGTATGAATTAATTGGGAAAGGGTTAAAGCTATGAAAACATGCATTGTACACGTTCTTATACAAATTAATTCCTGTTACAGTGTTATTGGTTGCTTTAATTTATGCTATTATCCTCTAAATTAAGTGACTGTGCCTGCAGTTAAATTACCAAGTGAGACTTAATGGTATTGACACACTCCTGAACTATGTCACTGTTTTGTTAGGGACTGTGCTAATTGTAGAGATTAAAACATCCACTTTAATAGCAGTGTGATGGCATTTTCAACCATTTATTGATCCAAATATTCCGAAGTGTATAAATCAAGTAGGAGAAGGGAGTAACTCTCCTGTTTGTCCAATCCAGGTGCAGTAACCTCCATTACATGGAACTGCTGAGCCAGCTAGCAACTGAAAAGACACGGCGAGGGCTGGGGCTGGTGCTGCTACTTCTACAGCAAAATGGCTCAGATGAAAAAGGCTGACACCACTAAAGCAGTTATATAGCTACTGTTTACACTTTACACATGTTCAGAGTTGGCAAAGTTCCAAGCTGGAAGCTGCCAGATAGGAAAAGATGGCAGTCTTTAGTAAATTGGCAGGGTGCCAAGACCTGGCAAACTGCCAACAAGGGAGGGGGGAGATAACTGGGACAAAGGACATAAGAGCGTCTGCCCTGAAAGTCCTGTCCCAGACACTTCCATTATGCAAGATGTCATGTTGGCTAACTTCACTGCAGGGGCATTTGATAGAGGTTGGCATGGGCTGCCCTGAAAACATGGGGAAAACTGTAAACAGCTACAGGTGGGATTTCTGAGGCTGTTTACAGACATTGTGAATTAAATCTCAATAAAATATTAAATGAAGGAGCACCACCACCCAAAAAGTAGACCTCCAGAGCACATCAGTAGGCCTTTCTGTATTGTGAAATATTGTATATTAACTTGTCTGTTGGACCAGGTGAAGCAAAGGAGTCCTTGCCTAATATTATAGTAGTGTTGTTAGACTAAAAGTGATTATTGAAGCTGCTTTTTGCTGATTATTAGATCTTATGTGGGGGACTGGTTGAGGCTAAGGAGCTCCTGCTTGTATTTTATGTAATATTTTATATAAAATGATGTTTGGACTTATTGAGTCAAAGGAGTCTGGGCCATTATAGTAGTGTTGTAAGACCAAAAGTTACAACTGCTTTTCACTGATTATTAGAACTGTTACTTGACTTAACAATTTAGGTGCTGGAATTTACAGGTTTTCCTCATTAAAGATTACTGCAGTATGTATTATAAAGTATATTTACATAGGGTACTGTTGAGTATTGGCTGTCCATCAATTGCCTCCAAAGCAGACCCAAGCTGCGTATTTTGTCTACTCCGCTGGGGTCTGCCCTTCCTTGACAAGGTCACTGTTCTGCATTGGAAAAGTGACTCAGTTTCTAATTGGCTTATTATGGTTACTATGGCAACAGGCTTCGGTACACTAGGGGCCAGAGGCTGTTACTGGTCTAGACGATAATGATGAACTTCCTGATTGGTGTCTTAGTCTAGGGGAAGGGTCAGAGTACAGTTCTGTTTCCCTTACTATAAATAAAATCCTGTCGAAGAAGGGCAGACCAAGTGTAGTAACACGGAACTTGGTCTGCTTTGCAGGCAAGTCCATCAACTACTACATATAATTATTGTTTTAATGTGTTTGTGCGAGTACTTTGGCTGGGTCTGTTCTAAGTTTGTTCAAAAGGTCATTTTTAATTTTTTTACAAATTTTTGTGTGTTAAGGCTATTTGCAACTTCCCCAAAACTGTCACTGAGAAATGTAGTAGATATGTAGTTTGTGGGAGGGGTAAACAAAAGTGCTCACTAAGCAGAGATCATGTGGATCCCTGATTTTTAACAAATTTTTTCAATTCAGGTGTCAGTTAATGCATGCATTGTTATTGACTACTGTATAAGTCAATGGGGATTACAATTACAATGGAAATTCATACTTTCAACTTCTTCTTCAGAACCATAAACCAGGTTCACTTAAAACATAGTGGGAATGTGCCTAAGGTGGGTCTCCACAAATTTTTCTTTTCAAATGATCATACTTCGGTGATTTTTATATTTTCCATGATTATTTTGTTTAATCTTAACAATCTTCTCAGAAAACCTCTCAGCTTTTTTTAAATTTTTTTTTTTTTTTTGATATAAAGAGAAACTTTACAAACCTAGATCTGTAAGCCCATGTACCTTTTGAACACTGTCAAGTCCGTTATTCGAAGAGCAAAGTCCTTTTCCATATGAATTTTTATTTGTTTTTCCCATTTTTGACTTCTCCAACACCATCACTCAGATTCTTCTGAAAGTTGGTGAAATTGTAGCTTGTGGGAGGATTAATCAAAATTGTTCACTGGGGTAGGTGGTGATACTCCAGATCTCTGATGTTTAATGAATTTTTCAGTTTGGGTACCTGTCAGTTAATGCATGCATTCCCATTGATTACCATGTAGTCAATGGGGATTGCAATGGAAACTTGCATTTTTTACGTCTTCTCCAAAATCATCATCCCCGAGACTAGGGTGGGACTTACTATGGGCTGAACAGCAAGGTCAGCTGAGGACAGGCAGTTCACACAGTCCTCTTGTTTACTATGTATACTTGTAGACCTAGTGAGACATGCAGCATACTGCATACTCTTACTATGTATATGTTCATGCCAGCACTAGATGGGCTCTTTACAGTGGAGGTGAATCCAGCCCGTCTTTTGACCTGTACCTGTGGCACTTGTGCATGTACATGTATACACAGTTATATTGTGTTAATATACAGTGACAATCTGTATATTTGTACCACAGTTTGCAGTGGAGCAGGCTAGACTGATGGACTAACAAGTCCCTGGTCACTCAAATGGTAGAATTTACTGCACATATCAGGTAGTAGGGTAGGTAGAGATTTCGATGTGTACCAGACATCAGTTATTCAGACTACATTGCCAGAACAAGTGGAATTTCCCCAGCAATGTAGACAGTGCTATACTAGAATAGCCATCTTTATTTATCAAATCTACGCGTTTATGAATTATGTATGACAAATAAATCAGCATTAGCCTCTGCACCTTTGTCAATAAAACATAATTTGCTTACTTACTCCATGTATCAGTGTCAGGCCAATGACAAGATCAGTGCATATTTATACAAACAGGAACAACAGTGCCATATCTTCTGTGAAAAGTTTGTTTATTTTAAATGGACTTTGACATTATAGGTCAGTGTGGTCAACATACACTTTAAGAAAGCCAAACCAGCCTGGAAGGGAAATTTTAAAATGTACTAGACAAAAGATTCAATGCAAGAAAGAAGTTGCAACACTTGCAAAACAGCAAAGATCGATATTCTTGAAATTTTTGCCTATCTGAACCTGTTACATCCTTTGGAAACCCGCAAAAAAAAAAAAAAAACCTTTTCAAAGTGTGATGCTAATGCTGTGCTTAGTGTGGTAAATTAGGGTTCATGCAGGTTACTCATTACATGTTCGATGTTAACTAATGAAGAAACAACAAAAACATTTAATAAGGTGAACAAAATGTGATATTTTAGTGCTGATTTGGGCAAATGAGATAAATGCGGCAAGGCTCCACCCCAATGAATGGAGGGATCAGGGGAGTGAAGCATGTTACACAACTGGGCTGCTACACGTAATATTTGGAAGTTGTTTGGTTCACTTTGTATCAGTTGTGTCCACTTGTTTGTGTTTATTTTGTAACTTGGGTTGCCAAGCTGTCCCAAATAATCCATTCTCCGACCTTTTATTCAGGTACATTGTATTAGTGCAGACTGCTGAACTCACGTGTGTACCCTTTGTTTTTCAACACAAACAGTGTGTACCCTTTTTACCCCAAACAGACACACACATTTGCACAGTCATGTTCACCTTCCAACATTGAACACTACCACAGTGCCAGAAGGCTCAACACAGTATTTGCCTATAGTGACTACCAAAACTTACTTTTTGCACACATTTTGAGCAAAATTGATGCAATAACGCACTTTGAAAGAAGTGCAAGTGTTTCATTGTTCAAAGGTGAACAAAAAAAATGTTCATTACATTTTTCTACACTGCAGAAACTTAAAATATGTTGACATCTATTTAAAATGTAGACTTTTGTTCTGACCCCCCCCCCCCAAAAAAAAAGTAGCAATCTCTATGATTCATAGCCAATCCAGTCACTGTTTGTGTCTAAACCTATGCCTTGATTAGTCAATATTGTGGTGTTTGATGCAAAAATTTAAAAAATTCATGGCTATAACAGCTAGTTATAAATGGGTCATCAGCAGGAGACCAAGTGTATTTCACAGACCTTATGGTACGAAAAATCTGGTCAAGCCAGTGATGAGTCTTAAGTTAGAATGAAACTAGTCTGGCCTTGTGATGCTTGACTAAGTAGGCCCATTGCAAGGAACTCGCTTCATTTATCAAGTTACCAACAACCCATGTGCGAGTATACAATGGCTTAATTGGCCTGTTAATAACTGAATACACAAGTCGCGCCCCAGTGGTCTTGCCTGATGTCCTGTAAGGGTGTGGGTATTTTGCAAAGAAATACACTAAGAAGATGTACATTTTCACTAAAGACTGCCCACAGAAACCAGGGGTAAACTTTGTATGAAAAAGAGTGATATACCTTGTATGAAAAATGTTGAAAAAAAAGTTTTTTCAGTCACACTTAGTGCTTTACATACTTAAATTCTGAAATGCTCAGTCAATGGTAGAATATACATTTCATTCAAATTTGTCAAAGTTTGCAGGACTTTCTGTTGTTCTTCATGTTCACTTCTACACATATACTATTGCTTAAAGCAAGGAGTGTATAATGGACTATAGACTCCTTGGTTAAAGGTTTTGTGTACAAATTAAATATGATTGCAGTTCATACCAGCTTGGGTCATTCAAAAGCACATGTATGTACTCTATGCCCCAATTAGCAGGAGCAGAAAGCATTTATACTGTTGCATGGTCATGTGCCTGTAATCTGGTGATGCAGCAATCGTCCTTGCAGCATGGTGCCTTTGCTATGCCCCAGCACTCCCAGCATTGTGGAGAAGGACACAGGATGTCCACCCTGACAGGTGCCCCCAGGATAGCATGATATATTGATCAAATGTCTCCACAACCAGATTCCATCACAGTAGGAATCGTCTCTAGACACCTCTGCTGTGTGCACAGTTATGTCCATTGTAGACACCTGTCCATGTGAACTACAGTGTTTCAACAGTACTCATTAACCTTAATGTACCCTTCCACAGTATTTAATTTTAACTCTTTAGGGATGGTTCATCATTTTTTAATCAATGCTTACAGTACACAAGGGTGGAGGAGGTTAAATGGGTCTGTACACTATCACATAATATGGAAAATTATGGTCAATTTTGGGCCTGTTTTGTGCAATTTTGGTATGATGTTTTTGGAAAATCATCACTTCTAAAGTACCAGATGGGTGTCATAAAATTTAGTACCCTAAGTACTAATTCAAAAATGATGATAAAGCACCACCCCTTAGTGTACCCTTTAACGGCTTTCACTTGGAACTCTTGAGTAGCTTTCAAGAGAATTAAATCACCTATAAGTAGCCTTTAACAGCATTTAATTTATCCCTTTAGTAGCCTAATCAAAGTAATAGATTTCATCTATTGGCATCTTGCAGGGGGCCTTTACAGTAATTTTTAGGTCTCTTGCAGAGGGAGTGATGCATTAAAATTGTTTTTGGTGTCAGTATTTGCAGATTCGCCGATCACTGAAGTCTGTATCTCTTAAGTCTTGTGTATTTTAGTTTTGTTATATCTGGAATGTTGGGATGACTTCAAACTATAAATTAAAGAAATAAAGGAGAAAATGGCACTGTAGAAATTGCAGGAAAAATGCATGTCTGGTAAAAAGTCCTGTGGTAAACATATGCTGTGAATCTTACACATTAGAGGTGCCTCAAATTTTACATTACAGTTAATCAAATTCAACTTAAATGTTCTTAATTCATGTAATTTAGGTGTACATGTATTCTGAATCTTGAGACATGAATCAGTCTGGAAATGCTGACCTGTGGGGTGGGGGGATATTCTGCTGAAATGGGCCATGCAAATTGAAGATACTTGGGTACATTTTGAGCAAAATAGGAGCAGGCAGACTTTTTCCATAATTTTTATCAATATATATATATATATATATATATATATATATATATATATTGGGGATGAGGGTTTTTGTTGCTACTGTTATTTCCATGTACACATTGTGTATTGCAGTGCATGTAATATGTAAGGGAACTACCTAATTAGAGTGAAAAGGTCAAAGTTTACCAACTGTTAGCTATGTGAATGCAGTCATATCATGTGAAAATGATTAAAACAACTCTTTTTAAATGGAATTAATATTCATCGGGCAGACTTACACGTGTTGTTGACCTGCTGAGCTCATCATGTCATCCTTTACTTTTTTTTGCTTTTTTTCCCTCATGAATCAAGCCAACTGGTGGGAAATTCACTCACTCAGTCCTTTAATGAATAAATTGGTGGTGGGAATATAGTACTCTAAAACCTCACATGATAACCACTTGAGTTCATTTGTGTGGGTGTGTTTAAGGTCAGCTGATTGGTTCGCTGAACTCGTAGGGTCAGATACATGACCACAGGCATCCGTCCATCAATCTTTACACAGTGGGAACTTTTAACAGCTTTCCATGCTGAATTGTACTCAGATCTCACTTAAGAAAACTTTTGACTAAATTGTGCTTAAGGAGCTAAAGAAGCAGATGGCATTTACAATAGTTGATCATTTCTGGTGCATGTAATTTTTAATTGGGAAAAAGTAACATTCTGATACATTGTAACTTTAATACACCGTGGTTAGGTCCCATCAATGCTTATTTTGTTTGTCAGGTGGTGTTACATTTTGTCGTTGATGACTTGTTTTTAATACTTTCTCCTTCAAACCTGAACATGTCCTGGTAGTGGCCAGATATTGGTATCAGCCTGTACTTTTCAGTAAAACATAATGGCCCAGCAGACTAGCACTTGTCAGCTTATACTAGTACAGGCTTCTTTACAGGGTGTCTCAAAAGTTTGTTCACCCCAGTAGTCATTGTGTTCGTTTGTCTGTCTTACAAGCCTGACACTCCTGGTGGTCAACCAGGTGTGGTGTGGTTGTTTATTCAGATCACTTTTCCTATCCCAGGTTATAAATATCTTGCTTGACCACTGTATTGATCATTTATTGAAAGTCAATAGAACGTGTGTCAAAATGGCTGGGAGGAAATCTGGAAAGGCCACATTTTCAGAGTCCGAGCTTCCTGCATAAGCCATTGCCCTTCGAAGTGTGGGAAATCTTGTCATGATGTAGCCAGACTCCTGAACAGAAGTGTACGATGGGTTAAGAAGTGGTGGCAGCGACACAAGTTCTGAATTCTCTGGATGATAAGCCTAGATGTGAATGTCCATCAGGCTTGGCTGCCAGGGCCAAGGAGGTGATCCGCAAAGCCAAGGGTAAAAGACACCAGTCCTGCCATTGACTAAGCCAAAGGTTAAAGCAATAGAGAAAATGTTTTCAAGTAACAGTGCATCGTTATTTAACAAAGAAACTGGGATTTCGAACTTGCAAAAGACAAAAACGTCCACGACTTACAAAATTACAGAAAGACAAAGAGATTAGCCCTTGCAAAAAGTATGTCAAACTATCGCCTAAAGACTGGGAGAGCTGGATTTTTTTCTGATGAGTGCCCTCTTTACTTGTTTCCAACATCCAATAGTCAAAATGACTGAATTTACACTGATAGCTGTGAAAAGGTTGATCCAGCTGAACAATGAAGTTCAGTGCCCACACCATGGTCTGGGGGGGGGGGGGGGGGGCTATGTCAGCATTAGGTCTCTCAGAGCTTCATCTGGTACCTCAAGGCACCACAATTAATGCTGAATACTACGTAAATAATATTCTCCAGCAGACCCTACTCCCAGTTCTGACAAGAAGGAAAAAATCTGTCCCCAAGCGCCCAGAATTGGTCTTTGTGCAACACGGTGCTCCTGCTCACACCGCTGGGATGACTCAGCAGTGGTGTGATGAGCACATCCCTGCGTATCTACATAAGGAGGAATGGCCACCCAATCCACCTGACCTCAATCCAGTGGAGAACTGGTGGGAGATCTTGCACAACCAGGTGTTCAGCAGTCCACCTGCCATCACAATGGAGCAGCTCAAATTGAGGGCCCAAATGGAGTGGGGCAAGATCAAGCCCTCCGTTCTCAAGAAATTGCTACATTCCATGCCTGAACGTTTAAAGGCTGTAATTAGGATGGACGGAGGACACAGATATTGAATGGAATGAACTGGTTGAATAATCTTCATTTCACATGACATTTCCTAAGGTGCATGAACTTTTGAAACACCCTGTACTAGCCCCAGTTTGGCAAACTGCCAATTGTAATGACCTCCCCCACTTTGCATTGTAGAATCACATGACCAATGTCACCTTGATGCTAACCTTCAAGTTCAGATGTTTTCTGCAGTAGTTTTTGTGCCATTTTCTTAAAAAATCTGTGACATGTAACAGTAAGGTGTTTTGAACATTTTACCTCAGGTTTATTTTACTGTGGTGTGAATATGTAATTATTTTCTTTTCTTTAATTTAAAAAATGGTTGATGTTATTGATCACGTCAGATAAAAATACTACACACACAGGTGACCAACAGAGTCAAGGTCCTTGATGTAAAGCTGTCTTTAGAAGAAATCTGAATGTACTAATTTCATAGCGATTCCAATTAAATGAATGGGAAAAACATAACAGTGGTACCTGCTTTAACCCTTTTATCCTGGAATAAAGACTGAGTCAACAGTTTTTTTCTTGGTTTGGGTTGGGCACTTAGTGCCCAACCCAAACCAAGGAAAACTGTTGACCTGCAGCATGTTATCTTGGTTGTTCTCATCCACAGTTCTCAGTCAAATTGTTTTCATTACTGTTGAAATGAGTTGAAAATGCTGAAGCAGACGACTTTTGACCACCGGCTGGTTTTGGCTGGTTTAAGGGTTTAAAGATCACCATGAGAGACCAAATCCTTTGAAGACCCAACTTTACCAAGTTATATTTTTGGTTAACTCTACCTGCATTTTAAGACCAACTGCAACCAAAGACCACTTTTTCTTGGCAGTATGGGGGGTCTTAAATAGCAGGTGTGCATGATGGTCCTATTATCAATATGCTAAGACAAAGATGAGTGTCAGTTGCAAAAATTACCTTTGTGAATATGAATTGTGTTATTTGGTAAGACTGTACTGCTTTATGCATGTTACATTAAAATCAGATCAGCTTAACTTTTTCCAAACAAACGCTGGCCTCTTACTTCCAGGATGTCACTCGATGTCCAGCATGCCGGTTTTGTTCCTATTATCAGTAGATGGCGCTGTTCACAAGGGAGCAGTTAGTTTTGTGCTGGTAAGACGCTTCTGAGACCAGAAATTGATATCGGATATGTGCGTAAATTATTTGCTTGGATATTCACACCTTATTTATATCAAATATATTTGTATTTATAATTCAAAGGATATAAAAGTGACAATACTCTACACACAATTGTAAAATTGCATTTTATTTCGTATATCTGTCAAAAAACATGCCTTATGACAGATGTGTGTTATGTATATGGATGACATTAGTCATAGAGAGAGAGAGAGACTAATTGCCATAATACAAAGAAAAAGGCTTAGGTTACTCTTCATAACTGTTGGTACATCATAACAGGGACATAGGAATTTTGAATAACATGGATCAAACTTTGTTTTTGTGCAAAATGACACATGAGCCCAATGGTAACATGTGTCACATTTGGCTCACTTTGCAAAGACCATACAGGCATAATTACATAATTGCAGGGGTTTGAATCGTGTGCAAACGCAACGTACCTCCCCATCTTCCTCACTGTCAGATTCAATGCTTTTAATTTTGGGACTTTTCTGCAATGCAGACCTACATTTTACCTTTGCTTTTATGCCTGATGGACCAGGCTCTGGACTTTGTTTACTTACATTTGATGATTGAACCTTTTGATGGACATCTGCTTGCCAGTTATGACTGTAGGCCTAGAACTACCTGCTTTAGGGTCTTGTTTGTTGAGTTCTAACTCTGAAAGATTTCAGAATAATGGACTCTGTGATTGCTTTGCCAGCAACTATTTTATTACTATCCCATCTTGCTTTAGTGCATTGACTAGAATTTTCAAGGACAGAAATTCTTTCCTTTTTTTTGGAAAAAAATGAGTGGCTTTCTCAAGAACAGGGGTCCATGAACTACCACAATTTTGTATCTGCTTTGTATTTTGGCTATTATTGTCTACATGGACAATATCTTGTTGGACCTGAGATCAGGCCTCTTCACTGTTTACACAGGGCTGGGCAACCTGTCGCAAATTCGCAAAAAAATGCGACACAAAGGTTCAAAATTGCGACAAAACATTTTGCGACAAAGTTGTGAATGTTAAAAAAAAAAAAAAAACGCATTTGATACTAGCATTCCAGGAGCCATTTCCGAGTCAGTGTCCATATTGCCATTCCCAGTTCCGCTTTGCAGTTTACATTTTACATGTACCGACCGAAACCGGAAGTTGCAGTTTTTCAAGTTGGCAAATTCAAACGGGAGCACAATGTGGAACAAGCCACCAAACTTTAAAAGATGGCAAAGAAACATGTTTCTATTCATCAAGTATCAAGTGTAAAGTGTAGTGCTCAACTTTTATTACCATGATTTTGGTATAAAACATATTGTTTTCCATTGATAAAAGCATGATATGTGATATGAGATAAATGCTCAGGATGCTCATGATCAAGGATATGCATTTTCCTTCATGCCTTCTGCAGTGCTGGTGCTCAATACAAGAAAATGAAGTTATGAACTAAGTCACAACAAACATTATTACATGCTTTAAATGTAATTATGAAAACCACTGTCTTCAGATATATACATTTATGATTTAAGTTCAATAATTTTTATAGTCATTTTTCTTTCATTTATAGGACAAAATCCAGTATCACATATGCATGATGTGAAGTGAACAATATGATAATTGGCTTCTCATGTAATGCAATATCATGTGATATTGATGAATTGAATGGATTACATGTTTTGGTAATTGTATTTTATATACAAAAGGTTTTATATATTTTTCCTTTTCATGTAGATTTGGAAGAAGTAGGATAGCCTTAAATTTGCCTAGGTGGTGCTCTTAAAGTGGACCTATTTTTTCTTCATAGATCACCGTTATTGTTTCAGTGACACAAAGTTTTATTCTTTCTCACTGAATTACATGTATGCCCATGATTTTTGCATGTAGAATGCCCCAGTAGTTATTCTTGTTTGGTGAAGACAAGATAATCAGTCGCTTTTCCATGCAGTCTGTCTCTGGAGGGCATTCTCCTTTTATATTGTACATGTACAAATGTTCTGATATTTTGGTCTTAGTAGATTAGAATGGACCAAGTATTTTT
This sequence comes from Hermodice carunculata, assembly GCA_964020975.1. NCBI lineage: Eukaryota > Metazoa > Annelida > Polychaeta > Eunicida > Amphinomidae > Hermodice > Hermodice carunculata. Next base: position 51,637,529 of record OZ026619.1, read on the forward strand.
TATTGCATTATATATGTTAAACTAAGAAACATTTTGTTTGTAGGTCTAGAAGTTTTCTTCATTTTAACTAAGATGTAAAGATCTCTTATATTTTTCTGATTGTATTTTACAATGTGAAGAACATCTGTGTTCCCTCTTGTATTTTTCCAATGAAAAACTCATACAGTTGTGGTACATGATTTATGATACTAGCTGTGATAATAGCATGATTGGTGATGAAATTAAATCATATTCCATATGTTTTAGGTGCTGGATACATTTTTAGTCCTCATAACAATACATGTATAAAGAAGGCATTGAAATGGTGCATGGTGCTCAATGAGCATCACTTCAATGACATTTAAGTTTCTTATGACATAAATTATGAATAGAGAACAGTAGAGAATTTATTTTGGTGTCAATTTGACTTTGATATAGAAAATTAGGGAGGACTTTTTTTTACATGATCCCAGTCATATATGACACCACACAGGTATGTGTGTTCCCAATATGGGTTTTTTTGTGGACAGTCTTTTCAGCTTATGCCCCAGAAAAATATACTTGTGACTATGGTCATCAAATATAAACATTTTTCTGTATTTATCTTTTGTTGTCTTTTATTTTTTGGATCACTTCATGAGTAGAATGTAACCAAAGGATAATCAGAGTTATCAATTTAAGTATGATTAACTACACTTCAATCTTAATACATGTATTTCTGGTGTAATTTATAAAGAAGAACAAAGATCTTGATAGAATTTAGTTCAAGATTTTATTGTGTACAAATTGACATCATTTTCATTGTTCCCATTAAAATCATCAGGTGGTAATATATGTTGTCTTTCACATATAATAAGTCAATTAAAAAGTTCAAAATGCATTCTCTGAATATCCTTAATTCCAAAATTCTCGGGGGGGGGGGGGGGGGGGGGGCTTTCGAAACACCCACCCCCCCCCCAAAAAAATCCCCCACCAAAGATGAGGTTTTGCTACAAGAGGTTTCAGCTTTGCTACAAGGATTCTGGTTGTGCCCAGCCCTGTTACAGCTTGGCATGATGAGCAGAGCAGTGAAGGAGCTACCTTGGATTTATTATAGACATGTCTATCCAATGGCATTACACCTGCTCTTCTAAATGATGGCATGAGAGGGATAAGGCACGGTAATACACTTTACAGGCCAACGAGCACATATTGTATCATGTAATACACCTTATGCATATTAATTTCCCGCCTCAAAGCACGGGTTTGACACCAGGTGATCACGGGGGATGTGCGGATCACATCACTGTCACAGACAGGGCCATATGTTCATTTCTCGCAAAATTAGCGTTTTTCAGAAATTTAAATTCACAAATGCCAAATTGGTATTCATCTAGTACTTCCCGAACCTTATGTAAAGAAAAATTTTCCATCTGCCTTTAATAAGTATTCATGTAGGTAGGAAGTATACGCCACGATCTGTGCCATGGAGAGTGATTAATATAGGCTTGGCCTGCTTCGCAATCCATGTAAAAGATATGGGTCTATACTTTTTAAGTATTCCTTATATCCAAAATATTAGTAATATCCCGCTTGTCCCCAAGGTACCCGTATCTTGCCATATCCCGCCAAGCGAGACTAGGCAATCAAGTATGCAGTTGTGCCGGGAAATTGATATGCATATCTCCTATAATTCTACCAGGATTAAGCCTCATGTACTGCTGGCATTCAGTATTGTACATTCTTTGAAATGGCCCGCAACAACCCCCATCAAGTGGTTGAAAAAACATGATGTGTGGGGAGGCAAGACAAGCAAAAATAAGATTTGGGGATCTGGGCCATTCTGTGAAACCAATGTTCACATGTGATTTGTGACCATTGTATAGAAATGAAATCTTCTGTGCATCTCTTGCTAGATCTACACATTTCAAGAAATGTCCTTTCAGATACTCTTCAAAGATTTTAGAATTTCACCAGCCCGAGTCACTGATAGTTCCTGCTGCACCTATTGTGGCACCCTCCATAAGTGCGTCTGTGAAACACTTCCCCTTGATACCAAAAAAGGGGGAGGAATTGATGTGCCCACTGCATTTCCACATCCTATCACAATTAGAGTAGCCCCTCTAGGTGATGTTATTGATTGGGCAGAAGTGCCCCCTGGTGGCCGTTACATGTGGGCAGTGTATGCTCAGTTTGAACTCCCTTTTCATCTAAGTTTACCATGAATTGTGGCTTGTTTTTGAAGCATATTTTGTTAATATATCATCCAGTTCATCATAGTAGGCAATTATAGGGTTTTCAGTTGTACATTTAGCTCATACTGAACTGAGACCACAGGGTTTACATTGGTGGAAATTTGACCAATCTGATGAAAAAAACACTCATCCACTTCTGACTTACTTGGTTTTCAGTGTTATTCCATTTGCCATTGAAAGAATTTCACTCCGGGTATACCAATAAACAATTAGGGCCCTTGTTTCAGTATGGGTTGCAAACTTTTTCTCTTCCTCTATAGTAAATATTGGATCTGGCCCAGGCTTGACTGCGTGTATTGAAACTCTCCCATCAATCCTGTCTCTCAGCGTTGTGAGGGTCATCCCATATTATAGTGCTGCCCTCCTCACAAGATTCCTTCCTCCTTCATGGCAAAGTATGCCTAGACTAACTATTGGTAGTTGTGTTTCATCCTGCTTACAGGAATGGTAGGTTTCCATACTGGAAGTTTTTAAACAATAAAAATAAATGGTGAATAGATAACAAATAAATAAATTTATCCACAAATATTACAAAAAAAAACAGTAAAAATAGTGAAAGCCTGTTCATTGTCAAAAGTGCATGTAATAGGCCTATATAATATACATTTTCATAATTACATGATTTAAATTAATGGGGTACAAGTACATGCATGTCAAAGTAAGAAGATTTAATTAAATCATACACGCCCACCATACATCTTCAAACTCTTTCAGTGCCAATCACGTCTGAAGTCGATCTTCTAAAGTGAAACTAGTTTGAATTATGATTAGGATCTCAGATTCGAATTCTTCGTAAAAAGACCTTTCATTCAAGTACCAGCATGCCTCAGGAACAGATCGATACCAGGTATACCGACCATACTACTGTAGTGGTATGGAATAATGATGAAGGGAAAAAAGTCGCATTTTTGTTCCCCGCCACCAAAGGTGGCATAGAGGGACATAGTACTAGTAGGGATAGGGGCCGCTTCAATCTGTCCATCTGTCCACCCGTCTGTCTGTCCGTCCGGGAGCATGTATCTCTAGAACTCTTAAGAGATAGAATAGTGAAATTGGTACCAGAGATGCATCATACCATGGGCATGTGCGCTGTGTATTGTTTTTGACCTTGAAAACAGGGCCCAAGAACATATCCATTTTCGTGTGTCTGGCAGCATATCTCTAGAACCATTAGAGACAGAATAATGAAGTTTATGCCAGAGATGCGTCATACCAAGGGCATGTGCACCATGTATTGCTTTTGACCTTGACCCATTTTCAAGGTCAAAGGGCCCAAGAACATATCAATTTTTGTGCATCCAGACATGCTGTATACATTGTATACCTTTCTTCTGTATATTGTGGTGGGGGACATAGATCCTTTGGATCACTGTGCACTTGTCAAATTAGTTTTAGTAGCAGTGGGTGGATAAACCAATGTGTATATATTGAACATTTTACACTTTATTGCAATTACTCAAACATAAAATAGTTTTGTTTCACTCAGATGGTCCTCATGGGAGTAGCCTCTCAAGACAGGGACCTTTACACAATGTAATCTTCATCCATCATCCATACTAGGGAAGCCTGTGATCTGCCTTGTGGGACCACTTACAGGCCTAATGAAGGGGTATATACCTCATCCCTCACAGGAAGGGGCCTGTGTACACACAACTTTAATTTCTGGTGCTTATCTCTATGTATTTATAGGCAATACTTGTCAACGGCATCAGGGTTCCAAAGTTTACAGTTCCGCTTACTGGAAAACAAGTTAGGGGTCAAGGATGTGAGTATAGGCCTACACTGTACATTTGACACTGCAGGCCAAGATGAAGTCCATGTCGCTTTATATTAATGTTTTTTGGTTGAATGTGGTGGACTTTATGTCACAACTACATTTCACAATATGCTGAAATTTTCAGAATATAAGTCCCCCCCCCCAAAAAAAAATAGATAAATAAATGCCAGTGAGACAACAATTGCAACTTTAAGCACCTTTAGATGTCTTAATCTACTTTAATACATTTATTCTTATTCAGAAGGAAATTATGAGCCATTATACTCTAAGCGCTTTAGGATTTAATAATTTCACAGTGTTCATGATGTCTAGATAAATTATTTCACCCTGTCCTTGGATGTGTAGATGAATTCTTTCACAGTGTTCCATGATGTGTGGATGAATTATTTTATAGTATCCATGATGTCTAGACAAATTATTCACCCTGTCCATGATGTTTACATGAATTCTTTCACAGTGTTCATGGTGTCTAGATAAATTATTTCACAGTGTTCCATGATGTGTAGATGAATTATTTTATAGTATCCATGATGTCTAGACAAATTATTCGCCCTGTCCATGATGTTTAGATGAATTCTTTAACAGTGTTCATGATGTGCCTACTTCACAGTGTTCATGATGTTTATATGCAGGAAAACCGTGTGAAGTACAATCAGCAGCATTACATGGAAGTCTTCCACGAACAGCGTTATGTGGATGACATTAGAGACTCGATCACACAGCCATCTCTACTGAGTCTGGTAGAAGTAAGTGATACATTTGTAAATCATAATATTATGTCACCCGTAAATTTTCTGTTCACACAAAATTAAAGGGCTATCTGAGATACAATTGGTGTAAAATGAATATTATGTCCCCCTTTGAAGATCCAATCAATAACTTTACAACAGTTGCATCTAGATATTCTGAACTAAATAAAGCATGTTTTGATGGCCAGTAGGTGACTCCCTCACATTTTGGGGTCATCAGACCAAAGGTCAAGGCCATGTTGACACAGAGACCTGCCAACTGGTGTCCAAACATTTACCTATACTGACTTGAGGCCAGTAACTATTACAACAGTAGTAATAGTCGTATCATACATGTTGAACACATGAATATCTACAAGCCTGTATAGAAGCAAACATTTGCTCCCGTAGCTCATTCCATACTATGGTCACAGGCCTTGGTCAGTGGTTCTGGCACTGACCCAAGACTATAGGCATGTTGGTACTTGAATCAAAAAGCTCTTTTCATGAAGAATTTAAATATGCAATTGTCATCTTAAATCTAGGTAAATATACGGAAAAATCAGGGACTGGTATGGACTGAGTTAAAATGGGAAACTGTGGATTGTGATCTTGCATTGTATCTAATATATATCTTGCATATTTCACCAGTTAGTGACGAAAACAAACTCTCACCACACTGTGAAACATACCCCCACCACCTTTGTTGTTGTTGTTGTTGTTGTTGACATGATGGTCAATAGATAGTACTGTTGTAATAGTTTCAATCTGGAAATTAAAGTAAACCTTGCAGAAACTTTGGCTGGTAATGGTCATCTGTAATTTATTTCCTGCACAAGTTGATGTTTACAAACAACTTGTATTTCTACCTCATGTTCGACGCACATCTACCTTTGTGTTTCCACCTGTTGAAAGCAAAGGCATTTCTGTTTTTTTATTGCCCACTATCTGTTCATCCAGTCACTCTACAAAATGTATGTGAAGTCTCCTTATTTGCACACATTAAAATTCCAGAGTTTTGATTGTGATCAATTGTGCCTATAGCAGAAACCTGTGAAGATTTTCAAAGTATGAAACATTTTTGTATCAGAGTTGAGTACATTGGCATCAAAATTCTGTGATTTACTTGTATCTGAACTCAGAGGACTTTTAACAAATTCCCAAAATGTTGAGTTTTGTTGCGATATTTTTGAAAATAAACTGTAGAGTATTGCAGTCGCCTTGGTAATTTTCCTCGCTGAAAGAGATGGACTTCTCCCAGGACATCATAGCTCTAGATTGTGAGCACACAAGCTCCCAAACTTTCCCCCTGAAAGAATAGGCATTGCATATACACAGCAGGACAGTTCTGCCATCAAGTCATGATATGACAGGTTAACTGTATATCCTGCAACAGACAGAGCCTTGTATAGGCTCAGGTGAGTCATAAATCAACTGTGACCAACTTAAATGTGCATTGCTCTCCGTCACCAGAGACCACCCTGTCATGAGAGACCACTTGACAGATTCCCAAATCATACTTCCTGCTAAAGTGAACAATGGCGTACACTCAGCATGCATGCTGGTAACAATAGGCATGAGTTAAAACTAACATTGACACAGGATGTCTGCTTGGGTCTCCCATGGCGTCACAAAAACATACAGTAAACAAGGTTGAAATCTGCTTTTTGCAGAGGATTCAACTTCAATATACAAAAAAGTGTCTGTGTGTGCCACATTTTATAGAAAGGACCAGATAAACTGAATAATTGTTTCAGGGTATATATCAGGTTACGCTTGAGTCTTACAAATGACTTAATAAAAGTCTGAAAATATGCTAAAAGTACCATAAACTATATATTTCCTGAAAGCTAACAAATCTGGGAATAAGTTGATAGCATTTTCATTTGTATCAGTTCTTCTGTGTTGACACAACAATCAGGTAAAGTGATCATAAAAAAAATCACACAATTGTTAAATGTACTTTTTTATTTTGAGCTTGAGCATGTGCATTTCTGTTGCAAAAGCTAGCAGACATGATTTTCTACACAAACGTGTCTCACTTTTTTCATTGTTTGCGCTATTGTGGAGATACTCACGTTTAAAGTTGAAAAGATGACATTCCATTCTTACATCAAAGGTTTTGACTTTGGCTCGCTGTAGAGAGAAAACCACTCAACATAGAAAAAATCTGTGACACGTTTTTAAAGATTATATTCTTGTGAACAGTTTGCCACAAACCCCAGGTCTTTATGAGCAAAACTGACGAAGTTGATTTCACAAGAAGTTGAGAAACAACTTAATCTGGACTTTTTCTATTACTTCTGTATACTGATAACCCCAAATTTTAGATCCATATAGTAAAATAGGTGTGATCATTTTATCGAATAAATGGAATACGGTTTTATATGGTAATTTACCAACGTTATATTGGAAACACTGTAACATAGCTATGACTTTTTGTGCTTGGCCGAAGTTTTGGTTGCTACAGACCATGATAGTCTTGATGAAACCATGAGACCTAAATACTTATAATAAGATACACATTCAATTTTTTCCTGTTTAAAATACCATTCCTCATTTTTGCGCAAAATACCTCCATTCCTAAAAACCATTATTTTTGTTTTAGTTAAGTTAATGTTCATACATGATTGATCACAGAATTCTCCGAGAATGTTAATCTGCTTCTGTAGTCGAGCAACAGTGTCTGCCAAATCTACAATGTCATCTGCATATAGTAATGCTAATAAGTTCATGGTTTCTTCTGAAATAAATACACGTTGACCACCCTTAGCCTCTAAATCCAGAACAAACTTATTAATAAACAAAATGAAGAGTAAAGGACTGATCATACATCCTTGCCTTGTACCCATAGTGCACTTAAAAACTCTGTGAGACCATCTGGTGTACGTACACAAGACTGGACGTTTAAATACATAGATTGTAGCACTTTTAACATTTTACCATGAACACCTATATTAATTAGTCTGTGCCATAAATACTTGTGGATAACAGTGTCAAATGCTTTGGAAAAATCGATAAAAAGAACATAAAATCTACCACCTTTTTTAGATAAATATTTTTGGACAACTGCCTGTAAAGTAAACAAATGGTCTACTGTTGACCTACCAGACCTAAAACCTGCTTGACTTTCATGTATTTTTTGCAATTTTTCTGCCCAATCATATAAACGATTATTAAGAATTTTAGTAAAGAATTTACCACAGACATCCAAGAGTGAAATTCCTCTATAGTTGTCTTTTACATTCTTAGGACCCTTTTTGTGGAGAGGACATATTACTGCTTTACACCATTCTTTTGGGTATTGACCCTTATCCATTATATTATTGAACAGTTTCACTCAGTATGGCACAATGCAACTTAGGCTCACTGAAAGTGAAAATTCAGTGCTTAATACACCAGTCCCCTCCCTTAAAGAGACCACTCCATGTAGTGATCACCTCCCTGTTAAAAGACCACATTTATCAAGTCCCTAGTGCCATCTTTCCCATATTATTTGACCTCCATTTAGAGACCACCTGCTTTTAGTGACCACTTAGGCCAGTCCAAGGGATGGATTGCCAAAAGAGGGACTGCTTTTCATGTATTGTGTATTTTGTGTCCATGAAGAAATGGCTGGAGAGGACACCTGGTCTGGAGGCACATGACTTTGGATTCTGGGTCAAATACCAGAAAGCTGTGATGGAGTGGATTGAAGAATGTTTCCAGAAGCCAGCTGAGGTAGGTTTACTTTTGCTGTGATATGAGATTCCTGGTAAATACTATATTTCTCCAAATTAAGCACACATTGGTAATTCAAAAATAATTTCTCCTTGTACTATGGCAAACATTTTAAATTTGTATGAACAAATGAAGTGGTTCCTATAATTCATAGTTCTGGCATGTGCCAGAAGGCACGGAAGTGCCAATCATGTCTAAAGTTGATCTACTAGAGTCAAACTAGTCTGAATTATCATTAGGATCTCAGATTCATATTCCTCGTAAAAAGACCTTTCATTCAAGTACCAGCATACCTCTAGTGCCAGTGAAAAGCTGTTGACTCAGACCAAAATTTAGCACCTAAAGAGTTAAAACTCTTTCTGAGCCAATTTTGCCAAAAGTTGATGAATAGAATTGACACGATTTTACCAGATTAATACTCTTTGTAAAATGGCCTTTTGTTGCATGGCTACAGATACCAAAGAGACCATAAGAATGGTAGAGATCAGGGAGTCTCTTCAGTATGCTTTCACCCTTTCCCCCTTAAACCTGGCCAAAACTGGCTGGTGGTCAAATGTCGTCTGCTTCAGTGTTTCCAACTAATTTCAACAGTAATGGAAAACAATTTGAGAATTGTAGATGAGCCCTATCAAGATCACATGCCCAAAGTCAACAACTTTCCTTGGCATGAGTTGAGCACTTACTCATGCCAAGGAAAGTTGTTGACTCAAATGTCAATTCTAGGGGGGAAAGGGTTCAGCACACTGAGGAAACCTGGTGACTCAGTAAACACTTGGCAATGCAAGAGATAATATGGTTAATCCAGTGCACATATTTTAAACAAAAAAAAAAATCTGGACTGAAGTCAGAGTATGAGATCAACAAGCATACATGCAAAATGTAACTAAAATACAAAGAAAAGAAAGTGTTTTGTTACTGATTTGTGATGTTTCTATTGGTTGTCACCTCGCAACTTCTATGTACAGGATGTAGATTGATTACTATTCAGTGACACCACTTCATATCATTCAAGAATGATATTGAAGCTAATAAGCAAGTTGATATACAAGGGCACCATAAAAGTTGTGCATTAAATTTGTTTTAGATAATCCTAGAAAGCAAGTAGATGCAAAGTACAACCAATGATACTTAAAATAGTACCATGTTGCCTTTTTTATATGCCCCATCCTCTTAATAAAATAGTACCATGTTGCCTCTTTTATATGCCTTATGCTCTTAATCTTTTCTTTTGTGCTTAAAAAAATATGAAACTTAACTGGAAAACTGGCCAAAACCAGCGGGTGGTCAAATGTCATCAGCTTCGAGGTTTTGCCTAATCTCAAAAGTGATGAAACAACGTTTGAATGACAATTGTATATAGAATTTGTCAAGATAACAGTATTACCCAACATCAACAGCAGTCTTTGGCAAGGGGTGGATGCCTTAGTGCCCACCCCACGCCAAGAAAAGCTGTTAACTCAGACTTAAACTCAAGTGGAAAAGGAATAACGCAGGATACTGTCCATTTTGCCATCATTTGCAAAAGGATTAATGCAGAAAACTGTAACAGTCTATTTTGCCATCATTCACATGTTAATTCTGCTATGATGTTTCAAATATAGATTCATAGGTGAGGCTTAATTACCTACTTCAATAAAATTTCCCAAGTGGCCGGACACTTGAAAGTAATACCGTGTTGATGGATATCATTCATTTATGCATTTTTTTTTTAGTTTGAACAGTCCCAGCTCATTATCCCTTGGAACAGATACAATAGAATTCCTTGTATATTATAAATGTATTCCTTATATATGATTGTGTATTATGCAGACAGAAACAGAGCCAGATTTGAGAGAGATCAAGATGGCAGAATACAAGAAACAGATGGTAAGTATGAACACTAATAGCGGTCAAACCAGTAGACTCCATTCATCATATCACCAGCTCCTTGTCATTGTACAGTATAGAGCAAGCCAGGTGCCTTATCATTACCCTCGTACCATTGTACAGTTCAGAGCAAGCCAAGTGTGATTATGCCCTTCCCCCCTCCTAACAAAAGAGAGGCATATAGAAATCGCTTTTTCCGATATCCATGAGTCATGTACCAAAACTAGGTCACCAGTTCAAGTATCTAGGTCACAGTGACATATCCTTTTAAAATCGTGTCTGGGCTGTAATTCCTTTACTGTTTAACTTAGTTTCATGAAACGTCACACACATATATATCTTCACCTAAAGGTGTGTCATGAACTAAAATAGGTCACTAGGTCAAGTATCTGGGTCATGGTGATACATTCATGTAAAACTACATTACACTTTGCGCCCAGGCTATAATTCTGTTGTCCTTTGACTTAAAATCATGAAACTTTACACACCTGTGTATGTTGACATGAGTGTCATGCATAAAAGGAGGTCAATAGGTCAAGTATCTGGGTCACAGTGATAGCCTATATTTATGGAAGCAGTGAACTCGCGTTTGAATGTGGTCCTACCAGTTTCATTACATCTTGTAACTCATCAGAGCCTGTTAATACAGTGTGTGTGTGGGCACACTATATCAGGGTACAACATGCATGTAACTGACATTAAGGCGCATGTTTGCACACACTTGTAAAAGTGGGTGCAAGGTGACAACATGATAGTCAATTACAACGTAATAATATTGCCGGTACCTTTCAACTGTGATACACTTCAGGTTTAATGCTCCCCCCCCCCCCATCACCCCTACCACCAAAAAAACCCCCAAAATATGTTAAAGAATCCAAGTATGACTTATCATTATCCCCTTACCATTTTATGATATTGAACAAGCCAAGTATGACTTATCGTTAGCCTCTTACCATGGTACAGTATTGAACAACCCAAATATGACTTATCATGAGCCCTTACCATCCTGCTTACCATTGTATGATATTGAACAAGTCATGTGTAACTTACCATTAGCCCCTCAGGGATCATGTATAAAAAAAAATCATTCCAAAAATTAAAAAAAGCTTGGAAGGGAGGAAGGGGTTAATGCCCAAATCCAATTTTCACCAATTCTTTGGAAATGTAAAGAAAAGTGGAACATATTTTTACTAAATCCTTTGTAATGTATAATCTTGAAGCTCCAACAGTGTGGATTTGTCTGCTCACAGTCACAGTATGATGCACATGGCATTTTCAGTAATTCCTCAAAGTGACACTAGATGGCACACTAATCAGTAAGCCATCTCAAGCACCACATGCATTCATCCTATGTTAGGTAAATTCATTAATAAAGTAGGCCTACAATGAGAAAAAAAATCGTTTATTTGAGGAATTTGGTAGCTTGGGCAGAAGGGTATGAAGAAAGGCAAATGAGATATTTTAATGAAAGACAGATGATAGATTATCTTTGATAATTCTGTGAATAAAACCAGCTTAAGACCATTGGCTCTAGCTATGAAGATTGCACATATTTCTAATTGGGAACATACTATGTTTAAAACTTACCTTTTGTGCTGTATATGCCAATATTTCATTGTGATAATGGGTCTGAAAAGCTGTTTAAGATATGCTGGTACCCAGATGGCATACATATATTATATGTGATCCCAGAACAGGCAAATAAATGTAGGTATACCTTGGGGGTATCTTGTTGCATTCTTTTGTTGCAATATAAACTTGCTATGGGCATAATAAAATTTAAGTCCAAATTATCCAGAAAATGGTGATTTTGGATTGGGGGGATGAATTTTGGAGAATTTTTTTTTTTTAAACATGATCCCTCTCTGTTGTACAATATTTAACAGGCCAAGCGTGACTTATCTTTAGCCCCTTACCATGGTACAGTGATGAATAAGCCAAATGTGACCTGTCATTAGTGATGGATTGAAAAGTTGAGAAGAATTGACACAGACATACAAGTGGACATGATAACATGCTTTGGAATGAATTAAGCAATTTGAAGCCTCCTGGGTCAGCATACCTGAACCGGTACCCTCCCCTGGGTCAATTTATTGAATACAGAGTTTAGAAACTGGTGGATCTTGGTTGCATTGTCTGGTCTCATGTACCATACTAATTTAACTCTCTCAGTGCACATTGTGACTAAAGCTGAACTATTTAACACCAACTGCTCTCAATTATAATCAGGGTGCTAGATTCATGTTCCTTGTAAAGAGACCTTTCATTCAAGTACCAGCATGCCTGAAGTTACATAGAATATAATTGTCCAGGTCAACAGCTTTCCTCGGAACACATTGGGTACAATGCATCCAATGCACACTGAGGAATGCTGTTGACTCAGTCCAAAATGTGGCATTGAAAGAGTTGAAGTGGTTTTTGATGACAAGATACTTAAGTGAAAACACTGAGGCAAGACCCAGTTAAACACCTGGCATTTTCTGTTTGGTTGATCAAGAAGATTGTTTTAGTACTGTAAACAAATGTGTATTTCTTTTTGCAGGAGACATTCCAGTCCATATTTGACCCGGATATATACAATGCTTATTTGGCACGAGGTAAACTACTTTCTTTAATTGATACTGTTAGATGTGTTTTGGCTCTGCTCATGTATTGTCATCTGGGGTTCAGAAAAACAAAAACAAAACAAAAAAACAATGCTATAAAGTAGAAAAGAAGATTTGTATCACAGCAAATCTGTCTGGGTGCTTTCAGAATTTGAGTGATTGGAATTGGGTACGTGTTGGTTGCACACCTGTAATAATGCTACCAGTCTTACGAGGAGCACCTAAAAGGCCAACACAGGTATAGACAAGATCACTGCTCTATTCTCTAAGGTTTAAATAAATGCTAATTAATCTGATAAGTATGGTCATTTCCCAGGTGGGGACATCTTGGGGCTTGTGACCCATCTGGAAAACAATTGAAATGCACTGTTCACATGGACTGAAGTACTTGCACACATTGGTAGTTTAACTCTTTCAGTGCCAAATTTTGGACTGAGTCAGCAGCTTTTCTCGGTGTGTGTTGGGTGCACTGCAATCCTATATAAATTGAATTGGAATACTAGCGCTATCATAATCAATTTGAAGATATTTAGGATTTAGATTTTTCAAGTGCCCCAAATAAGCATAAATTAAAATACTGTATAACTTTGTTTTACTGTTCATTGGATTCATGACTGCCACATACCTACAAATTAAAATTGGAATGATACCTCTATCTATTATAGTTTAAAGATATTCAAGATTTCAATGTTTCAAGTGCCCCTAATTAGCACTAATTAAAATGCTACAACTTTTATTTACTGTTCATTGGATTTGCCTTTGGCACAAATGTATATACACGTACTGTAAATAACTTCAATTTTGCTGCATTCCTATTTTTTTTTATTGCACCTATGGCATAAAACTGTAAAACACAGTGAAATAGTATTTTGCTTTGTTTGAACAGGATTTATGTCCAAAATTGTCAAATTAAAACAGATCATCACCAAACTCAGTGGGATTGTGGAGGGGGAGGTCAAAGTCTAAGTAGCTAATAATACTATTACTAGTGGTGCCACCTATAATTTGACAGATATAATGAGCCAAAATGTGTTAATTCCGTATCTTGAAAAGTAATTAGATCGGACTTGCCAAATTTATGGGATATATAAACAATGTCCAAAGCTAGAATTTTATATAATATCAGTGACCTTGATACATTTTTACCCTGATATTTTGTCGCAAGGTCATTGAGGACAAAGTTAAGGGACTGGCTTATTGTTGTCTTGGCACATGCAAAAGTATCCAATACAGGAATGGCACAAATAAGCTATGATTACATGTGGAGCAAAGTGTCAGCTGATGGACTTTTTATACACTAATTGTACATAAGCTTTATATGTTCAGAAGCCACTTGGGTACTCTCAACTTTGAAATGAACAGGTGGAATATAGTCCAGTTGCCGCCAGAGCATTAAGCCCTAGGGCCTATTGTTGGAACAATAGTGTCCGGGAAAAGCTCCAGACAAAATTAGGCCATTACGAAAGAAGGGAGGAAAAAAGAAAGAGAACGAGAAAAAAAGGAAAGAATTTTTGAAAAAACGGAATGTCTGGGTTCGCACCCAGAGAAAATTTTGGTGCAGCTGGAAAAGGAATTATCTTCAAAATGAAGTGTTGCTTGATGGGAGGTACTGCTTTAAATTTAACAGTTTTGTGAGTCAATAAACATACATGCAACAGAGTTTATGAGTGTGTATTTTACCCCTTGTGTTGTTTAACTGTCCTTTCCCCAGGTGAAAAGTAGGTCTGACCTTCATCTTTGAACACGCTACTGAGAAACCTGCCTGTTTCCCCTAGAGGTGACTTTTTATAGGACATTCCTATTATTTGATTGACCCTTTATGTGACTTGGTCAAACAGATTGAGACCAATGTTGTTATGCAGAACAAAAAATATTTGTGGGTGGAGTCAAAGTACACATGGACAATTCGATTTCAATAAAAACAGCCTGAAGATAAAACAACAGCTGACATACATAATGAATAGTGTTTGGGCTGTGTGTGCCTTTCGTGTGTGTGTGTTTGTAAACATGTTCTGAGTACAATGAACAAAGCTGCTGACTTAACCCTTTCCCCCTAAAACCAGCCAAAACCGGGTGGTGGTCAAATGTCATCTGCTTCAGTGTTTTCAGCTAATTTCAACAGTAATAAAAAACAATTTTGACTGATAATTGTAGATGAACCCTATCAAGATCACATACCCCAGGTCTCACAACTTTCCTTGGCATGAGTTGGGCACTTGGTGCCAAGGAAAGTTCTTGACTCAAGTGTCAATTCAAGGGGGAAAGGCTTAAAGGTTAAATGTCATCTGAATCACTGGTTTGCATGAAATGAGAAATAATTTTGAACAAGAAAAGAAGATTTGCTTCAGAAGCAAATCTATCTGTGTGCTTCCCAAGTTCAGTTGGAAGCTGCTGTAGCACAAACCTGAGAGTTTTAGGAATGACTGACATCTCCATCTCATTTAACTTGTTCAGGTGTCCCTAATTGGCATTAACTAAAATTCCACCACCTTTTGTTGTGATCTTACAAGTCTGAAGAACACTAGATCCATGGGCCTCTTTGTTTGTTTGTTTATTTGTTTGTTTGTTTGTTTGTGTGTTTGTTTGTTTGTTTTAAATGTTGTTTGGGTGAGATGGCAACATGTACCAGAAACTTTTAGAGGATATGAAAGGAAATTGAAAACTTGATTAAATACCTTTATTTTAGGATGCCACAATAAATTTGCTGATATTCTACTGCTCATTATGCACATTGACCGTGGATAGTCAACTATCCATGCATTGACCCATCAGATTCTGGGTCAGTATTCCCCACCCTTCCTTTTATGGTGACTGTCCCTTTGACTTCCATGTGGAGACACAGCCAGGCAGATCAGTTACCAACAGGTGCTGACACCTAGTGGCAGAGAATAGCAACTATTCACCTCGCCTTTTTCCTGAGATAGTTGCATCCAAACAGATGTCACAGGGTTTTTTACCACATCAGCCTTATTGGCCAATGGGGGTATTGTCATTGTCATATCTGTGTATGCAGGAATCCATCTGTATGTTACCTTTGTGGACGCAATCACTTTTGAAGAAAGTGAGCTGCATGATACTATAATAAAACTTCTATTGGAGAAGTGTCTCATTAGAAGCCTGGCTGAGTTTCACATTCAGCACCTTGGCCTATATTCCAGGTCACCAGGGTTGTTATATTTCTTACCCTGACCAAAGGGTTATGAGGTCGTTCTGACCCTTATATTTATTGCTTGGCCTGGCAGGGCATCCTGATACAATAAACCACATCCCAATGAGAGACATAAAGGCAAGTAAGATAGGTAGTTAAGTTTTTATGCATAATGCTGGATTTGTAGCGTTATATATGTGTCAGAAATTCAACGTGACTGTTTCAAGCATATGTATTGACCATTTCAGCTTTTCATAATTTTGTGCATAAATGAAATGTTTCGAAGTTTTATATGAAGAGACTAGATGTAAGGCATTCTACGGAATTGTTCCCTTAGCTCAGAAAAACAGGAACGCGGGCAGAAACTGATGGTCCAGTGGTGACCAAAGTCAACAGATACATGCACTCCTTTGAAAATTATGTAAGCAATGTGAAAATGCATTCTTTTCAAAGTCATGTATCTCTGCAGTAAAATTAATAAACGTAGCAGGTCTGCACAAAGAATTTGATCTTATCCTAGCTTTAATCCCCAAATTAAGATCAATGTGGTTTGGGCCCTAAACTACTTAATCCTGGGTTCAATGTTTGATAAAAGCTTCGGGGATTAGCCAATATATGCTTTTGGCTACAATTTGAACTTAAGGATTTACAGGTTCATCTTATTGAATCAATCTTAGCTTGATCCAGTATTTAATCTTTTGATCCAGGATTAAAATTTGGAATCAGTGAAGATTGATTTGATAAAATAGAAACTTTAATTCCAAAGTCCATATTACAGTGGAGAACATAAATTAATTAATTCTCCCAGTTAAGATCAAATATTAGGCCAACGATTCAGTAGTTCAAGGCACAAAGGCACATTGACTTTCATTTCAAATTCAGGATCATATTAAACTCTTTGTGAATATGGCCCCAGGACTGTAAGAAGATGTAGTGTCAATTAAATAAGTGCCAAATAACTTGATAAAATCAAATTATTGTACAGTATAAAATGTAACAAAATGGGAAAAATTGTTATATTTAGCAACTATTGGATACCTCTCAAAAATCATTTTGAGAATCACAGCAACATGTGTTGTATCATAATCCGTTCAAATGAAACATTGTCCCCTCAATTATTTTTAATTTCCCTGTTTTCTTGTTAAAAGGGCTCAAAGTTGCAAATTGTTTAGTAGTTTGTTGTTCCTAGAACTGTAGTCCCTTTATTTTTGCAACTATGTATCTCCTTTTTGAATCAATTTGTACGAGAGACCCAAGGTGTTTTAGTCTCCAAGGATAACATGATTAATGATTGAAGTATTCTTTATTTAATCAAAATCTGACAACCTGTGCCAAAGATGACTATCCGTTGAGAGTTTGGAATTTGTTGCAAGTCTCCACAATCAGCTCTCTGAATTCACAGGTTGACCAGATCCGTTGACTGCTATATGTTAAGTTTGAACAGTTTTCAGTTATTTCTTCCCTTTGTACTAGGATTTGAACTCCCAAATTTGTACATATGTTAGATAATATATCTCTATACCAAAAGTACAGGCAAACCACGAAAAATGATAAAATTTTTACTTTTGGGTTATATGTTACCTGTAAAGTGACCTGTGAATTTTTACTTTCATGTGTTACCAGGAGAGCGACGTTTCACTTATATAGCTTTCCAAGGGGCAATGATGATATCCCTATACAGAGATGAGCAACGCTTCCATCAACCATTCCAAGTCTTGACTCTGCTCATGGACATTGACTCACTTCTCACCAAATGGAGATGTAAGCTTTTACATTCTATGTTTTTATTGCACGAATATTGTTTTTGTTGTTTTATTTTTTCAGGTACATCTATTCTTGAACATAAATTTCAAAGTCAGGTAGCGAGAAGTCACATCAAACTGAGCTTAGTGCTCGCATGGTTTTGCAGAAGTTTTCAGTTTTTGAAATTTATACAGTCCTATTATATCAATCACATAAGGGACTGTTGAACAGTTTCATATTTTTCAGCTCTGCTGGCTTTACAAAGCAATGCGAACCTCTTAACAAAGCATAAGAAATATTCCTATCCGGGTGACAAACCGACACACCAAAGTTGTAAACCTTCAGAAGGAATTAAATTTACAAGGAAGAAATTACCGAATGTGGTACTACTGTATTCAGTTAACTAAACAGCTGAAAAATGGACAAGATATACATTGGGTTAGCTTTCCCTAAATAAGAATTCATATAGCACTTGGATTCACTGAAGGATGTATCATGATACGTATCAGTAGTCAAAAAGTTTTTAAACTTAAGGTACAAAACTGCTTTGTTAGTCATGAAAGGAAGCCTGTACACCTTTTTGCTGTAAATTTTGGACACGTGGCCATCTGATGTGTACACAATAGACAGAAGCCATACCTACAAAACCCATTAGTTAGTTTACTAGCATTAAATCTCTGCACCAGTAGGCAAGGGCAAGAACAGAAGGTTCAAGAACTGCCTAAAAGAGGGCACAGCAGTGAGTGGAGGGCAAGTGTTTTGTATTCCCATTACTTTACATTGTAATATGCAACTTAAGAACTTGAAAACTATTGCACATAGAATGGCCAAATTTCAGACAGTAAATCTAGATGTGTAACTAAATACCTCACAAAATCCATATAACCACAGCTACAAAAGTGAGTGGGTTATTTAAGGTTGCTTTAACATACAAACTAATGGGAATGCACAGCTCTGGCCCTCCAAATATTTGTGTATTCTGTTGTGTATTGGGGTAAATACACACCTTAGAGCTAATTCTGATCTTGCCTATTAGGAGCCTTGCTCAACAAAAAATTTGTTATCTGAGACTCGAGCCTGAGAGTGTGGATCAAGTACAAGCATCACACTTCATGGGTGTCTGAATGGTTGTCACTAAGAGCTGAAATCAGTAGCCTAGGACAGAGAAATAAATGGAAAGTAATAAGGCTGAGGCTTTAGGCTGTCCACAAAGCTGGTCTTATTTGGGTCAGTTATTATGATCCAGCTGCCTTCAAGCAGAGCACAGGACTGTCTTGGTCCTCTTGTCCATTTTGTTCTTGGAATGATAAATTCATAACAGCCCTCCATCCCACAATTTTAGAGTACTTGGAAACCCCATTTACCCCCTCCTTTACCTCAATTGAGAGGCCAAGAGCTTTGTGAGCACTTTTTTGGCCTGGCCTGGGCTGGGGATGTTCTGTCAAAAGAGATACCACTGTATATGTAATATTGTAAATGAATTTTTTATAAGTGGTTATAGTTCACATTTTGTATGCTTGCAGATCCATATCAGTGAACTTTTTCATACTGTCTTTCTTTAAACCAAAAGTGATCCAAAACACTGGGGGAGAAAAATAAATTCCAATAGTCTGAATCAAATAAGGATGACCTTCATTCAACTAGCTTTGAGCAAGCAGCCTACAGGGAAGGTGGGATAACTTCGTACCATGCACAAAAAAACATGTCTTTGTGGCCATGCTAGCACTATATTGTTGACCAAACGCCATTCATTTCCTCTGTCTTTGCCATTTCAATAAAAAAAACTTAAATAATCTCGTGGTCAGGCATCGTAGCCTATCCGTTTTGCAAGGTATCATCGTTTAATGCATTTATGTTGCCTGTTTGATGGATTTATATCTGTTTTTAAGTACCCCTCAGCAGATGTTTTAGACATAATTATCGAACATTTTGATCAGAAAGTATGGCTATTTTTAACATCTGTAAAATGCATATATATTGTGTTAATGTTTTTGTGATAAATGGACCCCAAAATGTTATATACAGGGAGGGATATCATTCGGATGCAAAATGTGTATAAATGACCAATGTGAGGTCCGTGGAGCAGAAAGGTCACTTTTTAGGGATATTGGGCACACCCCTATACCCTACAGCATGGTGTTTCTTGCTGCCAAAATTAGTCCTGTTTGACAATCAGAGTGGTGCAAGACAATATTTTTAAATATTGGTGCTTACAACATTATGTACAAAAACATGCACAAGAAACGTCTTTGTGGCCATGCTTGTTTCAATTATGCAAGGTACAAAGTTCAAAATTGGCCAGTTTACAAACATCCATGGCGCAAAAAGGATAGCCCAGGCTGAAACAACAAGTTATCCCTCCTTCCCTGTAATCTCCTTGCTTTGAGCAAGGATTATTCCCCACCCACCTCCACCCCCCACTAATGATTGGCAGCTTTAAATATCTGATTTTTTTGTGAAGCTAACCAATGTGACAAAAATCCAAAAGTAAGCTGAAAAATGACAATTTGGATTTTCCATTACCCCATTTATATAATTTCTCACCAAAGTAGACCTCTGATCCAATGAAAAAAAAAAACAAATCACAGCATGAATTTTGAGAAAAATAATAGTGAGAGCATGAAATGTTACTGAACAAATTGATGACTCTTGTAGTTCTAAATGCATTGTCAAGTTAACACACTGTAACTTTCAGAGTTTATAGGGTGTATGAAAATCTAGGTCCCTTTCAATATTGGTGGCACCATCTACGGTATTATGTAATATATGGGTCAAAATATGAAAATCTTGTGAATGCTATAGCATCTTTAATTTTCTTCATGAAATGTGGTGGGATTATGGGGGAGGTGAAAGTCTAATTGCTAATAATACTAGTGGCACCACCTATAATTTGACAGAAATTATGAGCCAAAATGTGTTTTAAGATATAAAATTCCATATCTGGAAAAGTAATTGGATTAGACTTCCCAAATTTATAGGATATATAGACCATGTCCAATGTTAGAATGTCATGTAATATCAGTGATCTTGACATATTTTTGTGAGGTCATCATGCCTGTAAAGTTGAAAGAGGTGATTTTGTAATGGCAGGGTGTAGCTTGGACATCAGTGGCAAAGAGAATTGGGCCTGCAGATCAAAATTGCACGTGATTACATTGTACATAAAACTACTTGGTGACCTACTATTTGGGTCACCATGACCCAGTAATTATTGACTTTGGCAGTTGTCTAAATTTGTTTTTCTTCAATAACTGGAAAAGTTATCACCAGATTTGAACAAACAGACCATGTATGGAAAGCTGGATGTGGGGCACATATTTTGAACAGTATCAATTTTTTAATCCTTGTTGAAGGTCAAGATCAAATGACCAGTTTGAGTATAGGGGTCATCTCGTAAATGCTCTGCACCCCACAATTTTTTAGTCCCATATAACGTTTAAACCTTACTCAGTGTATGAAAATCTCCGTCAACATCAATGTTGGTGGTGCCACCTGTAGTATAACGTCATATACAGGTCAAAATGTGAAAATCTTATGACCAGTCCGGCATCCTTAATTCTTCTTGATGGTTCTGCATGAAATTTTTAGTGGGATTGTAGAGGTCAAAATCTTGTTTGGTTATGATACTGTTGGCGCCACCTATAATTTGAGAGAAATTATGAAGTAAAATGTCTTGAAACTTACAAAATTCCATATCTTGAAAAAAAAAATTGAATTAGACAAGCCAAATTTATAGAATATATAGATCATGTCCAATGCTAATATATCATGTAAGATCAGTGACCTTGACCTATTTTTGTAATTTCACCTGACCTGTTAAGTTGCAAGAGATGATTTTGTAATGGTAAGGTGTAGATTGACATCAGTGACAAAGAGAATTGAGCCTCTCAATCCAAATTGCACTTCAGTACATTGTGTGTAAAACTGTTCTTGGTGACCTACATAATTGGTCACCGTGACCCAATGATTGTGTGACCTTGACCTATTTTTCAAGGTCATTAAGTCCTTAAGAAAGGGACATTTAATTCGATATCTTGATAAAGAATAAGGGAAATGATACCAATTGTACCACAAATGTGTATCATATGGAAGTTTGATATTGCATAATGTGGCTAACCTTGATTAATTTTTCAAGTTCCTGGATTGAAAACATTTCAGAAAATGATTTTTTGGTGATGGTGGTCAGCAGAGCATTACATCCAAGGGTATCTTGTTTATGTTATTTTTGGCCTTAATGCATGTTTGTTTCACATATTTGTATTGCTATATTTATATGAAGCAAATGAGAGTATTCTGTGCTGTCACATCGATGTAAGGTTAAGCGACGCAGCTTGTATTTCTTAAAATGACCATGAAAATGTGACAGTGAAAAACCTGTTCATTATAATTGCAGTTTGATACATGTATTGCATACATGCGATCCTGTTGTACATTTGACTTGATGTACATCAGCTACATGTGCTCTTCTTGTCATTCAGATAATCATGTGATGTTAGTCCAGAGGATGCTGGGAAGTAAGGTGGGCACTGGAGGGTCGTCAGGGTATCAATACCTTCGCTCTACTGTCAGGTAAAATTTAATTTATGCAGCGTCCATTAACCCCTTCAACCTTGAATTAAGACTGAGTCATCAGCTCTCCTTGGCATGGGTTGGGCGCTTAGCTGTTGTCCTAGGTCATGTTATCTTGATTGGTCTCATATACAATACTCAGTGAAATTGTTTTTCATTGTTATCAAGATTAGTCCAAAATGTTAAAGTAGATGGCATTTGAAGACGTGCGGTACACCGCGATATGAGCAACCATTTATGGTCCGATGCCTCCATACAGTTAGAGCTGGTATTTGTCGATACCTGCACTAGCTGCTGTTCGCTTTTCCTACTTTGCACAGTTTCGTTTGAGAAATATGGATTGTTTACGAAGAGTGGAAAGGAAAAAGAATGGGCGGTTTGTTAACAAATGCCAAAACAAAGCACTAAATGCTTTAAAACAAGGCAGAATACGTCGAAACACGGCAGTGGTAGACCAAAACACATGTACACAATCAGCGAATGCTGACCAAGCCACCGCGGAAAGTGCCACGCCCACCCCCCAAATGCCACACGCACATGTAAACACTGACAGTTATAACTGGGACGAAGGTCCTAGAATAGTGGAACTAAGTGTACTAGCCGACAATCTTGTATGCGAGGAATGTAAACAAAAAAACATTGTCCCTAAAAAATACAGAATCAGAAAAACGATATGGCTTGGCCAGTGTACTTTACATTTCTTGTGAATGTGGTACGATAAACGCTGTCCCAACTGGGGGGGGGGGGGACCACCACAGTAATACCCCAGTGTCGAACGGTGGCACAGGCATATTTGATAATGTGCTGCCTCTGTTACCATTCGACAATGTATTAAGGCAACTATAATTTTGATATTCTTATTTTTACCTCTTTTCCACATTGCTGTATTGCACTATGTAGAGACTCTTATAATGTTTGCCTCTTCTCAGTATAGCTATGAAAGTATATATTATGACTGGAATATAAAATTAACGACGTACTGCCGTTTATTTAGCCTACATACATGTATATTGATATGGTATCGAAGTTAGACAATGAATGGATACCTTGTACCTATGAACTTAGAACAAATTAAGTCGACATGCATGAATTCTTTGTACAATTGCGGAAAAAATAGCACCGTATGATATCTTTTTTTGTTAATCAATGAGATCAGTGCATATTTTGGAAACCCCCTAAAATTTTTCAGGGATTTGCAAATATTTTTTCTATTTCAAACTTAAAAAATAATGTGAGCACTTATACATTTTTTCAAGACGAGATGAATTTAAAGTCACATTGCAGCATGTTTTGTCTACATATTTATTATTGAAAGGCTTGATATACATTGCATACACTCATATTGAGTTATATAATGCATATTTTTGCATCTTTAATTTATTTTTTTGCTTTGACCCACATATATAACGTTTGCTATCAAATTTCTGTAGTCCTTATATGTAGCGCCACCTAGCGTCAAAAGTAGCACCGTGACATGCCAATTTTTTGCTTGCATTTTGTTTCAAATGCCAATATCTTGGTTCACACCAAAAACCAGAGATTTCTAAATTCTTTTGACCAGTGTACCAAACGTCTTTAACCATCAGCCAGTTTTGGCTGGTTGAATGGGGAAAGGGTTAATAGAGAGTTCACTTTGGATGTAACCCTAGGTGACAGAAAAGTCTGTATATTTTACATGATCTTGTTCTTGTTTTGTGAAATAAATATGTGTCACTCTTGTTTAATTGGAATTGATAAAAATGGAAAGTAACCAGACACTGTCTTGCACCTGGAATTAGAAATGTGCTGGAAAGTGCTGGATCTCAGACACTCACTGATTCCATTTGAAATTGCTCCTGTGATCTCATTCATTGTTACAGTAATACCAGTTATGTTGTATCTTCTACTGTTTTAGAAAGTCACCTGTTCTGTAGAACTTGGTGCCATTATTTTCGTCTTATTGAGAGAAGAATGTAGCTCATTTTTTTTTTTTTTCATGATTTTATTTAAAACTGGAATGTGCTCATGAAATAAAAACTGGTCGCCAGCTTTGGTTTAGACTTTTCTCCTGTAAGGGGCCACAGCTGGCTGCAGATCAAATTTCACCAGCTTGCATGATTTGACAAATTCCAAGACTAATGAAAAACAGTTTGAAGGCAAACTGTAAATGAGACCTATCAAGATAGCATATTAAGGAAACTCTTCAAGTCAGGCCGAATTTAAAGGGAAAGAGTTGACTGCAATCATGAAATAATGGAAAATAGACAATTGTGACCTGTCTTGTATAAAAGAGTCCACAATATTTTCATTGGAATACTATTGTAAGTTTTCAAAACAAGAATGCTTCATAAAATAATAACTGGTTGCACTGTTTTAAGGGTCTGGCCCAAAGGGGGCACCCTTTCTGTTTTCGGGTTGTCCGTCCATCTGTCAGGATGTCAGTTCACATGTGTGCATTCTCTTTACCACAATCTCTACAGAATGCCTCCATGTATTTTGCTCAAATTTGGCAATATGCTTACCTTACCTGACAAGATGAAGTGATTAAATTTTGGTGTCACCATGACCTAATTTGAGCAAATGGCAGCCTAACTACATGCTCATTAGGGCTCCTTACTACAATATCTCCAGAATGCTCCAATGTATTTTGCTCAAATTTGGCAGTATGCTTATCTAGCATGCCAAGATGAACTGATTAGAATTTGGTGTCACCATGACCTAATTTGAGCAAATGGTGGACCCTTCAGTCAACGCTTGTGTTGAAGGTATGTCTAGTTACTTTATGAAACTTTTATGAACAAGGTTATTGAAATAGTGGGCTTAAAATTAATGTTGTGGAAAGCAAAAATAATTTTGATCACAGTAAGAAGTGGAGTCCACATAGTGTAGCGAATAACAAAGTAGTTCTTTGAGTTAAATTGATAAAATGATCACAACCATTTCATCTCATATCTTCACTTTCTTCAGTGATCGCTACAAGGTTTTCTTGGATCTGTTCAACCTGTCAACATTTCTGATTCCACGTCAACGCATCCCACCTCTGACCACCAGAATGAAGCATCGCCTGTCCATGTATGAGGTGGTCGACACACTGCTGCAGCGAATGCGCTTAGAAAAAGGTGACAAGAACGATAATGGCTTCCACGGAGAAGATGATGAAAATCAAGATTGTGAAGCGTGCAGCAACAGCAGCATGTCTGACCAGAGCGACTTTGAAGTGTCGTCATTCGAGGCATCCACCAGCCTTGATAACAACAATTAGCTGTGAGTGAAAGACTGCAATAGTGCCTGCCTGGGTACTTATTGCAGACGATCTATGCAGACTTACGTACTTACAGTGTCACTAGGTTTTGATTGAAGAGTGATTTTGTTCATGCAGGAATATATACATCCAGAGGTTCTTTCATTATGTGCCAGGATTTTCATGTTAATGGCACATTTCAAGGTCAAAGGTACAAAAGATCGTGTACTATCCTTCTGTTGTTACAGATGTATCCCTGTTCTTCTTTACCCACCATTTGTGTTCGAATTAAATGTTGTTGGTAACTTTCTAAAGAGATATCTCGATTTCTCTATCAAGAGAAATTCATGAATATTCACAGATAATGGAGGAATATTCATGCATGAATATGCCCAAGAGCATGAATTTATCAACACCCAGAACAATCCATGTGCATTTCATATTTTCCTCTCCATACAAGGGGTGGGGATGGGAATGGAGAGTATTACATGCTTCAATGACATCCACTTTAGCATGAGTAATCGACAAGATATATTACGGAAGTCGTGATCCTGCAAGCAGTAGCACAGGAATGCGTGAATCATCTTGCTTCCCAGGAATTTTATTTATAATGAAAAGCACAATTAGTTACTCTTTTAGCATAACATACCACAGACCTGTAAGAATATACATGTTCCAATGTGTCATGCTGTTTAGCCACCATGTATTTGCATGAACATTTCATTGCAGGCTTACAATATCATTCCGTGAGAAAGGAACCATCATTCTGCACAAATGTTAAGGCAACATGTATGAGCCATGGTGTAAAATATTTCCACTAAAATAAATAATGTTTGTGAGTTTGTATGATGAGTATTTCAAGTGTACATGTAGAACCTGTGTATTAAACTCCTTGGTGCATGAAGTTGGGTGTGTATAATGGTGACAGTTTAATTTAATTGTGACGTATATTCCAAAGCATAGGACATGGGGCAGCAATCGACTGTGGGAGAGATCCCTTGGAGCAGTGTGGGCTATTCCTGTGTTAGTCTCATGATTTGCTGAAATACTATGAAATTGGATGCAAATTGGACTGAAGGTGTGTGTCAGAAATAAAATACGAAGTTTGTAAAACAATGCGAGGGTCTGGCTCTGTCTTTTAGTGCAACTGGTTTTGCCAGTTATGTGGCTCTTCAGGGAAAAATTCAAAGAAAATATAATAAATGAATAGAATGTAGACCAAAAGAGCTGTCAGGAACACCCATGTACATGTAGACACTGGTGTTGGAATGGTACAGTTAAAGAAACAAGTGTATTGATTGAGTGATCAACTTGTACCATGTCATCCGCGGTTTGTGTAATGAGTTGGCCATACAGCAATACACATACTGATTGTGTGACCTTGTTTCCTATCAAAAATGTTTTACCGGTGAATGCAGACTGAGGACAAAACTGTTGTAAGATAACATTTTTGTATAGTTTACTGAGTTGACCATATAACAATATATGTATTGATTGTGACATCTCATTCATTCAAAATGTGTTACCGGTGAGTACAAACTTAGGGCAAAATTGTTGTGAGATAACGTCTTTATATTTTGTATTGAGTTGACCAGTAAGGATCGTGATCTCTCTCCCAGGGGACGCTGTGTTACTAGTAAACACAGACTGAGGACAAAACTATAATCTGTATCATGACACTAATGTTGATATATGATGAACATGTTATTTCCAACAATTTTAAAACATTAACATTACAAGTGATTTCGCAGAAAATACTGGCAGCATTGATATATACAGTGAAACCTTCCTTACAGAACACCTCCTTATACTGAACACTTTTTCTCAGTCCCAATTGTATATTTTCATTATAATCAAATCACCCAGTACTGAACACCTCTCGATACGGAACACTATTGTCCAGTCCCAAAGGTGTTCGGTATAGGGGGGTTCACTGTACAAACATGAATCTGTATACTGGTTTAAAACACTGAACCAATTAACAACATCAAAAGTATAGTTTATGTTAGTGTAACTGATGCCATAACAGCAGGCTACATTAACATTTCCACCCAGGTATCTGTCAAAAAAACATTTGATTGGTATACACATGAAATGTTCAAAAGTACTTCTTCAAAGAGTGGAAATTGCAAATGCTTCTGTGGATTATGATGCTGTTGGCAGTGTGTGGTTCTGCTTCATTCGACAAAGATGCAAAATTTATACTTTTGCATAAATATCGTATTGTAGGTACAGACAAAGGCCTTTCTGGTGAAGTCTTGATCTGAACATTCAGAAAAAATGTACATATTATTAGTCTGTCTCAGTTTGTGCAATCAAGCCTCAACATTTGTGTTGTACTTTCTAAACTTTTTAGATTGGACCCAATTTGATCAATATTTCCTGCAGAAATTCACTTACTTTTTATCATTCCATGTGAGCACATCACCATGGTCACAAAAACCTCCCTTGTTCTTATAGAAGGATGTTGACAGTTAAGCATTTGTAATATTGCAGTTATTGATTATGATTCTGATGTGAGAATGGTACCCAAACCATATGTGGATGAAATGAGTTTATATGAAATTTATTGGCATAACTTTATGCCAGATCTGAACTTTAGCACAAAGTTATAGTGTTATGAAGGAGTTGCTACACATTTATATTGAATTATGTTTGCACATAAAGTTCACTAGTCCCTTATATTAGCACAAGCCATTATGATACAGCACATCAAAGGTTAGTTTCACTGTTTTTGTTTACTTCTGTACTTAAAAGCTTAGGGTCAACTTTTGTATTACCCCATGGTAGCATTATGTGACATTTTGATTTTTCTTGATGACAGTTGATCTTTTATTTGCCAATAGGTGGCGGCACTCTCAAACAGCTGGATTGCTTGTTGGTTCTCACTTTTCTGAGGATGTGCATCGTTTATGACAAAAAAGCTATATACAAGCGTTGGAAAGTGCTGCAAGGAGACTTGTTACATAAATATATCTAGTGCTTGTCAAAGGGCATTATCATTCCCCTTTCTATCCACAACTGGTTGTGGAAAACTGTGCTCATTGTTGCAAGTTATTTTCTGTTGGTCTGTTACTTATATGGGCATGGGCTACTCTTCTCTACATATTCAGTAAGGTACTGGGAATGTAACTTAGCGCAATATTTAATGAGACTGCGTGACTATGTCCCTTGTTTGAATACACAAAGGAAAGACCAATTTTGTGTTCAAACTGTAATACCTAATAAATAAAAGCATACTATGTATAATATATGTCAAACTTTTGTCATCAAGGCACATGTGTGTTCTGTAAGTTAAGTGACGAGTCTGCATGTGGGAGAATTGCAAACAGTCTGGTTCAGAGTTTCTTCTGTAATTCCTGTCAAATACAGATGTGAGAAAAGCCTCGCGAAATTGATAACGAAAAGAGAGTGCCACAAAAGTTGTTTGGAACTGTCACAGACAAATTGATTTTGTTTCGTGCACACCTATATTTGACAGGCACGTGTATTGCATGATGGAGGGCATCAAACCAAGTATCCACTGCTCTCATTTGTCCGACATGGAAACTTCCAGGGCCAAAATTTCGCAAAATTTTGCGAGAATCTATTTGGATTTTTGTCAGTTAGTTTTCCTTTTAAAGAAAGACAAGTTTAGGATAATCTTTACGAGAATGGATTCTCGGATTCTCACTGAAATTCTTGCCCTGACTTCTCACATTCAGCAGTCCCATTGAGATTTTTTCAGTGAAGGGACATGCACATTTACAATGCATATTCACTGCCTTTTAAAATGATATTATAATTTGATGCATTTATTGTAAAGTAGAGAATCTCACTGATTATGATGTAGTTGTGCCATTGAGTTGTCTGTACACTAAGACAGTTGACAGTAAATACACCTCCATTATGACCATATGTTGTGTCATTATTGCTACACCAATTGGGCAAGTGTGAATAGTTCACATTATTTTAGCTTCTTGTAAGCCAGATGAGACCAGGAGGTGCTTATTAAACCATAGAGGCTAAGTGACAGGAATACAGTTCCATAACTTTTGTCATTTTGTTGTAAACCCAGGCACAATGATGAATTAAGTGATAGAAAATGTATGTGTTCAATATGTCAGTAACATTTCAAGGTGGTAGCTGCACTTAATGTGTAATATTTGTGAAATGTATGATGAAGAGACTGGAAGGAAAAGAAAAATGATTTTTTTGTTTTTGCATTCCAGGGTACATAGCTGTCAACTCTTCTGTTTTTCACCAGGAGTCTCCCGTTTGGAAGACTCAAAAAGTTCTTAAGATGACAGGGATTTTGAGGCAAAATTGACTATTTTCTTTACTTTCATACACTTTTTACAAGAACTTACGGTCACGCGTCTTTGGGGGTTGACACCTATGACGGTCATACAGCTACACTGATCTTTGTTAAGATATGTCCAGAATAAGCTGCCTGCACTCTCACTCGTGACCTCTGTGCAAAGCCCCAAATCTTAATGGATCCATGTTGTTCACCATGAGATATGCCTTACCACAAGACCCCATACTGAGGCAGATGATCTGGTCTCAGCAGACAGACTCCTGGTGGTGACTTAGGAAACTTCTGCATATTTTCAAAAGGGATAAGCAAACTTCTTGTCAACATCTCAAAAGAGAGTATATTTGATGGTAGATAATGAGGTTGGTGTACAATGTCAAAATTGAACATATTTAATGGTAAATTATCAGGTCAATGTACAGTGTCAAAATTCAGTAATATATTTTATGGTACATTGAGCATATTTGATGGTAAATCAAAATTGAGTCCTTTTTTGTCACAAAGTCGGTTCACTGTAAAGACTGAATACATTTGATGGTAAATTATGAAGTGAGTGAGCAACAGCGCTAACAATGTCACTTCACTTCCAGCCCAGTGTTTTCATAACAAAAGGATTTGATTGGTATTTTTTGCACTGGCGACTCATAAAGTAGACCAACATGAGGCATATGGAAGTTTTTAAAAAATGAGCCAGTGTCCAGTATGTTCATGTGTGCCCTGTTTGTCATGTGCACACAACATTGGAGTATTGCAGTATGATTTAAGGAAATATTTTCCAGGATCATGTATGTTGGTGATCAAATTGTCCTGTTTGTCATGTGGAGAGTTCGTCCTATCCTAAGTCAACAACTTTCCTTGGCACCGCCCCCAACCTGTGCTGAAAAGTTGTGGAGTTCTGTCATGATATGCCCTATCCAGAGTTCTCAGCCAAAATGCTTTCTGTTAATGAGAAGCTCAAGGGGAACATTAACCCTTTTCCTCTGGAATTGACACTTGATTCAACAACTTTCCTAGGCATGAGTTGGGCACCAAGTGCCCAACTCATGCCAAGGAAAGTTGTTGACCTGGGCCATGTGATCACGATAGGGTTCATCTACAATTCTCAGTCAAAACTGTTTTTCATCGTTGTTGAAATTAGTTGAAACACGAAAGCAGACGACAATTGACCACCAGCCAGTTTTGGCCGGTTTAAGGGGGAAAGGGTAAAAGTGCGTGACAAATTGCTTTGATGAATTTTTGGATGATATGAGTGGGAAAAGAATAAATTTATATGAAAAGTACTCAACAGAGTATCCCAATAGGAAGTCTTTCAGGAGAGGCTAGTGTCTTAACACTTTCAGTGCCAACTGCCACTACAGTGGAACGACTTAAACTGCTCTGCATTATAATAAGGGTGCTAGATTCATGTTCCTGGTAAGTGTAGCAGCATGCCTGCAATTACATAGAATATAATGGTGCAGGTCAACAGCTTTTACTAAGTGCATTTTGGGTGCATTAACACTTTCCCCCTTAAACCAGCCAAAACCGGCTGATTGTCAAATGTCGTCTGCTTCAGCGTTTTCAACTAATTATCAACAGTGATGAAAACCAATTTTGACTGAGAATTGGTGATGAGCCCTATGAGGATCACATGCCCCAGGTCAACAGCTTTCCTTGGCATGGGTTGGGCACTAGGTGCCCAACCCATGCCAAGGAAAGCTGTTGACTCAGTTTTAATTTAAGGGGGAAAGGGTTAAAGTGTGCCAAGGAAAGCTGTTTGACTCCGCCCAAAGTCTGGTGGCAGTGAAAGAGTTAAAGGCCTGGTCCTTCAAGACAGGGACCACCATGATGGATATCACACATTTCCTTTGTTGAAGGGAGGGAGTGATTTACAGAGTGCAGTCTTGGAGGACTGGCATTACTACCCCATTAACAGTATTGGTGTAAATGCATAATAACCTCACATTTACCTCCCTGGTTGTATTGTATTGTATTGTATTGCTGTTTTATTTGCTGAAATCATCACGAGTACATATTATAAAAATAACAAAGAAAATGTACATCAAACAAGGCAAGTTGTAAATATGAAACAACTTTACACGGTAATAATTGTATTAACACCAGATTTCAGCTGGGGGAAGGAAACCCCATGGGGCTTATATTTCCGCCAACAGATGAGAGCACATTAGTAATTTACGTCACATTAATGAAGAAACAATATATACAGTGCAGCATAAAGCTATCAGCCCAATAAGAAAATGGAGATTTCCCATGATTTAACAAAAGGCGTTACTGCATATCATCAAAGAGGTAATTTTTCACATAGTTTTTAAACGTAAATATGGAGGATGCTCTCTGAATATAAGTTGGTATGTCATTCCAAGTCAAAGGTCCATGATACCTTATAAAAAATTTGCCAAGATTGTGCAGAATTTATGAGTATAGAAATTATTACGTTGTGGTATTATAACTATGAACATTGATGATGTCTGTAAAAAGAGTTCTAATCACATTTGGAACCAAGTACATGTAATGCTTTACTTTGTACATAAGTGTCCCTGTGAGATAAAACTCTAAACTCGGAAATGAAAGAATTTTGAATGGTTGTGAACATCCTGTGGCTAGCGTTGAAAGAAACACCTTCTTGATGTCTTCCTAATGTTGCATATTTCAGCTAGGCGACTGGTGCCAAAGGTTGCAGGTTCAAGTCCCGCTCATTCCGAACATAAAATATATTTTAAATTGTATTTATCCAAAGTGATTTTGTGGTAAGACTTTCCTCTCTGTTTCTTCACATTTACAGATTCTGGTGGATTCATTGAAGGATGGTTTTTTGAGATGTCCTTGTTGGATTTCTTGGAAGTGTTCACATTATCTTTTGATAGAGACTAATTATATTGACTGTTAAGTTGAAAATGCACATTTTATTTAGTAATCAGTATATTTCACACACTAACTTTTCACTGTTTCACTGCTTCAAAATTGATGATTCAGCATTTTATACAAAAGGGTCAGCAGGGTAGGAACCATCTCACTTGAATCTTCACGATCATCAAGCAATGAAGTTGGTTGTTTGTTACTTTGAAAATATTTTAAATTTTACATCAACAAATTGCAGGATAAAAATTGCATGCTAAATTTGACAGAAACCTTTTTTTCTTTACCATAAATACTTGAATATTTAATATACATACTGGAGTGCCAGTACTGGTTATCTCAAGTGACAGCATACATTGTTCTCGGTAGACTGTCTCACATGACTTTGGCTAGAATTTAAGTGCATGGAAGTTTATAATGGGTTCAACAATGGAGGAAGGAAGAGACTCCTCCTACCTCCATGGTTCAACTAAGACAACTTTAACTTTTTTTTTATTTTACTTTTGTATCACTTCTGGTCACAGATGAATTAACTTTTCTTTTTTATATATTTTACTTTTGTATCACTTCTGGTCACAGATAAATAAACTTGTATCACAAACTGCAGTGTTTATTATTTTGTTTTAATACCAGATGTACAAACTCATAGTACCTGCTTCTACCATCAGGATCATACAATGCAATTCCGCGGTACATGTACTTTGTGGGAATTGGGACACTTGCTGGTGTGGCCATAAGACTGCATTGCAAAGCAAATGGGTTGAAAGCAGACACAAGAAAACTTAGCTATTTTTGCAGTGGATGACAAGGTATCACCTTCGAAATGCCTGTGTTCAAATGTAAGGTGACAGACTGTTATGCCAACACAACAAAATTTACAAAAGGGGGAAAGTACCCATGGATGGAAGGGGTTACTTTGTATAGTTTTCCTGCAGTGTGGCCTACTCGGGCAAAAAGAACTAAGCATATCTAGGTGATCAGTCTTGCATGTTATCATCATGCTCACCCCGGGAAAGTTTGAACTACATTCCCTAAGTTCAGTATTCTTCTGCATCACCCTAACATAAACTACCAGGAATTTGTAGCTGGTTTGTGTTCATGATGTGTCCACCTTTACTTAGCCTGGCAACTAGCCCAGATGATATTCTATGCCTTCCCTTTTAGTTGGCCAAAGAAGTCTTAACCTGCTGTTTATTGCATGCATTAAATGACCAAGAAGAAAGTATTCATTGTGTGCAGTAATTATTGTTCTTGGCTTAGCTGACTGGCCAGTGTAGCTAAACTAAACTGTGAGATGCGCAGTTGTCCGTCAGCATCCACCCACAGTTCATATTTTCAACTTCACCAAAACTGTTAGCTAGATTCACTTCAAATTTGCTGGAGTGTACCTTGTCTTGGTCTCTACCAAGTTTGTTCAAGTGGTCATGATTTTTAGATTTTTTTATCAATTTTTTTTGGTTCATTCTTGGGCAAAATCTTTAAAAAATCTTCTCCAAAATTGCCCAGGCAATAGGGGTGATCTGGGTTGGTTTAATTTCTTGACACACAGCCTTTTGTTCCCATGATGCAGTTTGCAACACCCAGTAACCCATGCCATTTGAGGTCCGGTGGGTCAGCAAAGCCCATTACAATACAGTGAACCTAAAAGTTTCAAATGCTATATGAGGACGATTTTTGGAATTATCATCTTCTAATCTACTTGAAGTACATATTATAATCTTTCAAATACACTCCTGAGTGATAAAATGAAAGTTTAATCCTTATTTGGCAACATATAGAGAGGTTAAATTTATATCTGCTAATTCCCCATGTTTATCTTAAAAAGTGACCCCCAAGATGTGGGAGGTCAACCATGAACAGGATGGGCAGCACCACCCTCAGGTGAATTTAGAACTAAGCCACATATAGACTATTGCTTTGAAATTGCATGGGAGCAACTCTGGGGACCCCTAAACCTTAACTCTGTTAAGGTGGCCCTAAGATTTTTATGTCCCAACTGGGGGGGGGGGGGGGGGGGAGGGCATATAGATTTGCCCTAATCTGTCTGTCCATTTGTCCATCGTGCGTTAAAATTGTCATGTTTGTGTCATGCCTATCTTCAAAGGCATTTGAGGCAGAACCATGAAACTTTGTGGAAACATCTATGAACATATGGAGGCATGCACCTGGGCTTTTGTTTGTCTCTTGGGTTGATTATACAGTCAACATTAGACTTGTCACATTTGTGTGGCATGTATCTCAAAAAGTATTTGAGGTTCAACCATGAAACTTTGTGGAAACACCTATCAATATATGAACGTGTGCACCTGGGGTTTTCTTTCTCCCTTGGCGTAATTATCTTATGTTAATTAATTAACTAACTTAGGGGAAATGTTGATTTGACGTTAGACTTGTCATATTTTTGTCGCATGTATCTCAAAAGTATTTAATGTCTTACACCAGTTACATACCATATTCTTTCCAATGCTGATGGAGGCAATGACAGGTGGGGGCATCCGTGTCCTTTTGACACTTTTTTAGTTTATTATTTTTAGCTCAGCTGACTTGTCAGTCAGCTGAGCTTATAGGATGGTCCATCCGTCTTCCATCCACAATTCACATTTAGCAAGTGTTATGAACTGAAATAAGTTAATCATACCCAGCAGCCTAATATATTTTTGGGGGGGAAATGATGCCTGGATAGGTATTCCAGGTTTCACATTCTTTAGAACGGACGCGCATGAAGTAAGAGGTAGTTTATCATATATATTAAGGCAGGTTTAAATACGATTATATGTAGTGAAATACAGGGTTATAATCTAAAAGATACATTGTGGATATGGCTCAAAGATCAAGGTAAAACTGACTATTTATTAGGTGTTATCTATGGAAAAAGGTGATAGCTCATACGAACTCAACACAAAACTAATAGCAAATTGAATAGGCAAATCAAATAAGTAAAGGAAGAGTTTTGATAAACGGTGATTTTAATTGACCAAATATAGATATCAGTAAACATGTTGTAAATGATGGTGAACATTCTTACTCCCCTCAGTTTTTTGAGAAATTAAGTGGCACAAATGGCAGGTTTTGTATTAAAGTCTATCACAAAATACATGAGTTTAACTTTCAAGTGGGTAACTATCCTTTTCTGGACAGTAATATTTCGAAAACTATTGGATAATATACGTTTTTTGTCACAGATTTTTAGATTTGGTCGTATTTGTTCTAAATTTGAGGACTTTGCATCTAGAACCAAATTTATTTACAATAAACTTGAGTCAAGAGGATTCAAAGAGGGACTTTTGATCAAATATTTCTACAATATTTGCTCTAAATATCCCCAGATGGTTAGAAAGTTTGGCTTCAATAATTTTAGAGATTTTAGACTTGCCTGTTTTGCTACTTAAGTTTTTTTCTTTTGCATCAGTCTGTTTACTGGTCACCTTTCAGACATTTTAGGCTAGCTTTTTTTCTGTTAGGTTAAACTCCCTGGGGCTATCGATAGAAGCAGTGGCCTACGACACTTACAAGCTTTTCTACTTGTACTTGATATCTGGTTAAGAAACATTATATTTTCATTGCGTTCTCTTGACTGAAGTACAAATAACTTTCATTCTTTTCTGACTTGCCCTATAAATTTTTGCTGTTAATGTCCAAAGATTATTAGAAAGTTTGGCTACAATTATTCTACAGTTTTTAGACTTGTCTGTTTTGCTACTTAATTTTATCTTTTGGCGTCATTCTGTTTTAATATTCACTTTCAGACATTTTAGGCTTGCATGTTTTCTGTCAGGTTAATCCCCCCCGCCCCGGGCTATCGGTAGCATGCAGCGGCCTACAACAGTGACAAGTTTGCCTAATTGTACTTAAAATCGTGTTACGAAAAATTATTTTGATAACATGTTTGTGGCATAAATGCATATTACTTTCATTCTTTTCTGACATGCCAAAATACACATTTACTCAATATTTAAAAAAAAACTCAAAATTGACAGGATTTTCTCACATGTCACAAGCCTGACCCATTACTTTGAAACATTGATTCAGGATTGGCAGTGGAATAGAGCTTAATTGTTTGGAGACTTTCAAAGTGAGGAGTAGGTGTCATCATGGAGTTTGTTTTTACATTTCTGGTGCAGGATGTTCATTGTTGTAGTTCTTGTTAGGATTTTGCCTTGATTTTGTGGTTTAACTGCAACTGTTTCTTTTACAATCACTGGGACTGAATATGATGTCCCAGTTTGTTTCTATTTCAGCTATACACTGGCAGGAGGTTTAACTGGGATAAGCTATCCAGCTAGAAAGGGTACATACTGGTTCAGGGGTAAGTCAAACTGTTCTCATCTGAACCTGTACTATACAAACTTAGTAATTATGGTTTGTTTGTTTGACAGGTATTCTTCTTTCATAATGATGCTTTGCGTTTATAAGCAAAACTTCATCTAATTCATCATTTGCCACGTTCATATTTATTCATTGTTATGTGGAAACATGTTCTGAGTAGTTACCCGCTGAAGACCCTTTAATTTATTTGGGCTAATACAGCCTATGTCAAAATTTTACAGAGAAACGTGAGCAATATGGACAATAGTACTTCCATCTGTATATAGGTTAGACAGGGACAGGTTATAGCTTATGGAGAGTAAAGATTTCGGACTGCGGAATAGGGTAATGACTATTAAGAAGTGGTTCTGAACAAAAAGACACAAATACAATGATTTATTTTGCACCAGCATAAGACAGAGCCTACCAATCAAAGAGGGAATGACACACCAAACTGTTTAGACTTGATAATAACGTCAAATCAGTCAAATGTAAACAATATTGAAGTGCAATGCTCATTAGGCAAGGGGGATCGCAATACCATTGTTTGGGATTACTTGGTTAATTGTGAAAAATAGTGTGAAAGGTATTTATATAAGCATGATTATAACAAAATCAGACTACCATAAAAAGTAATAAATTAGCAATGACTAACTGGTCACAGGTAACTGAGGCCAAAGATGTTCCTGATATACTGGTCAATTTTCAAAACTTTCTGCCCAAGGCAGTACACGAGTGTGTATCTCTACGGAAGATTAAAAATCATGGGAAAATGAAACCACTATGGTTTGATAATGTTGCCAGATGGGCTATACGTAGAAAATATTTTGCATGGAAAAGATATTGTGAAAGTAGATCATATACTAGGTATCACGAATATGTTAGGAGGTGGAATCAAATTACAAAACAGCTTCACAGTGTCAAAGGAGAATGAGAGAAATTTATGCAAGAAAATAAAATGCCAAGGTCATCTATCTTTATGTTAACAACACGAACAAAACTAAATCTCCAGTGTCACAGTTGAAATGTGAAAAATGGGATTTTACAACTTGTGATGCAGAAACTGCCACAGAATAAAACATATTTTTTCAGTCCGTCTATATTTATGATGGTGACAAGTATCTGTTGTGGTTCAATGATTTCGTTCATTTAGTATTTTATAATGAAGCACAAGATTCATTTAATTTTATTGATACAGTTTATGATGGAACACTGGAAAATATTGACTTAACACCACTTGAGGTCAGGGATATGCTTCTGTGTGCAAACCCTGATAAGGCTGTAGGACCAGATAAAATTCATCCTCGACTGCTGAAGGAAACTGCTGGGATTATATACTTACCACAGAAAGTTTTCCTATGTTACACTAGATTCTCTTCAGTATCATATAAAGCGAATGTTAATACACAATTAGAGTATTGTGTACAGAATTGGTCACCTCACCTACAAAAGGATATACTTGTATTGGGAAAAGTGCAGAACAGGGCTACTAATTAAATTGGTTCCAGAGATTGTCCATTTACATAACTATGAGAAGCGAAGAAAACTTGGGCTTACTAAACTTAACCAAAGGCGAGATAGGGGTGACCTGATCGAAGAATTTAAGATTATCCAGAGACTACATGCTGTAGATTACTGTGCATTTTTCAGATTTAGAAATAACCCAATGTTAAGGGGGCACCCCTATACCTTGGAGGTAACGGAAACAAGTACAATATTAGGAAATACTTTTTCAGTGATAAGATCTTATGTCTATGGAACAGTTTACCAAAATATATTGACCTCTATATTGTGCAGCTGCAAATGTAAATGGTTTCAAGAATCTACATGACAGTTATTACTTTCGAATACAACTACCTAGTTTTAATTTAAAAGTGTACAAATGCATATGACTATTTATGTATAGTTATAGTGGATCTAGAGACATGCTCATCAAATTCATGTATCTAAGTTACACATGGGGTACTTTGAAGTGTGCCTTATGTACATGATTGTGCTTTTGCACCCCAATAAATGAACTATGAACTATTTTATCCTGTGTTATAATTTTTATCATCTACCATTTTGCTAATGTGAACAGTTGGTGGTATAGTTAGAATTTTGTTTCATCAAAACTGACTCAAAATAAACGTAATTCAGTGAAACCTCAGTATAACGACACTCAGATAGCCGACATATTCATTATAATGATACAAGTTTTGAATGGCAAAAGCTCATTTTCTTTGTTGTTTGATTCATTTATCTGACATATTCAGTTATCTGACACATTTGTAAGGGAACAGATGGTGTCATTATAACGAGTTTTCACTGTATATTGTGCCAATAACTTAATGTCAGACATGTTTGCAGCTGCAGGGTGCCCAGTGCACTTAAAATGTGGAACTTTTTGCTAAAACATGTGGGAAAAACATATTTGAAATTTTACAAGTAAATGAAGTACAATAATTGACTGACAATCACATGGTTAATCCTCAATTAACCCTTTCCCCCTTGAATTAAGACTGAGTCAACAGCTTTCCTTGGCATGGGTTGGGCACTAAGTGCCCAACCCATGCCAAGGAAAGCTGTTGACCTGGGGCATGTGATCTTGATAAGTGTCATGTACATTTCTCAGTCAAATTGTTTTTCATAACTGTTGAAATTAGTTGAAAACACTGAAGCAGACGAAACTTAAGGCACTTCCTCTATAAAAGGACA
Source organism: Hermodice carunculata (assembly GCA_964020975.1). Taxonomy (NCBI): domain Eukaryota; kingdom Metazoa; phylum Annelida; class Polychaeta; order Eunicida; family Amphinomidae; genus Hermodice; species Hermodice carunculata. The sequence continues at coordinate 51,677,274 of OZ026619.1, forward strand.
CACATGCATATACAAGATTACACAACCATTATACAAAGACTAGAAGCTCTGCCCACCACCAAAGCTACATGAGTGCTAAAAGCATTTGAACCGGAGCTTTGCTTCAAAGTACTCTTGTCATGAAAAATATGTATTTTCAGCCACAAAAGTATGACAACAGTTGAGAAATGATATATTCTAATTAACCTTCTGTTCAATGCTCTGCTAAAATTAGAATTATGCAGAGTTTCTATTGTACAAAATAGCAAGTGGCGTATACTGCCAAGTCTGTCACTGTTTTTCTTTCAATCATCTTATTCTTATGCCATATGCAAATTTATGTTAAGTAATTGCCACTACACTATGATTTTTATATGCATATTCACTATGTTGATCACATTTCTGAGCTTCAATCCAAGTATGCTAACTACTTTAAAAGATTTTACTGTACAGTTTGGAATGTTCACAGTTACCCTATTGCAAAAGGATTGCAACTGTATATTGTATAGAAGTGAACAGACCAGTCATCACACTACCCTCATTCATCCGAGTTAAAGAAAAAAAAACAGAACTAATCTGATATGATCTGATTCACAAAATTATTGTACATCAGTTCAGTAATATATCATGTTCAAGTAAGGGAAATATTGCGAAGTTCAAACATTTCTTTTTCTGCACTGGAACAGTCATTGATCCACATTTTTTAATCCCGTGTGTGTCTCAGTAAGGTTAATTGCCCAGACTCTAACAATGCTTGTGCTGCACAAGTGCCATCAATCCTTTTTGTATCAGCTGTTAGAGCTTCTTCAAGGCACTTATTGGCCTCCGCTATTAAGCTCCCTGCCATCTTAAGTTCCTTGTCTAGACTGCATTTCCCTTCTCTCAGACATTGCTCATGTTTTAGTTCATGATCTAATGCCCTCTTTGCCTTTTCTTCGTCACAAGCTGCAGGTTGTTTTGCACATCTCTCTCTCCTTCACCCTTTTTGCTTTGAAGTTGAGTCTGTACTTTTTATGAGCACCACGTACACTCTCTAAAAAAGGTTTTGTAATAGGAACCTGATAGGATTGACCATAACCACGATTGTGAACAGCATCTTTAATTGGGCCCAGGCCATTGACACTGTATTTACTCACCTTTATTCTTCTCAATGTGACAGCATGCTGGTTGATGGTGAATCCCCTTTCAACATCTGCCTGTCCATGGGAGCTGTTCAGGATGGCCTTAACAAACTTACGAAGAGTTGAGTACTTCTGGAGACCCACAAATGTCTTCATGCCAGGACCTTTTGACCAATATCTGTCAACTCTGATATATTTGTCATCTGCATCTCCCAATGTCTCCTAAATAAACCAACAGTCCTGCATTCCTTTCTCTCCCTTGTACAACATCCACTCATCATTGTCAATGTCACCACTTGACAGTACTTGGGGGAGCATTCTTGCAGCTGTTTTGATAGGGCTTAGAGAATTCTGCTGACTCATGATAGAATTTTTTTAACATAGCCTTCTTTAAAGACTTTTCTGAAGTGGCAAATGTTCAATCAAATACCTGGCAACTGTTTTGTATGCATTTCTAACATCAGATTAGAAAGCCACCTTTTTCAGAGAGCTAAAGTCCTTTTGGCTAGTTTTCCTGGTAGAGTTTCCAAAGCTGATCTTGTCATTGCGCAACATTCTGTTCTTGGTGATACTGACATTTAACAAGTCACTGCCTTCTTAGTCTTTAATAACTTGAAGTTTGATCAACCTGTTGAGAATGTTCCTCAGAAGGTCAGAGAGCTCTGAATAAAGGATATGTATCAATGGTTCTTGGGACTGGAACAATGTGAAAAACCCTGTGAAGGCAGGGCTATGTGCTTCAAAAATGCAGTCACACCAAGGTCACGTTAGTGAGCTGTTGTGTGACAACTCTGTACCTCTGGCTAGAGGTACAGAGATTTACATTTTTCTTGGGTAACAGCACCTGGAAATATTCTACAAGGCCACTCCACTGCTCAGTAGCCCGGTCAATCACTGGCCCCATACTTAGCCACATATTACTAACATTAAGAGGGATGGAATGATTCTCCACTTCTATGAGCCTTTCAATGTGGGCATAATCTTTCTTATGTGAAGCTCTCTGGTGAAAAAACTTGAACAGCTCATCCAAGAATTCCTCGATCTACAGTGGTCCCTGGCCTGAGAGGCCACTCCAGTGAGAGACCACCTGATTTGTAGAACCACATTTGGCAGGTCCCTGCTGCTATTTTTTTCCATATTAGGGTTTGTCTAATGAGGCGCCACCCATCTTGAGAGACCACTTTTGGGACTGCCCTTTGGGTGGTCTCTCAAGACAGGGACCACTGTATTCCCCAATCTTCAAGACACTCGAGAGCTTTACCAAATGCATTGTGCACTGAGTGAATGTTACATGATCCCACATTCATGAGCCCAAGGGAATCTTTAGCTTTTACAGTTTTCATTGATCTTTTGCCACAAGGCCTTGTTGACATTGACACCATCCATTCCCGACGGTATAATGTTCTTTAAGTCGAAGCCATCCTCTTCAAAAACTTCTATCAGAGTGTCTCGAAGAATTTGTGCTGACCCAGCATCTGAGATTTGAGATATCAGGTCCCAAGTTGCTTCTCATTCAAGATACGGATACAACTGTCCATTTGCTCCAGCATTTTGGCCATTGGTGGTTTCATCCAACAGTACAGCATAATGTAAGGAGTTTGTCTTTACTGCTGACAGAAGCAGGTCATGAAAATAAGGTCCGACACCATGGGAAGTCACATATGACATCTTGCTGCTGTCATATCTACTGCTTTGCAATTTCACAGTTTTCAAACATTTCTTGGAATGTTCCTGACAGGTTATCACATGTTCTGTATAGCCAGTTGTCTTTGGCAATCTTCATTTTCCAAATTGCTTCAGCTTTCATTACCTTGTCTTGCCGAGAAAGACTCCATTTTGAGGATGATCCAGTAGCATTGGAAGAGGGCCGTGGACACAAACCACCCAAACTTAATTGTAACTATACCTGGCCAGCTGATAAAGCAGCCTTAGCCAAATCCATATGCTTAGCTCCTTCTGCATGCCTCATCAACTGATGGAGTCCACTATTTCGAACATAAACATTTTCCAGCAAGGAGTACACTAAGCTTCAAAGTCAAAGTTCCTTTGGGCCCACTGACTAATCTTATGGCCATTCTTGTCCACAGAGCCCAACCATTTTTTTTTGACTGAATTTAGTTGTACCTTTGGGCATGGTTATTCATGTCAATCATTCAAACTACAGATGTGTTACACCATACAATCCGCAGTTCATCATGTACCATCACATGTAACAAGCACAGCAGATCTACACTAGCAGGATGCTTACACATTAGCATGAATGGTACTCAGCATGTTCATTTTTATAAGTGCGCTTGGGGGACAAATAACATACCATTTCCACATGTACTGATTCTCTCCCAAACAAAAGAATGTACAGTATGCTTTCAACAAAGTCATCATCAAAACTGTCAGGGGATTTACATTTACACAGATAAAACCCTCGTTTAATTTCATTTCTAAGGTATTTATTGGCTATCATAACTTTGCATTAGAATGAACATATAAGTATATATGTTGATGCACATGCAGAGATTTCTGTTTTGTGAGATCTTCCTTTGGAAAAATGACCTTGACCGATCATGCTTAAGACTTGTCCATTTATAACTGGATAGGTTTTACTATATGTAGTAGATGATGTTTTACATTATTAAGAATTTAGAAATAGGAAGCAAAATGCTTTGAGGTGTTTGATGGGCCCAAACTGGTATTTGTTTCCCAAAGCAGTGGTCTCTCCAGACAGACAGGTACTAGTAGATGAGTTGGTATCAACCAATTTTGAAATTTGTGCTATTAATCAAAGTTAACCACATTGCTCAAACCTCCAACTGATTTACACATAGATATTGTAAAAATGTTTCCAGAAAAATGGAATTTCAACATCCATATCAAGTTGCATTTAAAAAGTAGCAAAAACATAATCTGCTCTAGAGGCAAGGGGCACAAAACCCTTTCAGAAGTCTGAGCCAGCCATGGTAATGAAGAAGTCTCACTCAGACAACTGCTGTAGCTTTTCTTTTAAATGCCCTTGAATGACCTAAAATAAAATTTTGAAAATATGGGAACTGTGAGATTTTTTTTTTTTTTAAATGTGGGACATATTTCGAAAATGTGGGTAATGCGGGAACACCGCGTACCCTGCAGCAGCATATTTAAATGACCCAGTAACAATCAATGTCAACGTGACTTCCTGTCCACTGCTTTCACCTTTAATTTTGTCGGTGAAGTCGCACATTATTAGGTTATTCTTTAAAATCCTCTGGTTTGTTTCTTCTTTCTCTCAGCGCTAATGGAGCTCCATTTTCGAACTGTGATGCCTAATCACTTTTACTAGACTTATATTCCTCGGCCTTTGGCGCTGTGTACAAGACCGATTTACCCTAACATGTTAGTCACATTGGTGAACCTGTATCCAGTTACGCGATGGAGATTCTCTATGTTTTACAGCATTCGGGGTATTCCTTCCTCTCTGCCTGCCCCCCCCCCCCCCAAGGTTTCACCAGTTCAGCATCATGCTTGATGGGGGATACTCTATACCTTGGGAAGGGAAAAATCACAGTACCCTGTGTGTTTTGGAAAATGGTTCAATCAAACAGGTAAAACAAATTGTCAATTTGAAATTATCTTCATCCTAATATATGTGTGTGTGTGTGTGCGTGCACGCGCGCGCACGAGTGCATTTAAACTTCCTTGTAACTACTAATTGCTAGAAAATTAAAACCTTGTATTTTTTAGAAAAATTAAAAAAAAAAAAAAAAAAAAAGACATAGTTTTATCAGTGAACTTTGTCACGCATTTGGCCTATTGCTCGTTATGTTTTTTTCATGCTTAGATACAAGCTAAAAAGACTTTGGCACTAGGCACCTATGCACGACCTTTCTCATAGCATTTGAATGCTATCAAAACCTAGGTTTCTTAGTGTTCTTTTTTAGCTCTGCAGACCAAAGGTTGCACAGCTTATGCGACTGCTCATGTCTGTCCATCTGTACACTTTTGCTTGTTAGCACGATACCGACCACAGTTTTCAAGTTAGCCTAATATAACGTTCAGGACCTATAGGGTGTATGGAAATCTAGGCCCCTTTTGATATTGGTGGCGCCACCAACATTATTATGTTATATAGGGGTCAAAATATGAAAATCTTGTGAACACTCTAGCATCTGCAATATATGGCAAATCTTCACCAAATTCAGTGGGATTGTGAAGAAGGTTGCTATTGATACTAGTGGCGCCACCTATGATTTGATGGAAATTATGAGCCAAAATGTGTTTTAACATCTAAAATTCCATATCTTGAAAAGTAATAGGATTAGACCTGCTAAATTTATAGGATATATAGACAATGTCCAAAGCTAGAATTTTATTTAATATCAGTGACCTTGACCTATTTTTGTGAGGTCCCCATGCCTGTAAAGTTGTAAGAGGTGATTTTGTAATGGCAGGGTGTAGCTTGGACTTCAATGGCAATGTCAGCACAGCACCAGGCAGGCCTATGGGCCTATTGTATTACATGATCTGGGTGTCCTTGATCTTCTGTCCCAACGTCACTGAGGACATAAAGTTAAGGACTCACTCATTGTTGTCTTGGCACATGCAACAATATTCATGACAGGAGTTGCACAAATAAGCTATGATTATATGTGGAGCGAAGTGCCATCTGGTGGACAATTTTTACATTAAATGTACATAAGCTTTATATGTTCAGAAGCCGCTTGAGAACTCACAACTTTGAAATGAACAGGTGCAATGTAGCGACGGTGCCAGCAGAGCATTAGAACCATAGGCCTCTTGTTTTTAGCATGAATACAGTGACGTGGGTGGACTTTCAACGTGTGGTGAATAGGTAAAGCTGTCATAATTTTTCTGAGTTACAACAGATTTCTTGAAACCATACCAAGGTACACTTTTTGTAAACAACCTAGACCAAGTGTTTATTATGATTTAATCACATTTTCCTTTACTTTGTTTTTGTGGTTTATGGCTATGCCTGTTTATTATAACCAGCTGTTAGACTCCCTTCAAATGTGGTAAAATGTTTCTGACAGAGCTGCAGCACTGCTCATAGATAGCGGCA